>CM055964.1:5065000-6293750 GCA_029531755.1 Holothuria leucospilota
AAGTCTGGTTTGTCGTCTCAACGGAATCCGACTATAGACCATATGCACATGACATCACGATGTCATAAAAACCGAAGTATGCATACTGAGAGGATACGCATGTGCACACTTTTGTACACCCAGTAGTTCAGCATGTCCTCTGTGGAGGGCGGTGTTCAAGTAGGTGATGACGTTGAATGAAGATTTTGTGTGACGTCATACCTTTTTTATCGAGAGTCGGGAAAGAATCGGACATTCGAGGAAAGACCCTATTTTCAGTAGCGTAGCTGGGGAGGGGGCATATTGCCCCGGGCGCCACCTTAGGGGGCGCCAAATCGAGATCACTTAAAAAAATGTTGGAACTACCATTTGCCATGAGCATGATATTGATATAGCAATTTCATCTTTTAACAAAATAATATTTACGATATTGCTAGTGCTTCCCCTTTTTATATGCGGTAAATAGACCTTGGAAGTGCCATTTCCATCGATCTGGGAAGCATTGTGGGCCAAAATTTTCTTGCGCTCCGCGCCAACCCATGGTGACGCGGAGCGCTGAGAGTCTGTCCATGCGCTTCGCCCCTCCCCCCTTGACAAATTCCTGGCTACGCCTTTGTCAACACTGTGTGAAGTAGCATCTAAACTCTTTTCTGGGAGTAAAATATTTCCCATGAAAAAAATTGGGGCCCCCTAAATATTTTGCCCCCTGATTTTTTTTCTGCGGACGCCCATGGAGATTTGTTCTATTTAAGATCTTGCGTTGTGTAAGTATTCATAAGATTATCCCCCGGAAGATGGGGGTAGGGGCGCCAATTTCGTTTCTTGCCCAGGGCGCCACAAACTCTAGCTACGCCACTGCCTATTTTTACATTTCTAATCGAACTTTGCCGACTTTGCACCCAAATTTTTGCCAAGTTTTGGGCCACAAGGGGGGTTGCATCTGCCTCTGCCGGGATTCCTGCAGGTTACATGTGCTACAGACCAAGACACGTAGGCCCCATAGAGATTAGTAGCATTTTTCTTTTAATATTTAGTGATATGGCAACCTGGCGGAACCGGGGGCTGGTATCGTCTCAATCTTCAAACAGGAGAATGGAGAAAGGTTGGCCACGTCTACTGCTGCGAGTGTGTATCTTTCGTCGCCCTGTGTATTTTGTATGCTGATTCTCAGGGTCACCTCATGATGAGCAGTAATAATCTACACACACACCTCCACCATATGTTCACGCGTAAAAAGTGTTTGGTCAAACCTAGCCTATCGATAAAAGGAAATGGCCCTTTCCACTAGCATATAGTGCAGATAATGACTGTTATTTGAGCATTTTATTTTCCAGGTCTCAAGAACAACGTGATTTAATCATGTTAATTTAAAACAATGTCAATAACAGGGCTTTGGGTAAAAATAAGGTAAAACCTGAAAAAGGGACCCGACGGTCAATTTGAGTCGGTCGGGGAGGAGGTGGGCATTCGCCCCCTCCCACAAAAGGAAGCTCCAGCACTGCCTCCGAACAGACTCTGCACAGCCTATTCATCCGCCGATCTCTATAGCTGTACTTAGCCCAACTGTTTATACCAAATATTCAATGGTTCTTCAGCCTACTCTCCTCCACGCCCCCCCCCCCCCCTCCTCAAAAAGCACTAGGAAGAATGGGGCTATGCAGAGACTAGGGACACGACCAATATTACCTGCAGGGAGTTTTTCAAATGGTGCTGCTTTAGAACGTATGGGGAGGATGGGCTTTCGGCCAGCGGATGTCAAAGACCCTGATAGGAAGAGAAATGTCCCGAGGGCAGGGCATCCGGTTAAGACAATTTGCTTTAAAATGGTTTGCATGTAGAGGCAATAAATCGCAAAATAGCTCTTCAAGTTAATTGAAAAAAAAAGGAACTGACATGACAGATAAAGCTTTGTACACTTGATTCTATGACATTATCTTCTGCTTGAACAATTATTTAACAAAAAATGGTAAAGTAGAACAAAATCGTTTAGTGTCGTGTACTGACGAACATCAATGTCTTACTTTAAATTGTCAAGAACGGTCAACGCAGATATGTTTCACTGCTCAAGTCAAATGCAAAGGCTGTGCAATACTTAACATAATGCTTGAATAAATGGAAAAGAACTGAAAAGCAAGGAGAGGCGCAAGGTTTCATAACAGCTTGCATATAATTACTATTTTTAATAACTCGAACAAAGAATTATTGATAGTAAGCTTAATCTAGTAGACTCTTAACCAATATCTCAAACAAGTAAATGAGACAAAGCAACAACTTATCAATAGTTAGGCTGTTCGGGTTGCCTACAGAACTTCAGTGTTATTATAAGGTAATACCCTCCTCTATTTCTCCACCCATCACCTTTCCTTTATCATCCCGTCCCTGTTAAAGAAAACAGATCAAACAGAAAATGCCATTTAAATTTCTTTACACCCCACAAAGGTTGATTTTTTTTTAAAATATTAGTAAACTCTCCGCAATAGGATGACAAAAATAACTGCACATCAATATATCAAGAGTCAATCATAAACAGAAAATTTTGGGTTGTATTAAGGGAGAGTATTTTCTCCTCCTCAACTCTTTCCTTTATCATCCCTACCTAGCCCCACCACGACCAAAACTTCTTCGCTATCTCCACCACCTTTGTCCCTCGCCCCCACCCAATCCATATTACAGGACGGGATTTAGATAATTATATCGTGTACTTTGATATGCACCATATAGCCCGTAAATTTTAGGAGCATGGTATGGTTACATTGTATTAACACAAAGCAGCAAACATCTTTTTCATCGTTAACTTTTCAGTTTCATTTAAACAGTGTCAGATTTACCCAATAGGCACAGTGGGCATTGCCGAGAGGCCGCAAAGCTTTGACGCCACGGATGATTTACTGTCCTTAGGACCCAAAAATATCATTTGCTACGGGTCCCGGCTGTGTTTAACCCGATACTGACCAACCAAATCCTGGCCATAGCCGTGCACGTCTCCAAATATTAAAGTATCGCAAGAGGAACCTATGAATGTTGCGTCAATTAACCTTTTGTCAATTTATGTCAGCTTATCATTCTTGCGCTGTGCAAACTTACAAAACACTTAGGTACTTTTCTTGACAGTTAAAGAAGCTTTTTGTCGAATTTAAAGTTATCCAGTCACCTTGTTTTTAACTGAATATCATTCTGTCCGTACCGTAAAGTTGTAAATATGATAAAGAACATTTCAACATTTGCTGGACATATTGAGCAAACACACTAGCTTCCTTTAAATGCAAGTCAAGACATTACGCTAGCATAACATATGAAATGAGAACAGTTATAGCAGTAAACCGTTGGAATAATGAATAAAAGGTAAAACGATGTCAGGCGAACGATTTAGCAGTTGGACCTTTTACTTCTTCTCTTTCTCTTTCTCTTCAGAACTGCCTCCCTGAACTTGAGGTTTCTGCTCTACGGAAATCGGAATCACCCTCTCGGCAGGCTGATTGGTTTTCCGTTTGCCTTTAATGCTGAGAACACCGTCATGAGAGAGAGACGACGCTACCTCGCTGGCATCGACGTCCTGGGGAAGCTTATATCGACGGACAAACTCTCGTGAAATGTGTCCATGTTCGTCGCTCTTTTCTTCGTGTTTGCCATGAATAATGACGTTATCATCAACGATCTAAAGGAGAAAATAATAATAAAAAAATAATTGAACTTTCCTTTGCGCTTACTCATCCAATGAACGGAATCATTGTTCTTATTGTTATTGTTGTTGTTATTATTGTTAATGTTGTTGGAATGGGTGTCATGCCACAGTCCCCAAAGGAATCATTCTCTAACCCTACTTATGAGCATTCGACAATTTGCCTTTTAATACCACTGACATCTGAATTTTTACTGCCTGTGGCAATAAAACATGCTAATTAAGCAAATCGCAGGAAAGCTGCCCCTGTGAAATGAATTTTACATGCTACTTTGTTTTGCTACATTTGGAGTAGTAGTTACGTAATACACAGACTTATTTCCAAACAAATGACCAAATGTCATTTCAACGCCACTGGCATGGAAGTCACCACAGTCTGACTAAAGGGTGGATCGACTCTAAAATGGAGTAAGCCAAATGAATGGACAAATCGAAGACTTACTAAAGTTGACACCGTTTTGAATCAAAGCCGGCATGTTGCAGTGAAATACCCTCTAAAGGAAAAGGAAGTGATGGCCCCTCTAAGGATGCACCGGATATCCGGTCCGGCCGGATAGTGACAAAGTACCCGGTTCCGGCCGGATCTTTTCAGAAATCGGGCCGGATTTTCTGAAATGCTAACCAGAAATACATATATCGTTGAAAAATAGGACTAGCTTCACTGATGCTTTTAATACCTTTGAAAAGTTTTCATTTTTTGTCCATATTACATAGAATGAAACAGCTTAGTGATCCACTGTAGTACTATCACAAAGTAAACCACATGCTCACCTACCCTCACCCCCTGCCCACAATTCTTTGTGTTAATGTTTCTCTTTATCAGTAAAAAAATTTGGTTCGGCCGGATTTGAAATACTATCCGGCGAAATCCGGCTCCCGACCGGATCTAAAAATTTGGATCCGGTGCATCCCTAGTCTCCTTCCATAAAAACCAGCCATAAGATGAGAAATGCTCATTCAAAAATCAACTTTTCTTACAAGTTAGTCAGTTAAACTTTTTGATAAAGGTAGTACTATTTTGCATCTATATATGAAACCTCATTAAAACAAAGTTTCTAAAAGAGAGGGGACACCACTCCATTAAATCCTCAATGAGGACGGAATTCCCTGCGAGGGTGACCAAGGATAGCAGCTCCTCCCCGGGTACCGGCTGTAGACAGGCCACTGTTGGGAAGAAAATATCCAGTGGGAGCCCGGCAATCTATATGCCCTCTCAAACTCAAGAGTAGAAATAGAGGCGCTAATGATGCTGTGCTTTCAGAGACGTATGTTTTGGGTGCTCCTGCCAAATGTTTCTCACTTCTCTGTTTCCAATTATTCTACACTACAAATGGGTGTTATGCCCCATTACGTGCATCGTCGATGTGACTTTTGCGTTTTAAATATTTTTCATAGATTCTCGGGGTCTTTTAAGGGTTACTTGCTATTTTGAAATAGCATGAGTGAACTTCCATCTTTAACCATCATATAAAAATAGCGTTAACACAGTTTGGTCTGCATTAAGTTACAACAATGGGTGGTATTAGTTTTTTGACCCTTTTTATAATTGACTTCTGATCCACAACGTCATGTCGTCCCCTTTCTGCCCGCTTATCACTTTTGCTCGTAACCATATGAATATGCAAGTGACTTACAACTGTGTGCATCACGCCCGTAGCCATGGGAGGAGAGGGGCAGGGGAGGAACCCCTAGAAAACTTTCAGTCCCCTTGTTACCAGTGACTTGATGCATTTTGGTATATTTCGCCTCATAACAAATTTTCCGTCCCCCAAAGTTATCTCCCCCCCCCCTACCTTGTCTGGCTAAGGGCCTGGTGTTCATTATGTGTATTTTTTAAAGGCGTGAGGACTACCTCCCATTACATGCCAAAACCGGAAACAACAGCTCAAAGGGATACCGGAAATGGAACATATGCAAGAAGGCTTACTGTATGGATACAGATGCAGCGCTTCACATAATCAAAACTATGCCAGCAACCAGCTGGGTCTTGTCGCTAGTTTCTAACCGATTCAAGTACCCACAGCGTTCAAACAGTTGGAACATTCATTGCGCTGTTTATATAACTGCCACTCGTGAAACTTGCATTCCCCGGGTAGTAGAACTAACTATGCAAGGTGAGTGTGCAGCCTGCTGAGTTTCTCCAAGAGTTGTCATCCGAATAACAACTCCCTAGTTTCTGTAATATATCTATATATATATATATATATATATATATATATATATATATATATATATATATATATATATATATATATATATATATATATATATATATATATATATATATATATAAATATATATATATATATATATATATATATATATATATATATATATATATTCTCTCTTAAAGTTGCTTCTCTTCAGCTATTTACGGTGTTTTCGTGTTCTTTAGTACATTTGTTGTTAAGTTGCCTCTCGTCGAAACTGATGAAGGGCCCTGTGTGGTCCGAAAATTTAAATATGTTTCACCATTTTCTGTTTATGCTATTTGTTTGTTACTGGTGTGATGCTACTTTTCTTGAACTATATATATATATATATATATATATATATATATATATATATATATATATATATATATATTTATTAACAATCTATATATATATATATATATATATATATATAATATGCTAGGTTGGTTTAACAAGGGTCACCTGCAAAATGTCTGATGTAGGCCTAACGTTTTTTTTATTCCAAGGTTCCTGCATCTTCCCTCAATTTCTCGTCGTGCAGTTGGGTATTGAAACACCCAGCGGAGCGGAGCAGGGTGCATGCAACAAAAAGGCATAAAGCCACACTGAGTGGAAATATTAACTGAAGCTCGTTCCGCGGAGAGAACGGGGTTGCTCAATTCATCGCTTAAAATATACGGTGAGGCGGAAGTTCACGCGTGACGGAGGCCAAAGAGAGCCGCTACACTGGTTAACTGAAGCATGACATAAAGAACTGCTACGTACGCTAATGGCGAACAAGACTAGCTGCCGGCACTTTCACAGTATATTGGTTCGTGACATCAGATCCAAGTTACTGATAACTATTTCAATGAGGTATTCTGATCGGGGGGTAATCAACCCAAGACTGAGTTAGCCTATACCATTTAATGTAATTTATTTACAATTTTTGATGTTTGCTTTCGCGTATTATTCTGGTCGGCTGAGGGAGCATGACTGCGTGAGCAGCGCAACCTCACATGCAGGCGCACACTGAATTTTTCTGTTTTGCAATTTATTATTTTCAGTTTGGTTAAGATCATATAGTCCTAAGGTTTCCCAAATAAGGGCATCAAATGCATTTCCTACATTAAGAATTCCCATGGACGTAGGAGCCCAAGTTGAGGGGGGGGGGGGGGCTGTAACGACTTACCCGAAAAATATAACCCCAAATTTCCGCGCCACACGCGTTAAATATGTTAATGTACATATATCATATAGGCATGCATCGGTTATCACACCGCATGCCAGTTACATACAATCATTTGCGGTATTACTGATTGTAATTTTGGGGGAAGTCGTTACAATAATAATGATAATAATCAGTGGCGTAGCCAGGATTTCTCTCGTGGGGGTGGTGGCATGCATTATGTTGTGTTACCATCGGCCTAGGGAGCTGTCTAAGGGGAGGGGGGTATTTTTGAAAAATTAGAACTCCTTACATGCAATCTAGTGCCACATATGCTACCCTTGAAGTAAAAATTTGTGTTAAAAATTTACGTATTTTAGGTACTAAAAAAATCAGCATCAGTGAGGGAGAGGGCATAGCCCAGTGGTCCCCTAAATACACCACTGATAATCATAATATAAGTTTAACCATTACAGACGCGTACCCAAGGAGGGGGGAAGGGGGAAGGGGGAAGCCCCCTCCTTAAGCATATTTTTTGGTACTTAACGATTTTTTATGATATTGCTAGTAGCTCAAAATACAAACTGTTAAATTACAACTTGCAAGGCCTGGGAAGTGCCATTTTCAGCGATCTGGGAGGCATTTTCGGCCAAAATTTTCTTGTACGCCTCGCGCCAACCTATGGTGGCGCTACGCTTAAATAGTTTGCCTGCAGGCTTTGCCCCCTCTTTGGCAAATTCCTGGCTACGCGCCTGAACCCTTAAAGACACACTGGTAAATTAATATCGAATAGGTTCTGGTGCAATTCAAATCAGAACTTATTTCAATTACCAAGGAAGATTTTTAAACTATTGATTACCTTTATAACTATAATCATTGCATTATTTTTCTTTCAGTAGGTGCCCGAAATATTCACTGCATATTGCCCGAATTTTCACCAAAATCTTTTGCAGGGACTTTGGAGACTGCAGCCCCCAGTCCCCGCCTCCAGGGGCGTAGATTTCTTTTCAACTTCGGGGGGATGCGGTGAACTATCGCAAATGTGGAAAATGTGTACGCGAACTTCGCGAAGGTGGGGTCCAGGAGCAAAGCCCCCGTGGGGGTCCAGGGGGCGAAGCCCCCTGAAGCTCCTAGGTTTAAATGTCTCAGAAGTACCAGGAAGACTCAGTGTTTTAAGGGGTTAATTTCAGTGGTAATGTTCTTTGGTAGGCTATTGTTATATTCATACATTTTGAACACAAAACTCGTTGATAAGCTGCACTGGACTGAATATGTACAAGAGCAACAATGTCCTGTTTAAGCTTAAAAAGGCAGGGATCAACATATGGGGTCATCCCAGACAACTGGATTTTGAATTCGGAGATCATTACGAGACCTGCAAGTTGGCTTGAGATCAGTGCCGTGGCCAGGTTTTTTGTGATTGGGGCACCATGGATGATGTCGTAATAATACCTCAGTTCCCCCCAAGTTTGCGTAAATTACATCTTTATTTTTCATGCGTTCCTGCATTTGCATGCAGCAGTTTTGATCTTTCGTTTGTCACTACATAAAGGTGTCGTTCTGAGGAAGGGGTTCCCCCTCCCCTTTAAGAATTTTTTTTATTAATTTAAGGTCTTTTAGATGCAAAATGGAGCCATCTTTGGGATGGTTTTGGAACTGATCATATATGGCCGGAAAATGTCCATAATTTAGTGAATGCTAATTTTTGGTAAGGTTAAAGAGGAGAATATGTTGTCTATTAAGAGACAGATACGTTGTCAACAAATCTCCTGAAGCCCCCTCCCTTCTGTCTATTTTACTGCCTTCTATTTCGGGAAAGTTTTTATACAAAAATATGTGCGTGGAGTATACAGAAACATTCTTGAGTTATTACGAAATATGTCCTTCATTGTGCATTATGAAAGAGCGTCTAAGGCTAGCAGATACCTGAATAGGATCTCCTGAAAGTTCTGCATTAATCATACTAATTGGGGCAAGGGGGGGGGACAATGTTATAATGCGTATACTACCTGACATCAAAATGATAGAGTACGACGTCGAACACTTTACAACTATCGTATTTTTACTACTTTTGAAATAAAATCCGGACGAAAAGCTGCCAGCAATGGAAAACAAGACGGAGGGAGAGTATAGGTGCAGGGAGGTGATATCACACCTCCGTGATAGGCGTAGCAAAAGAAGTGAAGGACTAATAAGAGCGTTTCACAGTGCTGTTTTCGTCATAAGTGTTTTAACAATCACCATCTATACCGATAATGGCTCAGAGCGAACTGGCGAAGCTCTGGTAAAAGTTTTTGAAAAATGTATAACGGCAGATACGTACTTTCAACCTTCTACATCATGCTACATATTAGATTGAAAGATCCCATTTTAAAGAGAGGTCCCCACAGATGTTTGGAGATGTATCTCTATTCTTCGGAAAGTGTCGTGATCAGAACAGTTTCGTGTATTATTACCTTAATAATGGTCATGACATGGAGTATAAAAAGTGAAGAGTAATATTTCCATTACAAAACCTGCATTCAGACTCTTACATCGAGACACTTTTAATTGCCCAACATACCTACATGCCACTGCCATAAGCCAGTCTTTTACCTATTAATTCGTAAACTTTCAATTTTTTGCTGCTGTGCTTCTCCGAAAGTTGCTATCGGAAGATATTGATAATATGAATGACATTGTCGTAAGGTTAGAAGCGCGCGGAGCGCGCGAAAATTTTTATAGATTGCCAACGAATTGCTAAAATTCTGATAGTTTGAGAAACATTTGTGATAGAAAGTGAAGCGAGATTGAAAAAATTTCCTTTGAAAATGAAGAATAAAATATACTTTCCATCATACACGTATCTGTAGACTGAAACATTGGGGGGATGATTACATGGGCCACCTTCCTAGTCAAATGTTGGGGGGATATATCCCCATCCCCCGGATTTACGCCCATGCCCGCCTCCTACGCCTATGCGAATTCCCCACCCCCACAGTTTTAGCCATGTCCCGAACGGTTCACGTCACTTGACTGGAGATCCACTTCCGAGGATTCCGGGACCCCATCTGTGTTGACCTTGTGCATTCACAAAATAGGCCTAGAGATTTTTGAAAAAAAAATGAACTTGCATGTGAAAGCCTGAACAAGAAATTCCATCACTAATGTAGAGATACTGTACTGCATTCTCTTTCGCTCGCTTCACAAGGGCGTAGGCTAGGGGGGTGCACTGGGTGCACGAGCACCCACCCGTTGATGCAGAGGAGTTCCGCCCTGGCCTGGGAAGCAGAAAAATGCACTCCTTCTGTTTCCAACGGCTGTGAAAACAAGGACGAACATGACTTTTGTCCGCACACCAACCTACAACGGTAAGTTTGGTAATTGAATTACAGGATGCGCCTTGATATATATGAAGGTCTAGAGCCACGGTATCTCTATATGTGCTGAGAACCCAAAGACAGTCTCTCATTTATCCAAATTACCTTAGTGTGCGTGTGGAAGCTCGGGTTTTACTCAATCCCAAACTTATTTTTAGTCCAATGATTATCTCTCAGACTGAGAGTTAAGACATTTAAGTATTTTGTAAATAATAAAATTGACGGATCATGTGTTGTCCATGTAAACTTGAGGAAAAACCCTATTGTTTTCTGTTTGAAGCTCAAGGTTATTTTAGGTGACCAGCAGAGGTCAAAGTCTTGAAAAACCTTGTAGAAGGAATATCTGAAGAACAAAAAAGTCTTTGAAACCTCGTAGGAGTCAGTGGCGTCGTGCCCATTGGGGCCCAAATTTTGTCAAAGGTGTCCTAAAATTTTGTGTAAAAATGCATTTAAAATCCTTCACATGTCCAGTTAATATGAGAAATTAACTGTTTTCGGAAAATATAACTCAATGGAGTTGTGTTACGCCGTTGCATGGTTAGGTCAGTTTGCTGGGGAAGGCTGTTCTTTCATTTCATGCAAATTATCTTTGGATGAAGGGGAGGTCGTACATGGACAAAAAGGTGAGATAGTTGGTGATAATTAGCCATTTCCGACTAAAAAAGCAGAATCAGTTCCAATTTAATTATGTGAATAGCTACTTATATGTTATGAGCGTTAATACCGAACTAGTATAAGTAGTCGGTGGACAATCAGCTAGTAGGGGAAAGTCGGAAGCAGTCTGACCGAGTGTGGCCGAGCAAAAGGCGCACCGTTTCCCTCCTCCCGATTGGCCGTCATGCGTGTTTTAACATGCTTCAAGATGTTTTAAAAATAGTGGCACCATTTTGCATCTCAGCCTGCTTTCCAAAAGCAAATCTTTTCCAAAGGGGATTGGGACACTCCTTCCCCTTAGGCCCTCCCCCAGGACAGCGAAAAATCAGACCTTGCGGCCCTCAATTAAAACTTGTTTTTCTTTTGAAGGTTAACCACTAAACAAATAACAGTAGTTTCTGAGAAAAACGGTAAATCATATATTTATAAAGGTATTTACCTTCATATTGGTCATTGTGCAAGCGCGAAGCCAATGAGAGGAAGAGGGCAGTCACCCACTCCCCCCGCCCCCGGGGCATATTTTGGTATTTTATGAATTTTAATTCTTACAATAATGCTGGTATTTCCCCCATTTATATCTGGTAAATGGGCCTGGGAAGTTTCATTTCCAGCGATCTGGGAGGCATTTCGGGCCAAAATTTTCTTGCTCCGCGCCAACACATGGTGGCGCGGAGCGCTGACAGTCTGTCTATGGACTTGGTCCTCCTTGAAAAATACCTGGCTACGCCCTTGTTCCAGAAGGAGGCATCATTTTGTTTATAACCAGTTAACTTTTCTCAATGTCAGTCGGGTGTTTCACAGTCTGCCCTCACCTTACACCTGCGCACGCACTGAGGAACAGTGATTAGAAACAATTATGGCGGAGAAACGTAAAACGCAGCTTACAATTTTCGACAGTTTTTCGAGGAAGAAAGGTGAACTACGTTCTTAGTGTTGATTTATGATATGTCCTCGCATAGAAGCTCATTTCCCAATTATTAGCTTGCATTTCATGCAATGGTAGTTTTACATTTTATCTGGCAATTTTCTGATCGTTTTGCAATTTGCTAATTTTTTTATTGATCAAGTGAAAATTTTATTGCAAAACGAAAATTCAAAATAACGGCTGCTTTGATTCTACTAGCAAACCTGGAAAATGCCATTTCCGGCTGTCTGAGGGGTCGCTATTTTTCAAAATTTTCTGTACGCTCCGCGCCAACTGATGGTGGCGCTCCGCTTAGATAGTCTTTCGGACAGTCACCGCTCATAGCCCCCCTCCCATAAAAAAATTATTTTTGCACGACGCCCCTGGTAGGAATGATATCTGAAGAGGAAAATAGGTCATTGAGTTACCATTTGACATGTAAGATGCACATGAGAGTATAACTGAGCTCTTAATCTGTGTCAAGGTCATTTGAGGTCAGCGGAGGTCAAAGTCTGAAGCCTTGGGAATACCTATCAATCTAGAATATGAATATTGCGACATTTTAATTTGAATAAAAAAGACATGCATTAACAATTCGTGTACTATTTCAAGTAAATTGAGAAACGGCAGACAGGGGATCACTTTTTTTAAGGCTGGGTACATGTGGCTTAAAGGGGAATTTTCATGATCCCAGACAGTTCCAATTCTCCCAACTATGCATCTTCTAGCTCCTCCCATAACTGTATGAGGCTCTTCCTTGTGCAAGAATAAACCTGTTTTATTGCTTAAGGCCATGTCCTGGTGAGCACACAAGGCTATAAAATGTAATAAAAGTACTCTCTCTGCCTTGTGTGGAATGTGAGCTACTCTGCATCTTTCAAATTTTCAAACTTTGATGTCAATCAAACAGCAGTCACCAACTGAGAATTTTGATATACATACACTAAAAATATACTTTGGGGTGATGACAGTCTGTCTTTAAGTCTCCTGAAATGCTGTTTCCGGCCATCTGGGGGATTTAAAAACCGAAAATTTTCTTGTATGCTCCGCGCCAAGCAATGCTGGCGTTCCGCTTAGATATTCTTCCTGGTTCCACCTACCTGAAATGTGCACCTCCCCATGCCAAATGCAGCCTACGCCCTTGCTTCAGGTTCGAGGTTGAGAGAACAGTAGACTTTATAATCATTGATAAATGCACCCAAGGGATCATGGGAACTGGGAGTATAAAAAATACAGTATTAGCGCCAGTGCTAAGTAGCCCATTGTGTTATACTCTCAGTTCCCATGATCCCTTAGGTACATTTAGCAATAACTAATTTGTTAGATGAAATTTAACGACTCACCAACACAAATGTGTTATATAGTGTCAGGCAAAGTTTAAATATGGTGCAAGTCCTTCCCTTTAGTCGCCTCTTACGACAGGCGGGAAATACCGTGGGCATATTCTACAACCCCCAGCCCACAGGGGGCTAGAAATTATTAAAGTCTGCTATTCGGATGCATATGTTTGTCACATAGCCTATTTCAAATTCATAGAATTAAATACGCACATGCGATGAAATTTCCTTTTTAGTATGTGCACTACAACAGTAATATCATAAGCGTACGTGACCACATGTAAATTGGAGGGAGCTGGGAATGTAAGCCCGGAGTTTGAAGCAAGTGTTAAACACGCAGGCCTATGACCGAAAAATAGCATAGGCCTATATTTTGACGTCTCTTTGCTCCGACGTCTCCATATTCCGAAAAGTCCGCATTGAGGTTAGGCTAGTGTTCGAGAAAAGGTTAGGTACGTTAGAACAAGCCCTTATCCTAACACTGTCCCTTCATGCACACATTCGAAATATGGAGACGTCGGAACATAGGAGGTGCTACCTATATTTTACCCCAAAACGGGCAAATTTTCTGTTCGAATAGGACGGGGGGGGGGGGAGTCTGGCAGCCGCACCGCCCCACCCCGCCGGGCCTCGCACGCCTATTGTCCTGACAACGGTTAAGTGCACTGTTAAAACGCTGGGCAAAGTTTTTGTTGGGCAAAAGCTATTGCTTAAATGTTGGTCAATGTTTGCTCACAAAATGGTTAAAATTTCCCTTCCATGCACGTGTATTGTAATACCCAACTTACTGGTTAAACTGACGACAACCTTCCATTCAACAGTTGGGCATATTCTCACTTTACCCACTTGTTGGGTGATTTTTGCTAATTAGTTGGGTAAATTGTTGGCTGCAGTGTTTGCGCCAAACAACAGTACACTTGACTCGATTTGTTTCACAATTCTTTGCATAATCAGCAATTGGTTCCAAAATCTGAATGATTCCCTTTGACATCTTTTATATTGGCCAAAGAGGAAAACTCGTACATTATTTTAGACCATAAAAGCGACCGCTATTTCTATAAAATTGTTAAAATAGTAGTACGAACTAGCACACATTTGTATGAGATTCGACGATTCGTATTTAGCGCAAAACGGCTATCCAATGAAAGTTCAGAATCTTGTATATTCTCTTTCACGTCCGAATAAGATTTTATATATTGTAATTTGAACCATTTCGGCATAAAGAGTAAACTGTCTTTGAATGCTGCGGAACAGCTAGTTCTCAGGATGACTTGTGTTTCTTATTGATGGAACTACAAGACTTCATAACATCATTTTACAGTGCCTTAGGAAAATGATAGTTTTGGACTAATTTATATACGGAGCTCGGTGACAAACGAAACAGATTATTAAGCCAAAGATTTTTAACTGGGGCCGGTGGGTTGCCATTAACCAACAATGTACCTATCAATGTGTAGATGCATTTTCTAACGTCTTCTTTTTTAACGACTGTTGCGCATTAAAGACATTTCATGCAAAATATATTATAGTAATTAACGTATTTTACTCATTAAATATGACCTCAGTTACCAGTGATTCATTAAAACTATGAAAGAAAGCTTGAAAGGGATAGATATCATTAGCCAATATACAGTGCATAATATATATCAAAAAATAAGCCCCTGGGAAAGAAATTCCCAGTATGCTATACCTGGAGAGACTACAACCCTCCATATTTACCAAGTATTGGTTAATACGCTTTGTCCAACAAGAGGTATAAGCGCATTTGGCTTTAACCAACTGTGTGGGTAATATAGGATTCCCATTTATTGGGTACACAATTTCTTTCAATAGTTGGTTAAAGAGTACTACCCAACTACTAGATAATAACTTAAACCAACTGAACTGGTTAAATTTTTACCCAATTTGTTGGGATGTTGATATTTGGACCAACGTTGGTTAAAAAGTTGGTTAATATTTGCCCAACATTTTTAACAGTGTGACTGGGGAAGACGGAGAAGTCATGGACACCTTAGATATTAGCCTAGGTTGCTGTAAATTTTTGAAAGAAATGAAGTAATACTGTACCTTCACATCAAGTTCCTCTGGTTGAAAGTTCCTCACGTTGACTGCGACTTTGAACTCACTGTCGGTCACCTGTACATCCATCGCGCCGTCCGACCTGGCTTTCTCGGGGACCGAGCGACTGGGGAACCTCACCAGGAAACCCCTACCACGGTCAGCATCCGAACGATTTCTGGGATCCTGTTGCTGAGAATCACTGCTGAAAGAGAACCATGGATCGGCTGGTCTGACACTCCATGATGGCATGAAGTACTCAATGAATTCTTCTAGTGGATCACTAGGAATATGTAATTGACGACGGAAAGCCATTTTGCGTGTTAACAGCCTTGCAACCTGCCTTGTAGGTTTATTTCAAAACTTGTTCGTTCTCAGTTTGAAATGAGGAAATTCTAAACATTCAGTGGTTTTATATGAAGCGCAGTTATGGCTGGAATGTTCTCGTTTATTCTTGCAGCTAGCTTTCTTGGAATGATCAGATGATTCTAGATCACAACTTCATTGTTTACATGAAGTTCTAGAACGGCACGGTCAGACAGAAATTTCTAGAAGGTGCTGGGCAAAGATATGATTTTGAAACAGCGCCGCGGTTTCATTTCAGTAATTTCCATAGAAATAAAAGTGAGGTAGAACGCTGACACAATGCCCTGCATGTTTAACCGGTGAAGCCACAAAAATTGTTAGGGCGCTTCCGTTGTACGGCAAAAGACCGTTGATTGGTGTGTCTCCGTACGTACAGTGTACATTCTGCTGCAGAAGTTATAGCTTATTTTATCCATTTTTCGAAAAATTAGGAGTAATTTTCACAACAGGAATAAGTCATGTTGCCTTAAGTATTTTGTTTTATACTCCCAACTTGAAAACTTGTAGTTTCTTTGCCAATACCTGGTGCAAAAGCAATGACGTGGTATTTGTATTACGCTCCGGTGCTCTGTTGCTGTACAGCCTAGCCAAATCAATGACTTCAGTCCAGATCGGCAGACGTCATTCTCCCTTACTTTAATTTCTATGGCACTTTCTCTTAGCCAGCATGTCGTTCTGTAGGTAGGGCAATTCTACTTCCTATCACACTCACGAAGTAGCCTACTTAGATGAAAAAATGTACACCTGCCAGCTTCAGTTGTACTTTTGCCAGGAAAGAGAATAGATCGTGGTTAGTCGGCTGTTCTCTTTCTTTGTGTTGTATAACTCCTGCGCTTCTTTGAAGCCCTGTAATGCATAACACAGCAGTACATTCAGTGTTTTAGTGTGGAATGTGAAACAATTGCTTCTCTTCCGTCCCGGTAGAGGTTCCTGTTGGTTTTATGTTCTCACTTATATTCTAGTGAGGACCAGACGATTGTTAACCATGTGACAGCTGTTCGTATGTTTAATTAGTAAGCCCAGATATGATTAAAACAATAAGACATTCTGTCTTGACCTTTTAGACATAACACGTTTGGCCAAAATTTAGTCACAATTCCAGGCGTAATCTTTGCAAGAACTATGTGAAGTCTTCAGTGGCTGGCTACGGGGGGGGGGGGGGGCTGGGGCCTAGCCCCCCCCAGATATTTTTCACACACCCCCCCCCCCCCCCATTTTTTTGTCCTAATAAAATGTGTACGAATTAAAAAATGTTTGAACGGAAATAAACTTTGAAGTATTTCCTTCAAAAAATAAATATATAAATAAATTGTGTAAAAATTAAGGAAAAGTAAATGCGTGAAAAACACATTTTGCGCACGTATGAAATCAACTTATAACTTTAAAATGCCTACTTTCACTAAATTAGGTATATAATCTGCACTGTCATTTAATTCCCATATAATTCACTAGGACGCTGAAAGGAACATCCCGGCGACAAATTGGGATGTGACATTGTCAGATTTAGACCCTTTCTGCCTTTCGGATGGCTGGTTGATTTACTGAAAACATGGCAGCCATACGCTGAAGACCATTCTTACACGACCATTCCTACACGGTATCATACACAAAATATGCCGTACGGTAAGGTACTGCGTTCGAATAATTCTTCTATCCTTAACAAGTATGTCGTGTTCTCTCTGCTTGCCCATGACAAGTGCACTGTAGAACGATTGTTTTCGACAAGTCCTCTTTTACTAGTTCGCACTGGCGCCCGAGCGGATTTGTAAAATTGCCAACAAGGTCCGGATTTCATGTGCTTCCCACATGATCCCTACTTCAGCTTTTCTGGTGGTATTATAGGTCTGACCAAGTAATATACCAATGACTTGAGTCCGTGAACAAATAGGGCACCATTATGCATCTAGACACCATTGAAAACCTGAAAAGTTTCCAAAGGGAGGGGACACACTTAGACCCCTACATCAGGACAGTGATCTACGTCCTCCTTGCTAGAAAATCAAGATGGTAACTCTAAGTTGGAGGCAAATGGTATGATCTAGGGGATATGTAATTGAGTAGTGGACATGAAGCCTATGGATAGGGTGATGGACAAATGTAACAGAGATATACCAGAAGGTGAATGTGGGAGAATTGCAGGCAGAATAAATGAAAAGGGATGCATAATTCAGTATGATTCTTGTATTATCTCAGCTCATATGATATCCACGGCCGTACACAGCGGGGGGCGGGCAATTACCTCCAGAAATTTTCAAAGTGCACCGTTTCGAACTTTGAGAATATACAGAGAAAACGCAGTAAAATATAAGAAATAGCTGTGATCGTAATGATAGAACTTAAACAATTTCAAATAGGCAGATCAATATTTTCATGCCTATATCTGTACACATCACCAATCATTTACAGCTCTATCAGGATGTTTTTCTAGCCTTCTTTTCTAAAATTCTCGCGCTACGCGCGATTATGCATAGCTACAATATTATTGTTCTTGCTATAGGTAGCTTCAATCATCAATGGCTTTAAAACGTTTTAAACTGTGCCAGTTTAGTCATAAAAAAGTTTTATAACCAATAACACTCCCTCCCCTCCCTCAAACCCTCCCCCACAACGGAGTTCAATGGCTGAGGTCATGCTTCACACCATATCCACCACGCTCTCAAAAATGACTTTTGTCGCACTTAGTCACAACTACTTTTCGCTTTCCTTTTAAAGCTGAAATCCCTCAAATATTGCACCATTTGATATCTATACGTCCTCCTGAAATTACAAATTTTCGCCAAGGGGAAGGGAGACACCCGTTCCCTTTAGTCCCCTCCCCCAGGCCACAGATCAGTAATGCCCACTTTTTGCCCCCTAGCAAAGAACTGTATGTGCGGCCTTGTGTATTACCATTTTTCATGGATTAATTTTTTCCCATTATTTGAAAAATGGCAGACATGAGATTCGAATTTCACTGAAGGCTGGGTACACGCAGCTTAAAACACGTGGGAAGTGCCGTTTCCGGCCATCTGGAGGGTTTGTAAAGCCAAAAATTTTCTTGCACGCTCCGCGCCAACCGATACTGGCGCTCCGCTTAGATAGTCTTGACAAGCCTGACCCTCAGGAAGTCTTTTCGACGAATTGATCCCGATCATCTGATTATTGACTTCATGCAATGAACAGTGTTAGGCACGCTTTCCAACAATGTGGCAGCATGATACTTTCGTTTCATGTCCCTTGATTCACATAGAAAATTTAGGGCTGACGTTCAACCCAGGTATCAGGTAATGATGGAGACCGGAACCAAACTTGTTGACCAACTTTGGTTGGAATTTGGCTGTAAAATCGTTTCAGAATTACAAATCTTTCCAATTTTTCAAAACAGCAATAATGTGCCAAGTGGCTTCACAAGAGTTGTTTGCAGGGGTCAAGTGACTAGATGTGCGCCCCCCCCCCGAGCCCCTTGCAACAAAAGAACATGAATGCATCATACCGCTCAATTTGATTTAAGTGCTCTTGTCACGAAGGAGACTGAGGGGCTCGAGAAGTACACAAGCTTTCATTTTCCTTCTTCTCTATCCATTTTTTCTTTTTTTTTTCGTCTGCCTTCATTTTGCGCCCCTGACTCTTGTAGGGAGGGCGGCTGCCCCTCTTAATTACGCCACTGAATATGCCTATGGTAGGGGTAGGGAACCTCTTTCCTTAGGCGGGCCGTTTTGATAGTCATAATCCACTAGCGGGTCGCAGATAGCGAGGGCGATGTATACATGCTTTCTCTGAGTACCTTTCCAAATAAAGGTATAATAACCATTTGCTTTTTGTTATATATGGAGCGATAATGAATGAGCACATATGAAAAGTGCGATCAAAGCGCCGCGTAAACACGCATATTTTGAAACCATCTTCCTATTTGTCTTCACTTTAAATTACACTAATTATCCATTTTGAACGTTCAATTCTCTCTTCGGAGGAACGATCCTACCCCCTCCCTCCCGAAGCTACAATCTTGGACAAAACTGTTGGAACACCTCCAACCGTTGTACCGTGTACAATATGATGCCGTGCATGATTTAGGAAACCCTTGTCTCCCAGTACAATGCTGCGCACGATTTACGAAACCCCGTCCCCCAGTACAATGTTGTATCCAAACGAAAGCGGTGCACCTCCAATTGACATTATTACCTCCAACATTGTGCGGGGGAGAGGGGGTGCAGGGGTGTTCCAACGAGTTTTGTCCAAGATTGTAGCTCAAACTACACTGCCCACTGCCTAACGTACTGTAATAGACCTTTATATGTAATAGTGCAATTTGTCCAGCTTCGTAGGCTCCCACGCAAAGCTTCCATTACGGTGGGCATGTAACATTGTGCATAAGGTTTATTGATATGCTAGAAGTGTTTCGCAGAAATTCTACGTGAAATACCCGGAAAGTGGTATATTAATCAGGATAAACAGTGGGCAGCGTGGGCTAAAACATTATCAGTTACTTTGCAAGTAATTCTGAATTTATATTTATGAGTTGCCTCACGGACCGGATAAAATGGTCTCGCGGGCCGCATACCGCCCGCGGACTGCAGGTTCCCCACCCCTGGTCTATAAATATAAACAGTATGTACTAAACAAAACACGCATATAGTAGCATTTACAGTATAATAGACAAAAGTTGAATTTTTTACCATGTGTAGCTCATAGATGGATCTTGAAGGTGACAAAGTATCAAGTTGCAATTTCATCTGGTAACCATAACAAAACTGACCCTATGTGAAGGTTGATTTCTTCAAAAAATGAAGTAAAATGACGACTTTCTCCTCATTAAGTTCCAAAGTAGAGGAAGTATTTACGATACAAAATAACCTTCGTACTAACATTGTATCCTGAAGTTTGACCCCTGAAGGTCACTGATACCCCACTGAGCGGACGACGTTTTCTCGTTCAGGGGCGGCATCCTAAGGGGGCGGCAGCCACAGAGGCGCTACGCAGGCTAGGTCACTGACGAGTCGGACAGGACTTCACCGCGAAAATCCCGAAATTGTAAAACTGAGAGAGAGCCCTCCCACCTTACATGAGGGAGTTAAGTCACAAAGTTCAAATTTTTCAATGTTGTAGCTCAGATACAAAAGCTCTACCATGTAAATTTGAAAAGCCTGGATAGTTGCCCACATGGTCAACCATCCATGAATGGGGGACCCTTCATGGTGCGTTTCTCCTGCGAGGCTAACTTTGGACCACAGCCATTTTCTTAATATTTGGTTCATTACTCTATGCGTGCGTTGTGATAGAAACATGTACCACATTTAACACAATGTTTCAATTTGAATACCCTGATCCGGTACTGAAAAGTGTTCTAGAAGTCATGTTAGACTGAACAATTGAGTGATTTCAGGGACCCCTGACTACAAAATAAAAACAGATGCGGTGTTTCTGCTTGCAGATTCTAAAAGTGTGGATTAAAGTCACCACATGTTAAGCCCGTGGCCAAGGGGGGAGGGGGGCAGGGGAGACCCCTGGAAAAATTTTCGCCCCCTAGAAGATCAAAATTACCATTGATATCTCCCCCTCATGAAATTTTCGCCCTGAAAGCTATCTCATCCCCATCCCTAAGGGCCGTTGTCTGGCTGGGGGCCTGTCCAGAGTACCAATTTTACGCTTTCCACCCCATTCCAATATAAATGTACAGGTCTTTGAAAGCGCAAAATTTCACTCTAGGGAAACTTCACAGCAAGGACCCAACGCATTTCCAAGGCCCCGTAATTTCAAAACGACTTGACGTATTGGGCTGAAAAGTCCTGTGTGTTCAGTTTGACCATGCAGGATCATCATGATAAATTTTTAGCAAAATCTGAACGGGTCTATATCGGTTCCTTGGTGATTTGGCATGGAATTATCCTTTTGGAAGAGTAATAAATTTCTAAAGAAATAATTTCTGAAGTTCAGTGGTTTAAGTAAAACACAGAGTTAAGGCCGGTTCATACTTCCAAATTTTCACGCGCTATAAAACCATAGGAACTATATATGGTCACCCCTGGCCCTGCCGGGCCAATCACGGACATAGCTCAGAGCTCTGAGCTTTACAGCACTATACTGGAGTATGGACCGGCCTTTTTTTAGCCGGAACAGTCTCGTTTGTGCTGGAAGCCAGCTTTCTTGAAATGATCAGACGGTTCTAGATCACAACTTGTTTGTTTATAGAACTTGAACGGCAGAGTCAGACAGAAATTTCTACTAGGTTCTAGGCAAAGATATGATTTGAAATAGCGCCACGATTTCATGTCAGTAAATTTCGTCTGGCCAGTATATCGGCCCGGGTCTGTATGTACAATTATCATCCTTCGTCCCCAATCACAAATTTTCACAAGCTTACTTACTGCCTACTGCTATGCAGGATACCACATGATATGCATTTATCCTTTTACTCCTTTAAAGGACCTCCGATGCATGCATCAGTCATGCAAAATTCGTACATGTAATAGTCCTCCAAAATCCTGCAATACGGCCGTGCCATTATCCTTAATTTAACCTTGTAATATTCTTCACTGTCCAGTGGTGGCGGCAGGTGGGTGGCAGGGGGGCAGTGGGCATCCCCCGTCGGGAAATGTTTGCAGTTTCGTCGGAGAGTCTTATAGTCGATAAAATAATGTATGCAGTTCCCGAAGGCGACTTAGTCGCCCCGACAGCTTACCGGTTGTTTGCTCTCAAGAGGACATTTCTCTAATAAAAACGCAAATTTTCGGCGCGTTACTCGCGCTGTAGAGTCGCTCGAGTTTCTTCAATAGTTATGTTCCACATAGATAGGTAGCACAAGTCCTGTCCACCTTACCAAGTAACATGTAGGCAGAGTACACAGATTATGTGGAGGTCGTAAATTTCATCCCATATCGCAAAGCCTAGTTGCTGCTCTCTTGTGGGGGTCAAGCGGTACGGTCAGTTGGTGAGCGACTCACGTGACAAAGTTAGGCTATTTCTTCGGGTAGTCCAGGTGGTTTCGATACAGTGTATGTTATCCCCGATACGGAATACATCCCCTACAGCAGTGTTCACGCTAAGGTGCTCGATTGTGCGATTCCCGCACTGAATTTCCAAGTCCCGCAACAAAAATAATTTTCTGCGGGAAATTCCTCCGCAGACCTCGGGCCCACCCTTTTTTATTTCCCTACATACTTCATGTTAATTTGGAACTCTTGAACTTGTCTGTGAGATTGTGACACAGAAGAACAATCGAAAATCAATGAGTCATACAACAGCCTACCATAACTGATTCGCTCATTTCACTGGTTTTTTATTTCTGGAAATCCCCCTAGAATTTGAAATCCCCCTCAAAATATTTGGGAGCGGGGAAATCTCCCCCTCCCCCACCCAGTTTCTGAGCCCTAGCGTAAAAACTGCCCTACAGTTTGTCTTCTTTTTGTTCTTCATGATTACATGTTTTTTTGTGTAAGCCTACCAAAAATTTTCACGCGCTTCGCGCGCTTTGCAACTTCACGATTCAGATTCAAAACAACACTACCAGTGCGCAACTCGGCTCTTGAAGTATTAAATGATATTATGCAAATATGCCCCGCTGCCCTGCAACAGCATGAGATAGTTAGGCTCCTTCATATCCCCTTCTCACCACCCCCTCGACAGAGGTTGTCGGAACTTGGGGTCGCTGGCATGGCCCGGCTTCCTAAGGGGAAAATTCTGTCGTCACCCATGGGCGATTTACTTATTTTGGCTTTCAAAAAGGTCATTTATGCGATGAAACCCAAAATTTTCGGTACGTTTTGCCCACTCTTCCTCAGTTCCGTTATTTATAGATACATATATTACAAACCCTTTCCACC
Source organism: Holothuria leucospilota (assembly GCA_029531755.1). Lineage (NCBI taxonomy): Eukaryota > Metazoa > Echinodermata > Holothuroidea > Aspidochirotida > Holothuriidae > Holothuria > Holothuria leucospilota. The sequence goes on from CM055964.1 coordinate 5,088,478, forward strand.
TTTACAAGTAACTTAATAAGTAGAATACTTGGATTTATGTAAATTTCGGGAATTTCATCTCATTTCGCTAAACCTAGTTACATGTTCTCTTGTGTCCGTCGTACGATATGGCTACTGACTCGAGGAGGGAAGTACAATGTAAGTGATTCCCGATAGGACCCAACTGCCCGTACAATTAACTATATAATCTTTAAGTAAGTACAGATTCTTTTTAGTGTAGGTCCACCCAAAAACTTTTCGCGCGCTTCGCGCGTTTTGCAGTTTCACAGTTTAGATTCCGGGAAAAACATTGAATCAGCGTGGAGCTATATCTTCTAATATATACAAATTTTATGCAATATATGCCTCGCAATGGCATGGTATAGTAAGCAGGTTTTCTTCAAATCCCCCCTCACCAACCCTTTGACGGTTTTGGGGCTGTCGGGGCTTCGAATTCCTGCCCCCCGTCGGGGAGTCTGCCCCCCCCGTCGGGCAAATCCTGGCGCCACCCCTGTCGCTGTCACTGCAGGTTAATTACAGGATTTTTTGAGGGCCATTAATTAAGATATCTTGCAATATTCCTTTATATTCCCTGCATGTTTACTTTAAACTACCTGCAAAATTCCTTTATTGTTATTACAGGAACATGTAAAATATCCTTTCAAGATCCTGCAAATATCCTCCATTACTCTTTAAGAGACACCGCAGTTTTCATTCATAAATCCAGCAAAAAGGTCCTGCAGAAATCCTGTAGGAAAAGTGAGTGATTTTGCTGCCAAAAAACCCGCAGGATTTTTTTTAAGGATTTTATGCAGGACTTTTTTGCCTGGGCCTTCCCTCTACTTCCGAATCATTAAATCGTTAGCCTAGTACGAAAACGACTAACAAAAATTATTTTTAAATCGTGATTTTGTGGTCTTCTGATAATGAGATCCAATGCCATTCTAAAGGTCACATGATCTTTTAAATACCCCAGAGCTTCCAGGGCCATCGGCCCCTGAACATAGACAGTGTTGATTCTGGACCTCACTAGGGGCCAGCAGTGTGCCCTGGGCCCCATCGTCTGCATTAGAGCCCTTCGCTTCACAAAAATATTCCCAGCACCTATGTCCTTCATGTTGGTGTGCCTCCAGCGCAGAATCCTGTGCTACCAGTACCCCCCCCCCCCCACTTCGAAAAGTCTAGCGACGCCACTGCATGGCATAATGACAGTCCAGTGGTGTAGCCACAGTTTCTTTGTTAGGGGAAAAGGTTTTTCCCAAGGGGGGGGGGGCAACGAAAATAAGTATGTGAATAAATGTCTGCCTGACACCGTTGTACTCACTCACTGTATTGAAGCCCAGTGCAGTGTGCAGCAGATGACTACGGTACGTATATGTTGATACTGCATGCATGCGTTAGACCTGCAGGGCGCCATTATTTCTTGTTATGAAGTAAGTCTCATTTTCTCCATTCGTAATGTAAAAATAATTTTCAGCATGGACGAAAGGATCGCTAGGATGCAGATATCTTAATAAACAGAAGAGTTAGTCAATACCACGAGCTTACTGATACGAAGAGATAAGAAACATTCTCACAAAGACATATTTTGGATATTTTTCATGTACCTGTCTGCCTGTCTGCCACTATCAAACTACTTACCTTTCAGGATGCCGATAAATTTCATCCTTGCAAGAGCTTCTCACGTTACACGAGACCCCTGAGTTTTTTTGTTCCTTCATGCTCAGGCAGTCTAGACCGTTTTTTTTTTGTTTTTTGTTTTTTTTTGTTTTGTCACTGATGACGAGTATTTCCCTGTAGAAAGCCCTTTAACCAACTGTGAATTTGCTAAGTACAACCGGAGCATCGACACTTACAAAAGGACTCTCATCAACATAGAATGAACTCCTTTTACTAATTCAAGGGGAATCCCCGCAGAGGATATTACCCTACGATTTTATCACCTTGGAAAAGATTTTTGGGGGACAGTTTAGACCATGTTGCTGAAGTGATGTATTCAATTTGTTATTTGTATGTGGTAGGAAGGCAATGAAATACTAATCTTTTAAAAAGAAAGAAAATAAAAGGTATTTCTGGTACTTTTTTACAATATATCCTTCCGCGATGCAAAATGGCATTTTCAGTGAAGTAAAAAAGTAGGAACCACCAACCTATTATACAAGCAATGTAGGTTTACTAGGTATCATAATTGAAAGAACTTACGGGGAGAAATGCAACACTTGCTACTTTTTCAATTTTGGTGTGGCACCAATTAGTTTTACTTGACCTAAGAAGCGCAGCCCGAGATACAGTCATTTTAAATCTCAAAGTATCCGTCAGTCGGGGTAGGTTTTGATTGCCTATTTCCCACACCTTTCACAGAATTTTATCTTTGGATGACCAGCCGAATTACGTACTGGATACCTCGTAAGTTGGTCTGGCACTAAAGATTTACAGGCCTATTAGATATTTTGCAAGATACATAAATAAACATATCAGGCACCATCAGGTTTAAAAGTGACTGGCAGTTGTGTTTAGTACAATCAACTGATGTTTCACGATATGTGTATGATGGCAATAATATTGACCCAGCGGGAAAACATAAATTGGACATCTTTGAGAACCGCTTATTATTCGTTATATTACGTACCTAGTTTGGCCCGTCCTACTTACATACGTCACTCCTGTGGTGAAATTGAGAGACACGATCCAGCACTGTCACTGCACTGCGTGTTCTGGCAGATCACACAGCACAGTACACCAACCAAGTTACTAAGCGTACAATGTTAATACATTAGAATTCTCAACTTGAACGTGAAATGTATAAGAAATTTACAGGTTCCTCAAGGAAACCTTTAAATAATGTAACTGAAAACCTTTTCTATGATCTTTGTTGTCTTCACGAAAGGTAGTTTTATAACATGCAAAGCACATGGTGCTGTATCTTTTGAGTCAGTTATGTTTAGTAACCTTTTGTTACGAAACATTTCTAAGTTCCTCAATATTTAAAACTGTACCAGCATCCTGGCATCAGAGTTTAAGTATTGTCTCCACATTTCACCTGCCCCGAAATCTTTCCCCTCCCCATGTAAAACACTCTATTGAACAGTCAGAGTCATGTTGTCTATTTTGGGGGGCCTAAGTTGGGTTTCTCATTTCACTGAATTTCAGGGAAAATACTTTTCAAGCAATAATCTGGGTAATTTAGTTACACATAGTCAATATTTGTAGGTTTCGAAGTCAATAATTGTCCTTCAATTAGTTTTACATTTACATCCAGGACGACAAATCAGAGTTGCCAATGACAGAAAAAAATTATCAATAAGAGGTAAGGCAGGAGTATAATTTTACTCATTGATGTATGAACACAAGTGAACGCTCATTTGTTCCTATGCTTCTATAGACTGATAGATCCATTTCAACCACGTCACGTTTTTAATGCCAACGCATAAAGCCGCCATATAAGGATTTAAGCGAGGCGCAGATCAGGGAGCTGTAAGACTTCCAGCTCCCTGCGCAGATTTACACAGGTGTTGTTCACAATGATCAATCAATCGCGGTGAGACATTGGCGCCACTGATAAGTGTACAGCGTACCGTGTGTGGGCACGCACACAAGTTCTCTGCATGTCCATTCAAGTATGGTGGGGAAATAAAACATGGTGTCTCGTAGACAGGGGTGGCGTCATGATTTCCCCAACAGGGGAAGGGGAAGCTCCCCGAAGGGGCCTGAACAGCTCGAAGTTCAAAAAGACAAAAATACAGGTTGATAAAAGGATGTCGAATGCAAATTTTTGGCGAGCTTCTCGCTGCGAAATTTTTGGATTCTAGGCCTACTTAGGAAAATTTGATAATTTTGGGAATTTATCAAACGCATGAAAAATTTGGATTTTATTAGACAGTTGAAATATTCTGGGTTTTATCGAACAAAATTTAAAAGTAGGGGGATTTTATTGAAGATTCTGCCCATCCTAACAGCAAAATCAAAATAGATCGTCGGTGAGACTGAACGTCGTCGGGGACTATATTTTATCGTACCCGTTAAGGCTCCCCGGGGAAAATGTACATTTTTCCGACGGGGGGGGGGTGCGGTGTTGCCTGCCTTCCCCAACGAAGGGCACGGCCCTGCCCACATCTGTAGTACATGTCATTAATTTGGCAATGTGTTCTCCCCATGCATCATTGGCAACTTTAAAGAGGTTAGTGGGCACCCCCGTTCCTTTTGACTAAGTCTGCGCTTTTTGGCTCATCCTTCCATTAAATATTGACACATTTTATAACGCTAACTTATTTTGCAATTATTTATACTGGTATAGTTTGCTATAATCTCATAATAAGCAGATAAGTATAGTATGTCACTGCGGCCAATTTATTTCTCTGATTCTTGGACTAGGTTATAAATGCCTTTCATTATTCTTCAGTATTATTTAATAGTTACATTACCCCATCCAGACCCATAGCTTGCCCTGAACACCCCCTTGCTTCTGACCATTTGTGGTAACTTATTCGTCCACTGTGTACATGGAGCTACTACCTTGTCCAAGTGTGCAACACTCCGGTGGTTTTCATCATGCTTAATGGAGAATGAATAAATTCATATAGATTTATCTTCACCGGCCCTTTCGTCTCCCAACATTAGTTTATTCCCCCAATCCCCCAGTCTACCATATACCTAACATGTAACTCAGAATATCCTTTTCTTCTCTCCCTTTGTTTCCCAAGGAGAATCATTTTCACCATGCACATGGGTAAAGTACTATTGAGTCTTCACTACTTATCCTTTTCGTCTCAATTTCAGAAAGTTAAATCTGAACAACAAGTATGATTAAAAAAACCGTTTAGCCCAAAATGCAAAGTTTAAACAAAGCAGTGGCCTATGTCAAATAGTTATTGATGTTGTATATAATCCCTATAACTTATAAGCGATATTTAAACCTTTTGTCACAATTATGTGGATTCTTCCAAATTTTGGATTTCGACGAGAGAACGACCTTTGCATGTGTGCTTAATTACGTTGTACGCCAAGAGAAAACGATCCGTGCAGAAATCTTCCCAAAGCTAATTCAGACTGAAATATGAACGACTCTTTGAGGACAGACTTTTACAAAGATAAGTCGTTTGGCTTGAAAAAGAACATTTGTTCCAGCTATATGTAGGTATTTAAGTCGTAAAACAATACCTTAATGTTTTCATTGTATGCAAAAGCGTTCGAGGCGTGGGGCAAAATCGGCCAATTTACCATGGTAAACTGTGGTAAAGCATGGTAATTTTTTGCTGGGCAGTTTTGTCGGGTAACTTAATCCGTACGCCATATCATGTGTAATCCCAACGACCTTTAGTCTCCTGACGGCCTGCTTGCTTTTTCTCATAAGAGGGACAGATTCCTCAATGAATAACCCAAATTTTCTACTTTTCCTTGAAAAAAAACCTCCAAATTTTTCAAATTTTCTTCTATAACACCCCAGATTTTTAAAGTTTTGGAAAAAAGGTTCAGATTTTTCTTCGCCCCGAAAATTTTACGTTTGTCGTCCTTTTGCCAACTTATTGCCTTGTCGGGTCATGGGGTTGCAGGTCCCCCCCCCCTCGTCGGGGAGCTTGGCCCCCTGTCGGGCAAATCCTGGCGCCACCCTGTCGCACACCTCGGTTTTAATATCATTCTTCAAGGTGAGCTTCAAGATAAGCTTTTTGAGTGCCAGGCCGGTTTGGGAGGTCAACCAGAGCAGGCGCAGATTTAGTCCTTAGTGTCCCCCTAGTCATTCCTTAGCCCCCCCCCCCTCCTCATTCCCCAGAAATAATTAATAGAGGAGGAAATGAAGAAGACAACGAAAAAAGAAAAGAAGAGGAAAAATAAACTTTATCTAAAATATTGTCAAATATTATTTTCGGTACAGACTGAATGAAGTCTTTTCTTCTTAATTGCTTCTAGTGCAGATGTCTATTTTTAACAATCCAGTGAAGAGACAGAAGAAATTTCGGTCATTTTAAGACTAAAAACATTCAAACTGACAATTATTGGGTGCTGCAGCCCCGCCTCAACCAACCCGCCCCCTTTTCCGACGGCCCTGCTAGACTGTGGGCTGCAGTGTGGGAAAGCAACTGAAAGCTTAGCAATAATGTTCATTCCCATATCGATGAACTTGAAAGTGAGAAATAATGATTTATTAAACATGAAAATGTAGTGATAAATTTGTCTCGGGGAGAGCAGTTTCCTGCAAGCATGAAGTTGAAGTGAGAGGGACACCCCCTCCCCTTAGACCCCTCCCCCAGGCCTGCGATTCGAAACAAGGTTCACCCCCCCCCCCCCGTCTCGTAAAGCTTCCTATCCCTATGCACCTATTACAAGGGAACTCAAAACACACTCATAATGAGGAAACAAGCACTCGAAAGTGGGGCAAATATTAAGTGTACATGTGTATAGTAAATAAAGTTGGGTTTACAGATATTTTTGATATTTATTTTTCCGACTTAAAATTACCCTGAGATGTCCAGACATCGATATTCGCAAAAGGCGAAATGGCATAAAATCTCCTCAACAAAGTAACCTGAACTAATCTCCCACGTTCTTATCTAGTATTGTGAGAACTTCCAGAGGCTTTCCCTGGACCCTGCTAGGGGCCCCAGTGGGGACCCTCTGGACCCCACACGAGCAAACTCGCTTCCCGCCTTTAGTGGCGCTAGGTGCACTGTCGGTGGTCTTGATATACAAAAAACAAATCCCTGGACCCACGCCTGAATCACAGGCCCCTTGGATTTTGAACACTTGAACTGCCCCTCTCCAGCACTTCCGTCACCGATAAAGCAATTGCTGTCACCCATGTGTTATATAAGATAGGGCTTGTTGTACATGAAACTGTTTAAACATTGCTAAAAGTCTGGGAGCTTACTCAGGGTTGGAACGGCGTCCCTTATCTATACGCCCATGCCACTTCCGGCGGTCGGGCGGCGGATGACATTAAGGCTGAGGCTAAGTGGCATGAAGTAAGCGACAAGGGCGGAGGGCGAGGGAGTGAAGGTGGAGTTCCAAAGCTCTTACACCACAGGTAAAAACTTAACACGACTAGTCTCATTTGTTCTATCAGTGTATTAATTTGAATAAACGCTTATCAGCTGTGCTTTATCACCGATACTATTTACACTCAGTCCAAACATGGATAGTAATTATCACTAAATTATGATTTATTATGATTAATATAACCAATCATATCTTTCAAAATGAAAACTCAACTTGTGGGACTCGTTCGATTCCGGTTCAAATTGGCCGCATGTTTCGAAGGCCCGAGAGTACAGGTCAATGTGTACAAATCCCTTAGATGATGTGAAAAATATCAAACAGGGTAGTCTGTGTACATGGTAGTCCTATTTTATCAGTTACTTTGCCCTTTTTATAAATAGTGTTGTGAGGCGTATCTCACTTCGGGCGAAAAACTGAACAGGCCCTCGGAGCTACGACCCGATATGACACAAAACTTGGATGGATTGCGATTAGAGTAGTTAGTAAATACCTGTGCGGCATTACAATATTGCCCCACACTCAATGACACATGAAGTACTATAGATGGGAATTTTCCGGCTTCAGCCCTCCCTTTTTCAGTACCAGTTGCAAGTGCGCCCTCACTTTCAGAAAATTCCAGTAGCAATTTAACCATGCTCGTGAACGTGCGTCCCCAACATGAAGTTTTTCTCCAATGAGTTCCCACAACATAATCGGAAATACAACCAAACGTTTCAAGAAAGACTGTAACGGTAAAGAATACAGTTGAGCTTACAGAGTGAATATTCAAGAAGGTAACCCAGTTTTAGGGAGTCGTCAACTATAGCAAATTCCATAAAATAATGTCTTTGGCTGAAGATGTTAAGGGCGTCTACCATGTTCCGTTACCCTAGCAACCAGTTTACCTGCTTGGACTTCCAATACTGTTTATTCTATCTACATGTTTCTATTCTTCTACAGTTGTCATTGGAAGCAGGAAGCCGATAATGTTCGCTTACGTACGTGATTTCAGTAGGCCGAATGCACCGATTGTTTGCTTCTCTCCAACTGCAAGAGTAACTTAGTTTGTGCGTACTTAGCTCAATGGACGTCCATCTCACTGTTGTTTATCTTCTTATCCATTCCTTTATTTTATTTCTCCTTTCATCGCCATTTTTAGGAGTCACGTTTCACTCAGGTTGAATTCCTTTATATTTTTTATTACCAGAGATCTCTCTCTCTCTCTTTCGCAACAAGTTATTAGAATTCCATCTATAGTCTCGGAGACTCTGACTATATTGCTTGGGTGAAATAAGGAATCATAGCCATGCAACTTCTTTGTTTGATCCGTTTTCCAGCTCCAAATAATTTCCATTTTCAAAGTTCTGTGTTCATTCCTGTCATTTCAAGACTTTTTACCCACAACGCTAAAGCCAGATCGTCATCACAAGCTGCGGGTGTTAACTTCTTTGCCTTGCACCCTTCAAAGTATCCGCCGTTGTGCGCCTCTATGTCATCCGCCACTGCACAATGTATAGATGCTCTAGCGCCTTCTATTGGAGACTTCAGAAACATTGTAATAAGTGGCGCCATTCGCTTTAACCAACTGCTCCAGTTCCTCTTTATTCCCGTGTCTATTGAACCTGCGGAGATAAGAAAAATTGAAAGATATTCAAAAGATATTCGGTACCTTGACTAGCAAGCACACCCACAACGGGCCCATCCGACCCCTCCTAACCGCTACTGTAGTATCAATCAAAACTACTTGCAATGAGGGGTTTAATGTAAAGTATGAGGGGTTTAATGTAAAGTTGAGGATATAAGGACGCCCTTCGGATGAGTCCCATACTCTAGTACTAGTTGAAAACACTTGCCTTAGATGATGAATTAGATCAGGGGGATGATATAACTTACCGACAAGTGATGAGTAGCACAAGCGATTAACAGAGCAAGACAGACAGACAGATTTTTCTGGAATTACAATGACGCCCCTCTCCCTTCCGTCGCTCCTAACAGTGTATGTGAAGTGCTAATTACGGGAAATATATAAAACCTCCCCTCTTCAAAGTTACAGTAAATATGACAAACCACAGACTACATCTAACTCATAATGAAGTCATTTTTCGAAACATCGAATCCTCCTTTTACATTTTAACATTCAGCTATGGCTGATGCAATGACTGAGCTGGTGTGCGGTCATCCGAAGTATAGACATTTAATACATGAATTGCACTTTCAAACTGTCGGCGTTAGAACGGTATCATGATGGTGGCTTGTCATTAATTCAGGAGGATTGTTTATTTGATTGCTTTTTATGAATAACTGATTTTGAACCAAAAATGCCAACGCGCACCTCTCTGCAGCCATGGCCACCCCATATCAACAATATTTCGTCTTTGATATTTTGTGGGTAAGGGGTTGTTTTCAAGTTGCTGGATCGATCTTTCTTCTACATGCCAAACATTATATTTACAACTGAAAATTGAATAGTAAACTTCCAGACTCTTCTTTTACTCAAGTTAAAATTTTTGTTGGAGGTTGAGCTATTCATCCTAAGAAAGCAAAGTTATGAGACACGTGCCATCAAGTTCGATGAAGTATTTTTAGTTCCCTAGTCCCAGGTCACCTTTTGTATTCTATTTGATAGACCTATAAGGGGACTTTGGAACGGGTTTATTTTTCTATGCTGGCTTTAAATTATCTGTCTACATAGAGCTAAACTGTTTATTCTTGTATAGCGCATTAAATGAATTTGTGGTTTCAATGATATCATAAAATGAATTTTCAATGTTGCGTTTGCTTGAGTGTAATGTTTTTTATAATGAAAGGATAAAAAATGCCATTCTATTAGGGCGATTTTAAAGATATTCGGAGGGCCGACTTCCGCATCATTATTAAGGTACTTCGCTTTTGCGGAGGAGTTGATGAACTGCTGTACATATTGTATATAATGTAATAATGACTTACATTCTACCATTATTTCTGCCAAACAGAATTTTTTTCATGAAATAAGTTCAAAATTGAAAAGACATGAATCAATAAATGATATGTTAAAAAAAGTTGCTGTATTGATCCTTTGATACTTAGCTTTCTGCTTCTTTAAAGTCTATGAATTTATTTTCTTTTCAGATGAACTAACTAAAATCAGTTTTCTCCTTAGTTCCAAAATGTCCTATACCTAAAGCCTACTCAGGGACGTAAATACGGGGAATGTGTGTGTGTGTGTGTGTGTGTGTGTGCGTGGGGGGGGGTTCACCCCCGTGAAAATCAAAAGTCGATCTCTGAACGCCAAAAAAATCGGTCTCAAATCCAGTTAGTTAAAAGGTTAACTGATCTTTTACCTGTCCTGACTTTCGTCTGTTCCCGTGGAAAAATAGGGAAAGTTGTAGTTGGTCCCAAAATAGTTCACACCCCCACCCCACAACCGGGCGAATTCATGTATATACGCCCCTGAGCCTACTCCTACAATAATAACTTGGACCGATGTGGTTCGATAATTAAAGAGAATACTACAATTCCTGCCATAAATAAATGATGAAATTTAATTTGCATGTGGCAGGGTGGAGGGCAGGATTGCCGCCATAAATAAATGATGAAATTTAATTTGCATGTGGCAGGGTGGAGGGCAGGATTGCCCGAGGGGGTCCAGCAATCCGAAGCCCCGAAAGAGGTGACGGAATGCTGAAAGGAAGGCGAGCGAAATGTTTCTGGCTAGGGAACTCGCCAAACATATTGAATAAAGTATAAAATTTTAGGTTTTCCTTTAGTAAGATTGAAAAATTTGGGTTTTTATCTACCCTCCTTAATAACAAAACCAAGAAATTTGTCGGGGAGACTGGTCTTCCACAGAATTACATACTTGTATCCATTACGGCTCCCAGACGAAACTGGACCATTTCCCAAATAGGGGGACAGCCTTCCCCGACGAGGGTGGGGGTGGGCATGGATCCCCTTGCCTCCCACCTGGCGCTACCATTGGCACGTTGGAAAATGGAGTAACGCTAATTTGAAAATAAACATAGCAATATTCATTGAAAGTTCTTTGAAATCATGTGATAACATTGTAATTTCTGAATTGTTTTAATAAAGTCAGAATAACCCTTTGGTTTACTTTATGCAATATGCATGTTTTGAAACAGCATGAAAGATACTTGTTAGGAAAATAAGAGATTTTGCTGACTCATGAAAGTATGGTTGGGGAGAATGCATAAATGTTATTTTTATCGACCCACAAAAGTGTCAAGTGATCAAGTTTCTGTTAGAGATAAAGACTTTTATGTCGAGGTTCAATTTACCTCATTGAAACAAAAATGAAAGCTTACCGGGATTTCCCTAAACCTGATATATCTTTCAAATATTGTTTTCCTTACACACAGCAGGCATACATCTGCGTTGCCTGTTGCGGATTTCAAATAGGTTATTGCATGGAGTCACGTATCTTCATCAAACCTTCAAACAGTTAAGCAATTACAGTGAAAGTGGATGTCTGTATTCCAAGAATACGCACAGTCAAGAAACCGTTACCCAAATGACGTAACTATGATTAATGAAACCTTTCATTTGTTCGTATTTCAAGAGGATAGTCCAGTAAAGGATACACTTGTGATACGAAAAACTTACGGTTTTCAAGTTCTAGGGTTTGCGCTTCTAATTAAGTTTAAATTTGGCAATCAGCAACATCTGTCCCCGCGTTCGTCGACAAAAGTAAGAAATCACAGACAGGCTCCGGCTATGTCAATACAAATTATCCAATTAGTCAGGTATTTTGGTTTGGTGCATTTTTTTTTGCTATGTTTGATAAAACTTTGATATAATGTAGAGTAGACATCAGATAATCAGAAAAGTATGTGTTACATTTTTTATGTGCAAGGGGGTAGCCAGTCACTTCAAAATGACCACAGTTTTGATCATTTTGGTTGCTCTCGCTTAAGAAAGGCTCTTTTGCGCCAACATTTGGGGTCTAAAACTCTTTTAGGGGTAAAAGTGGTAAAGTTAGCACAGTCTTCCAGGGTATACTAAAAGCTCTCCCCAAAATATTGTTCCGTTTTTTGTAGTGACTTGTCGAATGTGACGGGCATTGTGGCCCTCTTCGCCGAAAACGGAAAGAACGGCAATTTTAGCGTTTGGGCCAATTTTGAGTACCATATTCTCTTAAAGTATGTAACCACACGACCTTACTTTTTGTATATGGGTAGCCCCATAACTAGATAATACATGGGAAAAATTTGGACTCCCATATTCATGCCCACACGAAATGAGTGGTACTGAAAATTCGCATGCAATTTCTTTGTTTTTCGTTGGAAATTTTGGCATCTGGAATAATCTTTATGCCCAATATTTCCTTCAGTTTAATAACTAGAGGTACTGATCTCTCTAATATTTAAAGTAAAGTAGATTGTTAAATACACACATAAATTTCAAAGTCACTAAAAAAAGAGAGAGAGAGAAACAATACTTTGGAGAGACTGTGTTAACGTTATCACCTTTATCCTGAAAAAGTTTTAGACCCCAACTGTTGGATCAAAAGAGCCTTTCTTGAGCTAAATTAGCCAAAATGATCACAACTGTGGCCTTTCTGAAGTGGCTGGTTTGCACATGAAAAAAAAAATGGAGCACATACTTTTCTGATTGTCTGAAGTCTACTCTACATAATATCAAAGTTTTATCAAATATAACAACAACAACAACAACAACAACAAAAATGTAAACTGCAAAAAACTACATTTCTGCCTGGACTATATGCTCTTATTTCAGGATGTCAGGCATGCGTCTTACAATCATAGTCATAGCTATGCTCAAATCGGAATGAAGACCCTTATTTTCAGTCCTCAGAAAGGACCATTCGGAATAAAGACCCTCGCGTACATTGTTCTGAATGGTAGCCCATCGACATATCTAGTCGAACCCCACATAGAAAAGGGGTTGCAAAAATATACAACTGAGGTAGGAAAGTGATTGGAATCATTCTGTGGCTGAACATACAGTAGACAGCTGTAAATACTTCTATGTAACATTTTATTGCACCTATCTTATTTATAATATCTACATTTGTTATTACGTGTTTAGCCTTTAAATATTTTGTATCATTATATTGTTTTACCTAATTAAGATAGATTATAGTTTTAAACATTCGTCGTAAGCAATGTAAGAAAATAAATCTTCAAATCCCTGGAAGGGGGGTTTCTCCCACCTTTTGGTCCAGTCCCCCATCCCTGGCAAGTGCCTCTTCGCACAAGCGTATAAGCGTGCTTGACTACGTTTAATTGTGGGAGGACCTTGAGCAATTTTATCTGAAGATAAAATGCATGGTTGCAAGGAAATAGATATTTCGCCCGAAAAGAGCAAATATTTTGCCCGAACAGGGGATGGGCTGCAGTCCCCCCCCCTCCCCTAGAGCCTATGCACATACCCACGTATCATATTATGTTTGTAATCTCATTGTACGACTATATTTTGATTGACTGTTGCAATTTGTATTTTATCATGCCAATGTCGGTATCGTTAGTTAGATGAGGTTTAACGTCCCAGTTTCCAACCAATTAGTTCAAGTCGAGAAGACCACGGCCTTTTTTCCAGTTGTGGCTCACTGGCTTGTTTTCCCTCCTCCATTGCTTATGCTGAGCACCAAGCACAAAGGCAGTAGGTTCCATTTTTAAAGTCTTTGGTATAACCCGGCCAGGATTTGAACCCTAGACCTTCCGTCTGCAAGTCGGATGCTCTAACCACTTGGCCACTGCAGTCGGTTGCCAATGTCGGTATCATCATTGCTCAGCTTATTTAGAAAGTATGTGTCCAAGTTAATGCTGATTTTGAACATCTTTGTAAATCGGTTCACAAAAAGACAGTGATCAGATAATGTCTGCCTGTTAACATGGAGAAGTTACTTGGCTCGTGATTGGTTTTGTGTATACCCACGATCCTTTTGCAAAGTACCGTTGACATTGAGAGAGTTCGATGTCGATGGGGCCCTGTCTTACAACTGATAATGTAGTAATTGACCGATAATGTGTCACTAACCGATAATGTAGTCAAAATTGACCGATAATGTAGTAACCGTTTAATTACCATTTGACAGAAAACTTAGTAAAAGTTACTACATTATCGGTCAATTTTACTACATTATTGGTTAGTGATACATTATCGGTAAATTACTACATTATCAGTTGTAACACCTTGCAAATGTTGTGAGGTTCCGTTTTGTTAGTTCTATGTCATGATGCTGGCTGGGGGAAGCTAAGGAGGACGTCCTTTCGCTTTCTCAGTTCACTCTGTCACTGTAGTGTCATTATGCTAACCTGTACAGTTCATAATTAACCTTCTCCCCTCCCCTCCCCTCCCCCTCCCCTACCCCACTTTCTCTCCCTATTCCATGTAAAGCCTTTGTCACGAATAAGCTATTAACATGAGACCAAACGAGAACCATTTGGAAAGTTCTTTTGTTAAACTGTTAAAATCTATGTTCATAAAACGGCAAAGCCTCATGGTTAAAATCACTTGGCGGGGAATCCTTTAAACATACAGTGTTGAACGCGGTATTAACTACAGCCAGAATGTCATGATACAATGTGTGACAAAGTTCTTCAGCTGAGGGAAAATGAAACCGTGAATATTATATTAATCTGTAATCACGGTGGGCGGTAAAGCAATTACACATTACTACCACGGCTCGAAATATTAGAGGAAAGTATGAAAAAAGTAAAGTGAACTCTTGCGGTGGTGGAGACGATATGTATTTTTTAGTTATTTATAAGTTTGAGGGTAAGCGAAATTGACATTTCATTTGAAAAATTGATTTTTCAGATTAAAATTGCATAAACCCATAAATATTAAGTTTAAATGACCCCCTCACTCGACAGAACATTGGGAAGTGGGAAAGAATGTTCTTGGTTAAGACTATGCAGGAAACTGGCAGACATATCTCTCTGGTCTAAGTAAACGATTCTAGTGGTATGACCTTGACATGTTTTAGTTGTTTGTGATATTCTGTGAATGACATGTCGGGATATGAAGTAAGATGATGGAAATTAGGACCGCTGGATATCATGGACCTTGAACTGAGAACTTGGTATCAAAATCTACTAGCGGCTGAAGGACAAGAAATATTCCTTTTCAGAGTGTGTAACTAAGGTGCTAAGGGAATGTGAATTGTGGAACGTTGGGAACTTCGAAAACATGGCAGTATCTTTCCATGGAGCTACTCTGTGGTGTCTTGTCTGATGTCTTATTTTCGCAATATCTTCGTGTTTTCGTTTTTTTTTCATTTTGTCTTTCTTTATGGGGGAGGGGGCTGAAGTTGCGGGGTATTTTTTTGCCTTTGTCCAGTTAATAAATTTTGTGTTTGAAAGGGAGGAAACCCTAAATGTAATTCACCGTAGGCCTCTATTTAAAGGCGATAGGCAGTCACCCCAATCAGAGTCAGTATGCCCCGTCACTCTAGTTCATGAATGGCCTATTTTGATCATGTGGCAATGTTTTTGTCAGTGAATTATGAAATTCAAGAAGAACTTCTCCTTGCTTTACCTATTGTTTGTAATAGTTATGTTCAAAACGTCTTTAGAGTTGCTTGTAATGCAAAAAGAGGAGATTTGCAAGAATTTGCTGATTTTTCAAAACATATTTAGGAATCCCCGGGTATCTCTGTATTCACAATTGGTGATATCACTTGATTGGTACAAACTCAAACAGTAACGTCACTCTTTGGTCAATGTTGACTTAAGCAGATCAGAAGTGTAGCCCAGCAGTGTACAGTACACAGCTCATACACAGTATGTTGGGGATATCGCCTTGAGTATTTGAAAACCTTTACAGGCTACTGTAACTTTGTTTATGCCCAACATTAGGCAGATGGCAAAATTTAATGACACGGTTTGCTTTAATTTGTCTTCAATCGTTCTGTAAACTTTGATTTGTCTAAATCAAAAAGCTGAGATTTATTGCATTTTCTTAGTGACAAACCACTGGGATGTGAGTGAATTACGTACCTGGATGTGAGTGAATTACGTACCTGGATGAAGTGAAAAGGCCGTGACACCGGTTCCCTCCATCTTTGCAGCTAACATTCTCGTAAATAAAATGTTGGCCAGTTTACTTCTAGCATAGCTTTTCACTCTTCCTTTACTCTCCTTCAATTTATCAAAATCTATCACCCCGAGACGGTATGCGATGGATGAAACGTTGATAACTCTAGAGGGGGCGCTCTCCTTCAGACGATCCATCAAGAGACTGGTCAGCAGGAAGTGGCCGAGGTGATTCACCCCGAATGAGAGTTCATATCCCTCTGCAGTGTGACAATTGCCTGGGTTGATAACCCCTGAAGGTAAGAAACAATTATATTTGATGGTATTATCTTCTAAATTTCCTAAAATTTGTCTTTGATCCCAACTAGAGCGCGATAGTCCTACTAGTGCTGATAGTCGTAACCGATTAATCGTCAGTAGTCGCGATTACACTTTGGGAGTCCGATTAAACGCCTTCTAAACCTGACTTTCAATTTCTCGATTACAAGTACTTAGCACCATATCATACTCAACTAACAAAAAAATAAAATAAACATGGAAACAATTTGTCAGAAATACCTGTATATTTGTTTGTTAGCTGTTTTGTAATGTTAAGGCCAGCCAACCCTCCACGAAACCACAGAGGAAATGAACACAGTATATACCATTACAGAAGATTTTCTGATGTTTTTGCAATGTACCAAAGACAGGGTATTGACGTCATACTTTTTCTGGATAAATCGCTGTAATCGTGAGATGAACTGCACAATTAATCGATTACAAAGCAACCGCTCGACTATCAACACTAAGTCCTACCCATCCACAGTTAATAGTTGTAGTCTCATATCTGCGTTTCTCTCTTCCAGTGTCTCCCTGCTTCAATAATTGCAAGTAACAAACATGCTTCTCATCATGTTTTCAGCTGAACATCTGATTTCTTTTTTAGAAACAATGACACCCATAAAGAGGGGATAACCCAAATACCAAGATAAAGGACTATAAATTCTGTATGTCCCCCAAATATCAGATCCTGCTGAACACGAATATTTATAAACTGATAAATCAGATTATGTTTAACGTATATAATATATGAAACAACACAAAGTTACTTTACTTTAGAACGCTACAGACGAGAGCAAACAACAAAATCGCACATGATATCACAAGCATATAGACGTGCAAAATTATTTTAAATGGAGGAGGGAAAGTTCTAAAAACTGTATTTTTCGAAAGTTTTGTCATTTGGTAATTACGTATTTGCCCGAAATAAAAATACATTCTCCAGCCCCCAACCGCACTATAGCACTCGCTTAGTAAGCATATCATCACAAGATACATATCTGTATATACCTGCATTATTAACGAGAACATGAAGGTTTTGTTCCATTGTTAGAAACTCGTTGGCAAAATCTCGAATGGAATCAAAACTAGATAGATCAAGATGCATGAATATGATTGACTGGTTCCCCGTTTGTTGCCGTAACTCGAGCTCTGTCTCCCTGCCTCTAGTCCGGTCTCTACAAGCTAAGATAACTCTGGCTCCCCGATTAGCGAGTGCACGGGCTGTTTCCTTTCCAATACCGCTGTTTGCTCCTAAAAAGTGGATAAAAAAATACATAAGAAAACGACGGTTTTCCTGTCTAAGTGTCTTGAAGGGACGCGAATAATGACGTCGTCAATGGATATAGACTTGGGCTTTTATGATACACAGCTGCCATCGAAGTCATGACTTCCTCTTTGTCATTCAGTCCCTGTTCCTCATTTTCAATTGAGCAGAAGGCACGACGCTCTGGGAACGTTGCTGCTAACTTCTAACCTATCCCCTAAGCCTATGTCTTATACAGTGCGCCTTCCGCTCTTGTTTGCAGGAGTGGGTATAGAATTGGGATTATCTTCCTACATGCAAAAGTTTTTATGTTTTTTTTCCTAATAAGGATGAGCACATCGGTGAACATGGATTTTCACCCCAACCGTTCTCTCTGAAAGCTAATGAACACAACTTCACTCTATCACTTTTAAGAAGTTGTGAAAGACTCCATATTAATTTACTATTAAGGCGAAAAAACCTTGAGGGTAAATAGAAATATTCTTTTGAAATCCAGTGTATGGTGTGTAGCTCGGTACTCTCTGAAATATCTCTTCCATCCGTAGTGAAGCATCCTCTTGTCCTCTTGTTATACACGGCAACGCTTTTAAGACAAGTCTGTGTACCCGCTTTGTGTGATATCCTCCCGTTTCCTTTTAACTATTATCCGTAACGCTCTCCCCCTACTCACAGTGTGCGGCGCAGTGCGAAGTACGTAACTATTGGCCCAAATGAAAAGTGTAACATACGACTGCAGTTTGTGTGACTAGGATCCGTAGCTCATGCGGAAGTGGACAGTTTTTCCCTCAGCCTCGCTATGAAATCATCACCAAACGGGACGGGAGCCCCGTGCAACAGAATCCAAGGAGAGCCGCCACGCAGGCTAGGGTATCTGCAGCCTATATTTTCTCGTGTATTAAGGTTATATTCTTTATCAGTCGGCCAGGTTGAATCTTGGAGATACAGTGCTACATACCATACTGTAAATCCATGAATAAACAACAATGGTGGTAATTTTGTGAGGCACTAAAAGAATGACGTAACTCACTATAGTCCTCCTTATTACTTTTATGCTTTGCCAGTCCTCGTCACAAAGTCCAGCTGTTAAAAGTTTCTGTCAACAGTCTCAAAAGAAAATACCTCAATTTAGGAAAGCATTAAAAATCAATTTTTCGCGAGTCGACCTAACACCTGCATTCCGTTACAAAATGATTGAGGTTGCTAAGAGAACACTAAGTGTTAAAGTCGTATCCCTACCCTGGGGAAATTCCATCGCTTGAATGTTTTCAAATCACCCTCCATCAACGTCGGAACAATAGAGTTGACACATAAACCCCAAAAGTGCCCCAGGGTCTACCATCAACGAAAATTATTTAAATTAACAAATCAGATTTAAATCACGTACGGTGTTGGAAACCGTAACGAGAATTTGGCAACGCGAGTAAGGAATAAGTATTAAATATGGGTGACAGGTAACTCAATGCATAAGTACAGTGTGAGTCCCCGAGAGATTTGCCAAAAACATCGCCTTGCTGTTGTGAAGTATTATGACTCCCCCACAAATGCACAGGGCCAGAAGACGCATAATATCCGACGTCATGAAGGTTAGGCCCCTTGAGATGCAACAGATTTTCTCTAAACAGCTTCGAGCAAGTTCCAGCTCTGTAATTGAAAATCAGACCTTGGAAGCACGAAGTCTGTATCGAATTGAAGGGTCCAATTGCAAGCAAAATATCGGGGCGAGGACTACATGCAGTATAGACAGCAAGTTAGTCTTGAACCCGGACTCCAATCGAAAATGTGGAAACGTTATGGTTTGAAATGACTTGGATGATCATACACTAGGCTTAATTACTGCATGTTTGTCTGTAGTTTGCTGTGAAAAAGGCCAGTAGGGTTCCAGACTGCGTAGTAGCCCGCACGGCTATTCGGAATCGCCTTGAATCAGTTAAATGATGTAGCCTATGAATCTAGGTGTGGGAAAATTAACCTCTGCTCCGCGGGCCGGTGAGCTACATGCACTGAGCCAAAACGGTCCTTCTGTATCAACATTACTATCAAAAGAACAAAGCTGGTGCTGAACATCTTTACTCGAAAGTTTATTGATTCTGTCATTACAAGTGTACCAAAAAGGAGCTTAGGCTAAGAGACATGGGCGTCAATTTTTTTTGGGGGGGGGGGCGGGGACACTTCCCCCCA
Organism: Holothuria leucospilota; assembly: GCA_029531755.1. Taxonomy (NCBI): domain Eukaryota; kingdom Metazoa; phylum Echinodermata; class Holothuroidea; order Aspidochirotida; family Holothuriidae; genus Holothuria; species Holothuria leucospilota. The sequence goes on from CM055964.1 coordinate 5,108,185, forward strand.
CATTTTATTAATACACCCATTGACTTAACATTTTCACAGTAAATTTTTGACAGAAGTGGCCATGTCCCCCCACATTCGAGTTAAAGATTGACGCTACTGCTAAGAGCGATTTTTTCACCCGAATAGGAAGCCGCATCATTTACCCCCTTGCCGTACGTGTATGCTAACGAATAAAGACGGGCTGTGTAGAAGTGAAAAAGTGTAAAAACGTGTATGCATAGGCAACCCCACAAATATCATTGCTCAGACGGGGAGGGGTACCTGACAGCTTGCTAATGGGAAATTCCATGTTTGCGAAAAGAATCATTTGTCACAACAAAAACTGACATTTTACAAAAGTTAGATACAGTTTCCTTGTCCTTTCACTTACGGATCTTTCCTGATCATATAGATTGACAGTAAAAGTCAATCATTTCCCGGAAACTTTTTTAATATGGAAAACCGTGTAATAGAACACAAACATACTTTCCCCCTCAGTGTAGTGTTATAACAACCGATGTAGAATATCGCATTTCATTAACTTCCACATTATCCACATGACATTTGTAGCATGACGTAACTGTGATCCCATGGGGAATTCCCTGTTGAGGTCTTCGTAAAGAAGCCATAACTTATCACTTAAGTATATCCTGATATGTACAGAGCTGGTGTATACTGTTGGCTGCATTGTAATAGTCAGAACAATACATATCCGTTCGTGGTGATTCATCTAATCTTCCTACAGACTGCAATAAATGCATAAATACAGTTTTGTTATGAATACAATAGTGTAAGCCTTTATGACATAATGATATATTAATTATCAAGACTTCTTCCGGGTATATTCTCTAGTAAAATGAAATGTACTGTTGTACACTACTGGTTGTAAAGGAGGCACTTTGCCTTGGTTCGTGAAATTCACTAAACTTTTCCAAAACTGTCAAGTTTTCGTCAGGTACTGATGACAAATGGTCAAACTAAGACCATCCCCATGCCCTACATACAAATAAACTTTTCACGAGTGATTAATTAACGATACAATTTGGTTTAAAACATTTGTGGCCAGACACTTTTTCACATTAGTATTAATCATAATTGCACATGGCCATTTCAAGCAAGGGTCCAAAAGTTCCAAAGTTTTAGTTTTAGCATAAGTGTTGAATGTGAAACTTGACCAATTAGGACAATTTTCATGTGGTAGTACCCTTCAAAATCCTCACAAACTTATCAATATGAGCTCAATGTGCCGCATTAGCAAAATTTTACGAGATCTATGTTTAATTAAAGGGCATATCCCATCATCCAAGACAGTTCCAGTTCTCCCAACTATGTTACTTCTGTCCCCTACCAAACTGCCTAGGCTTCTCCTTGTGGAGACACAAACCTATAGTTTATTGCCCCAAGGCCACGGTCCTGGTGAGCATACAGGGCCTAACTGAGCCCCCTTTCCACATTCACGATTTTTGCTACGATAGAGCACGATTTTTCAATTATTCATAATCTCAACGAAGTCGTACACATGCTCGTGGCCAATCATGGTCCACCGTAGCACACCGTAGTGACTCGTGCCGCCACCGTGGAGCAACACGATTTTTTTGGAATGTTCAAAAAAATCTTGCTCTACCGTAGCTATGGAAAAAATCGTGTTCCACCGCAGCAGCACCGTATGACAGTCGTAACGTCGTCGTGACGTTGTATTGGTGTGTCTCCGCGGCGTCTTATTCATTCGTATTGTTACGGCTTGTGGTCGCAAGTCAAACCAATAACAGCGAAAGATCACAGAAGAACGAGATTAAAATTCAACAACTTAATGATTATTTACAATCTCCTTATCTTACTTAAATTTACAATACTTAATTAAACTTACTCACAATCCTTTACTTAATATTTGCCTGGTCTGGTCCAAGGGCTGGTAGTGCATGCACGTTGACGATGGCACAGTGGTAGACCTGCAGCGTGCTGTAGCGTAGGAACTGGTTCCACGAGCGAATAATGACAAGGCTAGGTAGGCGATGGATGATAACAACCTCAATACACAGTGTAGAAACGGCGTAAGGCAATTTATCACAAGTGTGAATTGTCAGTGGCTGGCCTCATATGATTCGGTCAACAAACGGACCGCAGAATAACGTCTGGACTCGATGGTGTCTCTCGATGAAGTATTGGGGTATCTCTCTCTCTCAGTTGTTGAACTGCCTTTTATATGCTAGGCTTTTATTCGAGAACTCTCCAGACTTTAACAGAAACTTCTAGTGTACACAGTCCAGCAATTACGAGAACGTTCCTTAATAGAAACTTCTAGAACACACAGTAGTTGTAATTGCGACATAACGTAAACAGTTCTCACTTCTAGACAGTTCTAGAAAGGCTGCGTTGAAGTTGAATTCTCTGGAACTTTCCATTCGCTCGTCGATGGATTCAATCCGGTGTTTCTGACGGGTCGTCTTGTAACACTCCCCCCCTTGAAAAAGTTTTGGACATCTCGGACAAAACTTAAGTTACAATATTTACAATGTATAACTTTACAGTAATAACTACAGTATGTATATTATGTGGTCCAATATTCAATGGAAGGTATAATCATAACATATAATTTGTCTTGCAAGGTGATGATACATGAATACAGTAACATCATCAATATATAGTTAACACAAAATTTCAAAACTTCCAGTGAAATTTTCAACATACTGCATCAGATCAAATTCTTGACAAAGAGTCTGGTACAACATTGTCTTTCCCTTTAATATGCTTAATATCTACATTATATGATTGCAGAAATAAACTCCACCTCATCAATCTTTGATTCTTATTCTTCATCTTAGATAAAAATGTCAAAGGGTTATGATCAGTGTATACAGTGATAGGGAAACTAGTAGTTCCCAAATAAACATCAAAGTGTTGAAGACCAAGTATCAAAGCTAATGTCTCTTTTTCAATTGTTGAATAATTTTTCTGGTGTTTGTCAAATTTCTTAGAATAATAACAAACAGGGTGATCAACACCATGCTCATCAGCTTGAAGCAAAACTGCTCCTATGCCATTGTCACTGGCATCTACTGCCAACTTAAATTGTTTTTCAAAATCTGGAGCAATCAACACTGGTGAACTCATTAGTGCCTTTTTCAATGATTCAAATGCTGCTTGGCAATTATCCGTCCAATCAAACTTTTCATTTTTCTTTAACAATTTTGTCAGTGGTGCAGCAATGTCAGAGAAATTCGGACAAAAACGTCTGTAGTAACCAGCCATACCTAGGAAGCGCATGAGCTGCCTTTTATCAGTTGGGGCAGGGAATTTGTCAATGCCCTCAACTTTAGCCTTAATTGGTCTAACTTTACCCTGACCAACCACATGCCCTAAGTACACCACATGGGCACAAGCAATCTCACTTTTGACCAAATTGACAGTCAAATTAGCTTTGGCAAGTTTGTCAAATAATGCCTTAACATGTTGTACATGTTCATCCCACGAGTTGCTGTACACAATAAGGTCATCAACATATACTTCACAATTTTCTAAATTTGACGTAAGATCATTTACTAAGCGCTGAAACGTCATCGGTGAGTTTTTCATACCAAACGGCATAACCTTATACTGAAATAACCCATCTGGCGTCACGAATGCCGAGATTTTCCGAGCCCTCTCAGTGAGTGGTATCTCCCAGTACCCCTTTAGTAAGTCAAACTTTGACACATACGTAGCTTTCCCAATCCTATCAATGCAATCATCGATACGGGGTATCGGATAGGAATCCGTTCTTGTGACTGCATTCACCTTTCGGTAATCAGTACAAAATCTGTACCCACCGTCTGGCTTGGGGACCAATATACAAGGGGAAGACCATTCACTATTACTAGGTTCTATAATGTCATGGTCTAACATATACCGAACCTCATCCCTGAGATGTTGTCGTTTTCGAGGGTTAACTCGGTAAGGATGCTGCTTGATTGGTGTGGCATCTCCCACATGGGAGAACATAAATTGGACACCTTTGAGAACCGCTTAATATTCATGATTTGACGTCATTACAAACAGATAGTAGACACCTCCCGTGACCCGGGAAATACGATACGCAGCAGTCTGTGTGTGCGAACGGGTTAAGAATGTCACAAATATTGTATGCTGTACATATTGCCGTGTTGACGGTACGGTTACGGTATCGTTGCCTGTGTATGTGTGAATCGGAAAGCTGTGAAACAAGCTATCTATTGATCACTTTAGTGATACATTTACCTCCATAATATATTGGTATGATAATTATGATTGAAAAAATATGACTAAAACATTATTTCGCCTGCAGTGAGAGGCAGTCGTCCTGGCCGATAATTCTACTCGCCCTTAGGACTTTTTAAATGTAGGTCTAAAATGACACTATAGTTTACACTGAGAAGTATAAAAGGCTATATTATACGCAAAGCCTAGGCGTGGAGGAAGCTGTTTTCGACTAGAGGGGAAGGATGGTTTGAACGTTGTTTCGGGCGGCTATCCTGAGGGAAGGGAAATCTTTTGATTATTTGACGGTCCTTCGATGGAATTCGACGAGCAAATTTTACAGGAAAATTACCGCAAATTAATTTTACATATTTTTACAAGGGCAAAAACTAAATTAAGGGGTTGCAGTCCTAGAATTGAGGAGAAACGGAAGCATCATCTTCGCACACCACCATCTTTGATTGGGGTTTAGCCCCCACCCAGGCGCGGTTTAACGGGGGGGGGCTTTGGGGGCTCAAGCCCCCTCCCCCCCAAAAAAAGTTCGCTCAAGCCCCCCCCCCCAAAAAAAAATCAGAGGTTGTGTTATGCTATATTTGCGTGTATTGAGAAAAACAAAATTGCCCAATACACTTGTGCACATCTTGGTCCAGTGGATTTAGTTTGTCAAGGGAAACTGTCGTCTGTGTCTCGAAATCACATATTAGGTTCACGATTTCATACAATGGAAGCTGGGTCAGATAAGTAACATAAGTAACATCTATGATAATATGTACGTACATGTAAATCAAGTTAACGGATTAATCATCTGCTGGAAGTTCAAAACGAGTCATTTCGTCGCTGATCTCGTCAAGCTATACTAGCAGTCCTTTTAAGTCAAATCTACAGGCCGAATCGTTATTCCCATTAATGTGAACAGGTCCAGTTGCTCGTATCTCTCAGTAACGTTTGCTACATTCTTCCAAATAAAAAAAATACATGCCTGTATATACGTTTCATCTATGTCATGGTCAGGGGCGATGCCACTCAGGGGGAAGGGAGGCCTAGCTATCCCCCCTGTAATTTGCAGGAAAAGAGAAAAAGAGTAGGAAAAGAAGACGTAAAAGAGAAGAAAAGAGGAGGGCGGGGTAGGCCTATATCTGATCCATATAGTTAATCCAGGGCTTCCAAGAGGCCATATTCCGGTTTCTACCAGCCTTTAGATACGATTTTATAATGCACAAATGAAGCAAGGTAAATTTTCTTAATAGTTGGAGAATATTTCTGTGGACACCACGCACGTATTTTTGCGTAAAACTTTCCCCGACTAGAAGGCAGTAATGTGTCCAAAAGGGGACTTCAGGAGGTTTGTTGATACATACCCTTAGACAAACAAGGCTCCTCTTTCACCTAACCAAAAATATTAAGAATGTTTTGAACCCATATGATCGGGTCCACAAATATCCCAAATACAACACCATTTTTGCATCTAAGCAACCTTCAAGTAACCAAAATTTCTCAAAAGGGGAGGGGGAACCCTCCCCTTAGACCTATCCCCTAGAACAGCCCTCTTTTACCCAACCAAAAATTAGAATTCACGAAGTTATGAACATTTTCCAGCCATATATCAGTCAAAACTGTCCCGAAGACCGCACCATTTTGCATCTTAGCAACCTTAAAGTAACCAAAATTTCTCACAGGAGAGGGGAACACCCCTCCCTTTAGACCTCTTCCCTAGGACCGCCCTCTTTCCCCCAACCAAAAATTAGAATTCACAAAATTATGAACATTTTCCAGCCATATATATCAGTCAAAAAATAACCCAAAGACCCCATCATTTTGCATCTTAGCAACCTTAAATTAGCAAAAATTTCTCAAAGGGAGGGAAACACCCTTCCCCTTAGACCTCTCCCCTAAGAAGGCCCTCTTTCCCCCAACCAAAAATTAGAATTCACAAAGTTATGAACATTTTCCAGTCATATAGTCAAAAAATTACCCAAAGAACGCACCATTTTGCATCTTAGCAACCTTAAATTAGCAAAAATTTCTCAGAAGAAGGGGACACCCCTCCCCTTAGACCCCTCCCTTACGACGGCGATCACTCAACCCATGTCCCCTATCAAAATAACCTTGCGCCGTCCCTGGTTATGGTACTGTTTTTATTATCATTGGTTTCAGCGTGCGCGTGGCCGATTTACATATTTGAGAGAAAATTTTATGATTCTTCCGTTTCAAGCCCCCTAAGCCCCCCCCCCCCCAAAGTCTCGATCTAGAACCGCGCCTGGTCCACCCACCTCTGCTTTCAACCTCTGCTTTCAACCTCTGCTTTCAAGCTATCCAGGCCTTTCAAACCTCAGCGCCTTTTGCACACTGGCATGTTTAGAGGTAAGAGCGGATGATGCCGCGCCGGATCCAACCCACAACTTACCTATATGAAGGAGGCCGGAGGGGGGGGGGAGTGATTAAACTTGAAGTATATCAAACTTCAAACGGAAGCAGTAGGGGACGGCTTCGGTTTGGGGTTGTAGGCTATGAGCCTGTCGTAAACTCGAAATACCCGGCCGCCCACCAAGGGCGGATTTAGGAGGTTTCCTGGTTTCCGGAAAGCCCCCTTCCTCTCAGCAAGAAATTGAGTAAAGATGAACATTAAATTCCACATAATGAATTAATTGTACCTTGTTTCCGCGTTTCGCATAGTGTCAGCATGGACACTGCGGTATTTAACATTTGTGTTGTATTTTTACACTGTTGGTATCCAGGAATACTAATTTCCGTTGCCAGCAAATTTTCGTTTTTTACAGGAGACAGCGGAACACCATCTTGGGCTGGAGCGCAGACCAAATAAGCAAGAGAACTTACAGAAGTAAATATTTATCACATTATCATACACACCGGAACTTTGAATATTATAATATAGTATACTGGGAAAGATTGTTCTCTAATCTCTTTGCATTCTCCTGGGTAATTGGCTAGAGCGTAGCTATTGGGAGGGGGAAGTAGTCTGTTGCAATAGTAACGAATGTGGCCTTGTGACCCACAATTCTCCAGCTGGCCCGATATGTTAAAAAGGTTTTCTGTGGTTGTTGATGGTTTTGTGGTTCTCAGAAATTGATCACAATTTTCTTCCATTAAAGGCCCTAAAAAGCCTAAAATGCCAGAGCTTCCGGGGGCTTCGTCCCCTGGCTCCCACCGAGGCTTTGCCCCTGGATCCCACCAGGGGTCCTTGAGCGGGACCCTGGACGCCACGCACATTGGCTCGGGCTATCGCGCTCACATTGCCGTGCTTACGCGTCAGTCTAACCCAACAATCGCAACGCGCCCGGCCCACCTTGAAACTCCCCCCATGGAATCCTAGATCCGCCCCTGGTTCACTACCGAAATTCCGAGAAATTCTTTAGTATTCACACACGCATATAAATAAGGGTCTTTCGATTTTTTTGAAACTTTCATGGGAGCATTTTTCAAAAGGAACCATATTAACAATGCAAACCCAGTGTGCAACACGTCAGAAAAACGCTAGCTTTCCAAACGCTGTTATTAAGGGTGCCCAAGCTGAAAACCGAAAGCGATTCGATGCAGGACCGATGGCAAAATTCTCTGAGAAAGGAAATGTTTTCATGATGGTCAAAACAATTCATGTATATCCATGAATGACAAATTACTTACATGTATTGTCTGTATTCCTGTGACGTTTTCCTCTGAAGGACCGCGGGAGTAAAGCTGGCCATTTTGCTGTAGGCAGGCAGACCAGTGGCGGGCTGCAGAGGGTGCTAACTGGGAACACTAGACTGCTTAAATTTTATCGTAAGCCATCCCTTTTCCTCCCTTCCTCATTCTATCCTATCCTTCAGTCCCTTGCAAAGCCAGCTTGAATCGATCAATGGGCCAACTTCAGTCGTCCCAGTCTTGCCTTCCCTATCCTTCAATTTGTCAGGCTCCTTCTCCTTACCGTTCCGTCCTTTCCACCGCCCCATGTCCTAATTACTCATCCCATCACTCTTCCCGTCATTATTAGGCCAGTAAGCCTGCTCCCCTTCTTGGCCTCCTTTCTTCAATAATTCCTGTAGGTGTACTATTTTGTTCCTTTCGTTTTCTTTTCTTTTCTTTTCTAATTTGTTCCCCTTATTCTTTCTTCCTTTTCTTTTGTTCTCCTTCTCTCTTGCTTCCTTTTTGATTTCATTTCTGTTTTCTTCCCCTTGTTTTCGTTTTTGTTTTACACCGATTTATCTCCGATATTTTCTCCTTAGGGGGAGAACTTACCCCCTTCCCCACTCCTTTTACGCTACTTATGTATCTGTTAAAATCTCACCAAGATTATGTACTTTACCTATCTGAGAAACACCCTCTCCACTTATGTGAATCCTTTCCATTACCACCCAAAACCGCCGCGCTGTATTACGAAACGACCAGGGACCTTTGGTTTGAGTAAAAAGTGATCATACTTTAATTGCTGTGGTTTGTTTAGTGCACATTTGATGCTGTTAAGAAATTGAAGGTGCTTCGTTTTATGCCCACGACTCACAAGGCTTCCGGGTGGCCTCTCCCCCACCTCCGAGTACCAGGGGGCCTTATTAAAGGGGATATGACATCACCCAAACATATTTAGGAATATGATTACATCCCTAAATGCAATTAGTGATTGCACTTTATTTGATATTAATGCAAACAGTAGTTTCCCTCTGGTTGGTCAATGATGACTTGAGGAGTCAGTTGTTCTCGATAACTCACACCCAGTAGTATATTGATATAGCCTTGAGCAATCATAACTCAGTGCAAGTGCAAGCTACTGTAACTTTATTTAGGAGATGAAATAGATCAAGGCCTTCAATAAGGGGCCCAGGGCCTGAAGCCCCCCCCCCCAAAAAAAAAAATTGTACCCTAGAAAATAAAATGACCATTGCGTTAATGCATTTAAGTTTATCTTACCCCCTAACCGCCTAAAAATATATTTCCTTCCTGGAAGCCCTCTCGCCCCTTCAGCACATTTCCTGGCTACAACAAGCTTGCACTAGGCATGGCAGGTGGTTTTGTTTAAATTGGAGGAGGGGTAATACAAGTGACTTAGTAGAGAGAAGTTTTACTGTCTAGGGCAGTGGTTCATAACGGGGGCCTTATCGCCCCCCGGAGCGCAACTTAGGGGACGATGAGAGCTAGGTGCAGGGGGCGCTTTGCAAATAATGAGAATAAACTGGGCCTTACAAGATTCAAAAAGGGTTTCTCTAGCTGAGCTCTCAAACTGATTTGCATAAAAAAGAAATAAATGACGTCAACAAGTCGAAGATGCATCGATCTTACATTCCTCCTCGGGTGCTCTGCAAAGCATGTGAACTATCTTTTCGAAGATGCCACGAAATCGCTTCTAACAGTGTTTAATTTCAACATTTACCCTGCAGGACCCTCATATTCCCATCAGTTGTAGTGAAAGTGGCAAGGAAGGAGTTATGGCTAAAAATTGTCCCGCCACTTTCTTGTAAGTCTTCCATCCCTTTTGCTATAACTATCAGGGCGGTCTTATATCGCTACCCTACACACATACTCTCTCTCCCTCCTGTTCTCAATTCGTGGAAGCTGTTCGTTAGGATTTTCGTTCAACATTAGTAAAAATACGATAGTTGTAAAGAGCTCTGCGTCATACTCCATAGTAGTATGATTTAGATATCAGGTAATAAACATCATGTCAATCAGACCCTTAGCTACGGAGGGGGAGGGATGGGCCCCTAAATGTTTGTTAGGCACACAAATGTTTGCGTCCTAATAAAATGTGTAAGGATTAAGGCCGGCGATCAATGCCGTGAACCCCCCCCCCTCATTTGATACCTAGGCCCCCTAGAAAAATTTGATCCTAGCTACGTCCCCGATGTCAGTGCGGCAGTGGTCCATTTTATATAATTAACAGAGGGCTCCCAGGGGGCCCTGCATTGTGTCTGTTAGCCTTAGATACCCTTTTACAACTGTAATAGTCCAAGAATGTTTCTGTAGATCTGCACGCACTTTTTTATTTTGTGTAAAAACTTTCCCCGAATAGAAGGCAGTTAAGTAGCCAAAAGGGAGGGGCTTCAGGTTTGTTGACAACATACTCGGCCAGGGGCGGCGATCTGTTAAAATTATTGGGGGGAGGGGGGACAACTGCTTGAGTGAACACTTTGTGCCTCCGGCCAGGAGTACAGGGGGACCTCCATAGGTCCCCTGTTGGCCCGGTCCAGGGTCGAAGCCCCTGCAAGCAAAACAATTTGGTGCATTCTAGATGACTATAGTCACATATTTTAAGTTGATCTAAAGTTCTCCCCAGTTGCCATTAATAGGCTAATATCACAGTTATTCATATCGAAAATGTGTGTAACAACATTTATTTCTCTGCATACCTCTAAATATTGGGGGGACATTTGATATTAGGTCCCCCACTAAAAATATTGAGGGGGACATGTCCCCCTGCCCCCCGTGATCGCCGCCCATGTACTCACCTAACCAAACATTAGAATTTACTAAATTATGGACATTTTCCAACCATGTATGATCATGTAGTTCCAAAAACATCCCAAAGATAATTAACATTTTGCAGCTAAGCAACCCTAAAGTTAACAAAAATATCTCAAATACTGAAGGGGAGGGGAATCCCTTTAGACCCCTCCCCCCAGGACGGCACCTGTAAGGTAACAAAGGAAGGATATCCCACTGCTGTATACAATCGCAGGGGCTCTTGAAAGGTACAATTTACGCAGACTTTGGAGTTTAACTGGGGTAGCATTACGACGTCATCTGTGGTGCTCCGCCCTCCAGATTCTGGCGGCACCACTGATTAAAAAACAAAATGATCTAAGGGTGATTTCTATTGAAACTCTCCCTGTTTCTGCATGGGAAATGCGTCCAGATGGAGCTCAGTCCAATTAAATCCAGAGTCAACCATGTTTTCCCTTATCATTTGGACTGAGGGATAGGTTTATTGAAGTACATTGTACATTTGATGAGTTGGCAATTGACAAGCAGTCCGATCCCAAGTTCATGAAATGACCGTCTAGTTAAAAGCATTGGCAAACTGACGGCTTACACAATTATGTCCGGGCCCCACAAATACTTTTTCAAAACGGAAGGTGTTTATGCCCAATACTATAAATTGGACACTCAGGTTGGCAGCTAATTTCCGCCGTCTCCGCCGTCTCCGCCGTCTCCGCCGTCTCCGCCGTCTCCGCCGTCTCCCCCTCCCTCCCCTCCCCCTTCAACCCACCCTATAGTATACCTTTACAGCAGGAACGTGTCGAAAGTGAACCTGTTTTCGGCATACAGTCTGATGGTGGTACAGTTTAAAATGAGGAAGAAATATTTCGTAAGAAAAGGTTACTAAACATAGCTAATTCAAAAGTTAGAACACCATGTGCTTTACATGTAATAATAAAACTACCTTTCGTGAAGACAACAAAGCTCCCAGAAAAGTTTTTCAGTTACATTATTTCCATGTTTGCGTGAGGAACCTGTAAACCCCTTATACATTTCACGTTGGGATTCTACTGTATTACACCGTACGCTATTGGCTTACTGTGTTGTGTTATCTGCAAAAACACGCAGTGCAGTGACAGTGCTGGATCGTTCTCTCCGATTTCACCAGGGGGTGACGTATGTAAGTAGGATGGGCCAAAATAGGTACGTAATATAATGAATATTAAGCGGTTCTCAAAGGTGTCCAATTTATGGTTTCCCCTCCCACATCAACATCATGTTCAATCAAACTTGTCCTAGTGGGATCATCTGAGAACAAGCATGCATATTCATAGATTAATGATTTCATTTCTGACTTTTCTTTGTGATCCAGATGACTTAATTTCTGGTCAAGATTTTTCAACACATCAGAATTTTGTAACTTAATACACATATCAGGAACATTATTAGCCTTGATCTCATCATTACTGAGTTCATAATCAGCATTGATAATACACACTTGATCACCTGTATCATTAGTGTTGCTATTTACATCATGTACACTTTCATCCTTAGAAATGTCACAATCTTCTCTTTCATAATATTTCTTCATCACATTAATATGACATACTCTTTTAGATTTACGCTTGTCAGGTGTCAAAATGACGTAATCTGTGTCACTAACTTTTCTCTCAATGACATAAGGTCCTTGAAAGCGAGCTTGAAGTGGCTGACCAGAAACAGGTAAAAACACTAGCACCTTATCACCAGGTTTAAACTCTCTTTTCACAGTGGTCTTGTCATACCACGCTTTCATTTTCTTCTGAGAGTGTCTCAGATTTTCCTGAGCAAGTTCACATGCTCCATGAAGACGATCTTTAAAGCGGGATACATAATCAAGTAGATGTATGTCTTCACCTGGATCTGATAACCACTTCTCCTTTAACAAGTTCAATGGTCCACGAACTGTGTGTCCAAAGACAAGTTCAAATGGACTGAACCCAAGTGACTCTTGTATAGATTCCCTGGCAGCAAACATTACAAATGGAATGCCTTCATCCCAATCTCTCTCATTATCATGACAATATGTCTTTAACATATTCTTCAATGTTTGGTGAAACCTTTCTAAAGCCCCTTGGCTTTCAGGATGATAAGCCGAAGACTTAATTTGGTCTATGCCTAACTCATACAACATCTGCTGGAATACAGTTTGACATGAAATTAGACCCTTGATCTGATTGGATCTCTTTTGGCAATCCAAACAATGTGAAAAATTTAAGTAAAGCTTGTAAGACTGTCCGAGCCTTAATATTCCTCAGAGGTATTGCCTCTGGAAACCTTGTAGAAGCACACATAATGGTTAATATATACTGATGCCCTGCCCTACTCTTAGGTAGGGGGCCTACACAATCAATAATGACTCTACTAAATGGCTCTTCAAAAGCAGGAATTGGCTTTAAGGGTGCAGCCGGAATATTCTGATTCGGCTTCCCAACCATTTGACATGAGTGACAGGTCCTACAAAATTTGGCCACATCACTTTTAAGTTTTGGCCAATAAAAGTGATTTAGAATTCTGTGGTAAGTCTTATTGACTCCTAGGTGCCCTGCAAATGGCATTTCATGAGCAATACTCAGTATTTCCCTTCTATAAGTCCTAGGTACCACAATTTGATGGTAAATTCTCCACTCTTCATCTAATAGTGCATCAGGTGGTCGCCATTTACGCATCAAAATATTGTTTTTCAAATAAAAGCAGGACTGGGACGTCTTTCGATTCATCCTCAGTGAGTGCACCAGCCATTAATGGCTGAAGCTCGTCATCATGTTGTTGTTGGACTGACAACTGGTCTCTGTGGAGTGTGTCAGACATTTTTGATTTTTCCTGTTCTACCCCTCACTATGTGTGGGGCCAGGAGACTCACAATCCTGACTATCATTAAGATTAGTCATAAAAGATTGGCTGAGATCATACCAAGAATCTTCACTTTCATGAATATTTTTACTAGAATCTGTTTCAGACTCTGACTCCTCTTTTGGGAGTGTTGTTCCATTTTTAGGAACTAATTCCTCAATTTTAGAGGGCGGATGATTAAGTTTATCATCCTTATTTTCGGAAATCATACCCTCATTTTTAGAGAGTGGATGTTTAACATTATCATCCTTACATGATTCCCTACTTGTTCCACTTTTGGGAACTGTATCCTCACTTTTGGAGGGTGGATGTTTAAGATTATCATCCACGGCGAGCTTTTGTGACATAGCTCTAGTGACAGCACAGGCAGGGAATAAATTTGGAAATTCCTTTTCTAATTGCTCTGTGTTGTTATAATCACATGGTTTATCTGTCAAAATTGCATTGGCTACTACCTTTCCACCAGCTAGGTCATTGCCTAGCAACAGAGATACCCCCTTTACAGGTAGAGTAGGTCTGACCCCTACTATGACCGACCCAGAAACTAAATCTGACTTCAAATTAATTTTGTGGAGAGGGACAGAAATAAATCCACACTCAACCCCCTGAATTAGTACATTTGCCCCTGTGGAAGTAGAGTCCGATAATGGCAAAACTCCATCAAGAAGCAACGACTGAGTTGCGCCTGTATCACGCAAAATTTTAATTTTGACGGGTGGATGAGCTGAATTCCCATCTAGGGAAATAAACCCCTCAGACACGAATGGAAGGTATTCTTCCTTAATTTGGTCACTAGAATTAGGCCGTAGAGTCACGACTACCTCAGAAGAATTCTCTGCATTGGCTAAGGCATTAGAAGCTGTTTCAGTCTCCTTTAATTTTGCCAATGTGAAGCAATTTGCCATTGTGTGGCCTTTTTTGTGACAGAAACCACAACTTATGTCTTTAAAGGCAGCTTTGTTTGAGCTGACCTGGTCGTTCTTTTGACGACTTGAATCTGGTTGTTTTTTTACCAGAATTTGTTGGAGAGATAGAACCAGACTGAGATCCACTATTACTTGTTGTGCCACTATTATTGCCACTGTTGCCATATTTCTTATTTGGCCTACTAAACTGACCCTTGTTTTGAGTCTGACCCACTTTACTGAATTTATGGGTAAGTGCATACTGATCAGCCAAATTTGCAACTTCACTCAACTTGTCAGCCTTATTTTCCTCAAGGTGAGTCTTAATGTCATCATTCACACACCGTTTGAATTCCTCGACCAGCATCAGTTGTCTTAAAGTGTCAAATGTGGAGACCTTTTTGGAAGCACACCATCTGTCGAAATGCCTTTCTTTTTGATAAGCAAACTCTACGTATGTTTGTGTATCCGCCTTACGATACTTTCTAAATTTTTGGCGATAAGCTTCAGGCACCAATTCATAGGCTTGTAATATGGCCTTTTTAACCTTATCATAATCCATGCTGTCCTCTATTGACAGAGCGGAATACACTTCTTGAGCCTTGCCTGTGAAATTACTCTGGATGAGTATGGACCATTTATCTCTTGGCCACTTTAGTTGCTCACCCAGCTTTTCGAAATGATTAAAGAATTTCTCTACATTATCCTCCTGAAATTTGGGGACAAATTTTACGTGCTTAGAAACATCGAATCCCCCAGTATCCAAGCCTATTTTAGGGTCTGAGCCTTTTATGACCCCTAACTCTAGTTGCTTCAACCTAAATTCATGTTCTCTTGCCTTTTCCTCCCTTCTTTCTCTTTCTTCTCTTTCCTCTTTTTCCCTTTGCATTTGCATTTCTCTTTCCTCTTTTTCCTTTTGCATTTCTCTTTCCATTTCTTTTAATCTAATCTCCTTATTCATTTCTAATTCAAGCCTTTTCAATTCAAATGTGTTGTCAGTTGGCACAGTGATAGCTGTTTCCAATACTGTACTAGGCAGGACACCTTCATCCACAAGATATTCTAGAACATATCTTTTAATCTCGTCTTTCCGCATTAAAGGCTGAAATTCAATGCCATAATGTTTTGCGACCTTTACAATCTCAGACTTCTTTAATGAATCTAGTTCCTCGACTGAGGGACTAGCCACGAATTTATCTAAGTTGAATGGCATTTTGAAATTGTATCAAGCCTTCAACAAACAAATAAGTAGTTTGAGCAGACACAGTTGCTTACGATTCACAACAGAATTTCTCGAATTTTCTAATATTTTCGTTCCCGGATGTTAGGCCACCAATTCTGTTACGGCTTGTGGTCGCAAGTCAAACCAATAACAGCGAAAGATCACAGAAGAACGAGATTAAAATTCAACAACTTAATGATTATTTACAATCTCCTTATCTTACTTAAATTTACAATACTTAATTAAACTTACTCACAATCCTTTACTTAATATTTGCCTGGTCTGGTCCAAGGGCTGGTAGTGCATGCACGTTGACGATGGCACAGTGGTAGACCTGCAGCGTGCTGTAGCGTAGGAACTGGTTCCACGAGCGAATAATGACAAGGCTAGGTAGGCGATGGATGATAACAACCTCAATACACAGTGTAGAAACGGCGTAAGGCAATTTATCACAAGTGTGAATTGTCAGTGGCTGGCCTCATATGATTCGGTCAACAAACGGACCGCAGAATAACGTCTGGACTCGATGGTGTCTCTCGATGAAGTATTGGGGTATCTCTCTCTCTCAGTTGTTGAACTGCCTTTTATATGCTAGGCTTTTATTCGAGAACTCTCCAGACTTTAACAGAAACTTCTAGTGTACACAGTCCAGCAATTACGAGAACGTTCCTTAATAGAAACTTCTAGAACACACAGTAGTTGTAATTGCGACATAACGTAAACAGTTCTCACTTCTAGACAGTTCTAGAAAGGCTGCGTTGAAGTTGAATTCTCTGGAACTTTCCATTCGCTCGTCGATGGATTCAATCCGGTGTTTCTGACGGGTCGTCTTGTAACAGTATGCATTCGTAATGACCAGAATACCTACGGCAAACCAAGACTTCGCTACGGTTATGATAAGATGCCACTACGATGAGCTCGACTTGAACAAGACAAATCTTGACAATGCCGTAACTCTACCGTCAAAATTCGTAACACTGTCGTGACATTTTCGCACAACTGCCGTACTGCATCTTGACGGCGTCTTGATATCGTCTTGACAAGACTTAAAAATTCGATTGACCTTGAGTTTTTGAGTACGAATTGCTACGGTATATCAAGATTTTTCCACTCTGAAAAATCGTGCTCTACCGTAGCAAAAATCGTGAATGTGGGAAGGGCGCTTAACGTGAAATCAGGACACTCTCTGCATTGTGTGAAATGTGAGCTACTCTGCATCTTTTTAGTATTCAAACTCTGAAGTCAATCAAAGCATTCACCAACTAGGAATTTTGATATCCCCCAACCAAGTTGTACTATGAGTGATGACTTTGTCTTTAAGCCATTGAATGACTTTCATGCTATTGCTGTTCATCCGGGCTCTACCGCCAAGACCCGGAAATTTCTTGTTTATTCAGAAGTTGCACTTACAGAAAAGCGTGTTTATTGATTTGTAATATTTTTTGTTTTGAAGAAAGGAACACATCGGTATTGAGCCTTGCTTAGAATAACACTTTATTGCCGAACACATTTCCCTAGGAAATCCTTCGATAGCTCGGCTATAATTTTGCTTGCAGCAAATTTTTATCAAGATACGTGGGTCAACAAACTAATCACTCGGTTTGTACGTAACTTAAGGAATAAACAGTAGTCCAAAATTTACTTTGAAACATCAGCTAAATCTTTCAGATCTCCTCTTATTTTCTTTTCAAGTATCTTATAAGGATTAAGTTCCAAATCTTAACATTGAATATTAGAGGTAAAAGGGACCTATTCTTCAGTAACAAAAATTTTTTCACATCATTAAAAAGAGCCATTTATGAAATAAGATACCAGGGTAGGTTACACTAAATTGAAGTGACTGCATTTTCACTCTAAGTTCCTGATTCGTTAATTCAAGTCATCGCTTGAGTGCAACTGAGTAGTAGTAGTAGCTAGCAGGCTACACTCGTAGTGACAGAATTCTACTCTTTGACTCTGATGACCAGTGGTCAAGAAAGCGCGTGGCGACATGCATAATTTTACGATTTTCAGTGTTAGTACTCGAGACGGTGACTGTGACCTATCCAGTACAATTGGTATAACAGAACCGCTCCCTTCCACACTCCCATCTTGTCCTTACGAACAAGGAGTCACTGTCCATCCAGTCATTCAAAAAAGAACTCAAGAACTCGGAAAGGGTCTTCATGGTGGCTTCATTACCTTGCCGGATGACAGTTATTGCAAAATTTATTTTTAATAACGTTGACCCATTCCTCTCTCTGTCAGCGCAAAAACCGAAACTGTCTCTTATACTACGTAAGCGTATACAATATTTTGCAGTAGTATATAGTTTAGGGCAAATTATACGTTGTGGGCTCTCCTTATATCGGGAATTACATACAGTTATACACTTATCTAAATAAATGTACAGAATCTGTCAGAATGACACGTGTAGCTGTCTTTCATTGTACACACAGATAAATAACCTATGAAGACAAGTATAGTATACATGAGAATGAAATAATTTCATCTCCCAACTCTTCCACCCAACAAAACCATCTTTGATATGCCCTAGCGGTATATTGGAAGCAGATAGGACTATGTGTTAGTACTGAAATCAAGGAGGTTCTATACCACCTGTAGAACCTCCTTGCTGAAACGCTTCCAACCATTTGAAATCTTTGTACATGATAAGCCCCATTTTTTAGCAAACTTTTGTCCAGGACTAATAACTAAAACTAGGCCGCGGTTCTGAATCACTGAGCAGAGACGCAAAGTAAAGAGGACTGAAGTTGGCGATCAGATCACTCCTTGCAAGGATACAATAATACCAAGTTGGGATCATTGTTTGGGTGATGCGGTTAACAAACTCACGATGAGTCATTTGTCCTTGTAAGAGGACTTTAGTTGCAACCTTGTGACCACACATGTATCGTCTGAAAGGTCTATTTCTTTCTCCGGATGAAATATTTCATAGATGTAAGGTGGTGTAATACAAGTCCCTAGGTAATTACGCCAACTATATCACGGTCTGTAATATATCCCTTAGTAATTTACCCAGTGACAGCGCAAAACAGGATCCTGTAATATGCTGAATATTTGCTATGAGGATCAATTCCTGCTAAGTTGACCTGGATTACTTCGAGGGTCAACAACAATGTGTAGGCTACTTAGCCAAGTTCGGCGTTCGGTTACGTATAGGAAGGTATAGCAAGCAACCTTGATTGCGATTAAAGATGCATTTATAACATGCAATTATTATTCGGTACACAAACAAGCTAGTTGGATTTTCTATGGCATGTGTAAGCAAAACAAAGTCTTACAGGCCTATACACACTAGCGTAAATTGTGGAAAAAGGTAGGGCGAAGCATAAAGTGCCCAAGTAGAGAGCAAAATTTACTTTGCTAGTGAAAAAGTGAAAGTCAATGAGCTCTTCTGCAAAATGTAGGGGAAATATCCTTCAATCTCCCTTTATTTCCGCATAAGGATATATTAAGCTCATTGATGAAGAGTTTCAAATATTGGCAACTCCTTTACTCAGAACAGTTAGCATATTATTCAACATGATGATCTAGGCGAAGCAATGTGCAGTCTGACGTGGAGTACACGTGCATACCCTGAAGACTGAAGGTAGTCTGTAAATGACTGTCACAGGTTATAATGCATAGAAGTCTTTTATGGTGTCAACACATAAACGTCAGGTCGTGCATGACATCGTTTCTGGTCCAGAAATGATTTACAACATACTACTATAGGATATTTAACATAACATAACATGACGTAATATTTTACGTAATATATCATTACCATACCGGTACATTATTATTTTAAGAAAATATTTGGGAGGAGTTACAAAGCACTCGGTTGTGACGTCGATTCTTGAAAACGTTCGAGGAAATACACTTGAAGAAAGCGAACACATTCAACACAACTGATTCTAAAAGCTGTAAATAATGTGTTGTGACCATTGTCACGTCTCCTATATCTTGTCTCACCTGCAGGTTACACGGAGTAATTATTACAGGAACACCCATGCATGACGGTTTGTACTGTATACCAGTAGCTTTTATGTAATGCTTTTAGTAGTTCACAAAGAAACCGTTTTTCAGAGCCAGACTGTTAGAATAAATCACTCCTTTGGTCGCTTTGTATGAAAAGATTACTCTGGCTCCTTGGTGCTTGGCATAGTCTGTATCTAGGCTATCACAATCATGTTGGAAGGACGGTTTATGCAAAGTGTTTAAGAGCCTCAGGTTCCTACAAAGCCTAAGGACTACACTAGTTGAGAGAGTCTTCTAGAGCACAACGGTTTTCCAGGGAATTGATTGAAATAACTTCTTAGTTAAGACTGTAGAGATGAAAAAATTGCCCTCAACAGTGTATCCTACATCCCCTTAATACACTTCTCTAAAACTACATTTGCCAAAACCCCTGGCTTTTATGATCATGGTATGAGCCCTGCCAGTACTCGAGAAGAATACATATGATACTGTTTGGACTTACATTAGTCAAAATTTGTGACGGTATCCCAGTTATGGGCTAGGTAAGCCTATAGTTTCCAAACTTTTGTCATGATCATGACAAGAAAATAAACCATTCTTTTTTATGAAACCCAGGCGCTATAAAATATTGATCAATTTACAGTTGAGTGCATGTACCGTAGTGCAAGGCTTAATTTTTGTACCACGTTCTACTCTTCGAAGTACCGTACTATAGCCTACACAGCGTGATGATGGTATGATCAGAGAGCTGCAGCAGCTCTATCAACTGTAAAATTAAAAAAAAAACAAGCCCGACCTTTCACCTTCATCACTATACGTCAAAGACCATGTATCTCTGAGAAATGCTTGCTGATTAAATTGTTTAAATTCTACAATTGTGTCCTACAAGGTATGAGTAGGTATAAAAACATGAATGGCGGACCCTTAGACCCCCACCCCTTCATATTTAGAGGCCTTTCGTTGGGGACTCAGGCTCGTGTATGCATGGATTTTTGCAGAGATTCACTATGAAACGTCATGGACTGTGGTGATAACTGTGAAATTGTAGGGTCGTAAACCACCGGGCAGCCCAAAACAATTAGGCTATGTCCTTTTATTTAACAGAACAGAAGTATCGTCAGATAGCTTTACTGTAGGCACTTATTACACTTAGCTGTAGTCTAATCTTCCTTTACGTAATTGTAATTCTTATTGTTATTGGTGTAGATTTTTAATTGGCCATCACACTATTATGAATCTTGGCCCTTTGTTCCCACTGTCATATCAAGTGTATTACGATAAACATTTGGATCACAAACCTCAAATGAGGAGTCAAATCCAAAAAAGGGTAAAAAGTACTAAAAACGTTAGATGGTAATATGTACTATAGGAGCAAATATGATACCTACCTGTTACGATGATAGTCTTCCCGTCCATCCTCTTTGAACATGTACATTTTCCGATTTGTTCCATCTTTTTACTAGTACCAATAACATTTGACTAAACCCGTCAAGAGATGATTCGGATCTAAGATTTTATTGCTCTCAATTGCTTGTTGATATTGTAATTGTTGTTGGAAAAGGAACTTGCGGTCTGAGTATTGCTTCCTTTAACAACCCTTGTATTTTCCTGTATAAACTACTGACTCACCCAACCGTACAGTCAACCACGAGCTTTCAACAATGAATGAAACTTTCACCACAAATTTCACCCAGATTGCTTCCGTAAACTTGCTCACTAATAAGGACTGCTGATTGGCTCACAAAACACGTCATACACTTTTCCTCCTGCGATTGGAGGATAGTTTCCGGTCAAAACCTTGTTCGCTAGATTTCGTATGAGCGTCAAATTTGTAGCGGTGACTGCAGACGGGCGGAAGTAAAGGTTGAGTGTAGGGTTTACGTTCTACGTGTGGGGAAATAAATAGTGTGGGCAGTGGACACAAACACATTTCCCGGAAAGTGTCTCTGTCATTGTGACGAATGACATTTTAATTCTTTTCTTGCTTTGTGTGGAGTTTATTTTTTCCCTTCCGCGTTGTAAATATTAACAACAACACAAGAGTTTGACAATGCCCTCGAAAACAAATAGGCCTACCTATGAAATCATACATTATGAGTGGTAAAGAACGTACAAGAAATGTTATAAAATAGAAAGACTTTATAGTTGTAATTTACGATTTAAGTCGCTCGGGACCGTGGTCTGTAGAATCGTAAACGCAACACTGCCATACGGTAAGTGTAAGGTGATGCTCCCATTGAGGTCAAAAGTAGGTCAAAAAGTGGAAACAACATGTCATAGCTCGTAATAGCGGGACTGTCTGGAGCAAGCATACAACATGTGTTAGAGCAGTGGGCATACAGCATATGTTCAATTTAGTACGGTTGGAAGAGGGAGTTACCATTGATTGGTGGATATTTTCATATAATCAACGATTGATTGGTCCAGCTGATTGACTCAGTTGTAGAAGCTGTCTGATTCGATAATATAAGAAAGTGAGGCTCGCTTATCCGTCGTGTTGTAGCTTGTGCTACTTTTTCTCTAAGCTGGTACTGTATAGTTGCTTTATAACTAAAAAGGAATGTCATTAAACACTTGGTCCAATTTGTTACTTCCGTTTTCATTACATGCTTCTACACAACTTAACATAACATCCATTGGTAGTCTTATATTCATAGATAAAACCTTGCAAGTTGGAACTTTTTATTTCTTATTGATCTGTTTTGTAGGATTTAGAACAAATATGGGAGTATCAACCGTTTAAGCTTTTATAAGTGTAGGGCCATGGAGTTATCACCTCCGAGGTGGTAACTCCATGGTAGGGCACTTTACCACTAGCTGACGATAAGCTGTGTATTGGTGGCAATTATATACTACTCCGGATCTTAATTAACGACTCAGACCAAGTGGAGCACAGGTTTTTCGCTCAAGGATTTCCAGCTTGCAGTATTCCAGTGAACAAAACGAGTATAGATCCTGCTAGGTATGCAGGCCAGCTGTATCCCGAACTCGGCTTTAATCATGTATCAACAGTGTGGGAACATAGCGATCCTTGAATGCTCCATGGTGGGAGATTAAATAGTTTTCAGCCCATAAATTCATCATCATGTTCTGCCCGTCACTCACTGACGGGACTCATGCTAGGTCTGTGGCTTGGAGTCATTTCAAAAAAAAAAAAATGGCACGGACGGTGATATTCCTGGAAAACTTTCACCCAAATGACTGTTTTG
This sequence comes from Holothuria leucospilota, assembly GCA_029531755.1. Classification (NCBI taxonomy): domain Eukaryota; kingdom Metazoa; phylum Echinodermata; class Holothuroidea; order Aspidochirotida; family Holothuriidae; genus Holothuria; species Holothuria leucospilota. Next base: position 5,130,975 of record CM055964.1, read on the forward strand.
TTGAACATGTGATTCTCAACATACAAACTGTGCTGATTTGTAGCCATTTCTAAGATGAAATGAGTCAATCTGAGAGAAGCTTAAAAATAGACAAAATGAAATAAAAGATTACGTTTGCAAGGGCGGATCCAGGGGGGGGGCAACTAGGGACAACTGCCCCCCTATGACCAGTCTAGCGCCCCTCAATACAAGAAAAATGCGCCCCCTGCGTCCTAAAAGTTAAGTAAAAACTGTCCTAAAAGTTAAAAATAAAAAAAAAAACAATATAAAAATAAACAAAAAAGGTCCTCAGAATTTCGAACCGTATAGCTATATATAACTATGGCAATGGGAGTTGGTCTCCGAAATGTAGTCGGTCAAATTCAAGAGTATGCGGCCCCTGCATGATGTTGGCGCCCCCCTTTTCAAACTGCCCCCCTTCAGCTAAGGGCTGGATCCGCCCTTGTACGTTTGTCATGATTCAGCTAAGCATTTAACTGCATAATTGAGTTCGAGCGACTTGCTTTCGTATGCAATCAAGTGCAATGGTCCATCTTTGTAGTGCCTTTAAAGCAGGTGGGGAACCTCCGGCCAGCGGGCCGTATGCGGCCCGCGAGATAATTTTATATACGGTCAGCAAGGCAATTCATAGTTAAATTTTGAAATACTTAAAAATTAATTGATAATAATCTGTTATCCCCAATCTTTTATCCTACTTATAACACTTTCCTGGTGTTTTACGTAAAACTACTGCGAAAAACTACCAGCGTGTTACTAACAGTTAGTATGCACTATGTAACATGTCCTCTGTTTCGTTAGATGTAATCCAGGATCAGAATACTTGTACTCTCTGGTTAATAAAGAAAGCCATGCGTGGGGGACTACACAGCATTGTACAGAATTGCACTATCACAGGATTTATCAACTCAGTGGGCACTGTTTTTATTCCCGTAGATTCGGGGAAGAGTCCTTCCGAAGAGTGAAGTCAATTAAACGTTAAAAAGTGGATAATTTTGCAAAGGAAAGTGAAGAAAAAATAAGTTGGTTTCAAAATAAGCCGTTTTTCGGCGCGCTTCGGGCGTACTTTTCGTATGTGCTCATTCATTATTACTTCATACATAAAAAGAACGAAATAATGGTCATATTGTGATACTTCTGGTCTGCGTAGCCTTGCAAATTCAATGCCATTTAAAGACAGTGAATGAACAATTTCTTGCCCACAAATTTACAAACCCCAGAGTTTGCGGGGGCTTCGTCCTAGTTCCTTACCTTACCCGACTTTTCCCCTAGACCCCACCGGGGCATGTTTGGAGTCCCTTGGCCTGCGAACGTACGGGGAAAGCTTGTAGCGTCCTAGCTGTCTGGGGCCCGAGGGGATTATGACTATCAAAACGGCCCGTCAGAGGGTAAAGGTTCTCCACCCATGCCCAAAGTTACCCTTATAACAAACATTTTACGAGATTTATGATGCATTTGACCATAATAGGGTCAGAAGTTGGAAGAGGGGGGTAGAGGCAAACCATTTGCCTTTGCCTGGGGTAGCAATCGTTTTAACTTCTTTTAAAAGGTCTGGTCAAATTTAAACCGAATATAATCAACTAGGCATCGACCAGGGATCTGATCAATTATTTGACTAGATTTGGTTAAAAATGACCAGAATTCATCATTTTGGACAGTATCCTGGTATCTAGTCAACTGTCTGGTTGGGTGCCCTGGTGATCAAACATTCACAAGATGAAACGAGTTCACAAAACTTTAGCACATAGAATAGCCGTGACCGTTCAAGCCCTTGGCCGAAAATCAGGCATGGTGGCACTAGCACGTCAGGGGAGGGGGCATCGAAAGGGTTAATCCTGCAGAGGCCTATATAGCATTGACAATCGAGTTTTCAAAAGGGGGCGGGTAGTTAGCACTGGAATATCTCCCGGCTACGGGTCTTTGATTAATACTGCAACAGTGATAAAGGACCAGCTCTAGTAGTAGTAAAATGGGCGTAGATCCGGGGGATATCCCCCCCCCTTCCAACATTTAACTGGGGGGATGGCCCATGTAATCATCCCCCAATGTTACAGTCTACAGATACGTGTATGCTGGAAAGTACCCTTTATTCTTCACTTTAACATGATTAGAAAATGTTCATTTAAAATACCTATACGTATATGTGTAATATAATGCTGTCTAGGCTACGCTGCATCAGAGAGTTTCCATACTCTTTGAATCATCCTTAAACCTTTTTGAGGTGAAACTATGAAAGTCACTTCCTTCCTGTCATTTAAGCTTTCAATGCGTGGCAGTCTCGCACATGCACTGAAATACTCAAGACTGGTCGCATATGGTGGCGGGCTTCTCCCAGAGATTTGCCTGCATGCCCGACGGAGAAGAAAAAGAATTACACCTGTATTGTTTAGCTGCAATCGTAGTTTGGAACATATTCACACCTGCTACGAAGGTTACCAAGATGACGCGACCGTTTGGTTGTTATTTTCCCTGGTGTCTCAGAGGTAGTTTTACTTCATGTGTAGGACTTTTACATTATTTTCAAGGCATAAAGTTCCAGTAATGTGGTAATCTCAAGCCAATTTGCAGGTCTTGTAATGGCCTTCGAATTCAAATTCTAGTTATCTGAGATGACCTTATAAGTTAATCCCTGGATTTTTAAGCTGTAAAGTACATTGTTGCTCTTGTACAATTTCAATCCAGTGCAGCTTATCAATGAGTTTTGTGCTCAAAATAGCTTTCCGGAATGTATAAATATACTAATACCCAAGAACATTACCTCTGAAACTTACCCCCTTAAACAGTCTTCCTTGGACTTCTGAGACATTAAACCCAGCAGCTCCCTCGCTTCTCCCCCTCAGTGGACCCTCCACTAGGGCTTTGCCCCTGGACCAGGGGCCTTAAGGCTGGCCCCTGGACCCGCCCGTCATGGTCTTCGCGCTTCGCTCTTGCCGTACACGTTTCAAGTGCACAGTTTCTATGTTTGCGATGTTTCACCCCACCCCCACCACCAAGTTAAAAAGAAATCTACGCCCCTGAGTAGTAGTTAGAGACTTGAAATTATAAGAGATGTGAGTCCGACTTGAAGTGAGGAAACGAGTTAGAGGACAGTTGGGGATGACCATGCTGCTAAGGGAGCAGGAAAGGGTAAACGGGAGGAAATTCTCTTGCCCTTGACCTTGCCACTTACGTCGCCGCCGAAGTTTAGTTTTGCTCACTGACAAACGCTCACTTGTTAGGCTTCTTGGTGTAAGCAAAAATGACTCACTTTTCCAGCTCAAAACACTAATAATAGACACGTTATTTATAGAGAAAACTGTGTCAACACAGAATCCAGTTTTGTCTTCTTAAATTGAGGTCATGTTATGACTGGATCACAGACGGCCAGGAACCCAAAGCCACTCATAAAAACAGTTGCCAGGGACATAACATGTTTAGTTATGTTGGGAGCTTTAAAAACTGGACAGGTCAATCAACTCCGTGGTTATATTCTACTGTAAGCAACCCTGCTTGGCTTCCGCCACACCGGAGCTGGCTCCCCCTCAATTCGTTGCGATAAGCTGAAAAAAAACTTCGTCCGCAATTGCTGGCGCTTCACAGTAACCGTAGTATAGCCTGCATATAGTTGGCTGTACGGTCTCGTCGTAAACTTATGTTAGGTGTGGAAGCTATTAAAAGCGAACAAGTTACTGCTGTTTCGCAAGACTGATCCACTGTTATGACAAGTCATGGCTAAGGCAATAATTTTCATAATTATCACATAAAAATCGATAAAGGAGAATCTTACCTATTGATACAACACAGGAACACACTTGACTCGTTTCACTAAACTAACAGTAGTAAACTTTATGTTTTCACATAGCGGAGTGGCTTGGTAAGAATTCTGAATCGGTTACTTTCACGATTTACCGCACATTTGCCTTCAACTTTGAAACAGTTTAAAGGCTCTCTAATCTCACCCCAGGCAGTCAAATTCTCCTTACTAAGTTTACTTTTAGCCCCTCCTCCAGTTTAAACAAAACTACACTTGTCTAATATGCCTCCAAGATAGAAGCACAGCACACCTCTAGCCTGCACTGAGTTTAATTTACTCGAGGCCATATACTGACACACAGTGACTATGTGTGGGAACACAACTGACTGTACAAGTCATCGTTAACCAACCAGAGTGAAACTATATTGTCTGAATGAATGTCAAAGTGCAGTCATCAACTGTATTTAGAAGACTAAGGCTATTCCTAAATATATTTGGCAGGGAGATGCTAGCAACTCCCAAGTTTTGGGGAGGGATGTCACATCCCCTTTACAAGGGAATGGAGTTTAACACCACTAATGAGCACTCCAATGTTGATTCTTTCACCCAGTCAACCGTAACTTACCAGAGTTGCCAGCATATAACCCGTCTGCGACAGGAGTCCGGGCACCTCTCAGGGAAAATTGGAGGAAAGGAAAACCTGCATGTATATGCGATTTCCCAGGTTCTGAGGACCTTAGAAACATAATTAGGAGGTTGGAGTTTATAGTATTTTCAGTATATTTTCAAGTAGGTCATGCTTAGACTTCTCCCTTGCCCTCCCCATCCGCAGGCTACGGCTCTGAAGATGTAAGGTAATAACAAAAGACAAAATGTCACTTCACGCTTAATCTTGAAGTCAGCTCTAAAACATAGTAAAGGATTTTCAGAATATATTTGTGTATTATTGATAAACCATAAGAACTGAAAGTACAACACGTGACGATGTGACACCACAGGGACATCATAGTAGACTTACTACAAGTCCTTACCTCCAAACATATAACCCTCCGAATACTTAGAAATAATAGCACCTGCACAACTGCCGAAAAATATATGACAGTATGAAGATATAGGTAATTGTTTGATGTTACATTGCTGTACGTTTTTTTTTCTTTCTTCCGTTTTTCTCTGTGTTCTTGGGACAGGACTTCGCCTACCTGCCTATCTACAGTTTAATCAGGGAGTTGCTATTTGACAAATAGCAACTCCCTGGTTTAATGGAGCAAAGTTTCGTTCACAAAAGGTTTAGAAAGTCAACGAATATTATTGAGTAGTTCTGCTGATCGTTGGTTGTTCCGTATACGCGCAATTCATTAAAGTTTTCTGAACAATGCATAAATCTCTAATGTTAATATTTACTCGTCCTAAGAGAAACGTTTATCATATTATTGGCAGCACTGACTATGAAGCAGTATTAAAGCGCTGAGCGGCTGTCGTACTGCACGCCTCATTTTTTCCCACGAGGTTATGGGCAAATTTGATTTTCAAAATTTTTCAAATTTGTTTCAAAATCATAGTTAGGGTTAACATTAGGGTTATTTGGCCTGTTCTTTCATAATCCGGTGTCAGCATTACAATAAAAGGGTCGAAAAGCTGTCATTTAGGAACGAAGGGTGTGGCCTATTTCCAAGAAGCTGATTGGTCCATTGGCATGATTTGCCCATAACCTCGTGGGAAAAAAATTGCGCGTACTGCACTATTTTTGTTTGCTTCAAGTCTTTCTTTATTCCCACCATGCACTACTCGACTGGTCGTGTACAGGGTTCCGCATATGTCATTTTAAGTTAAAATTAATAGTCTTATTTTATAATTCAATCATGTTTTTCCATTTCTGTGTTAACCGTTTCCGCTTGTGTGAGAACATTGGACTCATAATAAAATGGATATCAGCAAATCTTGAAGCTTTTTACTTCCGCGATGATAACAACATAAAGGATAATATCACAGGAACTTCGAAAAGTAACGTGGGGAGGCCCGATAGAAGCGAAGCTTATCGAGGTCGGCCACCTTAAAGACGTTATGACATTTGTTTGCAAGAATTTCGCAATAATAAAAGACGTAACAGATTAAACTGGTCAGGATCTATGTTCGTGTTTCCATAAATTATCTTTCCACACAATCATAGTTTGGTGTCAGGTACCCTGTGGAGCGGACTATGCTTACTCAGCCCCTCTTTAAGGCTGCCTAAACAGGATTATGACTCAACAAGGAATGTGTCGTACTTTTTCCAACGTCCCTCGACTCGCTGGCGAAGAGCCAAGGAACGAAACCAAACGTGTCGTACAGCCCGATACGTGGGGATGTTGTAAGGCTGCTCTCATTCCATCGAAATTCGTTTGCCAAATATGTTGTATACCACACGGTTAACATCTTTTAGTGAAAGTGCGCCAGCAATACCTAACTAAACCTTTCAGCTGTTCTCAAAATACAGTTGAAATACTATCGGGATTATCTATACAAATATTTTCGAAATTGATCAAAACTGGTCATACGCTTTACAATTTTAGTACGCATAATGAAAATGTCTAACAGAATAAATCGATAATTAAGATTTATAGTGTTTTAGAAAGTTAACAGTCGTGGTCGGGACTCTCCACAGAGGTCATCGCGCCCAAATAGCACAATGCGTTTGGCCAGTGTTGGCAATGTTTGGCAACAGTTGGCTTTACATTGGCCCAACGCTGTGTGCTATCGGGCACTGTTAGCAACTGGAAAATGAAGTAGACGAGTATGTCCACATGTTGTGTTCCACCTACTGAAGTAGTTCTCTTGTAAGGAAGGGTTTGCATTCTCTGTATGGAGATTTGCGCCAGTAACTATTTCTTAAACGAGTAAGGTTGTTAAACAAATTAAGAACAATCGATTTCGGAGATCACTCATATTGCGCTTTATTGTTTTTCCTCCTTTTTTTAACGATGGTCTTCACGAGAGCGGCTTTGTTATCAGCACTTAACCCTGTCCCACAACATCACAAACACAAAACTTAACCAACAATGCTCATTGTCTGATTTGTTAAGCTGAATCTCTGATTTGCTTCTGCGTTTTTACTCTCCCCACATTTTCCGGGCTTTTGCCAAATTCATCCCTCACCATAACATTATTAAACCAACACTGTCAATCCTTTCATCCCGGTCCATAAACTTCCCGGAACTGGTGGTAGAGCCAAAGGCAAACTACTCTCCCTCCCTCTCTCTCTCTCTCTCTCTCTCTCTCTCTCTCTCTCTCTCTCTCTCTCTCTCTCTCTCTCTCCCCTTCTCTTTCTTTCAAGTCAACTTGAAAATGCTTCAACATTGAGCAGTGCGGAGCAATGTTACTGTAGTAGACTTTTAACTTTGGTCACTTTAAGTTGTTTGACTGAGCCCATGAATTTGTTAACTGCTATTTCAACATAGATATTATAAGGATATGGACCATGAAAGTATTTTCAGTGGTTATACTTTCAGACTTTTTCCATACATGTGTGTGTGTGTGTATATATATATATATATATATATATATATATATGCATGATACATACATGTATTCTTAAGTAAAACAAGCGAGTAAAATTAGCTACTTTCTTATTGAAATTAATGATGAATTTCATGCTCCTCAGGCTGAAAAAATATTTGTTTCGAAGAATAGTCATTCAAAGATGATCTACTTTTATGGTGACCCTAAACCAGTTCAAGTGTCATGACACCTAGAAATTAATTATAAATTATCAATATATTCGAATTATGCATGTACAAATAATGAAACAGTGAGGTTGCTGAAAAATGAGCCACTTTATAATTTGAAGTGACAGCAGGAGCTTAGCAACGATTTTGCTAGCATGTTTTAAAACTGAAAAAAACTCACATTGCCCTCGTTTATACAGTACATCTTTCAATGTGTAGCTACCAAGATTATTTGATGAGACTAAATGAAACTACACTGAATGGGAAAAATAATAAGTTAGAATTGGGATGGAAAGGAACGGAAAGGTATGGAACGGTGTGGTATGGTACGACATGGTATGATAAGGTATGTTATGATATGGTACCGTATGATACGGTATGGTATTGTATGATACGGTATGGTATTGTATGATACGGTATGGTACCGTATGATACGGTATGGTATTGTATGATACGGTATGGTATTGTATGATACGGTATGGTAAGGGATGGAATAAAGGGGAATGAAATAGAATAGAAAATACGGTAACTTTATTAATCCATCACCGGAAATTACCACTCGGGCAACATAAAAATAAGTAGCTATGAAATGAGTATGAAAAGATTCACACACATAAAAGATTTATGTTTAAAATATAGAAAAAAAAAAATAAAAGTAGTTCAGAGGATAGGTCGCGTTTATGTGAAGGAACAAAAATGTGTGGCATTCGATCAGTTCAAGCATGAGGGTCATAAGTCGGTAAAAATGTGCCTTGCTCAATAGTTGTACTTTGTACCTTAGCTTGTGACTGTACGTTTAATACTTTATATTATTATATTATAAAACCACGAACTGTCAACAATGTAAAAGGCCTATATTTAGTTGCTGTTTGATTCTTCGTACAATTGACAATAGTCTGCAAGAATTATATGATAAACTGTAACAACTTTACAGCGTACACTGATAATACGTTACAGTGATATACTTAATACATGCTTTTGAAACTTGTGTTATCCGTCCACGATACTATCTGCTCCTTGGTCAATTATGTAATGTATCTCATACAAAACCATGAAAGAGATTGCTACCAAACACAGCTCAAGTCTGTGTGGGGCGTTGAGGGATTAACTAGGATTAATTCGTTTTTAAAATATATAAAACATAACACATTTCAATAAATTCTCAGAAAGTGTTGTACGGCCAATCTCTAAGATGAGTAACTCCAAGTTCATAAATCGACTTGCCTGGTGCATTAATATGCCCTTTAAGATCTACAAGACCAGGGGAGCAATTTTAATTTCTCTCTCAATCTGCAAATGTAAACCTTCTGTGAAGGTTGCAGTACTTGATGTACTTACTAGTCTTGCATTGTTTGTAAAGGCTCACAGACAATCTATGAAGTTTAAACAAAATGTATAGAAGTTGTAACCAAGTTGAAAGACATACCGGTATTTGGTTTTGGAAGCTGAAACCTAAAGAGGTGACTCTTCGCCACCTTTGGATCAAATACGCTGGAAGCAGTGTTTAGCAGCGTGTGTTCCTGTAGTCTCCATATGATGTATGACCTCTGGTAAAGTCCAGAGGCAACACCTTGCCAACGTTACCAGGAAACAATGACCGACAGAGACTATGGGGTGTACAGTATATTGTAAACCAAGGAGGAAGTTATTCGGTTATTTCCAAATGCACTGGATTTGAACCAACGGTTTAAAAAGAAATCATAGCTATAGCCAAAAGTTTCATGTCCCAGTGAGAGCAGAATATTCATGGTACCCTCGTCTTGGCACACGACTTTGTTATTCCACACCAGTCAGCCCTGCAGTACATTAGCTGCTGGAGGTTTTTCTCTAGAGGGCGTCTAAACTTCATTTCCCTCTGGCGTCACGGTGCCGTCTACGACCATGGGTTCCCTGTCAGTGTTCAACTACTGTCTTAAAAAAGAACAGGGGCAACAAAAACAGATTTAAATGCAACAGTGTCATTAGTACATTAACCTGTATGAAGGTACCATAGAGGGCTCACCGTAAACTAACGAGTTGCAAGGGAATTCGCTAAGGAAATAATTATAGGGTTAGGTTAGGTTAGATGAGGTTTAACGTCCCAGTCTTCAACCCATTGGTTCAAGTCGAGACGACCACGGCCTTTTTTCCAGTTGTGGCTCACTGGCTTGTTTTCCCTACTCCATTGTTTATGCTGAGCACCAAGCACAAAGGCAGTAGGTTCCATTTTTAAAGTCTTTGGTATGACCCGGCCAGGATTTGAACCCTAGACCTTCCAGGGAAACACTTTGGGCACCACATAAGACATACATGTAATCGTGTATAATATTTTTATGATTGAACCTCAAATCGCTACGGCAATATTATAAATCTGAAAATATGGCAAGTTGTTTTCCAGATTATTTGAATTTCTAAATCATCTCTGACTGGAGATACCTGTAAAGAAACATTTGCCTCCAAGACATGGGCGTCAATCCTGGAGGGACAGGGGGACATGTCCCCCCACATTTCGATGTGTGGGAGACACAATATCAAATCCCCCCCCCCCCCCACACACACACACTTCGTAAGGAGTAGTGTCGTGGCTCTATTTGACTGGCTTTTTGAGTGGTATGTAGGTTTGTTGAAAGTGTCTCGATGCAGATTCTGAATGCAGATTTTGTCAGGGAAATCTCATTTAATGAAAAATTTCGGAGCGCTTCGCGCGCATGCGTCACAGTTTGCACTCGATCTCATGACCATTGAAGAATTTTCCTGGGACCTTTTGCCTCACCTGTTATAGCTTTGTAAATATTTCTTCTTTTCTCTTGCTTCCTTACATTTTGTTTAGATGCCTTCTCCTTGTGCTATTTGTTTGGGTTTTTTCACTGGGCCAGCAGATTACACAATGTAAATTCTGCTCATCACTTTGTCATGCTACATGCCTCAATCCAGAAGTAAATCAAGACGCTGCTGCGTCTTCTCGCAGATGTTGCCACTTAAGTAATTTACCGTTCAATGAATTGTATGGTCAAGAATTTCTTAATGCTGTAGATATTGATACTGTAACTTCACACTTAGAAACCATGGACAACAAAGTAAATGAATCTGATACTTCGGAAATTCGTCATTTATGCTACTTTAATATTGAGGAGTTTAAAGCTTTAGAAAAAGGTAATTTTAGTATGTTTCATTTAAACAGTCGTAGTCTTGTTAGAAATTTTGATAATAATGCAGATTATCTTTCCTTACTTGATCACAATTTTGACGTGCTGGGCTTTACGGAAACTTGGCTTAATGATCATGTTCCTTCTTATACATCCATTTTAATGACAACATTTTAACTGAAAGTCATCGCAAAATTAAAAGGGGAGGGGGTGTTTGTCTCTTTGTGAAGAAAGATTATGGGTTTACGGATTGCCACGATCTTTCCCTTTTCAATGGCTGCATTGAGAGCCTTTTCATCGAGTTAAAAGTACCCGGCTTAAAGCGTAATGTAGTTGTCGGTGTTATTTACCGACCACCTGATGGACAAATGGAAACATGTATTGACTATATGTACTAGTTCTTACTACGGTTTCATCAGAAACAAAATATTGCTTCGTAATGGGTGATTTAATATTGACTTTGGTAGTCCTAAAAACTAGATTTTTAGATACTTTTTCAGCATGTGGTTTCGATACAGGGATAAGCCAACCTACCAGGGTTACGAGTAAAAGTAGTTCACTTATTGATAACATACTTACAAATGTTAATACTTTTGATGCTGTCGTAGTTGACTCCTTGGGGATTTTACTTACAGATATAAATGATCGCTTTCCTATATTCATGAATATGTCCCTTTTTCCTAGGTTAAATGTTTCTAACAAAGTACGTTTAAGAAAATATTCTCTAAAAAACATTCAGTCCTTTATTTCGCAGATCGCTCATACTGATTGGCAAAGAGTCTATGACGCAAACGACACAAACTCTGCTTACGGACAATTTTACCTAATTTTTCATAAAACTTATGTTGAAAGCTTCCCTTGGACTGTTGGATTGAGCTTAAAAGAACCAATAAACAAGGACTCATTCAGTCAGTGAAACTGCTGTATACAATCACAGGGTGCATAAAAAAGGTGCAATTTGTGCGTCTCCACTGCAGTTAGTAAAAGCATCCAGGCAGCCGGAAAATTAGAATTTACTAAATTATGGACATTTTCCAGCCATATACGATCAGATCCAAAAATATCCCAAAGATAGCACCATTTTGCACCTAAGCAACCTTAAATTAACAAAATTTCTCAAAGGGGAGGGGAACCCCCTCCCCCAAGACGACACCTTTATGTAGTGACAAAGGAAGGATCACCACAGCTGTATACAAAACGCAGAGCGCATGACAAAGTGCAATTTACACGCCGCCACTCTGTTGGAAAAACATCCAGCCAGTCCGAATTGGGGGCCTTCACACCCAAAAACATATGACACCCTAGCTACGGGGGTGGTTGGGGCCCATGATCTCTGTTAATGATCAACGCTGCGGAGCGTGGTTTCAGCTATTTTTGGCCATGATTAAAGTAACATCTTTCCCTGGACTTCGTGTATTTCAACTAGCAGATCATCTATGATGGTCATGTTTACTTTGGAATCATTGGCGTAGACAGAGGGGAGGCAGGGGGTCATGTCACCCCCCATCGAACTCTGAATAAATTTTTTCAATGGAACATAAAAATTGGCTTCAAGTGATGCTAAATGTTGCACCAGATTGCATCTGAGGGTACTTAAATATTAAGAAATTTCTCAAAGGACCCCCTCCTCTTAGACCTCACCCCCAGGCCGGCGATCAGGCCCCGCAGTTGGCCCCCTCCAAACAAGAATCTTGGCTACTCCAGTCTTTGGAATACTAACTCTTATTAGAATAGAACAACGTCAGTCATCACAAAGAGGGGACACAGGGAAGGGTCTGTAGAGAGATAAGGGCTCGATAGTTGGAAGCTGATATGTGATTCTGCATACTTGTAGAATGATAAATTATTTGCCAGCAATATGTGTGCATTTGATTTCGATATGGTCATTCCTACAAAATATTTCATAAAATACATAATAATATGTCTCCTTATGCATACAAAATACCATATAAAGTATGTACCAAATCACACATTTTCACATTAAAAAACACAAAAGCTTCTCACCGTGGGAGGGGGTGCCCCCACACCCCCCTCCCACACCCTCTCCCTCCCGCTCAAGCGCGCTCAGGCTCTGTCGCTTCGCTCCCTCGCAGAATCTACTGCTTCGCCCCCCCCCCCCCCCGGACAAATTTCTGACTACGCGCCTGGTCATGTGTGCCCCCACACTCCAATACGGATTGACGCCCCTGCTCCAAGAACGTCAACAGCTTCTGAAAAGTGGGAAGGGGGTCCGGGGTGGGATGTTGGGCATGGCCTTGACCAGTTCTACTTAAAGCACGAATCGCAAAGTCGTAGAAGCTATGGATCCCGGGCTCACGTAAGGACCCTGCAAAGACTGGAGACAACAAGATTTCCTGTTTATTATAAGGCATTTTCCCACGAAAGAATGACCGTTGTCACCATTTTCTTGTTTGATTTCATTGAATCAGCTGTATCCCAAGCTTTGGAATCAAACATGTGCTCTTGATTTCTTAAGAATTCTAGAAAAAGTGAGGAGGGCAGTCCCCTCCACTTTCAAGTGGGGGACATGCGCCCCGTACCCACCTGTTGACGTCCATGTTTGTCTTGCCAATGGGGAGGAGACTTTTCGAGAAAGGCTGAAAATTTGGGAGTCCGGGAGGTAATACTTTCGTGTTTAACCTAAACTTATTGTACAGACTGAAGAGGGAGGGAAGCCCCCAACCCCCATGCACCTGTCACTCTGCTAAAATCACATTCTGGGCACGTATGAAAAGTTTCTGGGTCATGTTCTTCCACAAACCTTATTATGGTGATGCCATTGCAACATGAGTAGAATGCAGTGCACCTTGAGTCAGAAAAATGACTGTGGAGAAAAATCGGAACTGGTCTTTAAAGCCGGTATGAAGGTTGACGACTTCAGCTTGCCCAGAGTCTTTCAGATGATTCAAATTGAACGAAGAAGGATCCTTTTTTGCATACAAAATAGAAAAGAAGATTACGTTCAACTAACGGGAAAGATATATACGGATGTTTCCTTCCTCTGCTAACGCAAATAATGTTGAAGGATAATGTATTTTTTCTTCTGGCCTGTTATGTGACGGCTTCATGTAGGCTTAGAGAATTACATTGTACTCCCATTATGCCATCACACTGCTTAGCCCTCCATCGAATCAACCAGGCTTTGTTTTGTTTTATTGTGCTCGAAGGGATAAAAGTTAATCGTTTTATGAAGTAAATTATGATATGTACAACTTTTTTGAAAAATTCACTAAACTCGGCACATTTTGCCAGGGACGTCGGAAAGAGGTAAGTAAGGCCACTTTAACCCCCATCTTCTAGAGTGGGGGTTCAGGTGCGCCAGGCCTATTAACACTTTCTACCTCGCAAGGAGATTGCACTCGCAGTTAGAAAGTTTACTTTCTAAGTGCTTACCCTGGAAATGAAATTTATAGAGTTAGAAATTAACGATAATTTTTCAAGTGTAAAATGATGGATGATTCTTTTTATCGGAATCCGAGGATTTAAATCTTTAAAAGCAATGCTTTTTTCCTTTGGGATTAAAACTTTAAAAAAGTGTGATCAGATAAACGAATTACCGTTTTAGAAGAGTCACTTTCAGGCGAGGTTTAACTTATATTTGATAATAATCAATATGCTAACATTAACCATACCCTGCAGTCTGAAGTTACGTATACTCATATAGGGTTCATGCCTGGATGTAGTCAAAGTAGCCCCACATCATTATTCCTAGGGGATAAGCTTAGATTCATGTGTTACCTAGCCTGTTGTCATACGTCTTATCAAGTTACTCTCCAATCAAATTGATGGGTGGTATGCTCACGAATTGTAATATTTTTATCTCGAGTAAACAGTCTACATAGCAGCTTCACGTAGTGTTAAGAATTTAATCTTTATCATAGGCAAAATGTCCACCCTTCGTAAACATGGACAATGGTACTGCAAACTTAGACTTTGACCACAGTCTGTTTATACTTGAAATCAATTGGCTCACACCCTTAAGTTTGTCATACATAGGTATGCATTAACAGTACAACGACTGAGGCCATTTAGCTGGCGAGTCACACAAGGATTTGCAGGAAACACGTTTTGCGCCTATCATACAATATGGAACGATACAACCTGAGTGTGATATTTTGGGCGGCAATTCAGCTAATTTTAATAGGTAAGATTAATTAAAATTGATATTCAAAGAAAATCTTATACATCGGCAGTTAAAATTGATGTGAAAATGTATCGGTACTGTTTGAACTATACAATTTTAGTGGCAAGAATCAGTTGCTAATGATTTAGGTAGCTTGGTGTATATTGAGAAGAAGTTTGATGAAAAAGTTTACCATTTTCATAAAACAATCTCTTTTTCTGTCATTTTTAGTTTTTCGTTTTTCATTGGAGCTGAGTTTTCAAACCCTTTTGCAGATTTGTGTGTGATATCATAAGGATCGTATATACGAAAGTCCTTACTAAAATTGAAACATAAAAGGCATATTTACCGCATCTCATCAAAACAAAATTTTAATCTAGCTGAAACCCTTCTCACTTCTTCTTGTGGGCGATACACCCTATATTTGCAAATCTTTTTACCCTGTGGAGCAGATGCATAGCTAGCCTACACATTTTTGCATGGTTTCACAAATCATTTTACCGACCAGATATATAGTTGTATGCAAGCATCGTGCCTTCATTATGTACGAAGACCAAAACTACCTGCCTACCGTGGAATGAGTTATGGAAGAATCCCTAAAACATGGCTACACTTACACATGAAAAACATAATGAGTATAATTAATTCAGTTAGACACCACTGTCAAATCCGCATTGGCAAATTAGCAAAAAGTAGATTAGCTCTAATTTTTGTTTATAATTTGACATTAAGGTGGTGTGAATCATGTATCTCTCGATGTTTTTAAACCAGATATACCAGAAAGGCGACTCAGCTAGGAGGACAGCCTTAACCTTTATATTCTTTGTTAATCCAGCTTGTTTCCCTTAAGATTTGATTCTATTGGTATTATCCTTGACTTACTTGATTTACCTTAAAACTCTGGTTTTTTTTTATAAACATGACAATAGTTTCAAGTTTTAAGGCAAAATATAAAAAGGAAAAAAAAAAAAAGAAAACATAACAAGCCGGACAACTTACAACAAAAGAATATTACAGCTGCAATCTGCCCTCTTAACATGTCGCATTATTTAACATTGAGGAAAACTTAAGGCATCACATGACTGTATGACAAGAACGACCTCCAATCTTCAAAAAAAAGGGGGGGGGGGAACATTTCGAGTGATTAATGAAATGTTGCTGTTGTGATTGATGGATATATGTAATGAAACATGGTTCATATACTAATATGTGACGTTTATCATACTATATCCCCTGAAAATAACATAAAGCCTTAAATTAAAACAATATATAAACAAAGTAAGAGCAAAAGGTAATGCTCCCGTTCTTTTTGACTGAAATGATGAACTCTTTTGAGCCACTAGTATAGGGCTTCTTGAAATGAGATACTACTGGTTCAGCTTACGCCATCAAAGCTTGTTCATTGCCAGCTGCGTAGCCACTCTCTGTGTTGTTTGAGAAGCCTTAAGGAAGGCTGAGCATACAGATTCCGCTTGGCGGGTAACTCTTTGTGGAGCCGGTCCGCACACAGGGCTGCCGTGGTTCAGGCTTCTTAGCCTAGCTACGAATGTATGAGTTAAACCAAAAAACTTCGTCTGTTTCTCAAGATAGTTCTTTGCCTTTTATGTGACCTGTATGACGTTACAGATATTGTTCACGCACTATCACTGCTTGCAACACTTGATGGGGGGTGGGGGGTGGGGTGGGGGGGGGGGTAATTTTAAATTCATAGTAAGAAGTTGTTATTGTTAATGAACTCAAAAGGGTGAGTCCGTTAGCTCTTCAAGGTGAATTTAGCATGATGTATTTTGATACTACAGTTTGACTTCCCTTCACTCAAGTACAATTAAAGTGAAGATTTTTAACAAATCGACTGAAAAAATGCATTGTTCTCTTTGATTTTATTAATCATGTTGTCACTGGATTACTTTCCATGCCTTGTGCTATCAATTCATGTTTCATGTACATTACAGCCTGTTAAGATCAAGTTTTCTTTTAGGAATGGTTGAATTTGCTGTCTTCCTTTAGTGATTAGTTTCTCGGCTCTCTGATATAGTCAAGCGTACATAAAGGAACAGAAACATTTGTCCTTTTATAAACGAAAGAGGCAATCAAGACAGGAACTGAGCCAATGAGGGTCACACTTCGACCTCTTTGGCAGAGGTCTATATATTTTTCATTTTATATTGTCATTGTTTCTAAATCTTAGGACTAAATAAGATGCTGTCAGAAAAATAATCAAGCATAACGTACAACTGAACACGATACCGGTGGCGCCACTTGCATCTTGGCGCCAGTCTGCCAGTTCTGGTAATCCTGAGTAAAACAAACCAGGCGACAAAAGAGCAGAAAATACAATTTACTATTTTGGCAGCTACAGTACTGACATCTGTGAACTGATACCTATTTACAAAAACGTCACATGTACTATTAAACTCGTGACAATTTCATCAGTGTATTTTGTTGGTAACCTGAACGACCTAAGACACCCTATTCGTTATTACATTAATAACAAAGTCTAGTAAACATCGATCACTTTGTTCCGACGATGTGTGAATTCGAGAAACGTTTGCTCTGTGATTCAATTCGGGTAGAAAGTTCCTAGTGGAGCGGTCAAAGGTTATCGACTAACTCCTTACAGCGAAGAACTAGGCCCTACAGCTACCGTGAGTTAGCCACACAGGGCCGCCACGCAGGCTACCTAACACAAAACATTACCCTTCACTTAAAGCAAATGACAGAAATCATGAAGCTGTGTTAAGTTGAAGGCACCATTTTCAAACTAACAAAGTCAGTTATAGGAGCGATGTCAGACTAATTCATTTTCTGCTTCACTGACGCCTAGTAACTTTTGCCAAAGCAAATATGATATTAAAGCTCCTTACCTGACTTCAGTGAGTCGGCAAACGAAATCATATAGCCTAAGTCGGAACTGTTATACCTACATTTTGGCATGGGTCTTAGATCTCAATGTTTGCCGTGGCAGGGAATTTTGTAGTTCTGGTCAAATGTTAGTAATTTAAACTTACCACTTATTGTGCTACATTTAATAAGGGCGCTTGTCAAGGGAACTGTGCAAGCGCAATTGTCCTGTCCATATTAACAGACGAAATCCTGAAGTGCAAAGAGAGGGCGCAAGCATGAAATTCTGAATGAATGTTGCAATGTGTCCAACTAGCATGCACTTAGGCCTTAAAACTACCAATCGGATACCATAAAGTGTGGACTAAGAATCGTGTGGACTAAGAATCGTGAGGTACTGCCTATTTGTTGCCCGACTAGTACCCTGACTTTATTGTCGAAGACATAACGGAACACACGATCAAAAATTTCCACCAAGAAGGGTTAGGAAACAAATTGTGTGATCAGCCAAGTCTAACCTGACGAATTTAGGCTAACTTTTCAGTCTGACGATCCAAAGTACAATTTTTCAACTTTTCCCGTAGAAAATCTTTCTCGATCACTTGTTTTCTGTCCATTATTCAAGTTTTCATCTGGGATCAAATGTATTTTAAGACATGACATAAGTCCTCTTCTATCAGATATTCAGCTGCCAACTTCATATCTTGATTTTGTCTATACGGTTTTGTTTTACACAGGTACAGCGTCATCTCAGTGCACGTCAAATCGTGAGTGTTTTATTTTCTCTTTTATGGCCATTGTAATTCATGTGATATACTCGTATTACCCGAATCGCTTCTTTCCTGTAAAACATATGTAGGCCTACCTGTACTATACTCATAAGACGCAACTGTTTTTCCCAATACAGTACTTTTGAGCCTTGAAGTTTCATCCTTTTATTTAAATGGTCCAGTCAAATAAGCAATATGCTACCATGTTGGTGGAATCATCAGCAAGTGGCGTTAAGGTGGACGGTTACCCAACAGTGCGAAAACAAAGACAAATGCATACTTGGAGGAACAATTCTATAGATCTATTATGTGGGCCTCTAGTGTCAGTGGTAACAAATGGGTCTTGTGTCATTTTTGTGCCGGGGGAGGGGATTAGCCCCGAAACGCTTCATGGGTCTGTGAGTCTCCTAAACAGGAACAATGTGTCCGACAGAACAATTTCAAAAGATAAACTCTATTTAAATCTCTTTTTATACTTTCGTGTTTTCCCATGATTGTCAAAATTAAAATTGTTGCATATGTTGACAAACCACAATATTTTGTCCATCTTGTCATGTTGTTTGAGAAAGGTATCCGAAAGGTTCTACAATGTTAATAGTATGCTAATGGTGACTAGTATACACTCCAGAATATTTTTTTATGTTATGGTTGATAAATAAAAAATCGAATGTCATTTTACCAAGACATGGAAAAGCGGATGTTCAGGTATATGTCTTAGTTTTTGATAAGAATAGGGACACATTCTGAAGAAAAAAGTATGAAAATTAACTCTAGATTTATATGCATGAGCAGCAGGATGAACTCGGTGTAACGTCTGTATATGACCAAATACTTTAAAAAAGGACAAAGGCCTACTATACAAGAATATTATGAGGATGAGTAAGGCATGTGGTGAAACAACTTTGGATCATGAAGAATGAAAAATACGGTACTATCTGGTTTTCGTTTACTAACATTTTGACCACCAACTTATCATAAAAATGTTTAATGTTATCTTCAGTTTTATCCTGTTTATCGATTTATTCAATTCGACAGAATGCTCGAAGCCGACACCACAGGCTGGTCTAACCATCACCACAGATAAGAACTGTTACGACGGCAGCGAAACAATCACTTACGCATGCGCAGGGACTTCTTTTGGTCCAGGAATTAATATTTGTGATGGCAGCAACGGTTGGAGATACAGTCAGCCCGTATGTACAGCAACAGGTGAGTTGCAGCAGATAACTACATTTGTAGCAAATTTGGTTTTGAATTTTAAAGTATCCTACTAAATTTTCTATTTACTTTTTACAAAAGTGTGTTTTTTTGACTTACTTTGAAATTCTTATTGATAAATTCTCTGGATGAAAGTTTGATTGAGTTTCTTGCGACTAGACTTTGCAAGAGAAAGGACTATGGAGAATTTATTAATACAGGTTAATGCCGCAGGTACATATGCGTACGTAGGCGTGACGTCGGACCGTAGTGACGTCACACTTCTTGAGCGAAAAGCGGACTAGAAAGAAACTAATTCGTCTTTGAACCTGCATAGTAACAGTGGAAATCAAACCTAGTTATTTTATTCTACATAATTTCAGCAATATCGTGTGATGTAACATTTCGCCCAGATCACGGCAGCATAGTGGATGAACAAGACAGTTATTCCCTATACGATACACTCGACTATGCTTGCGACACCGGATACACTTTGGTGGGAACCGAAAGGATCGTATGTGACATGGATGGTGCTTTTAAGCCCTCGTACAACCCAAGTTGTGTTGGTGAGTACGCAAGCACCAGGTCATGCCAGAAATCAAAGCAGGGCGACCCATGGGATTGTTTCTATGATGGGTGGGTAAATGTAGCTTACAAGGAGGGCTGAGTGCTGCAGTCTACATTTGGCAGAACATTTGTTATTTTGGATCCAAAATTTATGTTTTTTTTTTTCGGGCAAACGAGTGACATGGTTGCATTAATATTTACGACAAAAGTGTTCAGCCCTATTGATAGTAGTTTCAAACACTTTTGGAAAAGAGGGGAGGAAAGGGGGAGTAAACCATTTAGCTCCCTGATTTTGGTATTCTCCAGATTAGTGTCTGGCCTTTCTTAAACACAGCAATTCATACTTATTTTTCTAGGAAAAAACTTAAAACTTGAAATTATGGGGGAGGGGCCACAGACCCCGTTCCCTTCGATCCCTTATTCCGCATGCGGTAATGTTTTGGTAATCAAGGTTTCTTTGTGACCAATATTTTCTTAGAATACCTGTGATGTAATATTTATTTATATGTGATACACCATGCATGAAAATCCTGGAAAGGGAATAAGAAATTTGATAGATTTTACTGCCCTTACAGTGTAAGGTTGGATCACAGTATATCTGCTCTTAAACCATTAGAATTATATGTGTGTTGCAAATTCCATGTTTCGTAAATCGGAAATTCTCTATATCTAACCAGAGGGCGGTGCCACGCATCTTCAGATCTTCCCGCCGACGACTCTTGCATCCTTGAATTTGTATGGTGGAGCTCTTTAATAGTTTGAATAATTTTGTGGTTACGAAATTTTGCCTGCCTAACATGATGGATGTTATCTGTGTGGTTGCAACTTGGTTTTCCAAGTTTGTCTGTAGTGTATGGTTTTTAGGAACAAATTTCTCACTGCTCATTGACATTGACAACTTTTTAACAGTCTCATTTCCTGCACGTTACTTTTCCCAGAATCCCTCGCACTACCACAGACATCACAAGAACCTGGGACCACCGTTTTTACATCGTCGTCATCGGAGCCGCGCTCTTCACCTATGCCGTCAGTGTCGTCACCACCATACTCTACACGTAAGCACTGTTCCGCTTCTGCTGTAACTTATCTTTTCAGTTTTTGTCAGTCTTATCATCCAACTAATTCACGCTATTCAGGAGAGCAAAGTTAGTCCCCTCACACACCCGTGGCCTCACAAATTGCATCGCTGTACTGTGTGGAAATGTTTATACCGTGCTACCAGTTGGTCAAAACAGGTTTGCAGGGATGGAAAGATAGACCATCAATTTGCCCAAGATTTATGATACCCTAATACTTAAAGGAATATTCCAGTGACAATCTCAAAGTATCTCAAATGAAAGAGAACAAATTTTGGTGCATGACCTTAAAAACCCATACCCATAGCTTGGTCTTAACTAAAGATATTCCTGTTTAAAGTGAAAATGCAGTCACCCCAATCAGAGCTAGTATGCTTCGTCACTTTAGTTCATGAGTGGAAAATTTTGATCATGTGACAATGTTTTTGTTAGTGAATTGTAAGATTCAATGAGAATTTCTCCTTGTTTTGCCTATTGTTTGTAATAGTTATGTTCAAAACGTCTTCAGAGGTGCTTGTAATGCAATAAGAGGACATTTGCAAGAGTTTGCTGATTTTCAAAGCGAATGTTTGGGCGACTGCCTATTGCCTTTAAAGATAGATTATTCTTGTCAAAGACAGACTTCCAGTTGCTTTACTGTTACAAAATCTTATAGTATGTCATATGGGCAGATTGCTTTCAAAATCTTTTGTTATTCTTCAGAATTGAAGTATTTAATGTGATAACGAAAGTTGACACCAGTAAAACATTGAATAACATTAATTTTAGATTGAGCTTAAAATGTAAGAGAAATGGTCGAAACTCTAAAAGTGTCTGTATATTTCATTTTCATGTCAAAATCATAAAGAAATACAAAACATGTTCAATTAGTCTTCCTGTATGACATCACAGATTTCCGATGGTGAAATGCACTTCTTTGAAATGAACGTTTTCTTGAAAAATTTGTAACTTCTAAATGCAACATGCTACTGAGAAGAGATTTACACCAATGAAGAGAGAAAATTTTCCTGATTTTATGAAACTCTTATTTTGTCACCGGAATATCCCTTTAAGCTTATAAACCCACCATGAGATTAACCAAAACTTATCAAAGGAAAGAAGACCCTTCCTTTTTCTCCCACATGCCAAAACTGATAACAACACTGATTCAGGTGACATGAATTTCTCTTCATTTTCACAGGAAAAGAACCATCTTCTCTCAGACCATCAATGCGTGAGTCTCATTGTTTTTTTTTAAAGTAAAACAACTATATAGCAAAAGCTAAGTCTCACGAAAATGTTGGCAATATATCGATAACCAAATCAGATGCAATTAAAATCGGTTAGGTGTGGCAGTATGCATGGTTTTACTGGTATATGATGCTGGGAAACCCTATATTATCATGGAAATTGTCGTCTGATATAAGCTCTGATATCAGGTCGTCTGATATAAGCCCTGATATCAGGGACCCTTTGCAATTGTACGTTTATTTTATATTGTTTGCAACAACGTTGAGCGCATTTTCTAACAACGACGATTTCATTCCAAGTGTATGACTCGTTTTCAAACATTGCGTCCACCTTAGTTTTGATAGCCTCTCTGTCCAGGGAGTTGCAACAGACTGTTGTAACTCCCTGCTCTGTCTTACCATTGACAATCGTGGTTTACTATCTCATTTAGGGCGTTTCGACCCTCTCATCAATCTCATTTCCCACACGGTAAAGGATTTCCTTGTAAGAAGAGAGGTGTAAGCTGAGGACTGGGAACCAATTTACCGTTTGTTATTGTTAAAGCCCCTATATGCAAGAACGGTTGGGGATTTCGTCTTTTTCAGCCATCGTATCTCCATCGATTTATATCAGTGACAAAAACAGCAAAGCCCCCAGGCCTAAGCGTCACCCACCTCGAACGTTATTGAAATCTCAGATACGGCTCCCAGAGCCTATAGAAAATTAAGAGTCAAAACCTCGTGGGGGTGGGGGGTTGGTTGGTCGGCGGACTGTCCAGCTGTCCAGGCACAACAAGCTTTTCATAAACGGTCGACAAAACTATCCAAATTGGCCTTCTGTGAATATCATAGCTGTTTTTGCAAAAACCTACTCGAGTTGGTAAAAACGTACCCATGTTGGGTAAAACCGCGTACCCATGTTGAGTAAAACGTACCCATATGTTGGGTAAAACGTGGCCGCACTTTTTTCATGTTGTAACAACTCGGAAGGCATACGTATGTGTGGGTAAAACGACCAAAGTTGGTTATAAATGTTCACATGTTTTGTAAAATGTATCCATCATGGGTGAAACCTTACATCACAGTGAACTTTGGTCATTGTTATCCACCCTGAAGACAAACATCAGCCTGCATTTGTCATTTTTGTGTGTGTGTATATATATATATATATATATATATATATACTTATATATATATATATATATATATATATATATATATATATATATATATATATATATATATATATATATATATATATATATATATATATATATATATATATATGTATATATATATATATATATATATATATATATATATATATATATATATATATATATATATATATATATATATATATATATATATATATATATATGTATATATATATATATATATATATATATATATATATATATATATATATATATATATATATATATATAGTTGCACAGTCGAATCGGGACTTTCCAACCCAATGAACGCTTAATGTCTCTGCAGGGGTCGATAAATATATTTAGCCTATTAGTGGCTCATTGCTGGGGCAAATATCTCCGTCCGCCAATACGCCTACCCGTATGACTTAGCTACAATCTCTGACAAAACAAATCAAGATCAACTCAAAAATTCCCTTTCCCCCTTTCAAAGGTGTGCACTGTTTCACCTCCAACAGCTCTGAGCCATTATTGAAAGAGGAAGCGGGGGTTTGTTTCATTTATTTTTGGGGGAAATTAAGAGTGGCGACCTTTATTTTTGAATGATGGGGTGAACTTTAATAAAGTGCAGGCAAGTGATGGATCAATTAATTGATAATTATTTTCTTAAAGGAGACAGAATACATGTCTAGGTGGTATGTGTTGTTTTTCTTTTTCCACAGCGCCAAAAAATTGGAATGGTCTCATCATAGGACTGTGTGTTGGAGTTGGGGGCGGGCTTCTGATCGTTATCGTTGTCCTCATGTTGGCACAGTGTTACTGGAAAAACAGTAAACGTTTAACTATCTCTCCAGATGATCAGGAAATGAACCCACGTGATTCAGTTTCAATACACAGTCAAGTTGACGTCTCATACTGCGGAGGAGTAAAAAACAAAAGCTTTTCAGAAACGTGGCAATGACGTAACCAAATCTGTTTTGCATGAAATAGTGGAAAATAGACATTAGAAGTGTAGACTCTAGTTTCCAGTGAAAAAATATGTGATGGAAACTGAACGACATTTGTAAGCAGTTACCTTGAAGATTAGTTCCGGTTTGTACAGTTAAAAACTATATACATTGGAACAAATTTGAAGCCTAGCCATTAGCCAGTAGCCTCATTCATGAACTATGCATATTCTTTGGCAGGAATATAATATAGCCTTGGTGACATGGGAAGACTCCACTGATGAACTGGAGACAAAAATAAACCCACTGTGATAAAAAACACTTGAAATCTAAGTTGAGTGATGTGTAGTATGAGGTTGCATAATGTTGTTATACACCCATTCGTCCCGTCGGTAGAACGTAGCTGATGGTGACGCGCTTTTAAAACAAACTTGTATGAATTTTGGTAACTGGGCAAGGTTTGTGTAATGAATGAAGAAAAAATTTTCAACTTATATATATCTTCATAGTACACTGATGACATGGATAACATTGGCCTACAGTGATAGTTTGATTATGCAAAAAATGACTTTTAGAAGTTTTATAACATATGAATCTCAATACTTTAATCAGCAATAAGAAACTTACTGTCAAGTGTACTTGCTTTAAGCAGGAAAGTACTACCTCGAACTTCCATGCTTTAACGTTCCTGATTCACTGTAAAAATCAGTGGGAAATTAACCTCGAAAAATAACGAGGATTTTCGTCAATTACTGCAAAGAAAACTCGGGCGGACCCCACAGGGAAGCCACTAAGCAGCTAAGCAGGCTATTGGGAAACTAACAGATCATCAACAACTGAGGGATTTCCCTTGTTTTTGCATTTCGCTGTTTTACATGTCCCGTAGACATACACTTATGTTACATATTCAGGTCGCAAAACTTCTTTTTTATTCTTTACGGGTCATCCAACATTTTCATTAAATTTATCAGTTTACAAACGTTCTCATTCTGCGGATTCTCCACGGTCCCAGAAAGTACTTTGAAAGATGTAAAAAATGATTTTTCGGCGAAAATATCATTGTTATTTATAATATTATTTTGAAAGGCGTGGATGAGTCTTTGAACCCCCCTCCCCCTCACCAACATAGTGTTTGTAAGTTATGAAAATGTTTACTCAAAATCACTTACGACTAAAGATTGAAGTCGTAAAAACACTGAAGGACGACTTTTTTCTGTGGACATTCTAATGGGTACTAGTATATTTTCAAAGACGAAATGCCTTTTCAACTTTTCTTTCTAATAGTATTTATTACCTGAAAATATTGTTATTTTCTTCTAAGAAACTACAATATATATTACAGATTACAGTATACCCCTATTTCGATATATATATATATATATATATATATATATATATATATATATATATATATATATATATATATATTTATATATATATATATATACTTTTTTGAAGTTACTTCCGGCATCAAAGTAAGGTATATGAAGTCATACTTTCCATTGTTCACAAAATATTTCCTTTTGGAGTGAATAACTCCAATGAAGTGCTCGTGTAAAATTTACATATTCTATACACTTTTTCGATGAGTGATGGAGAAAACGTCTCATTTACACATGGAAAGTGCATATGCTATAGTTACAACTGCAAATGTAAGAAAAATGGTTCTTGAGTAGAAAAAATTTGTGAAGAGTTATCGGTCACAATGAAATTCCAAAACGAGAGAGAAATCTTAAATATCTATGCAGACAAATTTACCATGTGTGTAAAAATATACTATGTGTACATTGAGAACTTAAAAATCATAAACTATTGATGAAATCAGAAACCAATATGATTGTTTGAAGTTATTTCTCGAAGTCGTTTATCTTTGCTCATAATAGGAGTCGAAATATGCTCTTTCGTGGAATGGCATAGTATAAAACTTTTTTCCAATCGCCCTCTAAACCCCTGCCGTTAACTTTCCCGTCGCCTCTACTTATGTCGGGTTTTCGTTGCTACACCCCGTCGATGACCTTTCATCCACTTTTCTAGGAAATCCACTCACAGCATCTGCATTTATTGGTGATCAAAGTGCTGAATGTTGCCATTGTCCTGATTATCTTGCAAGGCCCCCAGAACCCAGCAACTCGCATGTTCACGTTTCTCTAGTATCAAAAATTTCCCAAGGGAATCCCCAGACCCCTTGTCATCGGCACATCTGTATCCTCTCACCAGAGAGTTGCCTCTTGAAGTCCCTTCTCTCGTGCACGGTGACAGCTTTTGCTCTGGAAGATGAGCTCCCCTCCAACCTACTTCCTCCAGACCCTGGATTCTGCTCTATCATAACATATGCATATGTTATGATAGAGCGTGTGATTGCCTTCATTTTTATAGGGTCTATGTGCGTCAAAAGATGATAAAGCAGAACCTACATGGAATACTTTTCTTGTTCATCTTTTTTCTAAAAGTAACTTTCTATAACAAATTCAAGAATGTGTATTTGCAGTTTACAAGGGCCTGGGAAGCACTATTTCTGGCAATGTGGGAGGTACTGTGGCAGATATTTTCTCGATACGCTACGCGCCAACAGATGGTGGCTCTTCGATTAGATCTGTGATTCTCAAACGCGGTCCAGAGGACTGCATGCGGCCCCTGGCCCTGCCGGTTCGGCTCCTGAAATGATTTTACTTTTAATAAAAATTCATGTATTCTACAAGAAAAACTTAGCAAAGTTGGAATAAGGGCCAATATTCCTTGCTGATATGTATTTTTATTTATGTATTTTGAAGTCACTGCTCGACTCCTTCCAAGTTTGTTTTCCTGAAGTCTGGAAGTGGTGCTAGGTTACTTACATAGCAGGTTGTACGACATATTCCCTGTTAAGTCATATAGCAAAGACTGGGTATGTTGTTATGGTACCGTGCTGTTTTGTGCACGGTGGCATAAAGTTATACGGTGGTGCATTGCTGAAATTACTTAAAGAGGGATTTGCATCACCCCAAGTATAACTTTTACTTGGTGGTAAGCCCCTCCCATAATTGTCTTTACTGCTTCTCCTTGTGCAGACACAAACATAGTTCACTGCTCAAGGCCACATCCTCAGTGAGCATAAAAGACCCCATGTATAATCAAAACATTCTCTGTGCGTGCTGTGTAATGTAAGCTGCTCTGCATCTTTTGAATTTTGTAACTCTGAAGTCAATCAAAGAGTAGTCACCAACTGAGACTTTTGCTTACCCCTAACTAAAAGTCATACTTCGGGTGATGCAAATCTGTCTTTAAGTTAAAATCTCCTCAATTCTTCTTTCAATATACTTGTAGAAACAAAATTAAATGCAATTGTTGAGTGGCATTACCTAACAATTCGTTTGTAATGTTTCATTTGTGCTCGTTCTATCCAAGGCTTTATGAAATGAAAAAGAATCATTCAATCAAATTTCAAGTTTCTGCCAAGTTTAAGGAATGGGGCCCTTGACTTAGCAACGCTTAACTTGATCCGATTCTTCATCCCTGACTTCATCCATTTTATTGGGCTGTTTTCTGCAACCTACTTCTTTCAGAAAGCCAAATGTTTCTCCGATACCGCAAACCACCGTATATTAAACGTCGAAATGATCATACTGGCGACTCACGAATGCTAGATTCAGAATTATAGACAGAGGTGAGAGCAGGGGTACATGAACCCCGTCGTGGAAGGCTACCCCGCTCAGAGTAATTCTAGTTTCGTCAGGGATAAAGTTAATAATCCCTTGACAAAGACCAGCCGAACTGACGAACTTCTTGGTAGATTCTTTAACAAAATCCAACAAATTTTTAACACGTCTTTAATGGAAACCTCAAAATCTTCGGCGAGCTCGCGCGCCAAACATTTCGCATCCATCCTTTCGGAACCCGTCACCTTTGTAGGGGCTTCTGGCTGTTATCCCCACCCACCGTCGGGGAGCTTGCCTCCTTTTCCGGCAAATCATTTCGCCACCCGTTATTGCTGACACAAATCTGTGGTTTAAAGGGCGACTTCCTGTAATCTAGGGCGTCCGAAAAACCAAATTTTCTAACTTCAGCCTCAATCATGGTGGGGTAAAGTTCAGGTTGCTCCCGTAAGACGCTGTAAAAGTGTAGACTGCCCTCTTTAGGAACACGTTTGTTTAAAACATTCGCATCTCTGAGGCTCTACCACTATTTGCCACAGATACAGCTTCAGAGCTGTTAAATTGATTCAGTTCTCGAGCTTCCTCTCTCTAAAACTGAGATCCTCTTCTGCGGCCCTCGATCTCAACACAACCTATAAATTTGGCCCGCACCCTCAGAAAGTTTGAGAATCACTGGATTAGATAGTGTTATGATGGTCCCTTTTGGGCAGGGTTGGGGAACCGTTTTCCTCTGGTGGACCGTTCTGATAGTCATAAGCCGCTCTCGGGCAGAAGAAGTAAGGACGCTACAAGTTTTTCCCATGGGGCGCAGGTCAATGGGCCCTAAATAGACCCTGGTGGGACGAAGTCCCTAGGGGTTCTGGATTTTATACAATTTTTAGGCAATAGAATTTTGATCTTCTATCTTTAGATGACATTGAATCCCAAAGGCTACGCAGACCAGAAGTATCACAATACGACCATTTGACTTAGTAAAAATGAATGAGCACATACGAAAAGTGCTCGCGAAGTGCTCCGAAAAAACGCCTATCTTGAAACCAACTTTATTCCACTTTTTAACTTTTAATTCACTCTTCGGAGTGGCAGTTCTTACCCCCCACCCAGTCTACCAGAAAACAAACAGTGCCCACCGAGTTTAGTACCCAATGTAATAGATAGACCTATACACCTGTTAGTGCACTTCTGTACATTGCTATGTAGCCTTCCACGCAAAACTTCCGATGACACCGAATGTATAAGGGTTTGTACCAGGTTTGTGTCTAAGGAAACCGTGGGGATGTTACGCTGTGGATACTAAAGTGTTATGTAATAAACTAGTACTGTTTCGCAAGTTTAACGTGAAATATGCTGAAAGTGGTAAAAGCAGGAAAAACGATTGACAAAGTGGGCTAAAATATTATTATTAATAACCTTTAAAATGATTCTGAATTTACATTTATGAATTGCCTCGGGGGCCAGATAAAATGGTCTCGCGGGCCGCATACGGCCCGGGGGGCCGGAGGTTCCCCACCCCTGCTTTTGGGCGATGGTAGCTATTAGAAATTTATTAAAACAAGTTATGGATATAAAATTGTTAAATTGCTTGCATATAGTCAGGGGGAAGCCCCCTAGAAGGACTAAAACTATCTGTAGTTACCCTTTTCATCTTTTCACCGTAGCCCGACGGCAGTGGCCAAGTGGTTAGAGCATCCGACTTGCAGCCGGAAGGTCTAGGGTTCAAATCCTGGCCGGGTTATACAAAAGACTTTAAAAATGGAACCTACTGCCTTTGTGCTTGGTGCTCAGCATAAGCAATGAGTAGGGAAAACAAGCCAGTGAGCCACAACTGGAAAAAAGGCCGTGGTCGTCTCGACTTGAACCAATTGGTTGGAAACTGGGACGTTAAACCTCATCAGTAACTAACTTCACCGTAGCCTATTTAACTCTTGCAATTTTATTGACATTGTTTTCCATTTACAGGATCAATCATGTTACTGTTAGGTTTGGATAACAAATGCTCAACCGGCGGCCATTATCTTCACTTTATGATACTACAGTGAGACGGGTATTTGATGTGATCTAATTTTAGCCATACATTGTGTACACGCCTCGCACCAACGTATGGAGGAGTTTCGCCTATGTCACAACAGTTCCTTACTACGGGATAAGCGCACAAACTACAAGGAGTGATGGTCGATTCGCCTTCGCAGCCTGGCAGCCAAAGTTGGGCTAGAAAGATGTTGAGGAAGGTACAACGATGCCAGTTGTTACGAAAATACATGGGCGTGGATCATGGGGGGGGGGGATGGGGACGCGTCTCCCTCACTTTTTGGAAGGGGGGCATTCCCAAAAAGTCTCCCCCACTTTTTCAATAATATGACATAGAATACGAATTGACTCCCTCAGGACGGTGATTCACAAATGGTGAAAAATCCCCCCACCTTTGGAGATGGATCCATGCCCTTGCGAATAGTTCATGACAACGTAATGAGCAATTACAATGACCCATGCATATAGAACCAAAAATAGCCCTCCCCCCAAACTTGTTCCCCAAAATATTAAGAAAAGAGCCCCTGAGTAAATTAAAATTGGTGTCCTAGTGGGAATAGCTTAAGAGCAGAAGAATAATGAACTCTTAATTGATGAGCAGCTTCGTTTTTGCTTTTCTTCAAGTGACCATTTTCAAAGATACATGATCATAATAACGGGCTCCCATATTCCGAAAAACGCAGTGGTCCACCTGACACTGCACAATAATTAACAATCCCATAGAAATACTTATAACTATACACTTCCTCGACATCCAGATGACAAAAAATCACATCTATAACAGAGTTCACTTTTTATTATTTTTTTCTGGCATTCCGTCTTGAAAATTTCGAATGGTTTGTGATCCCAAAACATCATATCACGGCAGTTTTGCGTGTTGCGTATATAAAGGGTAAGGAGTGTCCACTGTGTAGTGACAGCAGTGTACGTGACAGCCATGGAACCACAGGTCGCATCGCACGGTGAACACGCAATGGATACGCATTCAATAACAAAGTTCGGGAATGCGGTACTTCCTTTACGGTCCAATGATGTGCATGCTAGCGCATGCAAGTCCTCCTTAGTTCCGAAGGCACTAGATACCTGACTTTTGCGTAATAACATAATACAGCCATTACCTTCTTGACATCTGATGAAGCCTACAACTTGCAATGGTAATTTCCCATCTTGGAAAGAAGTCGCAAGTGGAGTACCACAGGGTTCTGTTCTTGTCCCAATTCTTTTCTTAATTTTCATCAATGATATTGATAGCTCTCTCACATCTAGTATTAGTAAATTTGCTGATGACACTAAGCTCTAAAAGGAAAGTAACTGATGAGAAGGATGCTTCACTGTTGCAAAAGGACTTAGGTAGGTTATTTTCATGGTCTCAGACTTGGCAAGTGTCTTTTAATGTTGATAAAGGCAAAGTTCTTCACTCTGGATCTAAAAATTTGAGTAATGATTATACCATGGCTGGTAGTATTTTGATAAATGTGACTTCAGAAAAAGATCTAGGTATTGTCATTACAAGTGATCTCAAGCCTTCTATGCAGTGTGCAGCTGCTTCTAGGGCAAACAGGGTGCTTGGATTGATCAAGAGGAATTTCAGTAGTTTCAGTAAAACTATTGTGTTGAATTTTTACAGCAGGGTGTAACGACTTGCCCAAAAACATAACCAAAAATTTCCGAGTGCTTCACGCGCGTTCAACATGTTTATGTACATATCATACAGGCATGCATCGAATATGACACCGCATGTCGATTACTTACATTCATTTGCCCTGTTCGGCATCAGTGGCATGGCTGCATGGCCTAATGGGCCCCTAAATACACCGCTGATAACCATAATATAAGTTTAACCATTAAAAAACCACACTGGTGAATTAATACCGAAAATATAGGTGCTGTTGCAGATCAAATCAGAACTTTATTTTAATTACCAAGAACGTTTTTTAAACGATTGATTAACTTTAGCTAAATCATTGCATTATTTTTCTTTCAGTAGGTGCTCGGAAAATTCTCAGCACATTGCCCGAATTTTCACAAAAATATTTGGTTGGGAGGGCTGCAGCTCCAAGTCCCCCGTCCCCCTCCTATGCAGGGAGTTGCTGCTTGTCAAATAGCAACTCCCTGATCCATTTGACCTAATTCGTAGCATCTAGTATAAGCAGGGAAGTGTTAGAACAACTCCCTGGTTTCAAGTTTCAATTTATTCTCTTTGTATCCTCGTCTTGAGGTGTAAGAGACTATATGGTTATGATAATAAAATAATGGAATGCGAAAAGAAAAATAACGAAACGCAAAGAGAAAAAATGAAGGAATAAAAAAATTGATACATCACAAAACGAACTTGGAAATACCTTCAGACTCAATGAAGAGAATAATAAATCATAAAAAGTATATACGACAAAATAACTCAAAAAATACTTTTACTCCAACCTTACAACTTATACTGGTGATAAGAAGATGAACAAATTAAAAACTTTTAATAATTTTACTACAAAATAAACTTAAGTTAACTAATGACTTAATGTTACCTATTTGAAAAGGCTCTTTCATCTTTAAAGCACTGGGAACATTGGTATAAGTCGATGATGCATGCACATCATTGGTTAAACCCATTCAAGTGCATGCTAACGTGCGCACATCATTGGTTACACCAATTGTAGACTTAAGCGCAGGTCACACTAGAGCAATGGTTCTCAAAAGTGGTCCCTACCGCCCCCTGGGGCGTTGGGAAGTCTCAGGTGGGCGCTAGAGAATACACGGAGAATAGAAACACTGGCACTGATTTGGGGGTCCCTGACCAATACGACACATCACTGCAGCAATTTAGGGCACAATAAGGCATCCAGGGGATTTCTTCCTCTCTGCTAGTTCTTCCCCTCAGCTTCTCACTAAAATGGAACCAGAAATTCGTAATCTCGCAGGTTACACCAAACTCACCCTTCACTCTGACTGAACTACATCTGGGCTCTCTATACCAGTTTCACAGTATGCCTGACTTCTGCTGGTTTTTGTTGTTCTTGCAAATAGAAAAAGTTAGCTAAGAAAAAATATTGTTGAGCGACCGAATATGAATGGCAGGATGGGGGTAGGGGTAAGGGGGAACTGGGACATTTCAAGATGGTGGAAGGAGGCGGTAGTCTAAAAAAGTTTGAGAACCACTGCACTAGAGCCTGGGTTTTCAACCTGGGGGATGCGTCCCAATGGTGGGACATTTTGTAGTTTCTGGTGGGACATGAGTTCGTCTAAGTTCCATAAGAATAAAATAGGGATTTTGTCAGTGACAATTTGATCTCGGAAATCCCCGCCTCATTTTTGTTATGCCCAGAAAGACTACGCATGATTAGTACAGATATTACATACAAGATTATAATTGGAATACAATGATATACCGCAAGCGCCTAAAATTAAGGTTAAAAATGGCACCAAACTGCACCATTGGAAGTATTTTTCTTCAAAATTTTCCACATATCGAAAGGGGGAACCCCCTCCCGACCCCCCGTTCAGCTCTCATGAAGTTGCCGCCCATACGCTTACTAATAATGGTGGGACGTGATACATTCATAAACGCCAGCCCTAAAAGGTTGAAAAATCCTGCACTTAAGCGATTTCGGATAGGATTACGGTCCGATTTTTGTAAGTTTTAGTTCAAATCTTCTCCATCCCTGGGCGGAAAGAGCCAAAAATTTGCCAACTTGTGTAAATATATCATTTGTTGAGCGGTATAAGTTATATCATGGTAGCCTTAGTTATATAATGATAGCGTGACCATCCTTAGATCAAAGTCTGAATAAAAAACTTCTGGTCCGATTTAGAAAATTTTTTCCACCGGATTTTGGATTGAAAATCGCTGTAGTGTGACCCGCTCGCCTAATTTTTCCCCCGGGACGAGTCAGGCCAAATCAAAAATTTTAAATTTGTTTCAAAACGAAGGATAGGGTAAGAGTTAAGGTTAGGGTTAAAGGTGTCGGGTTATTTGACCAGTTCTTTCATAATCCGGCGTCAGAATTACGTTAAAAGGGGTCGAAAAGCTGTCATTTTGGAATAAGAGGTGTGGCCTAGGCCTATTTCCAAGAAGCTGATTGGTCCATTGGCCAGATTTGGCCTGAAAAAAAAAGGAAAAAAAAAGAAAAAACATGCGACCCGAACTTTACACCCCGTTCAATTGGGTAGGTGCGTACCGCATTTCTTTTTTCTACAGAACTGATAGTTCATAATTATGTATGCTAATCTGCACTGCATAAAAAATAAAGCACTTGCACAGCGTAGAACAGCGACATTTAGAGGCACTAACCTATTATAGAAGTTCTTGTACCTGCCTTGCCTGCGTAGCAAGGCTGTACGGCATATTCCTTGTTCAGCCATATCCCGGAAGCTGAGGAGCTGACCAAACAGAGTCCGCTCCGCGAGGTAGTACCATGCCTCGAAACATTTGTCCACTTTATCAACGGCGTCTGTTTCGAATAAAGAAGTGAGCCACATGAATAAAGAGCAAAGATTTGTAGGCCTAGAGCAGAACTTAAGCCTTGTGTTTCAAATTGAGTTGAAATAAGGTTTTGTCGCTAACGTTAGAGTTGTTTCAAGAACGCCTCTAACTTTGAAGTGACTAGTTTGAAGTTACTCGTTAGCCCAGCTACTCAGTGCTAGCCTAATAATATTATGAGGCTAGGCGTAGTGTGTAGGCCATTAAGTAACAACATAAGGTTGAAGGGCAAAGTAGGATAGGCCTATAGGCCTAGCCTAGGCCTAGCCAATAGTTCTCAGTAAAGGACTGTGGTCGTTCGCCTAGGCTATAGCCTACATCTCACTAGGCCCTAGGCCTATACACAGTCCTTAGGCCTAGCCTACACCAATCTAGGCTAGGCCTATGGAAATAGCGGTTTCCAGTCAAAACGTCCCCGCATTTTACCAAAACGTCCCCGTACTATTAGGCCCTATATGTGGGAAGTCAAAACGTCCCCGCCATAGAGACTTTGAACATGATTTTAGGAATCCAAATTAAAACTATCGGTTGGAAACTTAAAGAAAACTTGAGACATGTTAAAAAAATTGAGTGTATGAGGATCGATTACGATAAAGTTAGGCAGGCCTAGGCCTAAGATAACGTTAGAACTTACTAACGTTAGAACTGAGATGCTATCCGACTAACGTTAGGCCGAGGCCTAGGCCTAACTGTTAGTTTTACAACAGACGAACGTAGAATGATTACCACAAACACTTTGGAATTTAACATAAGGTTAAATTTTCCAGAAAATTTCCATTTCATTCCAATAACTGTACTTTAAAAAATTATTTGAACTTCAGAGTAGGCATACTGTAAGGGAAGATAAAGGCTACCAAATTCGGGGACGTTTTTGCACGGGGACGTTTTGGTACGGGGACGTTTTGACTGGTAAGCGAAATAGCAGGGGGATCGGCCGTCTGTGTAATGGTTGAAATTGTCATTTTTCTCACAGCAAATTTTGAAAGTAAAATCTAATTTTCTTCTCCAGATCATGAATTTTTTAAAATCATGAATTTTCTTCTCCAGATCTCACAGGAGTATGCAGGTGTTTTTGATCACTGAGAATTTCTGGAAAGTGCCAAACATGTTAGCAAGTTAGCAACTTCTTTGCACCGTAAAATTTACTGTGCGCCTGTGGAACATTGTTTAGGCTACATCAGTAGGCCTATGTTAATGAGCTACATCATTATGTCCAAAGTGTTTGTATAGGCAATTGCCATGTGTATATAGGCCTAGGAACTACAGTAGGATAGGATTACCTATCAACCAATTTGAAGTGACAACAGTGCTTAACTCGGTGCTCGTAAATTTTGCTAGTTTTCTCACTGATTATTTTTCATCTTTGTGTATTTCTTCATCTGGTTTAGTTTGAAAGCTTCATTTCTTTCTTAGTTGTCAGTTTTTGTTGTCTGTTGCTTTGTTGGTGACTTTTCCTCTGTGTTTCTTTTTCCGGCATCTCTTGTCAGGTATTTGTTGTTGTTGTTACTATCCTAACACATTGTCTGTGTCAGTGTTTGTGTAAACATAACATAACATGACAGGTTAAAGGGCAAAGGAGGGCTAAGGCCCCATAAGATGCCCTGAAGTCCATACAACCTTAACTGAAAACAAAGAACCAACCAACACCAAACGAGCCCAGCACAATTAGATTCTACCACACTTATGGAAGAACTTGTCAATGTTAACCTTAAAGCAGTGCACAGATGTGGAGTTAACTACCCACTCAGGCAGACTATTCCACTCGTTAACAACTCTATGAGAAAAGCTGAACTTCCTAATGTCGAGCCTTGCAAAATTCTTAACTAGCTTCTTACAATGGCCTCGAACCCGAGAATTACATTGAACCTTTAAATAATTGCAAGAGGACAAAGGATTCCTTTCAGAGAGAAATTTGTACACCTGAAGCATGTCCCCCCTAATCCTTCTCAACTCCAGGGTGGTAAGCCCAAGATGCTTAAGTCTAACATGATAAGGTAGGTGTCTCACCTCGGGTATAAGGCGAGTGGCTCTCCTCTGAACTTGCTCTAAATGAAGCTTGTCCTTTTCATAGAAGGGACTCCAAGCCTGGGCTGCATAGTCGAGGTGGGGTCTTACCAACTGCTTATACAGATCTGCTGATACAGACCTTCCTTGTGTGAGCCTAACCTTACCTGTTCATTTGTGTTTTGTCGTACAGTAGGCCAATGTGTAAAGCCTAACAGTTGTATTTAGGCTTTTACTCTGCAAGCCTAAGGTTAGGGGCCTAAGTTAGCTTCTAAGTTTATATTCTAACATTAACATTAGGCCTAAAGCCCAACGTTAGGCTAGCTAGGCCTACAGTATCACCTAGTTAACTTACTAGATGCTCCGAGATTTTGTCAACTCCTCTTTGCATTATTTTTCAGAAGTTTCTGGATTCAAACTTTGTACCTGCTAACTGGCGGATTGCTAATGTTACTCCAATTTTCAAAAAGGGGGATCGGAGCTTGCCTTGCAATTATAGGCCGGTCAGTTTAACCAGTGTTGTGTGCAAAGTTATGGAATCTGTAATCAAGGATTGTTTGCTTAAATATCTTTTAGATAATGGGTTACTCAATCTGTCACAGCATGGTTTTTTACCGAGTAGATCTTGTGTTACTAATTTACTAAGCTTTCTTGAGGATGTTTCCTTATCTCTTGATTCTGGTCACAGTGTTGATGTCATTTACCTTGATTTTCAAAAAGCCTTTGATAAAGTTCCATTAGGTAGACTTACAGTTAAACTGCATAGGTTAGGCATCAAGGGCAGTTGTGCTGACTGGATAAATTCATGGCTCAATGGTAGATCCCAGAGAGTTGTTGTTAATGGTAATTTCTCTTCTTGGAAAGAAGTTACTAGTGGAGTTCCACAGGGTTCTTTTCTTGGCCCGCTTCTTTTCTTAATTTTCATCAATGATATTTATAGCTCTCTCACATCTAGTATTAGTAAGTTTGCTGATGATACTAAGCTCTATAGGAAGGTTAGTGATGAGGATGATGCCTCATTACTGCAAAAAGACTTGGATAGGTTATTTTCATGGTCTCAGACTTGGCAAATGTCTTTTAATGCAGATAAATGCAAAGTCCTTCACTTTGGTCCTAAAAATTTCAGCTATGTTTATAACATGAATGGTAGTATTCTGAGTGATGTGTCTTTTGAGAAGGATCTGGGTGTAGTTATTACAGGTGATTTAAAGCCATCTAGACAGTGTGCAGCTGCTGCTAGGGCTAATAGGGTGCTTGGATTGATCAAGAGGAATTTCAGTAGTTTTAGTAAAGAAATTGTACTAAATCTGTATAAGCAGTTGGTAAGACCCCACCTCGACTATGCAGCCCAGGCTTGGAGTCCCTTCTTTGAAAAGGACAAGTTTCTTTTAGAGCAAGTTCAGAGGAGAGCCACTCGCCTTATACCTGAGGTGAGACACCTACCTTATCATGTCAGACTTAAGCATCTTGGGCTTACCTCCCTGGAGTTGAGAAGGATTCGGGGGGACATGCTTCAGGTGTACAAATTTCTCTCTGAAAGGAATCCTTTGTCATCTTGCAATTATTTAAAGGTTCAATGTGATTCTCGGGTTCGAGGCCATTGTAAGAAGCTAGTTAAGTGTTTTGCAAGGCTCGACATTAGGAAGTTCAGCTTTTCTCATAGAGTTGTTAACGAGTGGAATAGTCTGCCTGAGTGGGTAGTTAACTCTACATCTGTGCACTGCTTTAAGGTTAACATTGACAAGTTCTTCCATAACTGTGGTAGGATCTAATTTGTGCTGGGCTTGTTTGGTGTTGGTTGGTTGTTTGTTTTCAGTTAAGCTTGTATGGACTTCAGGGCATCTTATGGGGCCTTAGCCCTCCTTTGCCCTTTAACCTGTTATGTTATGTTATATGAATTTGGAAGTTGCCAGCCGCGCAATTTAATAACTGACAACTGCAACCCCGCAAACTTGTTGGCAGCAACCAAGCAAGTTGCCTAGGAAAGGCAATTTCCTGCAATCTAGGAGGTAGTTTTGGCTTAAATTTTCTTGGTATGTTCCGTGCCAACTGATGGTGGCACTTCGCTTAGATAGTATCGGCCGCGCAACTTTCTTGGCCATTATTAGTATCCCCCGCACACCATTGCAGGCTTTCCAATCTGGTGTTACGCACAAGGCATTCTGATGTCAACAAATATTTAGAAAGCTACAGTAAATTCTACAGAAGTGACAAAGTTGATGATTTCATTTCAAATTTTCAGAAGTTTATAGATGTTTCAAGTGACTAAAAACAACTGCAACATTAGTGTAAGAAAAAGGAAAAAGAGAAAGTAAGAAAAATTATGGTAGAAGGCCTGTATTAAGACTTAAAGTCCTGGCTTTGCTGTAAGAAGAAAATCAATTTCGACCATCACTGCGCTGGTCGAAGACCCCGTGTTTTCACTGGGTCGGTGTAAGGACCGTGTATAGGGAGCTATCAGCGACCGGCTATACACGTGCCTTAAATTTACTGAGCACTAGGTTGCCTATACTATAGCTCCAGGTATATACGTGGTTACCCAATTACAACGGCCATTTAAAATCCAGGGTGTTTGACGAGCACAGTGCTCAGCTTGTCAAGGTTGTAGCTAACGTTAGCCCTCAAACAGGGCTGCTGTGCATTACGTTAGGCCTGTGTCATGTACCTAGGCAGTGTGCCGAGTGTGTGTAATGTTAGGTCATGAAATGCAAGCACAGCCCTGTTCGAGGTCTAGGTTGTAGTTAGTCCAATTTGACTGCCTGCTAAAATCCCATAGGCATTGCTAGCCTAGGAGCTTACTGAGTCCTGCTTGCAGAGAGAGGGGCTTTTGGTCAGTAGTGTAGCTGATCAGTGCTGCGTAACTTACACAAACCATGTTATGTGTAGGATAATGAACGTCAGGTCACACACTACAAGTGCTTGGCCTAGCCTTATTAAATCTGTGCTGAAACGAGATTTGCCAATAGGCCTATGCGTCCAAATGTGCATTTGGTGCTAATACTTATAGACCTATTAGGGCCTAGTGGAAAATATTTGTTGTTGAAACTTTTATAGAGTGTCAACCTGCTGCAATATTGGATTTTGGCCACAGACACTCTATAGTTAGAATATACTAACGGGACAAAGAAAAGATGCATTTTATTCCGACATAGCCCTACCAACAGTTTTAGGAAATCTGGTGCCGGTCGGAAAAATTTCTTTGAGTGGCACTCTGTAAGCTCGAGTGCTGGTTCACCAGACCAGCATAGCTACAACCTTGACAGTGCTGGTCAAAATTTATTTTCTTCTTGCAGCAAAACTAGGACCAAAACTCTCATAATTTAGGCCACAGGCATTCGGAGCATTGTAGGCCTAGCAAAGGCTATTCATATAGGCCTACACACTACACATATATTTCTTAACAAGGTACTATACCAGACTTCGAGGCACTTGCGTTTAGCTGCATAGCTATCCATGAGGTCTCTCTCACAAAACCCATAAGCTCAATGCAAGGTAAAGCACAGCAGAAGGCAAGTTCGCTTTGCAGATGTAGGCTTTGTCATTTGCCAATCACAAAGCATGTCAGTGCTGTGAATCACAACTGCCGTGAAACCTGGGATTTGAAATGTCCTACTGTATGTATAGTATATATGTATATATTAAAAGCTCTGAATGCCTGTGATTTAGGCCTTAAGTTAGGGCGTACTACCAAAACTTATCCTTTCCAAATCTTACACAAGTATTTACACTATTTGCTGTAGCGTTTGAATATTTGTTGGTATGAGAATAACGTGCATAATATTGTGACGTCATGCAGAACATTTAATTACTATAGTTCCAGTACATTCATGGCAAGTTGCCTCTGCAAACATTCTGTAATGATGTAAGAATATAGCTCATTAGCATACTGATGTGAACAAAGTTCCTTAGCCACACAGTTAATTCTATGGAGCATAAAAGTTGCTGATTCCATTTCCAATTTTTGAACCTTTCCAGAAGATCTCAGTGATCAAAATCCTCTGCAGTACTCCTGCAAGATTTGGAGAAGAAAAGTCTTGGTAGAAAATTAAGATTTTAGGTCCAAACTTTGCTGTGAGATTAAAGTAAATTTCAACCAACTCACAGACGGCTGAACCCCCTGCTATTTTCATAAGTGGTTGTAAAGACTGTATTGTGAGGTGTAGGCAAACGAGCATATAGTCTTCTACTGAGTCCTAGTATAGGCCTAGGTATTTCATGTGACGTCCGCCAATAAGAAAAGCAACTAATAATGATTACATCTCCCATACAAAAGGAGCTTGGGAACTGGGAGTGAAATAATACAGTAGTAGTGCTAGCACTTATTATTTAGCAGGCACTCCATGTAGCATACGTAGCACTGGTTGTTTTGTATAGGCCTACTCTAGCCCACAGGCAGTCCTAGCTATTTATGGTAAACATAAAGCCTATATAATAGAGAAAAGGAAGTGCACTTCACAGCCTTTTTACACCAGCTTGCCTAACTGAATCATGGTTTTTGCCTCATCCTTAAAGGTCGTGTGACATGCCACCAAAAACAGCTGTTTCACTTGTCAGTTAAAGAATTAAGTCCTCCAATCAAAGATCCGTTGGAATTATTTCAATATCTTTTACCGTTCTCAAAATATACGTCTTCAAAGTTTGATGGTTTCTGAAGAAACTAATTGCCTATGCAAGAATAATGATGTGGAGTGTTGCACAGTGTTATGATTTCTTTTGTTAACCCTATATAAATCATCTCTTAATTACTGGCCATACAGATCACAGTTTGGTGAGTGATATCAATATTTTTCAAGGAAAAAAATTTAACTTTTATAATAAACCCCTCAAGGATAACAATGCTACCCAGTGTCCTTGAAATTAAGGGTGAAAAAAACAAAAGCTAACATGTGCCATATATGGTATGTCCCTCTTTCGATGTCACATATTTGCATATTTAGCTCATGTTTATTCATGATACAAGTGTGAAATAGAAATTTCCCTGTAAAATGGTCTATGTTTGATGGATTTTAATCGAAATTGCGGCTATTTGCTGAATTTTTAATGCTTTTTACATCAAATAGCCAATCATGCTATTTTCATGTCACACAACCTTTAACATTACCTCTTTTCAATACACATGAATATTCCAGTTATGCTTTCCAATCAGTTGAGAAGTACATGATAATTCTTGTGGACCAAAAAATGTCTTCAGAAAAAGAAATGTTTCTTGGCAATAAACTGAATCGGCAAAGTTGTGTACAGTCGTCTCTCGATGGTGATGTCACCTTATGTAAAAGTTCTTCCTTTGAATAGTTGGGCCTCATCTAATGATGTAGTTGCTGGAAAGTTCAAAAAGTACAACCATGACAGTTACCTACATAGCTAGCTGTGCATCCTATAGGGGTGGGTGATATTGACTTTTTACCATGGCGATAATAAAATAAAAGTTATCACGATAATTTGATAGTCACGATAATTTTCCTAAGACAATTTCAGTGCGAGTTCCATGCTCATACTGGAGTATTCAGGGTTAAGAATAATCCTGTTTGTTACCATTTGGGACCCCTGTGTGCATTGGTACTTGCAGGATGAAAAATAAGTGAAAGTATTGCCGCTGCACCTGTGCACCCCTAGCCTGTTTTATTTCTACCCAGTTTAGACCATAATCGTAACAAAAGACTCAGAGTGGAACAAATCCCTGCAGTACTTCAGTGCAGTTTCTTGTCTATTTTACACCATCCTACTGTGTATTACCCATACATAAACACAGGGTGCATAGGCTCACACATGTTTGTTTTTGTTTTATTTTCATACGGGGGTACGTAATGCATGAACGCACTACATATCCCTACATGTATGCAAATACCTGTTCGATACTGTGCGCAAATCAGTGGAGCTACTACTGTGTACCCTTTGAGCATGTACCAGTTGAGTGCAAAATCAAGTGTGTGGAACTTTCTTGCACAGCTCCTGATGGCCAAAATTCAGTCATTACCATTGCGTAAGTCATAAGTGTTGGCCTACAAGGCAGACTTTCATAACACACAAATGAACATACATGTTTTACATAAAACACACCCACTGTTGGTTACTACAACTACTGCAAAAACGATGTTGCAACTGGAAATTTAAGGCACAAGCAATGATCCAAAAATACTGTACTTCCCCGTACTATGTCCTGTGTTTTTGTTCTGTACATCAACTTTTCTGCCGTGCTGTTGTGTAGCCTAATATATGGGTGCTTGCATATGATGAACATACGCATGCACTTGACTTTACTGTGCTATCATCATGCTTATCTTTTGAATTATGTACAGGACATGGACATAGCCTGAAGTATTAACTTTTGCGTACATTACGGACGTATACAGAATGTATGGTTAATGACTGTGAGTTTGTTTCGTTCTCTACTCAATGGAAAAATGTGGAGAGAAATAACGAACATATGTCGTTTTACATCAGTTCTATGTAATAAAAGAATGCCTTCAACAAAAAAAAATATCTTAAAGACAGCAAAAGGAAGAAATAACACAACACGGGGCAAGTTATTTTACTTTTTTCCACAAGAAATTATCATCATTTTTGAATTCTTATTATATGGTATCGTCTTGCAAAAAAATGATTGTGACAACAATAATTTTTTATACATTGCACAACCTTTATAGCATCATATTCCATGATTAACAAGGAATACGCTGCACAGCTTGCTGCA
Source organism: Holothuria leucospilota (assembly GCA_029531755.1). NCBI lineage: Eukaryota > Metazoa > Echinodermata > Holothuroidea > Aspidochirotida > Holothuriidae > Holothuria > Holothuria leucospilota. The sequence goes on from CM055964.1 coordinate 5,174,243, forward strand.
TAGGCGACTGTCATGATAGATATTTTAAACTTTTCAACGTTACTACGTCATTACACATTTCTGTTGGGGTATGGTGAGGTGTGTGTCTGACTGAATGATGAATCTATTTTAACAATTTTTATCACAAGTTATTCTTAAGCTATCAAAATTCTCGCAAATCCTTCTCAAAGTATCAAAATTTTTGTGCTCTGTGCTCGTACAGCCTCTCTGCATGGCTGTTTGTACTATCAATACCGTCTCAAACATATTTGCATTATTCAATTACCCTGATTGTTCTTGTGAAAAGGAGCCATTACTGAGGAGAAGAGCATTGCAAGAATGCAAAGAATTGCATTCAGTGCCAGACATTTTTTATGAAAATTGAAAGCTTATATGGATTAGTAGACATGAAGACTCTCTCTCTAATTGTGGATACATTTTGTTAGGAATTTAAAGTGTACCTAAAGTCTGAAATTTCAAAAATATATTTTACAAAGCTTGAAAACTGCATCCAGATAGTCCAACTCCCATCTTCACAGGACATTCCTGAGCTGAGATATAAAATGTTGATGCTTATTCACTCAATTTAAAATGGTAGATTGTGCAATAATTTGTGATGTCACTCTTGTACTACTCAAATTACAACCTTTGTTTTTCTTTGTTTTTTCAAAAAGCCACTGCACCTTGTGCCAAAATGTGATCACTGTCTAAATGTTATAAGGGTGACTTGGCTTTATAAGCCCTCTCCGTACAACATGCTATGCAAGGGAACGGTAAATGTCCCAAGGTCAGATAAACATCTTAATTTTAAAAGGAAACAAAGGCAGGTAATGTGAGTTGTACAAGAAGGACATCACAAATTATTGCACAATCGACCATTTCAAATTAAGTGAATAAATTCAACATTTCATATCTCGGCAACGGAGTAAGCTATGAAAATGGGAGTTGAATGATTGGAATTCATTTTCCAAGGTCTAAAATATATATTCTTGTAATTCTAGACTTTAGGTCCACTTTAAAGTGTCTCAGTGCAAAGTCTTAGCTCAACTTTTGTTATGGGAATGATTTTCAATGCAAAATTTCAACACGCTTTGTGAGCATTCAGCACAGTACACACTCGATATTTTGTAACCATTATTGGGGCAATAATATATATTATTCTGATCAAAACACTTTTCTGAAAAAAGTACGTCTTCGACCTCTGCAGGGACCCTGTATCAGGAGAGAATCTTAGAGCAATGTAATATCTTGAGCAGCATATACAGTAACATTCACAGCATGTATTTGTCGTTGCACATTTTTTATAATGAGTGCCATATGCTACAGCCAATTTTAAAATATCACTTAATGATAATTTCTAAGCATGTAATTAATTGAAAGATTTGCCAAAGATACCTGCATTTTACATCTAAGCCACCTTACCTAAACAAGAATTTTTCAAGGGGAGGATTTGTTACCCCTCCAGTTAGGTAACACCCAGATTCTTTACAGTCAACCAAAAAAGTAAGTAGTAACTTTGTCAAAGATAGCACTATTTTGCATCTAAGCCATCTTAAATGAGCAAAACTTTCTCAAAGGGGACACCCATTCCCTTTACCCCTCCCCCAAGACATTACCTGCACAAGGTAACAAAGGAAGGATTTGTTCCCTGTGCAAGCTACCCCCAATTTGCGCACAGTTTACACAGGCTTTGTGGGTGTATCTGGGGCGGGCTTAAAGCATAATTTCTTTCGTGCCCCCCAATCACCAACCACTGGGGGCACCACTGGTTGCTACATATGCATATGTGCATGTATGAATGTAACCATGGCTATGGACTATGTCACAATTGAACAGCAATGCATGGTATTTAGCATACAATAGTGTAAACGTCCTAAAAAAAAGATTTAGCAGCTTGATAGAATGTTTAAAATTCAAAACAGGATCGCTTGTATAAATAAAAATTTTTGGACATTTTTTAGACACTAAGGGCAAGTCCTATTAGAATGAAGGGTCTTAAACATATTAATAATCCATAGAGATCAATTACCTAGGAGTAATTTGAAAAGGATCGAGACAAGTCAAAATTTTTGAAAATGTGGTAGCCAAATTTTGCAAATGGCATATATTGCTGACCTAGTTTGGGAAGCCCAAAGCAACCCAAATACTTGGTCAGCAGACTGCAGACTAGGCCTACTCCCAGTTCCTATCATGTATTGCAATTGTTAAAGACTTGCACAGCACATGCACAGTAAGCGTATTTATAGCAAACATGCACAGCATGAACATAGATTTTACTAGGGATGGGCGATATGAAAAAGGTCCATATCGATATATATTGCGATAGTATCGCCGAAATTTTTGCGATATATCGATATATCACCCAAACAAATTAACCTGTATTACCTGTTGTAGACAAGGCATAACGTGCCTGGAGTTAGCCTAAAAAATTTACACCTAATCTTCTAAATAAGGATGAAATGGATGAATGAATACTGACATTTCAAACAGTGTTTCATTTTCAAAATTTAAATTATCGAAATTTCAGTCCCCAAAAAGTTTTATTTTTTCTATATCATCATATCATGATAAAGGTATTTCATATCGCATTTTGCAATATGGACTTCTGGCGAAGATATATCGATATATATTGTATATCCCGACCCTAGACACTACTGTGACACAATTCTTCTTGAATACTGGCAGGGCTCCCAAAAAGAGCATATAGGCTAAGCCAATGGGTGCTTGCAGGCAAAATGTGTAACAACAAAAAAGTCCCACGATCATGTGATGTCATTGAAACATCTCTAGGCCTGTATGCTATAGGCTACCAAGAATTAGGCTAGACCTTAGTGCTCAGTCTGCTGACTGCTTCTGCAGACATTAACATAAAGTTGTTAGTTGTTGAAGGGAAGATCGCACACTCATCACATACCACAGACTTTTCGAACTGCACTTCGTAACACTGTACTAGGTCTAGCCAATAGCCTGTCTCCTTGTACTGACCCTTTGCTGCAATTATCATGATTGTATTGTCTTCTTTTAACCTTTCTGTGAAAGATATAGGCTGAAGTGAAAGACACATAATGTCATTGACAGGTTGACATGCTTATGCCTAAATACATCACATGAATACCTTAAGAGCTTCGCTAAAAGTCTAGGTTAAGCCTAGCCTAAGCCTAGTTTTCACGTACACTTTGTTCTCTGAACTAAGTCTAGGCTATGAAGTATCCAGTGTTTGACCACATGTTACTGTTACTGTGCGAGTAACATACATCAGCATGTATTGCTGCAATTATTGTTGGTACACATGCACATGTGTATGAACCTAACCATAACATTTGACTACATGTCACAATTGAACAACACTGTATGCTTTTTAGCATACAATGGTGTGAACCTCGTAGCAACAAGATTAGCAGCTATTTAGAATGTTGGAAAAACAACAGGATGACTTGTAAAATCCTTTCATTTAGACATGTTTTAAGTCTTCACATTATAAAGCCCTACAGCTGGCTAGATCTAGTTGAATGTAATTTGGAAAGTACAAAAAAATGGCTTGATCTTCTAAAGAGTGGGAAATGGACAACTGAAACAAAACAAAGAAGAAAGGTTATTAACAATGATATCATAATGACTGATTTACTTAAAGACAATTCAATTTTTGCAAGAATATGGGGAAAATTCACAATTCCCCCCAGTGCCAGGCCTGTGGACATCCCATGAAGATAGAGGCAGTCCCTGGTACTAATGGTACCAGTGATTGTTACAAGTGAGTTTCCTCATTCAGAACATTTTTAGTGAGTGATGGAAAAACAGTCTTTCATATTTTGGAATATTTTGTCTTCCAAAAATTTAGTGATATCATTTTATAATGGCTCATAAATTCATACTCTATTTTTATGTTACAGATGGAGATTCTGTGACTACAGTAAAATTCTGCACCAGTGTAGGTAGTCTGTAAATCTGTTCCTGGTTTGAAAAAAGCAACTTGTCCATTGAAGAGCTCCTCAAATTTACATACTGTTGCACCAGGAATGTTTCCCAGAATATCATGGAATATGAGTAAGACGTCGCTGCTGATATCTGTGTAGACTGGTCCAGTTTTACTGCCTGAGAGGTGTATAAGCACACCAGTTGGGGGTCCTGGAATTGAAATAGGTGAGGTGAAATTTGGGAAGTGCAATTATCACTGAGACTGAATTCTAAGTGGACCAGTGGGTGTTTGGAAGCAGTCAGTCGTGAAAATGACAATGCAAAATCTTCCTGGTACTGGTCCGATGATCAAAAACTCCTGGCTTTGAGGAATGGATCCTCCCTTCCTCAATAATAGTGATTGCTGGAAGGCTTACTCTAAGCTTAAAGATATGGGGTTCACACACCTGACTGTGAACCACTGTGTTAAGATACAAATCAAGAGACAGGTATGTCTGTAGTGTTTTTTTACTGTACAATTGACAAGTGATAGGATTGTGGAGCATTTTTAGTTCTAGGTGATTTTGTTTTTGTCAGTTCTTGATTTACATAGAAATCATTGTATGCTATTGTTTTAAATTATAAGTCCCCAAAAATGTGAAATGATTTCAAACCTAATAATGAGTGCCCAAAAATGTGAAATAAATTGTTAACTTATTATATGTGACCCCAAATTTATTAAAGTAGATTGAAATCTTCAAATCAATTTCTATGTTTAATGTTTGTCATTTGGACATAGGGTACTTACCTTTGGATCTGTCTTTTGTTACCCTGATTTCTTCAGTCAGGTGCCTGTATGAACCACACTGAGCATGAGTGGCTTCACGGAAAGAAAGAACTTCGAGCATATGGAGTCAGGCATTGACACATTGCAAAGTACCTCGCCATACACCTGGGAAGAACAAAGGTCAAAATGGAAGGAAAGGATCCATTTCTTTAATTTTTGTATGCAGCTTCTGGAGGTAGAGTATGGAGCTCTCCAATCATTCTCTTATAGTAAACCATATGTTTGGATTCCCACCCAGTTACTTTGCCAATTAAATATTCCTTTAATTCATCATGAAACTAACCTGAACCACCAGATGAGGCTAATCCTAACCCTGACCCTTTACCCTTACTTCTGATGTGACATGCAAAACATGCAGATGACTTCTCTCCTGGCCTAGCAGAGACCTTGTATTTTACATTTTCACCTATCACAGATGATTTTTCTGTCTCTTCAGCGTTCCATTGCACGAGACTATTGCATCGTGTCCTCTCAGCTGATTGTGCCCTTACTACACTAGGCGGCAGCTGAGATTAACCTGTTCATCACATTGTACAGGCCTCATGGCATTACTATAGTGGCTGGCTGTTGTCTACAGTACCAGATGGTGAAGCCAGCTGAGAAAGCTGAAATGGGATGTAAGTTCTCGGCCCTGTTTCATAAAAGGTTATGCTCAGTGTTAAGTTTGATTTCAATAGGACTATTGCGATGTAGATCAAACTTAACATCAATCGTAACTCCTGCATGAAACAGGACCCTGGTCACTTATTCTAAATTAGGGCCAAATAATCTAAGGATGATGAGTTACTTCAGAGAGATGTTGAGATACAATACAAATTTGTCCAAAAATCAGCCCATTGCTTTTTGAGTAATGACCGTATAAATTGATGTGTCCAGTTTTTAGGCCCCTGAAAGTGTATATCAACTTTGTATGTGCAGGGAGCTGTTAGGAAGGAGACACAACAACCAGACCTGGCAGACAAAAAGTACTTGAAAATGATCTAATCCCATTCAGGTATCGAAATTTGATTGACAGGTCTCTTTGTAACTATTATCTAGCCTTGTTGACTTTACCCTTCCTAATAAATATCTGCCCCTTTCACACCCAAGTAATCCTGTAACAATTACCTTTGTAAAAACATGCTTTGATCTGAGGTTTGTTATCGACGGGGCTATGCTGTAATCAAGATTTTTTTCACTAAACGACTGTCAATGAAAGTTTAAATAGTGTTCTTCCTTTACGTCCCGACGAATTTGATGCGTCGTCTGCTTCGAACATTGTTCAAGCCTAATTCATTTTTCCCAATTTTGGCCTATTTCCTCATCACTTCGAAACACAGTCGAAATGTAAGTTGTCTTGGAGGTCTTCATTAAAGCTAACAGAAATGACATTTATTGCGACCAATAACGACAAAAGTGTAAAATTTCATATACTTTTGTGACGGCTGGCAACGAAAAGTTAACTGTTCAATGTAAGGAGTAGAGGTATGCATTGTCATTGTAACAAAAGGTCCCTTAATCCTAGTTGATCCTGTTAATTGTAACAGGAATTTTGAGGATAAAAGCAAGATTACCATCGGGAACAAACATTGCTTCAAAGTGCTATAGAAAGTTGTGTCTCCTTCCTAACAGCTCCCTGGTATGTGTTTTTATGGTGGGTTGAACTTGTTGTTTATCTCAGTAAAGATGTAAGATGGCATCTTTTTGATTAAGAACAAACTTACAAGCAAAGGAAAAATTTTCAACTTTGCAGTGAGACCACATTTAACCAAATTTAATTTTGCATCATGCTGCTAGTTTTGCCATTTGTAATACCTCCCATCTCCTGATAGCTCAAATGCTGGTAAATGCCTGTTTTTTGGCCACGTTTATCAGAGCATGGGTTATCATCTCACAAGGCTCTATCCTTTACTCTGCCTCTCTGCATTAATCCATTAACACCTCTAGGGTAGGTTGCATTAGAGTACAGGTGGAGAGAGCGGCAAGGCTGTTTTGGCCCTGCTGTGACAGAGGCTCTGTGGACATGATGATAAAAGCTTCAGTGACAAGGAAATGACACAGAATTACAGAATGTCAGCATGAACAGATCTTGGCTGCTTTTGTTTCCATAAACAATAGCAAAAGCATCACCACTTCAGTCAAAAGTTATTTAAATCAAAACTACAGTATGAAGTGTTTCCCTGAAATGGTGTACTGTTTTCAAAACTTGTCAAAAATTTTATATTAAAGGGGAGAGACCAGACAAATATAAAGCTACAAAGTCGCTCACTTGACAGTGTTGCATTTTGTTTCTGGCCTACAAGTTGAGGCATACAAGTAGGTGGTATGGATTGAGAGCATTGTTCCGTCTATCTCTTCCACAAAAGTACTGCCACAAGTCTTCTATGAAGCCAACCTTGTTTTACCTGTCACAAATCTCCATGAAAATAATCAAAGGTGTTCTCCTTCAAGCTCTACTACATTTGACATAGAGCATGGTTCTGTTGACAGGAAGTATCTAATAGCACTAAAAAGCAGTGCACACTGAATAGTATTGCATAATAACTGCTAGTGTTTGCACGGGTAACCCGTGTACCCGGGTACCCGCCTGATGATTGTGTTACCCGGTTCCAAATTTACTACCCGGTTCCGAAAAAAAAAGTTGCATGTGAAAAAATCATCCTGTATTTTTCATTTTCCCAGAAGATTGAACCATTTATTTATTTTTTTGTTGAAAAAAGCACCATGAAAAGAGATTTAAATCAAAGCTACAAATTATTTCAGAGTTTTTCTAAAGAGTCTTTGTCATGCAGCGGCATTATTTCTCCTGACTTCGCTTTAATTGCAACCCCAGTCCGTGATTTGTACAAAAGTGATCTAGGTTAAGGCATAAGTCTGAATTCCACGGTTGCGTGTGCTGCCTACATAAGTATTGAATAATACTCGGTATGCATAAACTGAGCTTACATAGGGCCCATTCCCCAAACGTGCAAAACGTATGTCGATGTATGTGAAAAGCATCACAAGGTCATCATTAATACTTAGTAGCTCGTTCATAAGATTCTGATTGGCCATTGGCCCATGAAAAACGAAATAGGCTAGAGTTGACCCACGTGTGATACAAAAACCGGAATAGCAACTTCCCGAAATTTTGAATCAGTTAATTAAGCGTTTGAAACTTTTGTTTAAAAGTCAGAATTTTTCATTAAGCCTCACCCCCACCCACCCCCGAAATATCTGCTCAAATTATTCTTATATCCTCTCCCGTCCTTGCGAGTGTGTCACATTAATTAGTCACCTCGGGATACAGGGCTACATTGTTCAAAAAAGGTTGACGCCTAACAAGAGTCGCAATAGTCTAAAGAAGGCTATACTGTACCTCGCACTTCGTTAATACCTTGAGTATACCAAAAAGAATAAAACATATCTCTATTTATGGTTAAATGTGCCACTAAATTCAAATCAACCCTTCGCCATGTGTGAAGAACTAAGATCAGACTATTGACACTGTAAATATTCTTGAAAGGTTGCGGACGGAACCATGCTATTACATTTAGTGGGGGCCAAAATGGCGCTCGCGGGAAGCAAGTTTCTGATAGATTGAAGGGTGCCCGGATGTCAGTTATCTAGCTAGCTAAATATACTGCGTATGTGGGTGGGCATGCCGCATTCTCGCTGTAAACATGTGCAGTGCAAGCGGTAGAATGTACAAAGCTTGTTAGTGACAGTTCTACAACATGTGGCACACAAGGACACGTGAACATCCTTTATTTACATAATTACGTCATTTGTTTACATGATATACGGACGTGAAAGAGAATAACCTAGCTGCGTCGAGGTCTCTGATTGGTTAAAATTTTCGTGTCTTAAATGTCTAAACAGCTTCGAGTTTAGCTTGCTATCAGCGTCAGAACACGTCTCAAAATTCAATCTGAGAAACTTATGGGACGATGTAAAGTACTCATTCTTCTTATCTGGTTACTTTTTATATGGTTTCTTTTATTGGTAATTTTCAACTTGAAACAAAATGGAACGATTTTGTTGTGACAGTTTTAATCTCCCTTAAATGGTCGCTACCTCTTCGATTACAGGGGTGCATTTCAGGTATGTGTTAGGAAGTCTCTGTGCCTATCAAAATTAACTGCTATTTTAAAGTCACTCTAATATCGGGTACCCGGGTACCCGATGGGTACAGAGATTGAGTACCTGGTTCCTGTTTTTTGTACCCGTGCAAACGCTAATAACTACCTGCAGACATGAAATGGAAGCAGTTGGCAGGTGCCGGCTGAAAACTGATGCTATTATCGTCTTCGACTTACAGCATGTCTACCATTTTACTATCAATGAATAAAGCCACACAGTAATTGCCTATTATAAAGGCGATGCAGTTTGTAGCTTTTTCTGACTTTGCAATTTATATAGCATTTGATGGCCCTGTAATTCATTAGCACAATGTGCCTGCTCAGCGGACGTGCATTACTCCTGCACTTACATTGGTTCCACTTCTTAGAATGTGTACGTCCAAAAAGGGTACTATTTGACACCTGCTGTGAAGGCTATAGTCCAGTTTTGCCGTTGGCTTTTATTATAGGAAGTGATGTTTGGAGCAGTGTTGATTACTTCATCAGTACTGACAGTTGTTGGGTACTTTGTGATCCGTGAAGTATGGTAGTCATTTCTGACTTTGCAATATGTGGTCCCCCTCAAGTTTTTGCAAGGTTGGCAAGAGCGGCACCTAAGTTTTATTAAATAGTTCTTATATTTATTAAACAGTTCTTATATAGCGCAAATACTATAAACATATTCAAATGCTCTTAACATTAAAAGTACAAAATTAAAGAAGGTAAAACAAGCAAATAATAAAATGTTAAGAATATGCAGTATGAAAAAGATGAGTCTTATGTTTACTCTTAAAAGAATTAAAATTTTTGTCCGATGTTGGATGGCAAGGACTTCCATAAATAAGGAGCTACATAACTATAGGATCTAGTGCCGAAATTTGAAGTTTTGACTTTTTTGGAATTAAGTAGAAACTGAGAAGAGGAGCGTAATGTGCATGAGGGGGAATAAACAAAAATTAAATCACTGAGATAAGATGGGGCAAGCTTACATTTAAAAGTAAGAATCAAAATCTAAAAACTAATTCGTTGCTTGACAGGAAGCCAATGCAAATTGTAAAGTACATGTGAAATGTGACCGTATTTCGAAGTACCCATTACAAGTCGTGCAGCTGCGTTTTGAACCTTTTGAAGTTTAGCGATAAGATATGATGGTAAATTAAAATACAAGGCATTAGAGTAGTCTAAGTGAGATGTCACAAATGCATGAACAAGAGAATTACAGCTGGTATCGTCTAAATATTTACGGATATGCCAAAGCTTATGGATGCCAAACGAAGCTTTTTTGCAGACATTTGCAATGTGCAAGTCAAGTGAGAGATTTTTGTCAAAAAGAACACGGAGGTTACGGACATGGTCTACAGTACGTATAACAGCAGTACCAACCTGAACAGTAATGTCAGGGAGTTTAGAAAGTTGACGTTTCGAGTTTTCCCTTTAGGGAAACCAAACATACCTGGTGCAAAATCCAAAATGGCATTACCTCATGAAAGTGAACTAAGAAAGATCATGAGAGATCTTGTGCACAGAACCAGTCGAAATTTACACTGCTTATCTTGAGAGCAGTGCAAAAAGAAAGGTGCACTCAGGTGTGAAATGTCCATGATTGACAGTAAACCTGCTGGCCAATTGGAAGCTGTTGGCTTTTTAAACTTTCTGCTGTATTAAATATAGCCTATGTACTTATTCTTGGGTAGGCAATTATGAAAGTCTGTTTGAATTATGGTCAGGTAAAATGCTTTCTGGGTATGCAAGATGTCCCTTTGCCAGGTTATCAGTTGAGTGGTGCACAAGTTCTTCTGATAGGAGAGTATTAGATTGGACTATAATAAGTAATTCTCAGTTGCTGGTGCAAAGAAACTTTCATGCAAGCAATATTTAATGTTTACAAAGAAATCAACTAGTGGAGTATTGAGAGGATGGGATGACAGGAAGTTTTTTCAATCAAAGGTAGGAACTTTAATAAGTTGTCCCATTTTTTGGCCAAGCGATGTTTTAAAGGTAGTTTTTGTCGATCAACAATCCCCTGCTTGTGTAGGAAGCTGTGCAATGTGTGCAGCCAGCGGTGCCGTTGTTTCTACTTACTTAGACTACACTGTAGTTGCTAGTTAACTGCATGCAAAGTCCTTAAGGTACTTACAGCACCAAACCTGTTATTTATTACACTGTGATGTTGAATTAAGTCCCAGTCCAATCATATGTGCTTCTTTGCTTTGGGTGGCTGTTTTCAGTGTTTTAGGAGGATGCAAGATAGAAGACCGCCAATATAATATAAAACAGAATGTTACAGCTAACACCCAAAGGGGTAAAGTATCAAACTTCCATTTACCTGTCCAGGATTTCCAAAGAAAGGGGGAGGGGGAGAACGCTATCTCCATGAGGACAAAGTTTGCACACGTGAGCATGAAGTGTAGCAAGCTTTGATAGGGGGATCTAGAGAAATACTTGAATTTAGGGTGCATTTACACTTGATACGGATCTGATCGCCTGCGCGGGGTCTGATCCACTGCTCGAGATCAAATTTGTAGTGTAAACGCAGATCAGATCCGGATCTGATCGCCCGATTTTGATCCTAGTAAGGGGGAGGATCAGACCCCGCGCAGGCGATCAAACTTGTAGTGTAAACGCTCCCCGGATCAACGGTGACCCGAGATCAACGGTAATTCAACGTAAATTATTTGGAGGTCACTTCTGCAAAAAACACTCATTATGCAGGGAGGTGGATCAGAGTACGAGACAAGTGTAAATGCACCAGGATCAAGCCATATACGTAATTCGATATGCTGATAACATAGGGCGATCAGATCCGGATCAAGTGTAAATGCCCCCATAGACTATTAAATGGTTATTCATGGCATCTGGCAATCAAAATAAGCATACATATTCTTTAGCAGCTTTGGTACTGTCTCAAAAAAAAAAAAAAAAAAAAATAGAAAGTGGTGCCAAAAACAAAGGGGGGCAGCTGGAGCCCATAAATCCCTTTTGGCTTCTCATCTGAGCCCTGTGTGCTGTTTTGACAGGGCCTACTTTTTTGCAGGTTTAGTATGTGGATCATGTCAGTGAAGGGCCACTTCTAGGTGGGAGTCAACATTAGCATGTCTTTTACATTAAAGTGCTATGCCGTGCACTGTCTGAAGATGTCCACAGACATAGGCAGCGTTTCTCAGCTGGAAGGGGGGTTGGGGGTGGGGTACGAGTATTTCATATCGCCAGCTAGCTGGGGAAGAGGGTTCTCTGCGTTTTAGGGATTTTTGTTAGTATTGAAGGTATGAGCAATTTCGTGACAGATATTGCGCAAATTTTAATGGAAAGTACTGCAGATTTTTTGCTTTTTTTACTGATGGAACAAATAAAGGGTTTCTGTCCTTGAATTGTGGGTGGGCTAGGGGCAGAAGCCTAGTACCTCCTTATCACATCATTAACTGGGTGGGGGAGGCTGCAGCACCCCATGCTAATTCCTACGCCTATGAGGATGTCATAGCAGTGACGTACGCCAGGAACTGAAAATGAAATAATTCTGTGACCCTTCTGTCATTGCTACCTCTTCAGTTGGTAAATCATACAGTCATACTTTTTTCACACATGTCAGCATAATCAAAGCAAGGGAGAACAGGGCAAACTATGAGGAATTGATTTTTCATTCCAAGACTTTTTAATCCAAGATGAATCACTTCCATGTGTTCTAGACATTGAGCTCCCGTGATTGTCCCCAGCAAATATGGTTAGCTAATTTATAAAAGCATATAGATGTAATTGAGTTCTCTTTGACCCCTTTCCTGGCCATTCCCTACATGTAAGAGACTAATAAGATTGCCTGTGTAATAAATTAGAGCAGACCCCAATTCAACCATTAGCTAGTGCACAGTATTTATTGGACAGGGTGAGTGGTTACACCTTTTCAGTTTAGCAGAGGGAACCCCAAACCCAAACCTTGTTTGCCACTTTATGTCTTATGGTTGATGCTGAAGGGGAGGGGATGGCATGGAATGACAGTGACTTATCTGTTTACTTTTGAGATTGCACATAGAGAACAAAGACTTTCATAGCATTAAAATCCTGTAAATAAACACCCTGTAATATACAAAGTAGTATACTAGAGCAAAGTCTAGTCCATGAACAGCTTTAATATGTAAACGATACTGCATTGCCTGGTACCAAAATTGTGACCAAAAAAGGAGTCTGGATTATGCGCCCAGATGTTGTCTTTTAACGACAAAAAGATACTTTCCACCACCATTTAAAATAACTTTGATCTACCTTTCCACGTTTTGATTTTTGCTGTTGGGAGTTTGCATTTTCACCCTAATTACAAGTCAGTAGTTGCTATCCAAGTTACTCCAACCCCCCCTCCCCCCGCCTTCCTGTGGAAATTTTCTCACAGAAAGGCAACAGGTTATGAGTCATCAAATGTGTGTAGGAGAAATAGCAGTTGTAGCATTCTAGACGTTTTTGGTAATTTTTTCCGTTCAGTGTGAAGCCATGTTAGCTCCAGTTTTTGTGCTTAACATCTCTGAATGAATATCTAATTTGACCACTGAAAATGATTTGCAAAACTCAAAGTGTTTTAAATCAGTACTTTTCATGTTAAGGAGGGGAAGTCATTTCTCTGCTCAATGCATCAGCCTTTCAATCTGCTAAATTAAACATAAGGTGTTGTCCGAGTTGTCCCAGTTTTTATCTGAATTACTGCAGTCTTAGTTTTGACAAGTTCTGTGGAAGGGACTTGGCATGATGCAAACTTGAAGTCCGAACCAGTTTGTTATTAAAATTTAATGATATCACAGCCTTAGTCCATGCATCATTCATGTAGCAAACTGGACTTAAATACCACAAACAAATTGGTCAGAAATGGTCCCCACAATCAACATGGCAAATAATGGGGCCTAAGAAAAAAAGGGCAGAAGTAAGCCTATATAGCTGGGTGACATTGATATTCCTGGTATTGCCCCTTCTGGCCACTGACTGTCACTCTAAGCTCAATACACGGTTTTTGTCCTGTTTGACAACAGGACTGACTGTCCAGCCAGCTCTGTTTATTTCTATTGTGTGGAATCAATGTAGACTATTTTTGAAGTTCAATGTGCCTTTACATGGCCTTAAGTTCTGTACTGGAATGAACACAGTGGCTGTAAACATGTGCTACAAGTACACTTGTAATAGAATGAACTCAGCCCATCTACCCCTAAAATCGCAAAGATATATCGTGGATCAAGTTTGCTAGGCCGGGCAGGGCAGAAAATTGTTAGGATGAGTATCAAGTAGTTTTGAACCTGACTTAGGCATTTATGGTCGGGTTGAATGTATGCCCCACTATCCTAGGGCAGAAATACACACCATGAAACAGGTAATTTGTGTGATTTTGAGGGTGTTGTGAAATAGTTATGAAAACCTTCAAAAATGACAAAAGTTGATTGCTAAATACTTGAAATGGATTTCAAATTGTGGGAAATGTAATTCTGATGAGTCACGTGAGCTGCAAAGTCCCTTAGAACTCAGCTGCAGAACACATGTCCCTCCAGTATATACCACTGAGACTGTAGAAGGTACAGTGGCAAGACTGATGGCAACTGGCAAGTGAGCCCCCACTTAATAAGAAACATCTCCCCCCCCCACCCTGCAGACCTTCAACACCTATCTGTCATATGGGTGAATGATGCATCTGCCCCTATTTATCCCTAGCATCCATCCCCATTTATCTCTAGGCCTATCATAAAGGATGATTTTTGATAAAACTTTTAAGCCTGTTCCATTCAAAAGAATTTCAAGGAGGGCATCCACCATGTTTCTCTGCAATTCTCAAATACCACTCTCCAATGTTGCTACGTTCCTGGGGGTTTTAATTGATTGATTATTAGTCGTCTCAGTTTGACATTACCTAGGAAAGTTGTTGTTGCTCTTTATAATACTCTCGTCCTTTCCTTTTTATCCTCTTGCAATATTGTTTGGGTTCCACATATCGATCTAAATTATTTCCACTATTTATCCTGCAAAAAGTGTGTTTGTTATATTTTATTACTCATTTCTGCAACTCCTCTCTTTAGAAAATTAAATTTTTTGTCTTATTACGATATTAATCACAATCAATGTGGTATTTTTGTATACAATTTATTAAGTTGCAAGTTACTGAATATATTCAGTGATACCTCACTTTGGATGTGTTATGAAGTTAATTCTTATCGAACATGATCCACAAACCTGAAGTTACTACACCTATTTATAGACTCAGTCCTCTTTTCACTGTGTCTGGTATGTTGCACCACATGATCAGATTGAATTTTCTAGCTTAGTGGAAGGGGAAACTTCTGTTTAATTGACCGGACAGGGATTTATGCATTTGAGCTGTTTGTCTCAGAGGAGTAAAAATCAGGTTTTTTCTTTAACAGGTGTAGGGGAATGTACACTTTATGATGTTGTTGGAAAGTTGAACTTGTAGGTTGAAAATGTTCCAACACAGAGCTCACTGAGAAAATAATACACTTTTGGAGAAATTTCAGTAAGAAAAGAGACACTACCTGTAATGCTGTAGGGTTATACTGCCCTTATGTCCAAATATTTACATGACACCCCAAATCTTATGATGTAGAGCTTTTGGGGCATGACAAAATGTCAAGGTAGTAATTAAATTACACAAGTAGAAAGGCTTTCACGACAGTAATCCATACTAGTAAGATGATTTCAACGAGTACGCCGTCGAAGGTCTTGAAATAGTCAAGCTTTCATCAGAAGTGGCTCCGACTTCTTCAGGACTAATGCAAGGAAGTAGTAGTAGAAGACTTGTTAACTCTGTTCCACCCGGAGGTGCTTCAGAAAGCCCGAAGGCCGGAGAAAATGAAGCAAGGAAGTAGTAGTAGTAGAAGACTCGTTTACTCTGTTCTACCCGGAGGTGCTTCAGAAAGCCTGAAGGCCGGAGAAAATGAGTCACTGACATACTAATTCTCGAGACCAGAGAGAGCAAAACACCAAACAACCGCAACACTCCAAACCGGCAAGGGCGGAGAGAGAACAGACAGAGAGGCCCAAAGCCACCAGCTCAGTCTCCCCAAAACAACCAAGACACCCCCGAACCAGCCGACGCCTGGCCCAACACGGCGAAGTGAAGGCTACCAGAGACTTGTAGGGCCATTCTCGGTGGTAATGGTTTTAATCGTTGGTATCGTTGGCACAGTGACCCTTATTCAGGGTGTGGATGTTTCGGCAGGGACCCTTCTTCAGGGTTTGCCTTTTGGTATCGTTGGCGCAGTGACCCTTGTTCAGGGTGTGGATGTTTCGGCAGGGACCCTTCTTCAGGGTTTACCCGTTGTTATCGTTGGCGCAGTGACCCTTGATCAGGGTGTGGATGCTTCAGCAGGGACCCTTCTTCAGGGTTTGCCATTCTTCTCCCTGGTTGTTGTCTTCTTCGGTGGCTGGTCTTCTTTTCTGTGGTGCGCCCTCTACTTTAGATTCTTCCAAATTTCCTTTGTAAGTCCTTCTAGTGGAGTTTGTCGGAGGTAAAATGGTCGAAGTTTGAGTTCTTTCCTAATGAATTTTCGAGTTTGTCGGTCCTTGTGCTTGCAATTAGCAAGAAATTTTCTGTGTAGGTCCTGAAACCTCTGTTTAATAGTTGGGAGTCCCGCTATGTCTAGTACATCCCGTGAGGGGTGCTGTCTGTCTAAGTGGTGTGCAATCCTACATGCCCGTCGTTGAGTGCGTTCGTAGTTCTCCATGAGTGAGTCCTTAGTTTGTATGAGAGATGGTGCAGCGTATTCAACAATAGGTCGAGTCATGGTTTTGTAAATTTTCAAAGTCGTTTCGGGAGTCGCAAGTGGGTTGTCCTTAGTACCGGCTATTCTGTAAAGTGACGAGACTTGCTTGCGCATTCTCAGAGCTGTGTCGTTGTGGTGTCGAGTAAAATCCAATCTGTTGTCAATGGTAAGTCCTAAGTACTTTACTTTTCTTTGTACAGGTATAAGTTTGTTGTTGTAAGTCACATGAGGTTCACGTCCCAGTTTACCGGTAGTTCTGATGTAAAGTACTTGTGATTTGTCCGGGTTGAGTACTATACGCCAGTCGTTGCACCAAGTTTCAAGTTGGTCAATGTACTGTTGGAGTTTTTCTTCCGCCTTGTCAGCTTGGCTGGAGGTAGCCCAAATTGCGATGTCATCCGCAAATTGAGATAAGTAAGTCAGTCGTTCTTGTTGAGGTTGTGGAATGTCCGCTACGTACATGATGAAAAGTATAGGGCTAATGGTGCTGCCCTGTGGTGTCCCTGTGGTGATGTGTAGTGGTCTGGAAAGAGTGTCCCCGACTCTGTACCGAGCCTGCCTGTCCTGTAAAAAGTTTGCAATCCATCTAGTGAAAGTCGTTGGTATATTGAATTTTCTCATTTTGAGAAGTAGTCCGTCATGCCACATTCTGTCGAATGCTTTTTCGGCGTCGAAAAAAGTAGCCATGGTGTGTTGTCCTTTTCGTCTGAGAGAAGAAGTACTTTGTATAAGTCTAAAGAGTTGGTCTGTAGTATTCCTCTTCCGTCTGAAGCCTGCTTGAGAAGGCGGGAGAAGTTTTCGCTGCTCTAAGTAAGCAGAGAGCCTTTTGGCGATAATTTTTTCCAGGCATTTTCCTAGCACTGGAAGAAGGCTAATAGGCCGGTAATTCTTTGGCTCGTGATGCGGTTTACCGGGTTTAGGAAGTAAAATTGTGACGGCTTGTTTCCATAATTTGGGAATATAGCCAATTTGGAAGGAAGCAGTATAGAGTCTGCCGAGTTCCTGAAGGAAAATTTGAGGTGCGGCTTTTAAGTGCACGCATTGAATTTGGTCTTCTCCTGGAGAGGTATTAGAAGTACGTCGTAAAACTTCAGTGATGTCACTTGCGGTGATAGTTTTGTTGATGCCTGAGTCGGCGTCCTCGTTTGGGTCTATGTCCTGTCTAGGTGAATAAGTGTCCGGGTATCCAGTACGTAAAAAGTTAGCCAGTCGGTAAATGTTGTGGTTAAATTTTGGGTCCTGTGGTAGAGTGTGTACAGACTGAAAGTATTCCCTAAAACAGTCCGCCTTGTCTTCGTCTGTAGTAATTAAAGTATCACTGTATCTCAGCGTTGGTATTGGTCTTCTAACAGTCTTTTTCCCTAAAATCCGTTTAACAGTTTTCCAGAAGTCCCGTGGGTCTTTTTTGTCAGCTAGTTGGGGAAGCAAGGAAGCAGGTGCAGTGAAGTTTTATAGTTATGCTGCAACCCTGATGAGTGGATTCTGTGTTCTGATTGGCTGATTTGTTTGCGTTCTGATTGGACAGTTGAATTGAGGATTCTGTGCTCTGATAGGCCGATTTATCTGTGTTCTCATTGGATGAGACAGGTGAGAAAGGATCATGATTGGATGCAAAAAGACTGTTCCACATGTGGCTGACATCTTTCCCATCCATCCTGTTAATAGTGGATTTTTCATTGACCCTATAGGGTCAATGAGGCTCTAGAGATTATAATCTCTAGAGCCTCTGTAATTAGCCACATCCCTAAATGTTGAACTTTAACAATGCTTTTGGCATCTTCCCGTAGAGGTGTGTGGTTATTGCAGTGAACATGCTCAGCCAAAGCAGAACCTTCTGCCTTACCTTGTTCTGTAGCTCTCTTTTGTTCAGCTGCTCTCACTCTGAGTGGGCATTTTGTTTGACCAATGTGCTATTGTCTTCAGCTACATGGAAATGAGTATAAACACAAGAAGTGTAGTTTTGGGGCAAGGGGTCTTTGGGCTTGCTGAGGATAACCCATAGCTTTTGAGATTGGGAATAGAAGGTTTTAACTCCTGCACGATTCAAGATTCTGGTTATCCTCTCAGACACTCCTTTGATGTAGGGAATGAAGGTGAGGCCATTGTTATACTCTTCACTTGCCTTTTGTGTTATTTGTTGGGTTTGTCTATTCACAGCTCTGTGCACATAGTGGGCAGGGTAACCATTTTTATGTAAGGCTTTAGTAATGTGATCAAGTTCATTGGATACTTTATCCACATCACAAAGTGTTAAAGCTCTATGTACCAGAGTATTTACCACACTATTTTTGGCAGAGCCATGGTGATTGGAGAAGTGAAGGTACTGATCAGTGTGTGTAGGTTCCTGTACACTGAAAAAGATAGCTTAATTGCTACCATTTTTTGTACCTTAACATCTAGAAAAGGAATAATGCCATGATTTTCTAATTCCATGGTGAATTGAATAGCAGTGTGTGTTGATTGTTCAAGTGATTTAGAAATTTGTCTAGTTCTTCACGACCATGTCGCCATACCACAAAGGTATCATCAACATATCTGAACCATACTGTGGGCTTCAAGTTATGAGTGGCTATGGCTATAGTCTCAAAATGGTCCATAAAGGTATTAGCCGTGATAGGAGATAAGGGGGAACTCAATGCCTGACCTTCACATTGTTCACAAAACTGGCCATGCCATTTAAAATACGTGGAATTGAGGCACAGTTTTGTGAGATGAACAATTTCTTGCCATGCCATTTGTGTTCTTTGGTGGAGAGTTGGGTCAGCCTGTAATCTATCACCTATAACCTTGCAAGCATCATTAATAGGAACATTGGTGAAGAGTGAAACAACATCAAAACTGACAAGGATATCACTAGTTTCTATTGATATCTTTTTAGCCCTTTTAACAAACTGTTGGAAGTTTTTAATGTATGACATCCCCTTGCCTGATAAGGGCATCAGTATGTCTGCAAGATTCTTGGCTAAGTTGTACAAAGGAGAGTTGATGGAGCTCACAATGCCTTCTTTGTGCACTTTCGGCAGGCCATAAATTCTGGGCGACAACGAGTTCCTGGGTGTGTAGATTGTTTTTTTATTTAATTTGTTCTGCTCCTTGAGCTCTTTTATAGCCTTCCCAATCTTATTTTCAAGGGATGCGTTAGGGTCTCTGTTAAGTGGACTGTAGGTCTTGTCCTCCATGATGAGATTACTCATTTTCTCAATGTATTGTTCTTTATTCATTACGACAGTGGAATGACCTTAATCTGCTGGCAAGATAATCATGGAATCGTCACTTTTGAGCTCAGAGAGTGCTACTTTTTCTTTGTGCGATATGTTGGATTTAGGCATTTTTGCCTTCTTGAGTATTCGAAGCACATCGCATCTTATTAGGTTAGCCTCTCCTATGGATAAATATTTGATTCCATATTCTGTCGCTTCGATAAGTTGTTTGTTGGGGATGTTGCTCTGAGTAGGTGCAAAATTCATGCTGCCTTTACTCAAGAAGGAAATCTCGACTCAGTGCTCAGTTACTCATATTTATAACCGTGCGATCTTCCACTATATCCTTGCTGCCTTTGTCACTTATGGACTTGTTAGACACTAATGCAACCTCTTTGGGGGCTATGGACTGGGACATATTGATATCTAAATCCTCATTCTTGTCACCTGTCACTGATGCAACCTCTTTGGGTGCTATCAGCGGGTGCAAGGCATTACATCTGTCAGTCACCAATGCAACCTCTTTGGGCGCTATTGACCGGAACAGAGTAGAATCACAATCATTGCTTCTGTGACCAGTCACCAACGCAACCTCTTTGGGCGCCATTGGCCGGCACAAAGCATCAAATTTCTTGACCTGAGTGGCTTTTACCCTTTCATATGTTTTGTCTGCGGCCACTTTTGCCACACGGGTCAGTGTTTCTAGATCTTTTGGCTGTAGGTGGTTACTGTAGATATTTCTTTTGCTAGCAGATGCAGTTGTTTTTGGTTGTTACTAATGGTGGCTCTGACAAGTGCTTAACCCGCATTCTGAATGACAAGTCTGGCCTTCGGTGTATGAACGGACGTAGATGGCATCAACCCCTTGGGTACGATGTTATTGTCACGGCAGCATCAGAGGAACACCAGATGGTTGTGGACGACTGCATTCCGGTACAGCTACTTCTTCAACTTCCTTGAGTGTCTTCTGCAATCCTCCCCATAGAGGTTAACCAAGTAAGTAGAAAGGCTTTCACGACAGGAATCCTTACTAGTAAGATGATTTCAATGAGTATGCCGTGGAAGGTCTTGAAATTGTCAAGCTTTCATAAGAAGAGGCTCTGACTTAGTTCTGCAGGATTGATGCAAGGAAGCAAGTTCAGTGAAGTTATATAGTTATGCTGCAACCCTGATTAAATTACCTTTAGATGTATATATGTTATTCATGTGAGTAGGGTTGTACATGTATGAAAAAAAAAAACCACAAAATATGAAGGGGATGTATTATAATTGCACAGAACCAGTGATGAGTGACATTAGGTTGATAGGGAAGAATGCTTCTCAGTGTTTTTCATTGCTTCTGAGGCAGCTAGGTTGTTACTTTCTCTTTCAGTAAGCTCAGCGAAACAGAAATCTTATGCTTCTCAGTCAAGTACTTTTGCAATTTTTTGTCAGCTTGCCCATTTTCTTATTCTGTATGAATAGTGATCTTTAGATGTAAGTACTTGAAAGTGGAAATAAACCTAGACGTAATTCCCCCAAGGCTTCAGTTTGATGAGTAATATCAATCAATAGGTTGTTTCCACTCTTGAAGATGAACAGGCTGTATAGTGACAAATCTGACAGAAGTAACTTGGCAATGAGTCAACACTCTAGTCTTTCCTTCAAAAGAGTTGCATTGTTCATTCAAATTTGTTTAGTAGGTTTACCATTTCCTTGCAAAGTTTGTTTAGTTCCAGATGAATGTTTGAATCACTACAAAATAACCTTCATGGATAGATCAAATAAGGCTGAAGCTATCAAATGAGGGATGGGAGCTTTATTCAGCTGGTATCAACCAATACTGTCAGTCTGTGGGACATGTGGATGCAAAGAGTTTTCTGTCTTCATCAGTTTGTGTAGCAAACATTAGGTAAATACCATGGTAAGTCAGCTTTTCTTGAAGTTAATGGGAGTTATTTATTTGGTAATGGTGTACACATTTACATCATTTGTGAGCTGTAGCCAGTTAATGCATAGGCTAGTCATTCAACTGTACCAACCACTTATTGTAGCTATTCATTTCTCATCATATACAATAAGGTGTGCTGATTTAGTTTTAGTTTTATCCAGGGTCAGGGGCCAGCACGGTTCACCAAGAGCTCTCTTGAAGCTGATTGTGTGGGCCCAAGCAAAGCTAGTGTGTCACACTGCCTTTGAGGTGCAAGTGCTATCTGGAGGGGCCAAAGTGAAATTACCTTTTTTGTGGAAAGGGGGGGGGGGCTTATTAAAACCATAGGTGTGCAAAAAAGGGACATTACTGTACCAGAATGCCTCCCCTACAGTTGGCCCTGTGACTGTGGATGAGCCCTAACAAGATTCACCTGGCTGGAACTGATCAGCTTATTCTACAGCTGATGTTGCAAAAGGTTTGAAGCTAGAGCAATGGTAACTCATAACTTTATAAGATGGAGTCATCAAATTTCTTACCTATGTCAAATCCATCAGCCACTTTATTGGCACTACAGTGGAAAATTCATCAGTTATCATGTACATCTATTTGACTCTTTCTCAGCTCACAAGAAAACTGTGAGGACCTTCACGTGGGTTCTGCTTTCAATTGTGGGGACAAAAAGCAATCGAATATTGATCAAACTCCTTTCTCCCTACAGTAAATATGGTACATATTACCATTTCATGGCTTTAATAAGATAATTTTATTAGCTTGTTTAACACGCAGATCTGTTGTATTAAATTGTTCAGTCGAATGTCTCAGCTTAGCTGTACAAGTGGATGTGGATATACTAGTAGGGACAAAACTTCCAAAACAGAGTGAGGGCATTATGTGCAGGGAACAATAGAGGATATATGGGGAGATGAGCACTAAGGGAGCAGCAGGGGGCATTTAACTTAAACTGGGGCATTACAAGATACAAAAGGTTTTCTGTAACTGAGTTCTCAAGTTGGTTCACATGAAATGATAGAATGAAGTCAGTAAGCTGAGAAGGTCTAACATTCCTTCATATTCCCATCAGTGACAAAAGCATCGACCAAAGGAAAAATGGCTAAAAATTTTCCCGCAACTTTTGCCTGGAATGAAATGTTTTCCTTGCTGTCCATAAACATGACATACTGACATACTGACAAAAGTGACAGTTGTAGGTAAATAACATAATAGATAACTTATGGAATGTACCATGAAGTAAAACATTAAAATGTTTTCAAAAATGCAATTTTTCCATGTGCCAGTTCTGGCTTTCTCATTGTTTCTGCCTGTAGGAAGCTTTAGTGGCATGTCTTTCAAAGCCCCATGCAACCCCTACCATCCTTCTTCCTCCCATTGACAGGAAAAGCCCCTCGCAGCATCAAAGGGAACTTCCATTAGTTACTATTGAAATACAACTGGTGATTTTTGTAATCTCTTTAGTGCGCATTAAAGGTTTAATATTAGGTAATTGAAGATAGTCAAAATTTGACTGATAGTGCCTCCTTCTTGTGTCGACAACATTGTAAATACCCCACAGCTTTTGGAGGATTCTCCCCTGGTGCCCCACTAGGACATTGAACCTGGCCCCTTAGAGACCCTTGGGGAATTGAATGGTCCACAAATCGGTGGAGCCCCTGGCATCTGTTAAATTCCCAATACTTTCTCCACCCCTGACCCTGATCAAACCTTGAAGCTTTTGTAAATCATGGGTTAAAGATTTGCCATCTCAAAAGTACGTCAATTATTTGGTCCCACACTGCTGGTTTGCTAACTTGGGTTGGACCCACACGTAAAACAATGTATGTGAAGGTCTACCATTTATTTCCACATTTGTTTTATTATTGTCATTTCATTCATAGTAATACTGTGCTATAGGCAGGGGAGGGGCCACTCGCTCAACCCCATTTGGTGGAAGGGGACTTTATGCTAAAGAAGGTTGGGATCCACTGTTTTAAAGTAAGACTGGGATAGCTATACAGATGCCTCATGATCTCTTGTATCTACTGGAGGTGTGTATTCACAAAGGGGCTGGGAGGGGTAAGGTTTGCAGCTGCCATATCCTCTGGGAAAAACCTGTTCCCAAGAAAATAATTTTAGGAAGAATTGGGCAATTTTTTCAGGTATCACAGGATTTTCTGTGGCAAAAACGGCTCACCTACTTAGGCTTTATCAAAATTTAAAGTGATTTTAGATAAATGGTAAAGTTGAGTCAAAGAGTAAATCTGCAAACAATTGTAGCACTTTGCTTCTTAACCCATGGAAGACCATTTAAGATACTTCACTTGCATGCTATGTTGTAAGCCACCAATGAAGTAGAGTAATAAATCACATGTTACAAACAGCACAAAACAAATGTGCAGGGGAACTTAACTAAACCTGAGGAGAGAAGTTGTTACGTGCACAATATGTGGAAGAGCGCCCCCATTTTTGAAAGTTTGTTCTTAGAAAGTATAGTATATTAATCTAACGTTGAAAGTTGTTTAGCCCTGTTTGTATACTTCTTTTTATTTATTTGGGCTTCATCAAAAATTAAGTGTTGCTATAGTTACGAGGAAAATTATGCTACCGAACCACTACATTTCATGCACTTTGATAATTTGAATTTGAATGAACCAACATTTTTTGGTGCATCTACAGAGATGTTCATGAAAGTTTGTTGCATAACATACTCAGGGTTTCAAATGGTCAAGGAAAATGAGGCAAACTTAAAAAATTTTGAATGTGCAGATTCTGGACTGGAATAAGTTGTGCAAGTTTTCTAAAAGTAACTTTTTCTTCTAGAAAAGTCAGATACTTTCAAAGGGAATTAAACTTCATGAAAGGAGAAAAGCAAAGAAGTAGCATCCAGTGAGACAAAGTGCCTGTCCAACCAAGTGAATATTTTTCTCTAAAAAGTGGATTTTTTTACTGTAAATTGCAACAGCAGTCTCCCCAGCCATATCTTGAAACAATGAGTAAATCTTACAAGTATCTGAATGACATTTCAGTTTTAGATCATTAATATTACATACGGTATAAGGAGCTATTCAGTGACAAAAATATTGTGACATGGATTAAAAAGAGCCATAGATGTACCCGTAGTTTAGGATACAGGCATGTGGTGATTGCATTAGCCCTAAAAGGGGAATGAAGTGTATTTTTTTTCTAAATAATAATTTGTACAATTTATTATATGGTTCTTCAATAGTGATGGGATAGTGGAGAAATTTTAGAATGGGAAGTACACAAGACCAGTATTACTTTCAGAGCAAGGACTTGAAACTTAAAGGGTATATAAATTCAGTGTCATGTCACATGATTGCATTTTTAATTCTTTGGACATCCATCTCTCTTACTGAGATGAGGTGTCACTTACCCAAGTGGACTTTTAGCTCCATAATTTCTATTGAAGATAATTCTGCCTTTTTTCTAAATGCCCAGGGGACCTTTTCATGATAGGAGTTGTTTGCTAGAGCATATTTTTTTCCAGGAAAAATATTGCAACTACAGTATTTTATCCTGACCATACCTGAATATTATTTTCCATTATTCATTATTTTTATTGACATTTCTTAATCTCATCCCCACTCATTCTTGGCAAAAAATTCTTCAGGCTGCTGTGGCCAGGCAGTGAACAGTGACAATGTCAGTATAGTGCAAGGTGAAACTGTGCATGCTAAAGTTTATTTCCATTTTCATGATTTCTGATCCCATTGGTAAACTGCTGCATAAGTTAAATTTGCCACTTGTCAAACAGCTTTCCGATGTCAATAATGCTTAGTTCTTATTCATTTCAGGAAGAAAGCAATTAGCTGCATAGACTTGAAAGCTACCACTTCACCAGACCCTTCTGGTTTTATTATTGGGCCCCTTTTGTAAAACATACCTTTGCATGGAACCACAATGCCAGTTAATTCTACAGAAGAGCTTGGTTTGGAGTGGTTTTGTAAACCTTGCTTCCTATTTTGCAGGATTTCAGCCCTGACTTACTGTGATTTATAGATAGTGGTGTTTTAACAGAGGTTGTCAGCACCCTTCCAAATCTCCTATAAATATTTGTACTTGTCTTTAAATAAAACTGCTGTGCATGGGGCTAAATGTTAATGCTTAGTGTGTCCATCTGTCATTTGCTTTTAGTCTAAATGGTTGAAGTATATTTCAGTGTGAAATGGCAGCTAGACTTCCTCTGTGAACCTAATGCACTTAAAGTAGGTATCTTTTGGAAATGGCAAAAAAGGGGTAGGGATGTTTGCGAGAAGAGTAATGAATGGGGAAATGGGAGGAAGAAACCTTGTAAGAAAAAAATAAAACAGTGGGCACTGAGATAAAAGCACTAAAGTAGTATCTTGTCAGTGACATTTTTTGGATTGTTTTATGAAAGCAAGCTGCAGCATGACCTATCTTAGTTGTCAAGTCACTCTGAAGGACTTCTATATGGTTGGCTTCCAGTGGCATAGCCAAAATTTTTTTGTGAAGGCTCCACCATTTCTTTGGAAGGGGTTCAAATAATGGAATTAGTTTGATTTATGCACTTTTGAATTTTCCAATGGGGCTCCCTGGGCAGGAGGGGGGGGGGGGCAAAAGACTTGTGGAGAGCCCCCCTAACTCTCCTGGCTGTGCTACTTTTGGCAGTTACTATACATGTATATCTGTGTCACTCAAAAAGCTGACCATAAAAGGATAGAGGTGGCAAAGAAGGGGACTGAAATCAAGGTTTATGACTTTCTTTTATAATTGAGGTAAGTAAAGGGCAGCTGTGGGAGCAGCTGTAATGACAGTCATATTCAAGATAGAGATATGCAGTCATGCTGCCTTGTGAGTGTGTGTGTGGGGGGGGGGGAGGGGGAGTTATGGTTATGCAGACTGCTCGTACTAATCTCAAGAGGGAAATCATTGTGGAAGACCCCATCTAATTATAAAATCAGCTCTAGAACTTTGCTATTCTTGTTGTAGGTAAAACAAACAAGGGCAGGTCTCATAATGCACCCATGACTGAATGAATTAGCATGCAGGTCTGCAACATGGCTTTTGTTCTTTTCTTAAAAATTACTTCGTGTATTGCTGCCCAAATCTTCATCATTTAGGTTAACCTACCAAGTTACCAGAAGATATGGCAAGAACATTTCTCAAGAAGCAAGCCAAATTTCCCACATTTTTTACAACTACAAATGTCCATGTATAAAAAGCTAAATTTCTCTGAATTACTTCAACTTCCCTTCAAATACCCATATTACCTAGCAAGGAGCTTCCTAGATTCCCAAAGTTTTCTGTCTTTCCTTACATGTTCTCTGTAAAAATAGTTTCTTAACTTGACTGAGGTATTTAATTGCAATGTAAGAAGTCCTTCCATAAAGCTGTGATCCTGTCAAAATTCTGTGACAGTGATGTGCAAGCAGTGGACATGAAAGGTTGTACATATGGGTGGCCTGGGAGTATATCTATTCATCTCCTTGGTCTAGCTGGCTCATCCTTGATGAGGATTTTATGTTCAGTGTTGTTGTTCGCAAGTTACTTGTTTTTGAAGAACCAGGGGATTTGTTTTGTTATAGGTTCTCTGACACCTTCCTTGTATTACTGCTATAAATCCCAATCAAATTGTTATCAGTGTGAAAAAGTACTCTAAGACCACAGTTTCAAGATAGGCACTTCACACACCCTCACTCCTGGCTTCACCATCACTTTAACCTTTTGTCACATTTGGAAAACTAAAAAACTCAAACTCTGAATGGCCTACTTTGTATTCTACTTTACACTTGAGTGGGCCATCATGAGCCCCATCAGCGTCTAAGCATTCCAAATCATATTGACCAAGAGATTATTTGCTAGACTTTTCTAAATGCTTCCTTTAACTTGGACTAATGATTTGAAGAGAATTGGCCCTAGGATGATGACAGAGAAGAGAGTGACCATTTGTATTGTCGATGTCTTCCGGTCCTGTGAGTGGTAGAACAAATCATTTAAGGAACCTGACTCTTTTTAAGGTTTCATCAAAACTTTCTGTATATTTCTTTCCCTTTTTTTTTTGCCTGTGTTTAGTGGAAGTCTTTGAAGGAGTTGGAGCTTAGCAATGAAAGCACATCACCATTGTCTTGCCATCTTCCTGTGGGGTGCCTGGCTGAAAATCTGGTCCATCTTGCAACTCCCTGCTGTTACTATTAGCACTTCCTTGCTCCTGTAAAGGTGAGTGTGAATTGTTTTAAGTATATACTGTATAAACCATGAGGTTAGTTAATATTTTTGAAGGGAAGCTGTGCCTTCCTTAGACCAGTAGGCCTGAAACACATTGTACTCAAATATTCATTGTATTCTATGCACACAGGCTTGTATAAAAGCATAAAGGAAGTATGTGATGTCTTTTTGTAACATTACTGTACCAACTTCTAATAAGGCTTATTAATAGCTGCCTATTCTATAGAGTGAGAATTGTTTGCATTTTCATGTAAGTTTGCACTTTTTTCAATGTTTTGCAGTAAAATGTATAGATGGGTTTGAGATTGGTAGATACACACATCATATACTCAGTGGATCAACTTGAGAGTGCAAGGCCCATGGTGGGGTGGGAATTGTGACCTCACCCATGCACTTGACCCCCAAATGAATATATACCCTCATGGCAGGAACATTTTGTAATTAAGATGATAGCTCACAGTGTTACATCCCAGAGACTGTTCCACTTACCTTTAGGGAAGAAATCTCTCAAGGGATACGAGAGCGCATGCGGTTTACGAGAGCGCATGCGTCGAGGTGGATGGTTGTGTTTTTAAGTTTTTCTGCGTTGTATTTTTATCCTCTTCTTTTGACGTTTTTTATTGACCTGGTTTCCGTTTGGTGGTATACGATTTTATTCTTTTAACTCGATTTTTGATGTGTCTGCTTTTACCGTAGCTCTGGGGCTGTGTTTTAAGTGATTTTTATGGATTGTATTCTTCTCACTTGTTATGCTTTTACTCTCGTTAGGCTGTTTGTATTGTTGCATTGTACTACTGCTCTCACTGTTGCTTAGGCTGGCTGTCGTTTATTGTACTATTATAGGTTTGGCTATATCCCCATCGTCTTTGTGTTCAGCATGTTGCGGTCTCCAGTACTTGGAGGGTTCTTCTTAGGCCTAGTATCTCTGGCTTGTATAAATGCCAGGTACCACATTTTACCTAATAAGGCCTTAGGCCTAATTAGGCCAATTCTGAAGGTTCAAACTCATAGGTCAGTTAGTATCCTTTTATACTTCTCAAGTCATAATGGTTATGCTACCGGACACAGGTATGGCATTAAGAATAGTAACATTGAATGTATTGACGGGACCATTAGGGCCTAGGCCTACGTTATACATCAAACGTGAGTGTATTCCTCCCCGGTGCATTTAAACCTATCTACTTATCTTGTTAGTGGTTTGTGGTGATATCGAATTAAACCCTGGCCCAGGTTTTTACTGTGGCATGTGTGCAAAGTTAGTTAAGAAGAATGACAATGCAGTTCAATGTGATGGGTGTGACCATTGGGTTCACATCCGCTGTGCTGATATTGATAGGGAAGGTTATAAACTTCTCCAGCTTTCCAAACCTGAGGACAAATGGTATTGTTCCAAGTGTTCCTCACCCTGTGGTATCTGCTTAAAGGGGTTCGGGGTGATGACCTGCTATTGAATGTGATAGTTGTAAGAAATGGATTCATACAGGTGTTCATTGGTCGATGACTCCCATTACGACCACATTCAAGCAACAAATTGTATTTGGATGTGTCCCAATTGTGATAATGGAATCTGTCCAACCACGTGGGGCCTTACTGCTCCCCAGACAGAAAACAGTTTTCATGCTTTGAATCCTGATTCTGGGAATGCTCATTCCATTCCGAGCATTGATGGCAAAAGTTCCGCCAGGCGCCCCAGTGGCAAAACTGCCCTTAAGAAGGAGGTTCATTGTTTCAATTAACATTAATGGTCTAAGAGGGAAAAAATTAGATCTTCAAACCATTCTTAGTGAATCAAATCCTGATGTAGTGGCACTTCAAGAGACCAAAATTGACAGCACTGTCACAAATACTGAATTAATTCCCCCATGTTAGTACCCTCCGGGGTGGTGGTACTATGCTTTTAATTAACTCAAGTAAACTATTGCTGATGGTTCTGAGTCTATTTGGGCAAAGGTTTCCATTAATGGAACTGGCATTATATAGCCTCCTGGTACAGGGATCCTGATGCCCACGTGGGAACATATATCCCTGCTCCGGGGACCAGTTATCTAAAATTATGACTTCACATAGAAACTCTAAATTACCCTGTTTTCATGTGTTGGGTGACTTCAATTTAGCCAAATTGATTGGGCTCACAGATTAGACAAAGATAGTGGTAATAGTGTGTCTAATCATTCAGGTAAATTACTCCTGGACATAATTAATGATTTTGCTGCTGATCAACTCGTGAAATCTCCCACAAGAGGGAATAACACACTGACTTGGTAATTACAAACACCCCTAGTCAGTATACTGATGTCAGTAAAGCTGAAGTGTCTGTTTCCAAATCTCAAGCAACACGTAGGCGTATTACACAGTACTCAAAGGAGATTATGCTACTATGAGGAGGGATACTCGTGGGTTTTGTATCAAGTATTTCAATGGGGGGCAGGATATGCGCACAGTGGAAGAGAATTGGCAACTTCATCAAATCCTTCCTAGAAAAAACTGTGAAGGCTAATATCCCCACTAAAATGACAAAATCTAGGAAATCTATTCCTTGGATTACTGACACGATAAGTAGATTAGTCAGACGTAGGAATAGGTTACATGCCATTTTTAAGAAGACTGGAAAGGCTGATGTTAGAAAGAGGTGGGTCGAGCTTCGCTCTAAAATCAAGAGGGAAGTGTAATCCCATAAAAATTACATTAACGGTATGATTGGCGATATTAAGTTGATGCTAAGCCATTTTGGAGGTATATCAATGTCAATTAGAATGATATGCATACTATTCCCACAATTAAGAGTAATAGTAAAGTATCTGTTTGTGTCATTGATATAGCCCAGGCTCTGAATAGTCAGTTTTCTAGTGTTTTCTCCTGTTTTTACCACATTCCTTTTTAGGTCTGTTTGTGGTAAGATGCCTGATATTACCATATCCACCCATGGGGTGGAAAAAGTTGTTACACGGTCTGAAACCCAATAAGGCCATGGGGCCTGATAATATCCACCCTTGGGTTCTGAAGGAGATTGCCACTGACTTTGCTCCTGTATTAAGCCATCTTTTCAGCAATCCCTTACTAATGGACGTATTCCAGAGGACTGGAAAACAGCTTATGTCTGTCCAATTTACAAAAAAGGTGATAATACCTTACCGAGTAACTACAGACCAGTTTCTCTAACTTGTGTTTGTTGTAAGTTGTTAGAGCACATTATTGCCTCGAAACCTCATGAATCATTTTGAGCATAATAACTTATTAGCTACTAATCAGCATGCCTTTAGAAAACTTCATAGTTGCGAAACCCAACTGGTGTCTATTATCGAGGATTGGGCTTCTTCTCTAGATAATCATAAACAAATCGATGCATTCATTTTAGACTTTGAAAAAGCCTTCGATACCGTCCCTCATGAATTACTTAAGACCAAGTTACACACACTTGGTGTGTCTAAGCAGATTCTCCGGTGGATTGATGACTTCCTTGGCGACCGTAGACAGGTAGTCGAATGGGACTCGTTCTTCGTCGGAGGATGTTATGTCCGTGTCCCCAAGGGTCTGTCTTAGGGCCGATTCTCTTTCTGGCACATATCAATGATATTGCGGTGTTGTTACTTCTGAGGTCCGGTGTTTGCTGAGATTGTGTCTGTTATCGTATTATTGAGACTGAGGATGATAAACTTCAGGATGATATCAGCACTTAGGTCAGTGGGCTACTACATGGGGTATGCGTTTCAACCTACTAAATGTAGTATTATCACCTTTGCTCGTAAAAAACACCCTATCCCCTTAAGTACCTTCTCAATAGAGTGGAGCTCCCAAATGTTGATTGTATTAAGTATTTAGGGATAACCATCACCAAAGACTTAAACTGGGATCAGCACATCCAAAGTATTTGTAACAAGGGAAATAGAGTTTTAGGCATTCTGTATAGGAATTTGTCATTTTGCCCTAGAGAAGTTAAGATTGCAGCCTATAAAGGCCTTTTACGGCCAGTTTTAGAGTATGCCAGCACTGTCTGGGACCCGCACCAGGTTTGCCTGCATAATAAACTAGAGGGTATACAGAGAAGAGCTGCAAGATTCATAGCTTCTGACTTCTCTAGTGAGCCTGGTTTTATGACTAACCTCTTAAACGAGTTAAATTTAGCACCTTTAGTTGACCGACGTAAACAAAGTAGGCTCATCCTGTTTTCTAAAGGTGTCTTTGGCCAGGCCCATATTCCTATTGACCGTCTGCATCACCCTTTACGGAAAACCCGTCAGATGCATGACCTTCATTTTTGTAATCTGTATGCTAGGTCCAATTGTTACAAATTTAGCTTCCTACCTCAGACTGTTAATGATTGGAATAGTCTCCCTGAGAGTGTTATTAATGCTGCCTCTACTAATAAGGATCCTGTTAGCATTATTACTAAGTTTCTTAGTAAGGTTTGACCCCTCGGCGCGTGCGTGGTGAGAGAATGTCTTCGGATGTTTCACCATATCCAAGAAGAAGAAGAAGAAGAAGAAGGATTAAAGGGCATGATGTAAGAAATGGATAGATACTGTTGGCAGCTTACATTTCTTGACATTTGCAGGGATTTTATGTAATAAAAAGTTGTAAGCAAGTCACCTCAACCCTATATGGAAACTTCAGTTTAGTCTTTCAGATTTCATGTCCCATACAGAGCATGCTTTCATTTCAAGTGTTACAGAACATAAATGTTACATGTATGTTGTACAGGCAGTGGTATTACGGAGTGGGGGTTAAAGATTGAAATATGATTCCATGTTTGTATGAAATGGTGGAGCCCTCAAGAGCCCCCCCCCCCCCCATCCAAAAAGAAAAAAATCCTGGCTCTGCCACTGAATACGGGCAGAAAAACAGTGGTAGTGTATCTTGTATTAATTTAAAAATTTCAGTACAGGAATGAAAATGTGATCAAATACAGTATAATAGATATGATTTAGAACAGGAGGGTATGCTCATTCAAATAAGGGTAACTGCACCACCTGAAAGCAACTTCCAAATCATTTTAGATGATATTGATACTATGGGCCCCTGATGCAGTTTTAGTGATTACCGTTCGCATGTATTGCATTTACATGCCAGTCAGCGCTTGAAATAATGTCCTCTTCTTGATGTGGCACACTACCACTGTGAGTACCATATTTCACAGACCATTTTCGAATAGCACTTACAAACGATTATGGGATAGAGTTTTGGTGTGTACCATATCATTTTTTTCAATGGCATTTTATTGTGGCCAAAAATGGTGCGTACGAAAAATCTGTCCCACAATCTTTTGTAAAATTTTACTACTTGGAAAATGGTCTATTCACCTGGTGGAGCTGTGGTAGCAGTACTCCATTAACCTAGTGAATTCATGAAGTTTGTCCCTTGCATATACTGCACTGACATGCTATGGGCCAGTGATGCATGAAATAATGTCCTATCAGGTATACTTTAGTGTCCCTACCATGCTTTAGCACTTACCTGTTGATGCACCTAGAAAATTGATTGCACTTTTATGCAGCCATATTTTCAGGTGAGTTCTTCTTGTAGGGTATCAAGCATGGAAGTGGAAACACTAAGGTTCAGTTGGGGAGAAGAGGCAATGCCTTGTTTAAACAGGTGGAAAACTTAACCATTGTATGCTTACAATTTGTCTTGCTGTGATAAAGGCCATTGCCACTTCTCCAGCCAAGCAATCTGAAAGGTTTTAGTTGGCACATTAAAAATTTGTGAGACGGGAGAAAGAGTGGAGAGGGTACGAGAGTTACTAAGTTTTGGCAGCTGTGAGTCTGCATCTTTCAATGTGTTAAGTTCTACGCGTGTCTAATATAGGCTATAGCTTCAAAACTTTGTGTGTCCAACTCAGTGGGAGGGATAAAGTATTTGTCTTTCTACACCTTCCAAACCCAACATACATATTGTACTCCCATGTTTGGAATCCTAACAGTAGCACCTCTACCACTGAGTTGGGCTAACAAAAATTTAAGCAGTCGTAGTGGTATACACTACTAATAAATGGGGGTTTAAGTAGTTTGCAGTATTAAATGCCCTTCAATCTTGCCCCAGACAGTAAAAATTCCCCCGACTAAGTTTACTTATGGCCCCTCCTCAAATTTATACATAACACATCTGTCCAATATACTTCCCATACACAGCTATAATGGCCAACACTAAAGTTGAAATGGCCCAAGGGTTTCACACTGCACAAGTAATCATGAACTAACCAGAGTAAAACTCTTAAGTTGAAATAGGGTGCATTTACACTAGATCCGGATCTGATCTCCTGCGCGGGGTCAGATCCCCTGCTCGAGATCAAATTTGTAGTGTAAACGCAGATCAGATCCGGATCTGATCACCCTATTTTGATCCTGGTAAGAGGGGAGGATCAGACCCCCCGCAGGTGATCAAAACTTGTAGTGTAAACGCTCCCCGGATCAACGGTGACCTGAGATCAACGGTAATCCAAGGTACATTATTTGGAGGTCACTTCTGCAAAAACACTCATTATGCAGGGAGGTGGATCAGAGTACGAGACAAGTGTAAATGCACCAGGATCAAGCCATACACGTAATTCGATATGCTGATAACATAGGGCGATCAGATCCGGATCAAGCGTAAATGCACCCTTAATCTCAAAGTGCAGTCACCAATTATATGTAGAGGTGTAGGGACATTCCTAAATGTGTAGGCAGCTGTTCAACCTCTCCTTTGGAAAATTTTTGAATATTTGAGGGTCCTTAGATGCAATTTGATGCAACACATTGGACAAATTTTAAGTTAATTACTGCACATTTTTTTCATTTCTTACAGAGGAGACAAATAAGGGGTTTCGTCCTTGGATGGGGGCGGAAGCATAGTTCTGCCCCACCATTTTTTTACTAAGGGGCTAAAGCCTCCAGCCCCCCACGACCTATGCCAATGTTTGGGGTGATGCTACAGCCCCTTTCTGATGTGTTGCATATTAGCATATGATAGGAATTACAATTTTATTCCAGCAACTATGAAAGGGCAAATGCAGTCATCATTAGCTTGTGTTTTATTTGCTTTCTTTGCAAGTACCTTCCCCTGTAGTTTAAATGATTGAAGTGGTATCTAATTAAATATAGTACTTAATGAGGTGTTAATTGATTTACTTTGCAAATCTGTGGATTAATGAATTTCTTCAGGGGGTAAGGAAATCATATTTGATATTCTGTTAGTCAATATAAATGCAAAAAACTCGTCATGTCAATATAAATATTTTATACAAAAAACTTTAATATCATGCAAGCTACTTTGGTCTAATAATCTTTGAAGCATGCCACCTTGCCAAATATTGAACCAACTAATTCATTTTAATGGCAGCATGGTAACTTAGAAAGTAAGGCATCAGTTTTTGTTATCAAGTGCTGCCGGTGTGCAGGGTCAGTAACTGCTAAATGCTGCACCAAGAGGCATTAGGGAAACTGCACATCTTACTGCCCTCCTGCAGTAAGAAAACATTTGAGTTGTCAGCTAGTTAGTGATATCAGGGAGTTGTTATTTAGGAGATAAAACGGCAGCTCTCCCCTTTGTACCCACCTAGTTGCCGCCAAGGTCACTTGCTTTGTATAGCACTTGAAGATACAATAGGCTTAAAGCTATTGTTAGTATTTAACAAAAGGTTCATGTCGTCTGCTACGTTGAAAAGAAATGTCAACAAATTTTGTCTATATGCTATAGCATTGCCAGTCGCTTTCCTTGAAAATTAATTTGCAGCTCCCAACGCGATGCAACGCTTATCACAATAGGCTAGTTAAATTTTATGTAACATGTTGATCATGCACTTACCATTCGGAAATTGTGAAAGTTTGCGGAAATTAATATAATCTTAAAACAAATTACAGCCTTGCACCTCTCTTTAGTACTTTATGCATTGTTCCAGTTCAAGACCTTGTTATAAGTTAGTCTTTGTATAGACTCTGTAGGAATTACAGTCATTTTGATTTATTAGACAGTGTTTCTTACTTGACTGTGGTAAAAACCTTCGAATCAAAGGATTGTTCCTCCTAATCTTATTCATACTGTATAAGTAGGCGTATAAAAGGTTTACTTGGGTATCATGTACCAATTGAAAAGGATCAGACAAAAGAAGTAGGTACCCTAAGCTCTAATAATCACTCATGAATTGAAACCATGCAAACGATGAGGTGGATCTAATCAGATGGTTACATCTCTATGTTCCGACGTCTCTATGTTCCGATGTCCCCATATTCCGACGTCTCTATGTTCCGACATCCCTGTATTACGAAATCTCTATGTTTCGACAACCCTGTGTTCCGACGTCTCTATATTCCGACGTCTTTATGTTTCG
Source organism: Holothuria leucospilota (assembly GCA_029531755.1). Classification (NCBI taxonomy): domain Eukaryota; kingdom Metazoa; phylum Echinodermata; class Holothuroidea; order Aspidochirotida; family Holothuriidae; genus Holothuria; species Holothuria leucospilota. Next base: position 5,210,396 of record CM055964.1, read on the forward strand.
ACGTCTCTATTTGTACTTTGGCACCGACAATAATGTACTTTGGCGCCGATGAGAATGGACTTTGGTGCCAAAAATGTACTTCGGCGCCGACAAAAATGTACTTTGGTACCGACAAAATGTACTTTGGCACTGATGAAAATGTACTTTGGCGCCGACAATGATGTACTTCGGCGCCGATGAGAATGGACTTTGGCGCTAAAGTACACTTTTATCGGCGCCAAAGCAAATTTTTTTGTCGGAACATAGAGAAGTCGGTATATAGAGGTGTCGAAATATAGACACGTAAATGAAGTCTCTATATTCCGACGTCTCTATTTTCTGACAAAAAATGTACTTTGGTGCCGATCTGTCGGAACATTGAGATGTCGAAACATAGAGATGTCTCCTAATCAGATTACCATAACTTAAAGTTTCCGATGTATCTCCTTCTAAATAACAACTCCCTGGTGATATTAGGTTTGAATATTGGGTAGTAGTGTAAATGCAGTACAGTTTTTGTCCCTCAAACTTATCCCAGCCCAGGAACTGTTTCCTGTGTCCTTGTCCAGTGGATGGCCATAGCAATTGTTAAATCTCAGCCTCCTGTGATATATACCCACATGACAGATTTTTGTGATGGGACATTGGAAGAAAGTTTCAGTAAATGTTATCATTGATTTCTGTGTACCATGAGTTATGTTGAGTTTAAGGACCATCCACCAAAGTGTCAACCCCTGCTCTCCAGACCACCACTTTCTTTGAATCTGTATAGATCCTCTGTTTACACATACTCCAGAGGCCTATGACACTTTGCAAATTAAGATCATGCTAGTTCCACCAGACACTGTGCTTCAAGAATCTGTTGGGGAATAAAATCAATGAAGAACTTGAATCAATACACATTGGCTTTGTTCTGCTCATGTCACAACCTATGTCATTCTTTTGTGTGCAGATTGTAAAACCTCACAATAATTTATTTATCTGTCAGTGCACTGGAGTGATTCACTCAGTCTGCTAGGATTTTCTTTCAAAGTGCAGATAAGAATGAACATCATGGGGAGTTATATGGAGAGAAAGATTGGTCTAATCAAAGGATTTAGAGGGTTTTCAACAAACAAGATTAAGGGATTTTAGCACATAACAGTTTACAGTTAGGCCAACCTGGAATGTTCTTAGGAAGATAAAAGCCTATTCTAACAAGAAGAGGTCTCTCAAATGGGATGAATTCCTCTTACAGTTATTAACTGATAGATTTCCTGCCAGGTTGATTAGTGCTCTGCCTTGCTCCATTTATTAAACACTGAGATCATATCATTCCTGTTAATAAAGTGTCAAAAGAAGGAGGCTTCCTTTTGAGGTAAGTTGTCAAATATTTTCACCCTTCTTATGATAGTTAATTTAGTTCTTGGCTGAAAAGTGCTTTAACCTAGCCTAGCATTCATTCACTTACATTCATATCTGTGCACAGCAGGCTGTTTGATCCCTGCTCTAGAAAATCTTGACAAATACCAAATTGTGAAAAGTTTTGAGTTCACATTCAAAATGTTCAGACAGAATAGGCCTATTACAATGAGTCTGCAGTACTGGAGTATATTGTCCAATGCTTATCATCAGGACATCCAATTGAGAAAACATTTAAAATTGACATTTGAAAATTACCCTAGGGTAGGAATATTTTAGATCCCAAATTACCCAGGGGTGTAGGAACATCTTAGGTCCTAAATAAATGTGGGTGTAGGAATATCCGAGGCCCTGCTCTGTCACAGTGGTGATGGTTTTGGCTTGGAAGCTAAGTTTAAGCCTACAAACTGAACTTTGCAGATTGTAAATTTTATAGATTTATGAGCATGACATCACATGACTGTTACTTTGGAAATGCAGCTCCTGAGCTACAGGTGTATTTAAGTCAAATTGCTGAATTTTCATAAAAAATTTTTTGGTTAGGCTGTAGCTGCCACTTATGATGGGTATCATAAGGGCTCAGTAAGATACAGCCTTCTCCTGGAGAAGATTTTGTTTGTACATCTGTAGTCATAAAATCACAATGTTTGAAATGAACTCTGAGTAAGGTTCAAGGACTGCAATGAAAAAAATTTAAGTCATATTGACTGACAAAATGTGGATTCTCTTGCTGAAGGCTGAGTACACATCCTGGGATAGGAACCCACCCTGAAGGAAATGGAACAAGATTAGGACATAATCCATTGGTTTACAACTGTAGCTAGGGGGAGAGCCACAATTCTGTCATGTACCACATGTCAATTTTCATCCTGATAATCATTTGCCTGTCACCAGTCTTGCTCTTAGGTGCAACCTTCCCCCACCTCACCGCTCCATGGGCTTCTTTTCCTTCTGCACACACTAGAATGTTGGCAGTAGTCATAACTAAGGCTGAGTTTAGGCAGGACCCAGTGAACCTTAGGCTACCACCCATCCTTAAAATCCTTAAGGATGGAAGGCTTGGAAGCCTTAATGGTCTGATCCCCACACCCCAGTAGTGACCCCAGTAAATGACTGCTTTTCTCAGTTATCAAATACAGCTGACAAGTTCACTTTCATCCCTTATAAATTGACCAGATCTGTTGTTTTATGCAGGTCAGAATCACAAACTTAATCAGTGTTGCATGAATGTTATGTTTTCCCTTTGGCCCTCTGTCTTTTAAGGAGAAGGCAGGGATGGGGACTTAACCCTTTCCAGCCTGATAGGCAATCTCTCACTGCACTACAACTTGTGTACTGCAGATGTTTTACTTCTATGGTAAATGCCTGATCTCAGCAATTATTCCTCCATATGAACTTGCTGGAAATGGTGGCTTGTGTGACTATATAACATATAAACAGTGTTCAGATGGTCAAGGGCAAGAAAAACATGTACATATGCCCACTCTGTGTAAGTTCTGAGAACACTATTTCTGTTTTCCACTGTTTTCTGCAAATTGTTTTGTTATTTTGAAATGACAAATGCAGGAATGGACTTAAATGATTTACCATGAATCTGTACTGAGGTTAGTTTTTCAAGTTGGGATGATCCTACATTGACCAGAAATCCCTTGTAAGCAGAATACATAAAACCATAAAGCATGTTAATATCCTAAGATAAACCACAGAAGCTCATCACCGGCTTGCTCTGTATTTATTCTATCATGTAATTCATGCAGATATTGAGGTTGGACGAGGCATAATTGTCGCTGGATCAGCGGAAGGAAGGAACCATAGTATATACCCATGGTGGAATATTTGCCTTTGAAGTAACCACTGGTTGAGTCTTTCAACTGTAGTGGACAGTGTACTCCTGGCCGTGATTCTGTCGGGCAATTGGTTGCAAACACCTTCAGTTCTATTCAGTTTAGCACAAGTGTGTAAGCAGCTGACATAGATAGTGGCAAAGGGATAACATGTATGCTTGGAACTGCATTTTTTTTTATCTACATCATCAGCATCTTGGAAGTTCAAATTCTTTCTTCCCACATTTTCAGTATAGCATATGATGACAGGCAAATTATTTTTTCCAACCAAGTTCAGGCTTTGGGTACACTTTTAAAATGCGTATCATCAACTTCATGTCATATAGTTTCGGTTTCATCATTTTAACTCAAATTTTGTAATTTTTCTATTGTGAAAGGTCATTTCAGATGGGAAATTGTTAAAGTTGCTCTTGGATGAAAAACCCACCTAACTGTGGTGTGGCCGGAGATGGAACCCTTAATAGGCTCCAGAATGCTACACCTCATTGCTTCGCATGCCATCACCTTAGTCCGTCAGTCATGCATCTAAAGTGTCCCTGTAGAGGATATATGCATAACCTATACTACTGACATGCAGTTACTAACAACATAAAGTTCAGTATGTAGTGGTGGTATATAGCCTGGTATATGTAAATAGGCCTACACCCCCCTTGCCCTTTCCCCCAGGCCTGCTTCCCTTGCCCAGTATCCTACACATATATATCACAGTGTAGGAAACAACTACTGAGGTGATGCTTGTGATAAAGGACAGCAGGCTATAGGTATTGACTGCACTAGAAAAGCTGTTTTGCACACCCCACCATTCTGTGATCTTAGTGGGGTATATCATATTACCAATCCCATAAACTAAGGCAGTTGCTGATGTAAGGAATTCTGAAATGCATCTTTGTGGGAGATGTTTGTGTCAATCAATTGTCTTTAAAGGGAAAATGCAGTCACCCCAATTTGAATTTGTGTACCCCGATGACCCTATTTCATGAATGTCTCTTTTCAATCATTTGACAAAATTAGTTTGTAACCAAATTGTTAAGTCCATGCAGAATAGCTCCGTATTTTAACTTTAATATTTATTGTTCATATTTGTAAACAATATTTAAGATACTACTTGGAAGTGAAAGCACTGCTTATTCATCAGAACTGTACACCCATACCTAATACTACTTAGACAGTATCAATTGACCATTTTTAGGGAGGCCAGTTCCTATGAATTTAGTTCATACCATAATAGTGATGGCAACAACATAGTGCCACATTAATTATGACCTGTAAATAATCATTTTGAATAAATGAAAAAATTTTCAGGGTTTTCTGAAACATTTTTTAGAAAGTTTTTATGACTTTTTTGTAATTGTAAAAGTAATTTTTTGTCTCATGGACCATTTATGAATACTGTTATGCAAGGTTTACTTTTTTCCCTTATGTCCTTTTTTCCTTGCAATGGATTATGCCACTTCAGTATTTTAGGCACTCTGTGTAAATAGCTCTCTGGTGTTATTTGGGCCCTTTCCACAGGGTAACTCCTTTCAAGCTTCTGTATATGTATGGCGACGTGAAATAAAGTTTGGGCCAGTGGCTTCCATTGGCACACCCTTAGCACTCACAGTATTCACTAGGGTTATACCAATATCACTAATAACCAATGTCAAGGATTTCAGTTCTCAAGTTTGGCCAATATACCAAGACAATATCAATATTTTATAAACAAGCGTACTGTACACAAACTTTCAACCTGTTGAGCTTGGCACAAACTGCAAATTTCATGCACACGAGGTAAAAAAAAATGGGCACGTAGTCAAACACTAGAAAGTAATGTAACCTTATATAGTGGGATTTCATGTGACATCCACATGTTGGATTCCAAGGCACTGAAGGGCAAAACACACACACAGTAAGCGAATTTACAACTCACGCACATCGCATAACCATAGATACTACTGTGACACAATGGACGCTTGCCCTTTAAAACATAAAAGACGTGCAATCCTGCCCTTCAAAATTGCGTCTAGTTGGTTAAAGTCATGTGACTGAAATCCCTCTATATGCAGCATAGGCCAAAAATGTTGCTTGACCTGGGCTCTATTTCATAAAAGTTAGGAATATTCTCAAAATTAAAGTTCGAAACCGCTTAGGAACCATTTGTCGGAAATCATTCCTTTCTTCAAATATTTAGGGATAAATCAAAAGTGGCATTATTTTTATCTGTGAATTTCCTGCCAAATCAATTAAGAACATTTCTGAATCTACCAAAGATCATTCCTAACCCTAGGAAAAACTCCAGCATGAAGATAGGAATGAATTCTTCCTAAGTCCAAGATAGGAATATTCCTAACTTTTATGAAATAGAGCCCTGGTAATATCAGCATTTAGTTAAATTTTACTGATACCTGAATTGGACAGATATGAGAAATATAGGCCAATAACAGCATGGAATACTAATAGTACTATATTGGTAGTATGTCCAATATTTGATTTCAATTGTTTTTAAAGTCAAATATCAGATATCATCAAATAAAAAAAAAAAAAAAACTTGTCAAAACCAGTAAATTCTGTAAACTTCCTTTCACACTCAATTTTTTGACCTGATCCTTTCCTGGCAACCCTTCCTAATAAATCACTGATTTAAGTTAGAATTTAATAGTTTCCTGTCTTTTGCAAGAGATATACTGCCAGATGTTTGTGTCATAGCAATGCTGAGTAAATGCCACTTCCTTCTTCTTTTCAATAATTAATCATTTTCGTTAAGTTTCACCATTTGTATGTGTTGGACAAGTGTCAGAGCTTTGTGGTAGGTTGTTTCCTTTATGAATTAATCATATGTGACATAGAGCCTTGAAATGATATTAAAGGACAAGTGTAGTCACCCTAATTTGAATACCCTGGTATCCAAATTCATGAATGGCTCTTTTTACTCATGTAACCATGGTTTTGGTACCGAATTGATAGATTCATTGGGAACTATATTTTCTTGGTTTTTATACCTTCAGTAAGTATGAAATGTTTGTAGAGGTATTTTATGTAATGTCACATGTTTGGGATTGCCTCACTGCCAGGCACAGCACATGTGCAGTAAGAGTATTTACAGTACATGCACACGGTATGATCATAGATACCCCTGTGACACAGTGAACACTCAGATGGGCAAAATGTCCAACAACCAGAGAAATGTGACCATGTGATGTCAGTAAAACACTTTCATTTAGAGAGACAGGGAAAAGGGGAGAGGGGATTTGAAAGATTTAGAGCTGATGTTTCAAGATAAGGCTTAATGCAATGTTCCCAGCCAAGCTGGAAATCAGAGGGAAATGTGGAACTCCTTTTTCAGTCAGGGAGAAGTCAGGGAATTTGAATTAAAAAAATGCCTCAGATTAGGAAAAGTCATGGAATGTGGTTGATCTTAACAAGGAAGTAATTGTCTCCTACATTTTGTTTCATGTCCAAATAGTGTTAAGAGATAGTAAATGAGAAAAAAAAGGGAGGGGGAATGAATAGCCTGGAATTCTATTAATTCTTCAGTCATGCCATTTTGTGAATAAAACAAATATGAGAATGTTAATTTACACTTTAATGCATGTGTGAGGTGAGAAAATGGTTTTAAGCACAAACTAATATAGTAGCATTATACTGCATTTATAAATAACTAAAAAGTTGCAATACTTAGAAAAAAAAAGCAAAAACAAGAAAAAAATGTTGAGCAGAAATAAGTCATCTTCAAGTGTTACTTTAGGTTGCATAGTTAGGATATGATGTACACGTATTAGAAATAAGGGTAAATGCAGTAAACTAGATTTCTTTGAACAAAGGCATTCAAAATGTACATTGTCATCCAGTAATGATACACAATGTCAAATATATAGGTTGATATAAAAGGGAAGTTTCACCAATCAAGGTTGCCATTTGGACTAGACTGATATTTAATGAGGCGCTTTTGAAAGCTGTATTTGTGGAGGCCCCTTAATCAAAACTTACATCAAACGTTCTTAAAAACTTGAAGACTTGAGGCCCTTAAGGGTGTGAGGCCCACCAGGTATAAGCATAATTATGTTGCTTAATTATTTATCAATCTGGCACTGGTTAAACAAGCATGCAAATTGAAAGGTATGAAGTATAGGTCAACGTGATACCCAAACTCAAGGGCATGGAAACATTGCAGCCACTTACATACCATAATTCTCTCTTTGTTCCTGTGGATCTACTTTGCCCCTCATTACCTCCTATTTACTCTTCCAGGGAGTTTTCAGGAGTACAGGGAGGGGCACATTTGCTATACAGTATCTTATGGTATTCCTTCTTTGCAGTGCTTCACTGTCAGGGAGTACTGAAGTAGATAGCTATACAATGTATAGAGAGACGATTCTTGCACAAATAGAGACTATGGCTGGTGCACAGTTTGAGGTGTTGGGTGGCGGATCAGGGAAGGGGAATTTTTCTTCCTTCAGGCTACCATGACATGGCTTTTTTAGAGCTTATTTATTCACATTGCCTGGACAATAGCTATGGTCAGTCTCTACATGGGTCTGACCTCAAACACGTTTTAGGGATGGATTCACACTATTCAGTAGTATTTTGCACTTCTCAGCAGATTCAGATAAAAAAGTTCAACTTCAAAGGGTTGTGTGTTTTGATTCTCCCTTGATGTTTGTAACCAAGGGCAAACGAGAAAAACAGATTTTTGTGAGAACATAAAGTAAGTGGTTGTTGAGTGCAAAGGTGGGCTAGTACAGGTGTATTGCTGGCTCCTTGTTTACTTTTTACCTGGAATTCATTTTGTTTGAAAGCAGTCACTTCCTCTTATGGGATCAAGGAAAATATGACATAGCATGTTTATGTACCCTGCAATACTGCATGCTGCCCTGGAAGGTTTGTTTCCTCCAAAACCCTCACCACTTTTATTATCCTGTGGAATAGAGGTGTGCACTGTGTTCACATGGGATAATGTGTGCATCATCCAGGAGGGCTGGGGGGCTTGGGCCCTTCAGATGTTTGCTAGGCCCCCAGAAATTGTGTGTGTCCCAGTAAAATTTGCAAGAATTAAGGACGGCAATCAGTGCCGTGGCCCCCCTCCCCATTTCATACCTAGGCCCTCCTAAAAATTTCATCCTAGCTACCCCCCTGGCATCATCAGATGATGAGCTTATTATCACATAATGATCAAAAACTCATCTATGTGAATTCACCCAATGAGTGCATTGCCTGATGATGACTTCAAGTTGAGGAATCATCAAAACAATGATCTTCTTATAAAATCACTCTGAATTCTGCATGTGAATCGTCCTGTCCTGTCATCTCAGCACAGTGCTTTTTAAAATGCCATGTGGTTTACCATGCAGCCAACATGCAATTCCTAACATGGCTTACTTTGGTAAACAAGGCCAACTCCAAGAAGTTCCTGGACACATTCATGATGAGCTTGATCACAATTGTCCTTCCTTGTGAATGCAATCAGGGTTGTATCCAGGAATTTTCAATAGAGAGTGCTCAAGGTTTGATTGATTGCTGTCCTGGGGTAGGGGTATGAGGGGAGCACCCCTCCCCTTTGGAAAATTTTTGCTTTTGAAAGAGGGCTGAGATGCAAAATGGTGCTGTATTTGACACATTTTGAAGCATTTTCTTTTCTTGCCTCAACTTTTTTTCATGCATGAAGGCCAGTAGGGGAGGCTCGTGCGTGTTGTGCCCCCACCTGGATCCGCCACTGATGCAGCTGTGATGTTGATAACCAGAAACTGCAGATGGCTGTAGTGGTTTGTCATTTTCAGGATGACAACCTGGTTATCCCATGAGAGCACAAGATAGTCTGTTCACTAATGCTCAGCCTGTCTTCACAAATCAATCTTTGCATGGCAGTTTATAGGACAGTTTGCAGGCTAGTCACTGATCTGAGGAGAGATATAGACAGTTGTGCAGGCTGCTTCTTTTGGGACTCAGGTAGCATAGGCGGATCCAGGGGGGGCAACTAGGGTCAACTGCCCCCCCTATGACCAGTCTAGTGCCCCTCAATACGAGAAATTGTGCCCCCTGCGTCCTAAAAGTTAAGTAAAAACTGTCCGAAAAGTAAAAAAAAAAAAAGGTCCCCAGAATTTCGAACCGTATAGCTATATATAACTATGGCAATGGGAGTTGGTCTCCGAAATGTAGTCGGTCAAATTCAAGAGTATGCGTCCCCTGCATGATATTGGCGCCCCCTTTTCAAACTGCCCCCCCCCTTCAGCTAGGGGCTGGATCCACCCTTGTCAGGTAGTGCAACGAGGGGGTGCATGGCATACAAGGTATTAGCCCACCAATGCATCTTGCTATTTTTTGATGGCCAAGGTATAATGGTGATACCAAAATTTATGCAGAATAGCTTCTGAGATGGCTACAAAATTGCTAGGCATTAAATTTCAAGCTGAGTGTGAATATGACATTTTTTAGATTTGCCATGAATCTAAAACTCACTATTACAAATTAGCCGTAACTTATCCCACTGAAATAGACATAGTGTAAACATTTTCCATTGGAAGAGTTGTGTAGATAACTTTTTTTCAAAACATCTGGATGCTGTCTGAAGTGCCAGCATGAAGGGAGGCATTTCAGACACAAGTGAGACACCCAATTTCTGAATCCTCTCTAATGCCCTGATGGCACCAAGGCTTGGATTTAACTCTTACCCACTTACCAGAGGTAAGTGATTTTTTCTTGTTGTACATAAGTGGCATTGCAAATGAGGTTAAGTCGGTGGGTTTTTAGTGAAACACATGGTTTGACACACAGTGGTACACTTGAAATTGTTTCTTTATAACTTATATACTGATCAAAAACAAGTAAAATGCAAATTGAGAAGATTATTTTTTATTAACTTTGCTGCAATTGTCTGATCTTGATGTTGGACATAGGAGTCAAAGTAGTAGTACATGTTGGAGTTAATGGCTGTGCATATATATAAACTGTGGGTAAGTGCCTCTAAAAATGGGTAAGTAAAGAAGGGGTAAACGGGTGGGTAAGTAACCAAAAAAGGTAACTCCAAGGCTTGGATGGCGTGCATATACACCCCACAAAAAGTTTTCCTCCCTGCCAAAGAAGATACTGGAATCTAGTAATGTTTTATATTATGGCCAATTCAAACTGAACGGAAAGTTGTGGTGACCTTAGGAAAGGTAAATACCCCTCCAGTGATTCCCACGGAAAAGTCTGCACTCCACCACTGCATGCACTCAATGTTTAACAATTAACTTCTGACTTGCTTGTTCAGTTTATTATTCCACAGTTTATTCTGGTGTATGGAATAACAGAGAATTTAAAATATGGTGGAATTTAAACAACAAAACAGACCTGATATAATGTTGTTTAACAGTAATGTATCCATGTAGACTTCCGCAGGTATTCCTATAATTGTTTTGTTCAGTAGCAGTGTGATTTGCACAGAATATAATCTTGTCTCCAACCCTCCAGGGAGGCTGAGGACACTTCCTGCTCAGAAAGTCAAGGTGCTGCACTGCTTCTATGTTTCCATCCTCTCACATATTTTCATTTTGCTTCAACCTTGTCATTGTCCTCGCTTCAACCCTCCCATGTCTAAAAGTTCTCTGTGTTTACTTGTTGACACATTTTGCCTCAGGTTACACAGCTGACTCAAAACAGAAGAGCCGAATACAAATTGTCCTTGAGTTATCCCCAAATTTGCAAAAATTTTGTTTTAATAGCACTGATGAGAGGCACCTGCTCCAAATGACACTTTCCGTTTGAATTAAGGTTTGTAGCTCACCGCTGTCTGCTCTTCAACAAGTCATGTGTAACAACAAATGCATCAATATGGGAGCAAAGCTAGGTGTTGAAGTCACTTCCTCAAAGAAAAAGGAAATTAGAAGGTCTCAATCTTCAGAAAAATTTGTGATTATTGCAGGATGGGCTTGTCCATACTCCATGGATGGTTAGACATACAGACAGCCAGGGTAAGAAAGATTTTAGCATCGCTTGTTGGATTTGATGTAAGTGCTGGCTGGATTCATTAATGCTGGTACATGATTTGCCAAGAGAAATGAATCACAAGTATACACTGCTTAGGCCTAATGTATTTACATACTGTATATTCTGGAGCATGGTATGCATGTGCATTTGGCAATAAACTTTGATGTATTTAAAGGTTGAAACATATACCAAAACTTATTACCTTCATGACTGATAGTGTGCAGTTTGGCAGCCATAGAACTGGCTAATGAATTTTGAGTTATTTTTAAGTCCTTTTCTGTAATTTGTGTCAAGTACTTCTATTTTCATTGGTGTCAATTGACTTGTTTTGGGTATATTTGAGTGTTTTGGCATATTTTCATGATTTTCTGTGTAGACTTGTGAGCCTGTCACATTTCTGATACTTTATGTGTAATAGAATGAACCAAACATTTTAATGAGATTGGAGTTGACTTAGTATTTCATTGAATCTGTTTTTCTTGGGGTATTTATGTGATTTTGTGTTAGCATTCGTAAACTCAAACTGTCAACCATGGCCTGCAGGCTAGTATTGCTCTGCTTGGAAGGACTTGATCATTTTCTTTGAAAACAATCTTCAAGCATTGCAGGTGTTCATAATTGTTGAAGATTAAAAGTCTGAATATTGTGACAAATAATTGATGGACATTGATTTGTTAACAGTATACTGGGGTAAAGTGATCATGTAGGCATATTTTAGGTGTAAGAACCATGCATGGTTGACAAAAACAAGACTTTAAGTTACACACTACAGTAAAAGGCTAGGGTAATGGGTTTGAAGGCCAATTAACACTAAGTTGTATTACACTCTTTTTAGTTTGAGAACCAGCAGAGCAGGATAACTGCAGGAACTGATCTCTTACACACCTGAAAAAGAATTGTGCCAGAGATAAGGACTGAGCTGAGATTATCACAATTTAACAGTGGTGGATCCAGGCAGGGGCGCAACAGGCACGTGCCTCCCCTATTGGCCATCATGCATAAAAAAAAAAAAACGTTGAGGCAAAAAAAAGAAAACGCTTCAAAATGTGTCAAATATAGCACCATTTTGCATCTCAGCCCTCTTCCAAAAGCAAAAATTTTCCAAAGGAGAGGAGTACACCCCCTCCCCTTATACCCACACCCCAGGACAGCAATCAATCAAACCTTGCGCCCCCTCTATTGAAAATTCCTGGATACGCCCCTGATTTAATATTACAACTTCACCATAAAGAGATGTCTGCATGTACTGGATTTGTAGAAATGACAATTTTTTTTATTGACCTTGAATTCTGCAGCTGCATAATCACATATGAACTGCAGCCATATTGCAGAACATGGCCATCAAACACTGTTGGTCTAATCATGCATTAAGTGTCTGTCATTTCTTGTGATAATGAGATTATAAATGAAATCATATGGTCTGTCTTTCAAGCAATTATTTGTGGTTGAAGAAAACCTGTTGTTGCTTCAAGGACAATTGTTTAAAATTTGACAGGCATGTAAATTATGTGAGCATTATTAAATGTCAGATGAGCTGGGGAAGTTCATGCAAGCTTTGAAAGAAACTAGGATATTTTGGAAACATTTTGTATTAAGTGGAGCTTTCACACAGCAGTTTGTAGTGAGTAAAATCTAATCACATTGTGACATTCATTTTATACTGTATTCATTTCTGGCAGAGGCAGTTGTGGAGATTTGTTTGAAAGTGTTTGGTGGAGGGGGGAGGGAGGGAGATATAGGGTCGTTGAAGCTAAATTTACATTACTTTGTAAAACAGTGAAAGTGAAGAGGAGCATCCCCAAAAGGTGGGGGATTTATCCCTCCTATCCCTCCTGTTCTTTGAGATTTCCACTCATGGGCAAAGATACAGTGTTCAAGATTCATCTTTTTTTTTTTTTTACCTCATGGTCGTTTGTCCCAAAATAAATCCAAGCTTTTATTTCAAGTGCATTGTCATTAATACTCCAGTTACAAGTATTCAAAAGTGCCTTGCTTATAAGTAACTCAGATAGGTATTTTAAGTGTCCTTGGCATTTAAATGAAATATGTTTGGAAAGTGTTTTAGTGCTGATGATGCTTGCACTTAATAAGGTATTAAATTGCAAATGTCACTTGCAATGAAATTCTTACCAATCTTCCCATTTTTTGGAAAGATGTGACGGAAAACAAATTTTCATTTGTGATCACAGACCTTGGCATTCCTGATTTTGAATTTTAAAGGTAAAAGATATATGTTTGTATCCCAAAGCCTATTTTGTCATACCTGAAGAAGAAATTCGTAATTTCCCTTTTACAAGAGCCATACGTACGTACCTTTTTTGTCTGAACCTCTGGGTCTTTCAGAAGGATTTTGCCAGAATTTTAAGGTGTCCAAACATTTGGCTGGAGAGAAAGATGGGCTCTGTACACCCTTGCCTCCCTTTCCTCTATCCTATACACCTATGCCTTAAATCTGGCAGCAAAGAGATTTTAAGATCTCTACTTCTTTAGTGTGATTTGTCAGTTGGCAGTTTCTGATGTCATTTTGGTCAGTATATATGGGTCACCCTGTATGTATGGTTATAAAATGGAGTAAGTATGATGTTGGTGTGATGCCAGTGCACTTTTTTAGTGTAGACATGTTGATCCGTCTCATGACTCTGATCTGCTTCTGCATCCCAGACGGTACAAATTTTCCCAAATAAACTTTTTCTAAGCTCTGCCCACTCTGTAATACAAAAACGTCTTTGGCACCTTCCCCACACAAAGATATACAGTGTTGTTTAATTGCCCAAGGCCTTCTGCTGAGAACACCACTGTGCATGCAGTTTAATACTACATCTTGTAATTTGAATTTGCTCTTGTTACCTTCACTACAGTTTACTGATCTCAGGTGATTGACCAACCTTAGTTGCTTACATTTTAAGGCATGGTGTGAATTTGCCACACGGACTTCTTATATACATGGACAGAGCATATTGCACTAACGTCCTATGTGTAAATTGTCTCCACCGTACGTACACGAATAGGCTTACCAAAATGGCTGCCAGCTGCTATAGAGGGATTTCAGTCACGTGACTTTAACCAACTAGACGCAATTTTGAAGGGCAAGATCGCGCGTCTTTTTGTTTTGACCGGCACGCGTCCATTGTGTCACAGTAGTATCTATGGTTATGCCGTACGCGTGTGCTGTAAATACGCTTACTGCGTGTGTGTTTTGCCCTTCAGTGCCTGGGAATCCATTGCGCGTGACGTCACATGAAATCCCTCTATAGAGGTTATGCACCGACGTCACTGTGTTGCGCGTTTCTCCATTTTTCCATCCAGGCGTGCATTGTGCAACAATTGTTACTTGGTGCTATTGTGCGCGCGTATCGGTAACACACTTACTGCGCATGATCAGTTCCATCCAGCAAAACGCACTGACATCACGGGCATAACCTCAATAGTCTTGTGTGTAAAAGTTTGGACTTGCTCAAGTGGCTCAGTATCGACAGATTGTGTGAAAAACTTGTAATATTTTCGAAAGAATGCAAGCTCAGGTCAAATTTAACAAATAGAATGAAGGAATATGATATTGTTCTTCCATTCATACTGATATTTTGTCTGAAATGTTGCAGATTCATCGTCAAATTGGGCAAATGGTAGTAGCCCGGCGGCCATCTTGGTTAGCCAAAATTTGTTCGAACGGTGGCGACCGTATTGATTGCGCAATCCTCTGTCCATGTATTGAAGTCCGTGATTTGCCAACACTTTATGTCAAATGAGAATACAGAGAACAACAGTGAATTCTAGTTTTTCCAAACCTAAAGCAGTTTGTGGTTATGAGTGTCTGTGTAATGTAGAGAACTATAGGATGCCAGTTAAGGCATAATTGTGGCATATTTTCTTTGCATAGCTGGGGCAGATAGTATAATTTGGATGCAAAATAATGATGGGTATTGCCCAAGTTCGTCCAAAGGTAGCTGGAAGCTACTGCAAATCCTAGCTGATCTTTTAGTTCAAATCGATATTTTAAGCCATATCCTGATTTACTCGTAAGTACCATGGGTAACGTCCTGTCATTAAAGCTTGAGAAGATTAACTTCTAATTACATTTGAACAATTAAGTCTAACATATTCTGTCTATCCAAATTTCAGTTACCATGAAACTATCAGTTAAACAAATAGGCCAATCTGTACATGTGTGCTTGTTGCCATCTAATTCAACTCAACAACAATTCTTAACTATGACTGTGGTCTATGTATCACATATGCCATATGGACTTCATAATTACAAAATTTGTGTTTTATCTTCATGCAAAGTAAATAATACCTGCATATAATAGATGTACAAAAAGGGTCTATTGTTTGGAAGCACTGCAGTAAGTGGGCATGTATTTCTTCATCTTTTAACCATGACCTCTATTGGTTTATGAGTTATCAGTGTATCTATACACACTGAGCACAACAGTAACACACCTCCACTCATCTAAGCTACATGTTTAAATATTTTCCATCATTTGTAAATAGTTATCAAGTCTGTCGTCAACACAAGAGGTAAACAACTAGCACATATCGTGGGAACATCTCTTGTTCTTTTTTCTCATGGCATTAATACCCATGTTTGCACAGGACCGTTTTGTTCCAAAATTATTTCATGTATGTTAGCTCAGCCATATGTATACCAAGGGTACTACGATATGTGAGCTGCGCACTGTTGTCTACAATATATGGCTGAAAGCTTGGAGGCAGATTCTTTGCTCATAGTTTTCCATCGGGGTCATAAAAAATAGGAACCACAGAGTTGTTACAGGTAAGTATTCTAGAAATATTAGGATGTATCCAGGATTTCAAGTTTGGAAGGGAAGGGGCAAGCAGGTGGCTGTGACTGGGGCCCTCCACAAGAAAATTTCACAATGTAAATATATTGTAAAACATGTAGTTGCTGAGAGCTAATTGGGAGCTGATAGGTCCAGGCCAGCATTCCCCTTGGACACTACGTGATTGATCCAAGATTGATAAAAGATTTTTTGATTATCTGCACTTGATAGTACTGTACAGATCATAAAGATAAGTTAAATGGCAGCCTTTATGATCCTCCGTAGACTGTTAGTGAGATTGGTTCTGTTTATGCGTTGAAGAGTATATCATTGAATCAATTGGTTTCAATGAGCAGGCTATCCAAGTGAATCTGTATGGAGAGTTTACAACTACTCTCTTATATCTGCAGCATACAAAAATTAAAGAGCAGTGTGGACTTTGTACTGTTTCAAGTAGGGATAAGTATGAGTCATACATACCTAATTAATACCCGCCTTGAAAACCACACAGTATCCCAGTTAAGTTGATCAACTTTTGTTCTTATGCAGCATTTGGCTATGCAGGGTACTGTATACAGTTTGGGAAGGGAGAGAGGAAGGGGGAAGGGGAGGGGAGAGAAAGTGTAGGGGAGGGAAGGTGTAGGGTAGGTGGTGGACTACACAGTTTTGGTCAACCATGCATAACGATTGGAGATACTGAATTGAGTACATGACATACCCACTAGATTTTTCAATACATTGGGAGAAGAATAGCATACAGTTGTAATATCACTAATTTGTGGTATTTTTATGATTTTAATTAAGAGGAATTTGCTGCTGAAACATAGCATGAGATGTATTTTTTCATTTTAATTCATTAAGTTAAGAAATGCCCTAGTTTCAATCCAGGCCAGTTACAGTACTCAATGCCACACTGAAATTTACCATGCAAGAGCACTGTCATTTAGGCGAAATTATTTTCCCCAAAATAATTGTCGCCAGATATTGATGGTCAAATTAACTCATGATAAGTTTGAGGCCATGAACTGCAGATCCAATTGTTTGTTGAAACTGTTATCATGATCTCAAAAAACTATACAGTTGCCGCTGGTACTTCATTAACATGACAATAACAGTGACCTAGTTTGTCCAGGGAAGTACAAAGGGCTGTCACTGGATTGTCTGAATCAATATATCCCTTTGTACAATGGTATAGCAATTCACATTGATTGTTCAGTACTAAATGGCAATTAACTGAACTTAACCTTGAATTAACACACTTACAGCAGACCTCATCTCACTTTTAGGGCCTCATCCAGTCTGGTTTTATAGCTTTGTTCAGGATATCCTCCCACCCAAACTAAACCCAATGCCATTATCATCAACCAATGCAACGTTTCCTTCCAAGTCTAAAAAGAAATCTTGTTGCCCTTGGCTTTGTAAACAGGAACTTGTATGCGGGGAAATCAGACACCCCGCAGCCTTTGTAGACCAGACAGAGCTATGCTCTTCATGATAGTTTCCAGTTACACAGATTTTCGTTCAATTTTAAAGCATATCCTAGTAGATCACTGATAGTGACAATTTGTGTCAATTATGTTTAAGACTCTGGGAGAGTCTGGAATTACATGAAACTTTGGGATTGAGGAAGATCTGTCTCTGTATTGCAAGAGGAATACATACATTATACTTTGTGCAACAAGGCAGCCTGCTGAAGTATATACTCACCCATTTCCAAAAAGAGTTTTCCTCAGTCAGAGCTGATTGGACACCAGTTGATTAAGGCAAGTGAAATTTGTAGATATTAAAACTTTGAATGAAATACACAGGTAGGTCTTTACCATGAATGCATCTTGAATACCTTTTGTAGGCATTTTGGTAATAGCTTGAAACTTGTGTAAACTAGAAGTTCGGTTAAAATGAGGAATAATTTAAGTAGTTTAATAGAAATCATATTTTTGATGGTTACAGAATATCTTGTGTAAGATGGTGATAAGTATTGATAGCCATCGTTACTATTGCACTAAAATCACAAAAACTCAGTAAAGTGCACTACAGAAGTAGCACGAAAAGAGAAAAAACAAAATAAAAAAACAGATTTATGTAAACTAAACACAAAAAATTAATTGAAAGCCAGATAAATGGAATTATTTCTTAACATTACATTTAAAAATGTCCAAAGAGTCAGTTTATCTTATATGGCAATGCCCTCCATAATCTTGGGGCTGCCACTGAGAATGCATGATTGACTTGTTTGGTATATGTTGGTATGGTCCTGGGTTTGGAGGACTCCTGAGTATGTGCAATGAATATAATTATCCTCGTAATTCATAAAGAATTGTATTAACTTGCTATTTAGAATATTCCTTTAGTTCATAACTTGAAGCTGACAGTTTAAATATCTTAAGCATACCAGTATATGTATGCATTTGGATGGTAAAAAAGTGATAGACATTAGCCTCATTACTTTACATGCATTAAATAAAAATAGAACATCGATACCCCTTCTGTTCTTGATACCCACCTTTAACCCCCTTCTTTTTCTCTCTCTCTCTCTTGGTATGAATCATTTAGTATTATCATGCTATTTCTTCTCTTTTGTCCATGGAGTTTAAGAAAAATGTTGAATGAGTCAGGGGAGGGGACAGGACTCAGTGGTTATGAAGGAACTGCCCTGCTTCCAACTTACCTAACTTTATTAGCTATGTAAATGTGTTCGAATGTTTTAGTTGATCGTTTTGAAGCTTAACCTCACCAGGTTGAGCTGGTTTTGAGTCTCCCCACCTCCACCCTCACTTCTTGGAAATCTTGCCATTGCATCTGTAAGCATATTGAGCTTGGGCAGGTTGCTTGACTCTCTACTTAGTCGTTAGTGTTATGATAATTGCAGAAATTTTGGCAGAATTACTCCTGTGAGGGATCTTTATCTTTTTGGTTCAGAAAGACTGCTTAAACATTATGCTAATATTGTAGACACTGCAGTTTAATGTATTTCGCATTTGTCACACACGCCAAATCACTTCAGCTGGAAAGCTATGATTCTTCAACATCTCCATTCCTGCATATCAGATGTTGAAAGCCTGAGATTAGCATGGGTCTGCTTGTGTATTAGTGTTAGTACTCAGTACATTATATACCAGTACTTCACACTTTACTACTAATAGTGTATGTGCCTGTGTCAAATACAGCATCGTTGCAGGAGTTACAATTACTCTATTCAGAGTCACGACTAGTCTGGCTGCATGTGCCCAACTTCAAATATATTGGAGTTGTCCATGCCCAAAGCATATGTATAGGTTGAGACTATAGATGAGCTATAGACTTGAATTCACAATTCAGCTAATACTCATATAAAATTAGTTTCTCTTTCAGTACTTGGCAGAAAGATTTCAACCTTTACCCAAGTGTAATTTGCACCATTTAAAATTATTTTTATCAAAGGACAGGTGGTATTGAACAAATCCATTTCTTTTGTAGCAATTCACTAAAATGAGAAAAACAGTAAGTCCTTCTAATTTTGTATTCAGTATAAGCACAATCTAATACCCAATTAATACTCTTAGTGTCACCTTTACTATGTCTGCATAAGCTCTTTCAATAGACAGTGTGCAAAGCAATTAAAGATATTATTGCATACTCGTGACCGAGGGCTTTGACTTCCTTTTTCCGGAGTAGCCACTTTACTAGACACTTTGTGCTGAAAAGATTAGAAAGTGAAAGCTATAGGCATACACTACACAGAGATAAACAACAAAAGGTCTTCAATTTGAAATAGTCGAGTAATTGCATATCATCGCTAAAAGAATTAAAGCGCTTATGTGTGAATCCTTTCCTGTAACAGGTAAGATTTTTTACCTTTTGCTTTAAAACCAAGAGGAAATATTTTTTGTTTCATGTATAATTGTTGCTTATTTGCTAGGGTAGTAACTGGTTGCTAACAGGTGATGAAACAATACTAGACCGTGACAACAAGTATTGGTAAGCACATGCCTTTGTATCTGGTGCTACTGAAAAATGATGTTGTGGCTGATAATCAGCCATGCTGATTTAATCAGTATTATGGGATTTAGGTGACTTTTATGAATAGCTTTGCTGGCTGTCTGCCACCCACACACACTCATTTTTTAAATCATTTGACGTCAGCTTCCATCAGTCAGCCTGTACATTAACACATATGTTAGTTTGAAGTGCACACAGTTAATGCTTCTTTAATACTAATCAATAATAAACATGTCATTCTTTCTCAAGCCCTCCAAAATAGGAGCCAACCAGGGATTTGCCATTAGGCTCCCTGATCCAGCCAGGACTATTTTGTCCCAGCTCTGCCCTTCCTGGAGCAACGATCTACATTTAGTGTTTAACTTAGCTGCACATGAGCCCAACCAAATAAAGATATACCTATACCTAAGGGTTTACACATTGGGTATACAACTTTTATCAAGTTCTTGACCAGGGTGTAGGCTCCACACCACAAATCCATCTTAACATTGGACACTTCATTGTATTAGGCATTGATGAAGCAGCTAGTGTAACATGCAAGGAGAGTCATACACCAAGGAATAACTTATAATCCATGTATTATATTTTAAAACAGTCGTGCCATACCCCATCTATCCCTGCCTTCAAGAGGTGAATTGATGCTTTATAACAAGGCACTGCTGGGGTTAGGGAGTTGTCATGCTGGTAGTTA
The DNA here is from genome assembly GCA_029531755.1 of Holothuria leucospilota. Classification (NCBI taxonomy): domain Eukaryota; kingdom Metazoa; phylum Echinodermata; class Holothuroidea; order Aspidochirotida; family Holothuriidae; genus Holothuria; species Holothuria leucospilota. The sequence goes on from CM055964.1 coordinate 5,231,011, forward strand.
AAGTGATTTGGGGTGACATGATACTTGCTGAAGAATCAGCACTCATGAAGGAATCCTCCCGAGAGAGTGATCTGAGGGAGGGGTCCATTTACCTGTGAGGCAGGTAAGGAGAACACAACTGCAGATATATCTTCAAAAGATATTTACTGTACAAAGGATTTCTAAGCCATGGAGGTGGACAGAGAGGGGCATTTCCCTCCAGGCAAGCAATGTGGTCTTCCAAACTTCACAAAATGATGGCTGTAGCTCGATCTGCATCTAAAAGTTTTCTTGTTGACCAACTCAAGTTGGTAGTAGCTAGTAAAGGTTACATACAGTTACCTCTCAACTAACTGGCATAAACAGGTACTACTGACACATTTTTCTCGACACATTGTGCTGTATTTGTTGTAATCAGGCTGGAAACAAAAATACAGGTCAGACAGGGTTGTCTCTTTTAGTTGGTTATTCTGTCATTTGCACAAGCAGTGATACTGCAGCAGTTTGCAAGTTAATGCTTCCATGGTTTGAAGGAGGACATATGGGATGCATTCATCATATAGTACCAGTGGAAAGTTGAGTACCTCTTTATACTTAAGTTTCCAAGCTCACTCAGCTTCATGCAATAAGTTTTTTGCATATGCCATAGGTCCCTATTGAAAGGGGAGTGCATTTTCCCTGGTTTGATTTTAGCTTACCCTGGCATTCTAATTTATGAATGGCTCTTTGTAATCTTTAATTATATGGTAATATACTTGTTACTGAATTGTTAATTTAGAGACAGATTTGCATCACACCAAGTATGACTTGTACTTGGGGGTAAGCAAAAGTCTCAACTGGTGGCTACTCTTTGATGGACACCAGAGTTACAAACTTCAAAAGATGCAGAGCATCTCACATTACACAGCATGCACAGAGAGTGTTTTGATTACACATTAGGACCTTGTGTACTCACCAGGATATGGTGTTAAGCATTAGTTATGTTTGTGTCTTTACAAGGAGATTTCCCCTTTAAGGCAAAATAATGCCTTGGTTTAACATTCAGTATTTACATTTGTAAACATTGTGAAAGTTATATTCATAGGTGAAATAAGAAGAGGAGATTTGTATTAACTTACATTTAGCTGATGTATCAAAATAGATGTAAAGCAACTGCCTGTAGATCATTCCCCTTTGTGAAGTATCTTCATCGGCCATCATTCAGTTGATTGACCAAGTATTAGCTCTGTCATTGAATATGCATTTACATACACTGAGCTACCTGATGTACCCCTAGAAAGAAATAAAAGAGGAGATTGAGTTCTATCTAATTTGAGCATTTTTTAAAAGGTCCACACAGGGAAGTTTTCTCAGAGTAGGACTTTTTATTACAGATCTCTTTTTGTGCTAAAAAATGGTTGGAGTTGAACTCCCAGACAGTGCATGTAGTTAAATGCCCTACAGATTTTAAGTCAACATCCTCATGTGCCCTGCTTTTTCAGGTGCTCCCGATGTGAAGCTGAATGTAAAAGATAATTGGATTGCCTACGGTGTCATTTCCTGCTCATTGATCAATGGCATCCTAATGTTTAGCTGCTGAGCAGGGCTCAATGAATGCTGCTACATACCCCTGTAGGCTTTTGAAGAACCCAGATATGATCTTTCAATTGTCATTGTGTCACCCCTGAAACGTGTTTCCCAGGGGTATACTCGGAGACAGTTTGGGGGCCATATCCCACAGCTGAACCAAAGAAATTGAAAGATTGGTGTTTGAGATTGTGATTGTATGGGACAGAATTCAAACTTGATGGATGCATCAGAAGAACATTTTTTGTGGAATGAAATCATTTTGTTGGTAGTATAATCTAAACAAATTCAAAGTTGAAGACTGTTGCTTAGGGGCAGGGGAGGGGGATGGGGAGAGAGCTAAAGGAGACATTGCACAGGCGTAATAGAACTTTGTTTTTTATACATGCATAAACTGACATTTAGTGTATGTAGCTGGTCGTACATTGCTAACCCCTGAAAAAGACTGTGTAAGGATGCTTAAAGTGGATCTAAAGTTTAGAATTTCAAGAATATATATTCAAGAGGTGAGAAAATAAATTTCATTCATCCAGTTCCCATTTTCATAGCTTCCTCTGTAGCTGAGATATAAAATGTGGAAGTTTATTCACTTTATTTGAAATAGTCGATTGTGCAATAAGTATTTCCTTCTTTTACAACTCACATTATCTGCTTTGTTTCCTTTTGAAATTAAGATGTTTAAATGATCTTGGAACATTTACTGTTTCTTACAAAGCATGTTGTATGGAGAGGACTTATACAGCCAAGTCACCCTACAGCAGGGAGACAACGATTACATTTTGGTACAAGGTGCAGTGGCTTTAGAAAAAAGGAATACAAAGATGGTTATTTGAGTAGTACAAGAATGACATCACAAGTTATTGTACAATCTACCATTTTAAATTGAGTGAATTTTTCAAGCTTTGTAACACATGGAGCTACTACTTGGACAGGAGAAGAAACTTCAAAAATCCCTTTGAAGACGACGAGCGTGCCGCGAAGGTCAAACTCATAAAACCAGTTAACACTTTAATCCCCCTCCCTTTGTACTTCATTGGAGATTCAATACGCTTAAGAGGTGTTAAGAAGTGAACACAATAGGTACATGTCGTCTGCTACATCTTGAAGAAGACATGCTTATCATTTCAGCGTTGCCAGTCGCTTTGAATGAAAATTAAATTGCTCGTTTCGTCGCGTAGTGTCGCTTATACATAAGTGCTGCTTTGATTCCTTGTTAAAAGCTGAATTTGTATAAAACCTTTTCAATATGCGCAATGATGGAGAAATTGATTAAAAGTTAACAGCAAAGTATAGACTCGTAACTAGTCCGCTCATTTGCATATGGCATTAACATTACTCCTAGCACCAGCACCTATTCTTATGAAGCAATTACCAGTCGTTTTGTATTTTTACTCTGCATTTCTTATTTAGGTGTCGGTAAATTCCCCGGCATCAAATGATTGTACTGCTTAATCCATTTGTTAGGCTCTCAGTAGAAATGAATGGGGTTGTCAATGATAAGAAGTCTAAATTGTGAGTGCGAAACAAAAGAAATGAAAAGCAGTGAGTCTCATCATCGATCGTTTTCAAGATAATCTCCTCACGTATGCCTGGGCCTAATTGGATTAGCATAAATTAAAGTCGAACTTTCTTCTCCTGTCCAAGTAGTAGCTCCATGTTGTAACATATATTTTTGAAATTCCAGACTTAAAGGTACTCTTTAATGACTCATTAAGATAGATATATACAGGTAGAAGTGCAACGAAACCTCTTCGGCTGTTGTGTGTTTTGCTACTATGCAGAATAACTCCCTGTCATAGAAAAAGCATGTAGCATTTTGAACGTTGCTGTGAGACAGGAAACACTATGATGCAGTCATCGATAAAATGCTAGAGCTGTTGTTAACACTGATTTTGTTGCTTTATGAAGATCCTTGCATTATACATCATAGCCATATTGCCTTAAGTACTGTGTGAATTATGTATGATACACCACATAAATTGGTATTTCTGTTTGTTTATTGCAGTAAGTGCTTATTGTTTTCACCATCATCATGGACAAGGGAGGAAGTGCAGTGGTTTTGTCAGCTTCCCAGACAGTAGCCAGCAAGATACCAGCATCACTGAATGGGCTGAATGAGAGTCAACTCCGTGCACTGGTGGGTATGCCATTATAAACTGTGGCACTTTATTAGGCATTCTGTGCCAGAAGCAGCACTGTACAAATTTGGGTTTCCAGGGGGAATTACCCCTTTCCCGCTATAGTGTAGTCTCTAATTTCCCATTCCAAATTACCCAGCCCAGTTATTCCCCCAAACCTCCAAAACAATAAAATGATACAGCTGACTAGCTGCTGGCCAGCTGCCAAATAAATTCTGCTCCTAATCCAGCAGTCCCCACCTCCAATGTTCAAACTCCTGATGCACCCACTGTTTCTGTGAAACCATTATAGAGAAGTACAGTGTTAACTTAATTATGAATAGTTGGACTCATTGTCTGAAAGAATTGCAGATAAGGGATACAGCAATTTCGCTTAAACAGCATGTTCAGAACAGTGGTGATCCAAGTTACTCAGACTTGCAGACTTAAGCTAGCTGCACAGTACACAACTTTGCACACCGCAACTCAACTCGATCGTCAGGGCATTAACAGTAGTGTAGTGTGTATGAAGACAAGTTTTAAGTCACACCCCCCTTCAGTCTGAAGAACCAACATGTTCGTTCTTCCCGACTAAAGGCAGTGCAACTTAAAACTGGTCTTAAATCTGCCAGTCTTGGTCGTAAACTCACACACACTACAAGACTGTTGGAGACACGACGATCGAGTTGAGTTGCAGTGTGCAAAGTCATGTAGTGTGTGGCTAGCTTTACTTAAATCAGATTCACAAATGGCAAGATCCATGTTTGCTATAAAAATACCTTCTTCTAGTAAAACAACTACTTTTAGTGGTGACATTTTATAAAAGAAGGAGCAAGGTATTCCATTTTTAGTCTGTTCAGCATGTCTGTAAGTGAAGAATTGAAGATGTTTTATTTGAGTAGTTCAAGTTAGGAGCAGTATAGCTGCACCAGCCCAATGGATTGGGGTGGGGGGAGGGGAATGTGTAGAAGGGGTAAGTTGTTATATTTGTGAGCCAATAGTGTGCAACAGCATACATTGTGGAATGCACCATACTACTTTCAACTGAAAATAACATGTAAGGAGGAAAGTATCACTGCAGATCTTCTTAGCTTCCTCTGTGTACAATGGCCACACTATGAAATGAGATAGATGTGTTGTACATGCCAGTTTTTCTTTTATTTTCATTTACTGACTGATATCACACACAGCTATTATACAGTCTACAAAATAGTGATTTCAGTACATATTAAATAAGGTACTGCTGTCACACACTTTGTAGGATGTGTCTGCCAAATTTCTCTCACTATGAAATGAGATAGATGTGTTGTTCGTTAATGCCGTTTTTTTCTTTTTCTTTTTTTAATTTACTGATATCTCACAGTCTACAGAATAGTGATTTCAATGAATAAATAAAGGACCAGTCACACAATTTGCCAGATGTGTCTGCCAAATTTCCCCAAATGATTTATTTTTCTCATTTAATCATCTTTTATCCAATTGCAAAACCAACTGTCTGACCACATTGACGGCTGCTTTCAGGTTTATTAGATCAACATGTCAGCTGATTTACTACTTGAGTGGCTTGCAATTAACCGCTGCATCAACTCAGTCTCTTGAATCTTCCCATATCATATGTATTGTGAAATTGGTTCTGCGTCATTCTGCTCCAAATAAGATTTTAGAGTTGTCAGAGACAAAGTACAGGTAGATTTGACATTCAAAACAGTGCTCCACGGACATAAACTTAAATTTGCAGACTTTTGGCTAAATGCAAAATGTTAAGTTGTGGCATCTCTTTGTGCCAGTTCTCTTGATGGGAATAAAAGTTTTTAAACAATACCCTCTGTATTAATAAAAGAATGATGCACATGTTATCATTATTGTGTTTTCAGTACTGTCAAAAACCAGCACAAAATCATATTTTTGGGTTCCATGAAGTAAACGGAAATACAGTCATCACTGTGACAATTTGAACTACCTGTTGTGACAGTGTATATACCTACAGGCAAGTACAGATCAAAAGCCCCTAAAGGTGCTATGAAGATAAAGCCCAAATATCTGAGCCACCTGATTTCTTGATCAAATAAGTATTGTGTGAAGTACAAATAGGGACAAATGGCCTGCCATGCTCACTTGTGACGGCTGAATATTTTAAATACAACTTTACTTACTCTGCAAGAAACAAATCTTCCAAGCGGGCAACAGAGGGCTGTAAGACGTTTCTACCCTAAATTTTGGAATTTGTGCATATGCAGTTTAAACTGAGTTTAAGCTGATCAAATGTGAGTGAGAGATCCACGTGTTAAACAAGCGAAATTCTCAAAGGTGTTGTCGCGGCTGCAATATCAGAATAATCCTGCAAAGCAGTGTTCAAGTCTGAACTATTTTAAGACAGATCACAGATAGTTGGTAATTGACAAACTAACAAGAGAGTCATTAAAGGTTCATGGTTCATCATACTACGAGATGAAGACTATCTCCTTGCCTCAGAATGGGCTGATTATTCATATTTTAACTCTATTAAGTTGGAGAAATCAAGGAAATGGTAAAAAATCCCACTTTATGAAATAGAACAACTGCATGGCAGATGATGTATGGTGGTATGTTAATAGTTACTGCGTTTAAATTCAAGTATTACACAGAAAAACTTCATATGCTGAGTCACAAACAAAGAGGCAAATTCATATGACAAACTGTGCATATCCAACAATTGAAACTGTCGGCTTTGATTAATTAGTATAACGTGGTAGCCTAATTCAGGAATGATGATCCTTTCAATCAGGGGCATAGCTGGGATGAAATTTTTAGGGGGGCCTAGGAACCAAATTGTGGTGACAGCAATGATCGTGGTCCTTAACTCTTACAAATTTTACTAGGACACACACAATTTTTTTTGGGTGCGGGGGGGGGGGGGGGGCTAGCAAACATCTGGAGGGCCAGGCCTGCCTCCCCTCCAACTTATTTGGTAAATTCAATCAGAATAATTTCTTGGTTTACCCTTACTATTCGGTATTTTCGTTCAGAAATATAATGAAATATTCTTGTAAGGGAAATAAGAGAACAGTAGGAAGATTTAGCCTATGTTTGAAAATAAACTTGGGGAAACTGCTTATTCCCTGTAAGTAAAATATTTCATTTGCATTCTTTGCAGGTTTTGATAAGGTCATGTAAGAGAATCCCAGATCTCATCATTTTCCCCACTTAAAACTATCTTTCCTTCCTGTTGACCTTAATGATGCTCCAACATCAGCCTTAGCAATGGAAAAGTCTGCAGGCCTAGGCCTGAACAATCTTAGTAATGGTAGGCTGCTACTAAATGTGTACCTGTGGCAGTTAATGACATCATTGTAAAGGAAGTGAGTTTATCCTATGATTGACTCCATTCAGATTGTGACTTTTAAGGCTGCCAGTAATTGACTTTAAACACATTTGAGTCCTCCATGGAAGCTTGCTTATGATGGTCATCTTCCGCTGTGTTGGGAGGCCAATCTGACAAGCACGATTAGCCTACAATAATGACACAGGAGAAGACTCAGCATCTAATTCTAAGTTAGAAGTTCTGATTTTTCATAGTCACTTCACAGCCCAGATAATTTTATTTAACTTCACAGTTTCTCTCTTTACACTCACTCTTCGACATGTACATGTAACTTTTAAATCCACTTTTTTCTGTAAAAAATTTGCTATTTTTGCGCAAACTGTATGCTATTGTGAAGCAAACATGCTTAAAGGGAGAATGCAGTCACACCAATAAAGAATTGTATAGTAGACTATCCTATTTCCTGAATGGATCATTAGAATCATGTGACTGTATTTTTCTCACTCAATTGTAAAATTTACAAGGCACAACTGTTTGGTTTACCTTGAATATATAATATTTATGTCCTAAAATATTATGAAAGATGCTTGGAAGAGAAATAAGAAGAAATTTGTGACAATTACCTATTGTTTCAAAATGAGTTTGGGGTGACTGCTTTTGACCTTTAAAATTTTGGGCAAAAGAGAGCAGCTCCCCCTCACCCACCCCATCCCAGTTAGACCTGAATGCTTATGTTTTGCATGGTCGCAGTTGTGCCCTAAAAGCATGTAAAAGTAGATTTAAGTAATAAAAAGCTTTTATAATAAAGAGACCATAGAGAATATGTGGTAATAATGAACTTGTAAATTAAGTCATTACTCCCATAGATCACTGAAATCTGCACCTTTTATGTAGAATGCAATAACCTGCCTAAGCAGGTTGCTGATTATGTATAAAAAGTCTCATTAACAGTTTAGAACTTTATAAAATTGTTACATTCTCTACCTCAAAGTTCTTTCTTTTCAATCAAAGAAGCAATATCCAACCACTTAGACTACTTGGTTACAGGTGTGCATCTCCACATTGTTTCATTTTTATTTTTGTTTGCTCCTTTTGTCCTGATTGTTTTCAACAAAAGTCAAGTTGATATGATCATGGAAGTACTACCTTTGAGGTACTACTCACATGATGTGATATGATCTTCAAGGGTTAACTTATTGCTACATTCAAAAGTTTAATGTCCACTGGTTCTCTATACCAGTGTATACATGACAGTGATGTAATTCTCTTATTCATATATTTGCGGTAAGTTGCTGGTATCATAGAAACTGCTCATTTTTATTTCCTTGTGTACATGGAACAGATGATTCTTACAATATGCCTTGCACTGTAAAATGATACATCACTACTGTACCTATAATCTGTATATAGGTACAGTGTCACTATAGTGAACTGATATCACACTCCATACTTCACATCAGTAGGGGGAAAGTCCAAAATGCATTACACATTTGGTTGGAGCTAATATGTGACTTGTTCAACTCTTAATCAGTACATTTTATATTTCTTCAGTGCAATGTTGACTTAAAGATTTAATTCACTGTTTACTTGAGATTGTTTCAGGAATATTAGTTTTAGAAGTAGTGGGCTTGGTGTTATTAATATAGATAAATTAGTGTAGACTGTAACAGATGGCTCTTTATGATGTGTTGTTGTATCATATAGGACTGTAACACAGCTTGGAGAGTGCAGCATAAATATTGCATATCACAGGTAAACCTCGGTATATTTTCTTGTTTACTCATTGCACAGAATTTGTCCTGTAAGAAAGTCCTGGGAAAAGGGTAGCATTGCCCTGAAAAAGTGCTTCCCTGATTTAAACATGGAAGTGCTTCCATGATTTAAAATAGGTTTATAGGTTAGTGGATGTAGATTAAGGTGATGTTGCAGTTGCCAGTTACATGTATTTATTGTTGCTTTATACCTTGTTTGTTTTCTCTTCTCAGCTGGAGACGACTTTCAACTTTGAAGAGAGGCTAGCCATTAGAAGGGCTATACGCCAACAGAGAAAAAAAAGTGGTAAGTCTTCTTTTCGTGAAGTTAACCATATAGGTAATCAAATGTGGACCACTTGTTTCTTTTTGTTCAGCTGTTGCAGTTAGGAAGTCCTAAATTCTATGTCATTTTGAAATTCTAAAGGGTTTTGTGTATGGTGAGTTTCAAGCAGAAGTGTATTAAGGAAAGCAAAGCAAGAGGGTTTTAGTGTGAGATTACACAGAACTTTGATATTGTGGGGGTAGAGGGGACCCTTTGTGGATCTGTTTGACATATTTTTGGGACTGTGTATCACTTTTGACTGAAGATATTGCAGGAAAAGGAGATCAAAGCATGTGAATTTCAGTTGTAAAATGATGGAAAAGAAAGAAAAGTAATGGTAGTAGCATTCATGGCTTAGAAAAGTCTGAGGTAGGCCATAATGATGACACAACCTTAAAATAAATTTCAGCTTGGAAGTAAAAGGTATGACTTCATATCCAATTGTAAATAGGGGGAGGGGGAGGATATGCCCCCTCTTCACCTCCCACCTCCTATATGTAATTTATAAAGACCTGTCAGTTGTGTCCTGCATATGTACACAACACTGAGGAAATTATTAGTGTGCAAGGAGTAAGGACAGTAAGACATTTGTCAAATAGTGTAGCTGTGACCCTTGTAATTGTGGTCCATGTCATAGATGACTTCTGGGAAGTTGCTAAACCACACCTTATTATTCTAAAACTATAAATTTGAAAACCACAATTTCCATCTCAATTTTGTTGTCATGAAAACTGTCACAATTACATAAATTATCTGCTTTGAGTCATGAATTAAATCCCTTCATACACAGCACTCTATGGTTGTGGACTTTAATCTGAAGTTTCATGGTTTCTTTCATTTTATTCCATTTGTGCCACTCAAAAATGGTAAAATGCAATGGAGAAACCTTCCAAAATGGTCTACAAATGGTCACTCTTGTGTGACGAAAACGCATTGAAACTTTATCTTCCTTAGGCTGTATTCCTAGTAAAGGTTTTTGTTTTGTTTAATGCAAGTGAATCTGTAAATGTTCACAAATTGTGCTAGAGTCAAGTAGTTTGTCTTCCATCTCCCTGCTATTACTAAGAGGCTTTGAAAACATTGTTATCAATACCTGTTCCACTTAAATCTTTTTCAACCCTAGTGCCCCCCTGTGACCCAATTGCTTGATAATTGATCTCAAATTTGCTCAACATTTCCCTTTGGAGAAAAGAAAATAAAAGTAGTGGAGTCCCAATCCCCTGCAATCTCTCTAAACAGCAGGATTAGCAAACTCACCTGAACTTGCCATGAGAGTTATTGGGTATAAGAAGATTGCCTGGCAGGCGAGGGTTTCAACTTTGACCCATGTGTCTCCTCCCCTGAGGGAAGAGTATAAATATTGATACCACTCCATGCAAGGTGTTCCAAACCTGCTCACCTCTTGAAGAAGGCTGGATTGACTCATAGGACTGTAGTAAAGTGCTTTGGAGTTAGTGTTTATAAATACTTGTGGTACATGCCTTCTTGGATTATTGTCCAGCTGAAGTGGAGTACTGAGTGTGTATTGTATTTTTCAAGGAGCTGCAGTAAACATTTGAAAGCAAAGACAAAAGAGTGCTTGTCACTGTGAAGTTTGTATCCTAGTGTCTGGAGGAAAAAATTTAAATGTACTTTTTCCTGTTGGTGAGTTTTTAAGTGAAACAGACATGTAGGTGTATTTCGCAGTGTGTGGCTTAAATATCCCATAACATGTTGTGCAACTTTTTACGTAAGTTAGTAACGGTAACATATATTTTTTTTAGTAGTATACATACTTTAGGAATTGCTACTGTTGTTCCAGTTAAATTATGAGTTAATTCTTGGGAAGCAAATTTACTTACCTGCCAGCTTCATAAAATTAATGGCATACAATTCTTATGAGTACAAGTATTGCCTGCTGGTGCAGTGAAAGGCTGGAAGTCTAGTTAAACTGGATCAAAATCTTATTTGATTTTAAGTCTACATCCAGTGGCTGAAGATACTGTATCTTGTGTAGTGTACATCATATCTTTTTTATATTTAGTGTATTGTGCATGTGGGTAGGATCTAATAATGTTCCTGTGGCTTGTTTCAGTCCATGTCTGCTAATTTTTAATGGATGTTTATTTATTGAACACACATGGTTTTAAGCGCAGTCGCTAGTATTCTACCACTTGGTAATCAATTTGTAGTCCCTGTTATGCTGTACAGAACAGGTCTAACTTTAAGCTTTATTTTTCTGGTCTAGCAGTTTAGGTGTACTTACTGAAGCACTGAAAATTAAATTTGATGAACCATGTTATATCATCCACAAGTTTATCAGCAGTTGTTTTATTAAAGAAATCATAAATTTGTGATGGGAAAAAGTGATTCAGAACCCCATATTTTGCAAGTGTCATGAAATGTTACTAGTTTCAAAATAATTTTGGAAACGCTATATTTTCTGCAACATTTAAACTGGTATACATCCGGCCCCTTGGTACAGTGTATAATTTCATCCTTGTACCATGACATTGTTATTTTAGTATCATGTGTAGACAGACAGCAGGGTATGTAGCCAAGAGTAACATGCATGGTTGCATTTCTTCGAAAGAGATTCATCCCCCCAAGGCTGAAATCTACCTCGATACCTCTGTGGTGACATCCAGTATGAGGCAGCTAGAAAAACACTTCCAAACCATTCGAAGAGTTCAATGGAAGGAAGAGACAAGAAACTTGCATTTTAAAATATTTTTAATCACCAGGGAAGAATTTGGGGTAGGGGTGAGGCAGAGTGGGGGAAGGGTGTTAGGTGACACATCAAATTGGGATTAAATTAAGTTGTTCACCTGTACTGTTAATCTGTCATGGTGACCAACCCAAGTTCCAAGTCCTTTCCCCTTCCATCCTGTCCTTACCCTCCACCTTACTTCTACCAGGGAGTTGCCACTCAGACCCCTGCTATACAAGTCTACACCTATGGTGTGTGTGCCAGTGCATTGGATAGTATTTTTGACCTTGAATATTTCAGACATGATTGCTACATGATTCAGTCAAAACCACATTATTTCAAGGCATGTAGCATGTTACAGTAGCATAGCTGTAGGTATTTGTGGTTCTTGGCAATCATGAAAATAATATCAGAAGGCCTATTGCTGGTTTTCTACCTAAAGACCATCTCTTATCTTGTAAAAAAAAAATAAAACAGAAAAAGCGAGAGAGAGAAAAAAAAACAGTGATGTTAATTCTGGCGCTCAAGTTTGTAACTTTGCAGTAAAGATTTTGCATATGAACATCACTGTCAAGGAAAACTTACTTCAAATGCACATTCACTTAAAGGGGATATGGCATCCCCCAAACCAGGGAGTTACTAGCAACTCTCTGTCCAAACATATTTTAGGAATAGCTCTAGGGTTTTAAATACAATTGAGTTCTGCACTTTAGCTAACATCCATTCAAACAATACAGTTTCACTCTGATTGGTCATCAGTGACTTGTACAGTCAGTTGCATTCCCAGCTAAGCTCACACACTGTGTTTGACAATCAAGCTACAATGGCTCTGTCATAGAGGTGTACTAGACAGGAGATTTGGTTTAAATTGTAGGAGGAGCTTGAAGTTAACTTAGTAGGGTGAATTCTTACTGTCTGGGGTGAGATAAGAGAGCCTTCAACATGTTGGCTACTTTGGAATTTTCCAAAGTGGGGTAAATCATGTTACCAATCCCATAGCAAAAAGATATTGTATGAAAGAAGCTTTGAATTTCATTTTTGTGGAAGATATCTGTGTCAATCAAGTTTGTCTTAGAGGTCACTGCTTGACTTAAACTCTGCACGGAGGTTGGTTTGTCATAGTAGGTGTAGAATGCATTTATAACATACCATACAGCAGGGGTGCTCACCCCCTCTGGCCCAGGGGTGGCAGCAAGAACCCTGGAGAGGGAGGGGGAGGAACAAGGGGAGGCGTGAAGTTTCCCCATGTTCTATATATCATCCCTCTCTTGACAGGTTGTCCCACAAAAGCCACCCTACAGTGCATGAAATTTTTCAGTCCCATTTTACACAGAATAACTGTGTCCTTGACCAGGGCTGAAAAAAATGTTTATTTCCCGGGAAGAGAGTCAAATTTTCCTCAGTTCCTGCCATATTTTCATACACATTTAAGGTGTAAATTTCCCTCCAGTGACCAAAATTTCCTTCCAAATGCCCAAATTTCCCGGGAAGGAGCCTCCCAGCTTCCCAACTTTTTCCACCCAGTGTCCTTGACTATGACAGACACAACTACTGTATCACAATAAGTGTGATACACAAACATCATGGAGACTGGGATTACCACTGCCCAGATATTAATATTTTGGCCTAGCAGACTTGGTCAAGATATGGCAGGGGGTGAGGGGAGGGGTGAGGAGATGAGGATTAAGAGAATTACAAGTAAGAGCTGCACATTATTGAGAAAATGCATCATGCTGTATTGACTGCATTAAAAAGCTGGTTTTCACACCCTTCCATTCTTTTGTCAAAGTGGGGTATATCATGTTACCAATCCCATAACAAAAAGATGTTGTAAATGTGTGTATAGATGTGGATATGTGTGTCAATCAAGTCACTGCTTAACATAAACTCTGCACCCATCTAGGTAAAACTGGGGAAGTATGAACTGTTGATCAATTTACGTAGGTCAGTTTGTCATGATAGATGTAGAATATATTTATAACATACCATGCAATAGGGTTGTTTGCCCTCTATGGCCCAGGGGACCATTTCCTACCCTGCAAAACATTCAGACTATGTACTGTATCCCACATCAGGCTAGTACATAGTCCAAGGGTTTTGGGAGACTGCCACAATATTTGTGGGGACCAAACCCCTTTATTAGGTCATTAGACTATACAGGTATTGCCAGAAACTCTTCCTACCGAAGGCTGAACAGTATTTTACACCTTCATTGAAAGCAGACACAAGTTTGAGGTCTTTGACAGAAAAGTACTGTACATGCAACTGTTAATCACATAACGCAGTGGTAAAAACATATTACTGAAATGCCATCTAAGGCTTTCTCATGTCACTGTCTCTGTTGTTTACAGTATCTTTTGATAGACAATAATATCTTCAGGGATGGATAAAACAGAGGATCATATGCTCAAGAAATGATTTTCTTTAGAGGTTACTCATGATATATCAAAACAAAAGGCTTTTAAGAGAATTTAGGCCACCTCCAGACAAAACATCCAATCACATTACATGTATCGGCAGAATACATAGCCAATTGAACAGACATACTCTGAATAGAAAGTATAATACTGTGAAAAACCATGGAAATCTGATTGTTCTCATTTTTGTGAGTGCGTAATTCTAGATCATCCGTAACATTCTAGCTTCTTTCAGAAGATATTAAGCTTTATGTTTCAAATTGTCAAACAAGCTGCATTGACTGACGTCAGCACATACGTGAGAATGTTACAAGTGCTGATCTTATGCAATGCCATACTGCATAATGTACTGTATGAACTGTGGGAATCCACACCAGTGAAATCTGAAGACACTTTTAGAAAACAGGCTCCCATGACAAAAAAAAATATGCACTTTTACAGAAATATTTACTGGATGATTGTGGAAACAAATTGCAGTGCAATGATTTCCTGCAAAATTTAGGCATTGTAGCTAGTAGATTACCTTTCAGAAGGGTAAAGAGGAATTTTCAGTACAATACAGGGTCAGAATTTTCTATCTTTCCCCTCAGGGTTCCTCCCTTCCTAGTGAAAGTGCCTCCCCCTTCCTCCCTTTAAATAAATTGAGAGACGTAACTGCGTCAGTGAATTCGAAGAGGTTGCAGTATATAGTTCATTAGTTGGTCCAGTATGTCTCGGGACCCTACTGTACCGGTAGTCAGTTTCATGGTCAAGACAGTATTTCCTTCCTGCCCCATTTTCAAGAAATCTGCAGTGGTTAGAGTATAATTTGCAGTAGTAAAACTACAGTAGGACCCCACTTCATAAAGTGTATGCTCAGTCTTGATATGGAAATATTACACAAGCTCTTTTTGAAACTGTGAGCTCTTTACAAAATGAGGTTGAGAGTAGGGAGAAGCCAGCAAACCCCCAACCCCCAGGGAAGATTTTTTGTATTAAAATGATGCCCTCCCCTTCTATGGCAAGACAATTTCTGGTTCACTATGTATGTAGTAAATTGAGGTAATAATGTTGTCATCCTCTCCTATATAGGCTCATAGCCAGAATAGCCAGTGGGGGGGGGGGCACATCGATGTTGGAGTTTTGCTGGTCTGGGGGAGGGGTCTAAGGGGAGGGGGAGCATTACCCCTTTAAAAATTTTTGCCAATTCCAAGGACTCTAGATGCAAAATGATGCAAGATTTTCCATTTTGCTTCATATATTTGTATTTTAAAAATGCTGTTCTCATTATAAATTTTTCCTCCTTCAGTGAAAGACCGTTTATTGAAAAATTTGGGGGGGGAACATTTCCTCCCCCCTTCCCTCCCCCCACCCCCGCAGCTACGTGTCTGCTCCTGTATTCTGTGGCACTCTTTAGCATCGTGGTTCAACAAATTCTTTAAAAGGGCAAATGCAGCCACCTCAATTTGAATTAGTGTACCTTGGTATCTTTATTCATTTATGGCTCTTTTTAGTCACATGACAATATTTTTGTTAATAAGTTGATAAGTTCCTGCAGAAAAATTCCTTAGTTTACCTTTAGCATACACATTTTTTTTTTTTATAAATCTGTCATTTATTGAATTCAGGATTGTCATCAAACACAAACATATGGAGAGATGAGTTAAACTGATGGCAATCATGTTTATGAATATGAATAGAGAAGTCGTCATTTCTACAACTTTGCCTGATCACTGATTTGATGATACAGTGTGTTTTCCTCAGTATGTAAATGATGCTGGGTATTAATAGACCTTCTTATATACATGCACAAATGATCTACTGATTAACATATATACCTGTGCTTGTGAACTTATAGACGGAAATGTACAAGAGATAAAGGGCTAAGGATTTACAAAAAGAGGAGAATACCTAACGTGCAACTACTTTACAAATTATAACACTCTAGACTCTAGTACAACAATTCATAAAGATTTTGCACACGAAACTGAAACAACAGCTCAAAGTTTAACTATAAATTTGGGGAATATCATGCTCAATGTTACAGTAAGGTAGTGATGAAATGATGTTGTCATACATTTTCTTCTGTTTGAGTTACTGATACTTTTTAAGCAAATTTATTATTCCACTTTCATTATAAATATGAGTTTATGGTAAACTTTTACAGGATCTGGTTGCATAGCATTCAATTTACAATTGTACAAATAATAAGCATTAACATACAATATTTAGGGTAGATGTTTAAAAACATGTAAGCTATTTGGGAGGAAAATTTGAGAATTTTTGTAAGAATTGGCTCATGTTTCAAAGAACAGTTGGGGAAACTGCTTATTCCCTTTAACTTTTGATAATTTACAACCAGTTTTTCAGACAGTGGAATACATAGTGGCAACCTTGTTGGCATCCTGCTACCAAAGTGAAAATGTGAATACTATTTCAGACTGGGAATTTGTGGATGATACACTGAGTGATCAGAAAACTGTAGAATTTATTCTAGTAATTCACTCAAACTTTGACACTATGATTGTATTCTGTTGACTTATCTATTGATCCCTGCAACCCTTATTACAGTCTGGATGTACCATTACAAGTAAAAATTTGAGTGACGAAGAGAAGATCTGTCCATCTTAAAACATGTAAACCTGAAAATTTTTCGTAGTAAACAAGTGAAAGTTAAAGAGTGTTATATTTTACTGCAAACCTTGAGATTTAAAACATTTAAATCAGACCAACTGGCAATTATTACATTCTAGTAAGTTTTTATGGTCATTGAGCTACATATATTGCTTTTAACAGCTGATTTTTTTGACTTTTGCAAGCAGCGAGATGTAGAGATCATGCTGTGTGACCATACCTCAAACTGTGGGTCTCACAGTGAAATTGAGGGTTGGTAGGTCTGCAGTCACACAACAGGCAATGTTGTGAAAAATCAAGTTTTCTACTGTTACTTGCAGCCTAAATTTCTTCCTTTAAGGAAATTGCTCTGATAAGTGAGAGAAATGTGTGACATTAATTGTTTTGACTTGTCAGATGGGCTCTATCTTCTCCTGGAATCAATATGTCTTTTAGAGGGAGAAACTTCAGCAGCACCTTAAGTAATTGTGATTCTGGACTGGGTGTAAAAATGGATTTATTGTCATTTTCCTTCTCTATGCTTATAAATTTTGGGGGCACTTCCATTAATCTTTAGCAGTCAGGCACATTTTGTAATATTTATGGTTGACTACTGTGTCACACCAGCCCACCTAGAACCTTCATCTGTACAAATCTTTGTTGTGCATGATGATGAGATTATGTCTGTTTCATACTGAGAGCTATTTGTTGGTTTTACCCAGGCTTGTATTTTCAGAATCATGAGTAAAAAAGGCCAGAAGCTAACATTAGAAAAATATCCATGTTGGCACTGAAATAATTTGCTTCCTAACACTCTCAAACTGCTAAGAAGTTTATAAAGCTTTTTCCCACCCACTCAAATTTCCCAAGTGTCTGATGTATTTTATCATACTTGCCAAAAATCAGTTGATGCTTGAGTCAAGTTCAAGTTGTTTATATTTGAAGGAAGTAAGATTTTCTCAGCTGGGTGGGGCTATACAAGGGTCACCATTATGGCTGAGCAAAGGGGGAGATGAAGTCATTTTTCTGTTATTGGTTACTTCTTCCATTCCTTTCACTGAGGTCAATTACCTCAGTGGCCACATACTTTACTGAATCTTTAGTAATTGGTTGGGACTAAAACAGTGTTGAAAAGGATAGGGAAAGTGAAAGGTGAGTGTGGTACTTGTAACTGTGATTTAAGTGATGAAAAAATTGGAGGCAGTTTATCACAATGCACCCTTAAATGCCCTTTTTACAAAGCTACTGTAAGATTTCAGTAAGATAGAGGCCAACTCTGTATGGATTCATGCAAATGCTCCTTTAATAAAATTATGTCCCTCAAAACAAGAACTCTGTACCATCAAAGTTGACATGCTTGTGGGGGGGGGGGGGGGGGGAGGGCATTTATTTTGCTAACACTGAGGGATCTGATCATTGATGGACTATGGGGTGTGGTTTGGGTTGAGTAAAGTCTCAGTTGGGCCAGAGAAAAGTCCTGAGAAAACAGGTAAACTTGACATCATGGTGGGTGTGCATTCACTGTGCAAAATGTGTTGGGTGTAGTGGTGAAATTTGTCTTGTTTAAATAGTCTAGAAAATTTGTTACTATAGCAAATCAAGGTTTTTCCTGTTTGTAAATACACCATGAAGGAGATGATATGTGGCTTGTTATGGTATCTATGCAGTTGGCTGTAAGCCTATATCAAGTTCACTAGCACCATGCTCTATGTAACAGTAAACCTACTGTTTTGCTCCAGACCAGCTGTCTATACTTCAGCTGGTACTTGAATCACTACACTAGCTAGATTTGCTTGTTTAACCTTAACAGTGAACCTCTTTGTCTTGACAAGTGTTACCATGACTCATGGTTGTAAAGGGTATATTAAGGTAAAAAAAAATAACACAAAAAGTACATCCAGGGGTTGGATTATTGTCAAGGTATGTATCATACAAAATACTTCCTGTATCTTGGTCAAGCTTGTTAGTTGAAATATATCTTACCTACTGAAATCCTAACCGTGAAATGTGTAATCTGATATCATGCCCATTTAACAGTTTTTACTGTAATTGTGACATTTGTTATATTATCATTGAGAGGTTGGTGGGTGAGAATTTATACTCATGCACTTAATAGCTTGAATCATCCCTCAATTAAGAGAATTATTACTCCTGCTAACATTTTTCTTTTCAAGAAAGTCGTAAGTGTAGATTGATTATGTCTTCAACTATACATGCAATGGATGGTGATGATTATGTGTAGACCTGGTAGTTCTTCCCAACCTGTGATGAAGAGCATGCCATGCAACAGATTATGTAGCTTATTATGTGAGCCTTATTGAAGTTATGTCATTTTGATCAGGTGGGATCAGGTGTTTATTGTCATGTTTACCCCCACTGTAGGCTTCACTAATTCAAAGGACTTCACATTTTAGTAACAGATTCTGATAAAAATATATGATTTAGACTATACCTTTATAATGCCTGGGCATCATCTACACTCCATCACATCTTCCTCTTCACCTCTCACTGTATTATGCCACATACTGTAGCTATAGACTTGTATGTAGCTAAATGTACCTTGTCATAGCCATAGGTTTGCAATTTAAACATTTTCACTTCAGATTATTTCTGTTTGTTCTTATCTGGCATGAAGATTATTGTTGCAGATTAATTCGGCTTCATAATTATGTGTCCTTTGAGGTTACCAGTTACCTGTAATAAGTGAGGGGAGACACATTGGTACTTTGCTAAAAACACCTTAAGTTGATGCAACACCTGTCAGTGACCTTATTGGGCTACACCGATCTGATAAGACCAACATACTTGAAATTTACCTGTGAATCAAAGTAATGCTCACATACATTCATAGACATGAATGAGGGTCACTTTGCTAAAATAAGACTAAAATAAGGCAGTTTCATGGCTATAATTTGTATTGCCAAGGTGGTCACTGAAACTTAACTTGGACTTGTTATCCCTGTATAGGGAGAACCTATATTTTACAATTGCAGTGGATCAACAGTGTCCCCCCCCCCCCACATAAAGTCACTCAGAGTGGACCATCCTCTCTTCATATCCCCCTCCCCCATGTTAGCTATGCAAGTGAACACATGGTATTGTAATGTACTGAAAAAAAGCTGGAAATTGGTGCTGTTTGCAAGAGAACTTTTTGACTGTGAGTAGTATTGACATTCATTACTTCCAGCACAGTAAAATTTGCTCTTACATTTCAAATTGCAAAAGAAACTCTTCCAGTCTGTTTTTAATATGTTTTCTCTTGACATGAAATCCATGTTGGATCAATGATCCACAATGAAAATTATTTTGGGCTTAATTCTGCTATTCCATGTCTAAATGTTGGATTTTTTTTTACCAAAATGTGCCCTTGAGTTATCTTCTCTTTCGATCGTCATGAATTAATACATATCACTAACATTTCTTTAAATTTTAAACAAGAAATAAAACTAATATATGAAGACTCAAATTCAGTATATATTATGCATTTCCCCTGGGAAATTTGCTTTGAATTATCCAGGGTCCATTTTGTAAGCCGGTGCTGTTGAACGTAAGGGCAATGTTACAGTGGGAGCTGAACTTGAAGCATACAGATCAGAAATGATGGAAAAGTTAATTTAGAACACATCTTTTTACATTGTATCCCATCCTTGTGAGCACTACTATTTTTCTTTTTCTTTTTCGTTGCATTGGTATCAGCTGTGTGTTTAAATTGCCTTGCTAGAGGTGGACTGTAAAATATGCCTAATAACTCATTTGGGTTCTGTAACATGTCCTACTAAGACAAGGCAAAAACTTGTTGAAAGGATTGTACTGAATGATGACATAAAACAGAATTTTTCAGCTTATTTTTTTGCCAGTGACCCAAGAGTATTTGGTTCATTGTAAGACTACATTGGCTGCTTTATGCACAGTCTTTTAAAGATGTACCATTCATCTTCCCTAATGTCTTATTTCCCAGTTATCTAAAGTAAAGGTAGTTTGACTTGCTAGTCCCCAGGCTGTTGGAAGCATCTGTCCGCCAGATAACATATACTCAACACCCTTCCCTCCCATCTCCACTCCTTGCAGAAAAGATGCATGTAGACTTTTGAGAAGTTATCAAGATTTAATGGAAGTAAGAAACGATGAGGGGCACACTTATCAACTAGATCTGCATAAGTGAAGTGTTTATATCAGCATTTTTACAATCATAATGGTCATAATATTCACATACATTTTAACACAAGTTGGGGCCTCCTTAGCTTAATATTGATCAAAAGGTGCTTCATCTTGGTTTGTTGTCATCAATTGATTTCCTTTGAAATGGTGAAAATGGTGCATGATATAAGCCTGAAAAAAAAAAAAAATATGTCACAACTGTTATTTTTCTAGCTGTATGTCAGTGTTTAACAGTTACCTTTTCTATAATATCTCTGAAGAGTATTTTTTCTCCAAAATTGAGGTAGCAAGTTGAAATCTTTCAAACTAGCTGTGTACATCTAAGACTTAGAACTGAACACATGAAAACATGTGAAACTAGAAAGAGGCTTCACCCTTATGTCATTTCATTTCATTTCATTTCATTTATTTGTTTCATCACATTACATATAGACATATGATGTGAAAAGAAGTCATCCAGAAAGCCAAGACTGGCTTAACAAGGTGGATGACTCCCTACAAAAAAAGAAAGAGAAAAAGGAAACAGATATCTGCAATTTCTACAAGACACAGTAGACTTAGTTTAACTTGCCATCATGTCATGATGGCAAGTTAAATGTATGCTTGTCTATATTCTGTAAGGTTGCTGAAATCTCTCTGATTGACACCCTGTGGTTTGATGAGCTGCTTCATTATCCTACAGGGAGGTTGGATTAGTTTCATTGTGCAGTGGCTGACTACATTTTTCATAACTTAGTCTGTGTCCCCCATCCAAACAGAGTTTATCAGGGAGGAGGACACTTGATTGATACAGTACCTTGGGCACTACATGGTAATGCAAGGTGCTACCCCGACCAACATTAGTATCCATGGTACTTAGGGTCAGCATAATACTTCCATGTGCTTCCATGCTTCAGGGAAAATGCTGTTGGGAGTTGGGGAGGTGATTGAGGGTGCAAAGTCTCTAAGATGTAGTGTTTTGTTATTTAAAGGCAATTGACAAAATTTCTTTGGAAAATCAGCAAACTCTTGCAAATCTCCTCTTATTGCATTACAAGCAACTGTAAAGAAGTTTTTGAATGTAACTATTTCAAACAATAGGTAAAGCAAGGAAAAATTTTCCTTGAATTTCACAATTCACTAACAAAAATATTGTCACATGATCAAAATAGGCCATTCATGAACTAGAGTGACTGGGCATACTTACTCTGATTGGGGTGACCGCCTTTTCCCTTTAAATTGTGTCTATTACTGTAGATTATGGCATTGGGTGTGTGGTAAGTACAGACAGCTAGTAGGAAAGAAACAATTCCATGAATATTTTGAGCTGTAAATTGGGTTACAGCAGATCTATCAGTAGGAGAAACTCACATGTGGAGGTAGAATTGGGAAATCTAAATAATGCATGTGCTAGAGGTCATCACTAGGCTCTCTGTGTAGGACTGTAGTTTTTTTTTTTTTTCATTCTTTTAATTATCAGTCATGCATCCCAGTTTTGTTTTTCCTTTATTTGGTATGAAAAAGGAAGTCACTTTAACTTAATTTTCTTTGCAATGGATAATCATCATTTCCCTTCACTACTGTTGTTTTCAAGGTGATGACAGATCTCTGTGGTTACAACTCTGCACTTTAAGAAGTTTTACATCTTTGATTGGGCTTGCCCATAAATTAAATAAGTCCTTGCTTTTACTGTAACTGTTCTTGTAGAATAATGGGCACAATGAGATAACCTTGCAACATGTCTTTGTTTTGTTCATCAGTTTTGTTTTAATAATACTGACTCTGCATTAACAGTCAATGGAACAGGCTGTATATATGCAGTTTAATCAGTTTTAAATGCTTTTTTTGCAAAATTTACATATAATCTAGTTCACAGAGTACACAGACAGGTTGTTAACTAATGCATGTGACATATTGTTCATTGGCTATTTCATAGTGTTATACCATTCAGCTCTCTGTTTCACTAATGGTACAGAGACTTATATCAAAACTATTAGTGAAAGCTTTTTAAAACTGGAAGTGAGCCCAGTACACTGTGGAGCTATTTCTGTTAATAAAAATAAGGAAATGGTTACCCCATGTCCACAGTAGCTGTTTATGTACTCCTAGTACTTACACATGGTTATCACTACTACCAGAAGGCCAGCTCCAGTATTTTGATGAAATGACTGTTTGTGGAAAACCATGAATGTACCTCACTGTGTGTTTTGTATGGTATATGATTATTTGGAGTATCTATTCAGAATGCAGAAATGGGGTGGGAGGATGTATTGGCATTTACCAGTTGGAAAATTTGCAAAAAGAACAAGTAGAAGGACAGATTGATCATTGGTAACTCTCTGGACAGATATTAAGTTTTTCCACATACATACATTGATAAGGCCAGGGGAATGAATTTTGGCCTGTAGTAGTTTCTGTGAGCCCTATGAATATTTTGGTTTGACAACTAATTAAGAGCTAGTATAAGTGATACTCACTGTTGTAACTGGTTAAAAGTTCAGTCCTTATAAATGCTCAAACACAGTGCAGAATTAAATTCCCTTGGAGAATGAGGAAAACATTCCTCTGTGTGACTAGGTGTTGTAATTTAAAGGAAATAATCAGTCACACCAAACTTACTTTGAAACACCAGCAAACTGTTACAGATCCTTTCATTTCTCTTACAAGTATCTTTCAGTATGTTACAGAACAAAAATTTTGCATATCAAAGGTGAACTAATAGGTTAATCTGCTATGGATTTCACTGTTCAGTGAGAATATCATCACATGACTCTAAAAGTTCCATTCATGAATTAGTATACCAGGGTGCATTAATTCACAATCTGGTGACTGCATTTCCCTTTAAAGGTCATTCCCTTACAGTTGTAGAGGGTAGCAGGTGGGTAGTATCATTTGTGTGTCCCCCTCCAGGTTACTGAAATAAGAGCTCTAAACAAGTGGTGTGAGAGGAAGGTTTTCCTCATGTCTAAACTAATTGAATCTAATGTTATCCATACAGATGCATTTCCCATTTGTTCTAGCACCTCATTTCTCTTAGCTTATAATTTACAACATTCAACTTGCTCATCATTCTCTGTAAATGTACTGTGAGGAAATGGCTTGATACATTTGAAATTTAATGAAAAGGTTTAGTTTGCCTTGGAAGCGACCTACAAAGTTACCCATTCTAAATTCAAGGCTGTCTTGCTGGAATTCAATAAGTCCTTCTAAGATGTCAGAGTCTTTAAATAACAAAAATGTCAAGTGTAATCCCCATGGGGACCTGCAGTCCATCTATTAGGAAAAATAGATGCAACATCCAGGAAGATAGTAGAGACAGCAGTTTTTAGCTACACACTTGAAAATTCTTTTTCAGGTATGATTGTATTTTTTATGCATCTCATAAATGCCAAACATATTTTGTTACTTGCTAAAGGACAACATTTTTTCAAGAGAACTTCATTGCAGAAGAATTCATTTTTGTCTCTGTGACTCTTACTAATATTCCAATCTGTTTCTTTTCAGTGGAAAGTCAAGAAGCAAGTAGAACTACTACTGAGAACACAGCAAGCCATTTACAGAAGGATTCGTCTCAAGCAAGGACTAGGCTGTCAAAATCTAACGGAAAAGTTCAGCATAAATCAGATGGAAAATCCTCAGCGAGAACTCTTTCCACTTCTAATGGACATAATTTGGAAGTGAAAACAGCTTTCAGGTCTGATGAAACCGATAAGTCAGATAAAAGAAATGTCCAAACGACACATGGATCTGGAAAAGCAAGCTTGGATTCATATTCCAGTGCTGGTAAAACAGAGCAGAGAATCTGTGAGCATGTTGGGTTAGAATCAGGAAAATTGGATCAAAATCGTGTTTTTAAGAAAGAAGAGAATGAACTGGATCTTAAAATGGATGATGTCGAGTCTAAAAACCTGAAAAATATTTCTTTAAAGGATACTGTAAGTGCTGGTAAAGAGTTAAAAGAATATGTTAGAGAAATTGAAAGTGAGCATGAGCATGGTAAGAGAGAAAATGGGAAAGAAATGCCAGATCTTGTTAAACATGACAAGGAACAAAAGAAGGAAGATGTCAGCTTCCCAAATGACATGGAGAATGATTCAGGATGTGAAGAGAAGAAAGAAAGGAGTGATGAGGAAACCTTGCAAAAAGATGATAATGAGAAAGGAAGAGAAATTGGGAAAAGTGGAGTAGATCTTGAAGCAGATGTTGAGTTATCTCACAGACTCATAGAGGTGCACATTGATGACAAGGATGATGCTGAGAAAGAACTTGAGGAGGAAGATAGTCAAGATGCCCTGTCAAGTCAGATGAAAGAATCTCATCAAATGAGTAATCCTGTCGGCAGACTCATAGAGAAGGAAGAAACTGAAGTGGAAGAGACAGCAAATAAGGAGGAAAATGAAGCAGGTGATGTTTTGTTGTCACAGGATGACTGCTGTTTGGAATCAGAGAAAATTGGTCTTTCAGTTCCTGAAATAACAGAGAAAATTCCATCACATAGAACTGAAGATAGTCATGTGGAATCTGAAACAGAAGGGAGTTTGAAAGCGTCAGAAAGAATTGTTGAAGTTGTAGGTCATCAGTTGGTAGGGTCAAGGCAAGATGATGATGGTGATGCAGTTTCTAAGAAGGATTGTAACAGCAATGAGACAGGACCAAAAGAGAAAGAGGAGAAAGTGAAAGAGAAAGCAAAAGAGTGTGAAACAGAATTGGTGGAGTTTCAGAAAGACAATACCCCAAGCAGTAACTCTCACAAGAAAAAAGATCTTTCTATATTAAGTTTGGAATTGGGTTTAGAGGAGAAAGGTGAAACAAGTGAATTGCAAAAGACAAAAGAGGTAACAGATGAGGGATATCTGGGAACATTAGAGAGAATTGATGACAATGTTGTAACTGAACTCAGTGATGAGACCATTTCACATGGAAGTGAGAAAGAAACTCAGCAGGTATGTGATAGCACAAAGAAAATTAGGTCAATTGATTCTGGAAGCAAAGGTAAGGCCAGAACTTTAAGTGGGGAACAAGGAGAATCTTATAGGACAGTTGGGAGTGAAGGGGTAAATAGATTTACTGATGATGAAATTAAGGGTAAGATTGAAGCAACCTCCTCTGGTAAGGAGAAAGGACTGCAAGGGATATCTAAGAGTGACAAAAGTGAGTCTGTTGAAACTGAAAGTGAGGGGAAGGACAGGACCACTTCATCTGGGAGAGAGGAACAACCTGTAGGGACATGTGAGGGCAGTGCAAAAACTAGCTTCATTGATAGTGAGAGCAAGGATAAGGATAGAGACCCTTCATCTGAGGGAGAGAAGGAACCTCAGGGAATATCTGAAAAGAGTGAGATAAGTATGTCCATTGAAACTGAGAGTGAGGGGAAGAACAAAACAAGTTTGTCTGGGAGAGATGAACAACTTCTAGGGACATCTGAGAGCAGTGCAAAAACTAGATTCATTAGTAGTGAAACTAAGGGAAAAGATAGAATAACTTCATCTGGGAGACAGGGAGTACCCCAGG
Source organism: Holothuria leucospilota (assembly GCA_029531755.1). Taxonomy (NCBI): domain Eukaryota; kingdom Metazoa; phylum Echinodermata; class Holothuroidea; order Aspidochirotida; family Holothuriidae; genus Holothuria; species Holothuria leucospilota. The sequence continues at coordinate 5,257,396 of CM055964.1, forward strand.
GTTCACCAGAGAAAAGTGAAATAAGTAGGTCCATTGAAACTGAGAGTGAGGTAAAGGAGAAGACAGCTTTGTCTGAGAAAGAACCTCAGAAAACAACTACTAGCAGAGAAAAGATTACATTTGTAGAAACAGAGACTGATGGGAAGGAGACCACTTCATCTGAGAGGCAGAAAGCATTTGAGGAAGAGGAGAAGCAGGAACTGAAATTAGAAGATATCAATGATGAAAGTGTTCTGAGGAAAATGGTATGTATGAAGGTTGGTCAAGTGGTATGGCTGTGTGTGAGTGTGTTGAACAGGTTGGTCTCATGAAGCATTGACTTGGTGGTGACTCGGTGGCTATTAAAGGCAAATTATGAAAACATAGACCAGCTTGTACAGCTTATAGATAGATCCATGTAGAGATCATGGCTTCAGAGATACCAGCAAGGTTCTGTCTGTGAGACTTGAAAACTGCATTAAATTACAGTAATGCTCCTTGTAGAGTTTATTCACCCTTGTCACAGCATCACACTCCAGGCCTTGTGTTTCTTCGACATGTTAGCTGTCAGGCATTACCATTTAGGATTGTGCTTTGTGTGTCATGCTATATGCAAACAGTAAGCTAGCTTAGCTCAGCCATGGTGGCCAGTTAAGGTGCATTCACACCAAAACCAAAATCTGCTGTGTTTTGTGGGAAGGATGTAGAAATTTGTTTCCCAGGACAAATAGAGGCAATTTTATTTCAATGAAAATGTAGGTCATTGCCCCATTCTTTCTGAGGTAAAAAATTTTGCGTCCAGCCTACTAAAAGCAGCAGTTTTCAGTTTTGGTGTGAACACACCTTTAAAAAAAGCAGAATGAATGGCGAATTGGGAAGTTATAAATATCACATGAGCAGGGTTGTAGCCAGACCAATTTTAGTGGTGGGTTCCAAGTAAAGAGTCCACCCAGAGTGTACCTAGTGAAACATGTTATTGTTGATAAGAGTGAAGTATATTCTTGATTTACTGGCTGGCTGTAAATTGGTGTCCTATATTTAAGCAAAGTGGGGAAAACACAGCAAAAGGTAGATTTTCCTTCCAACTTCCTCTAAGACCAGTTGAAACCATCGTGTTTTCTACTACTGGAAGGAAAGTTAGAACCCAGCTGTACCAGGCTAAATTACAGTTAGTCCTTGGTGCTAAAGGACAATGCCAGGCGGCACTGCCCAGTGCCACCCACCGTAGCTACAACCCTGCACATGAAGAACCCCTAGTGTGGCTCTTATAATTTATGTTATGGAATTACATTATCTGTTGACCAAATTAGACTTTTCATTGATGGAATTAAAAGATGATCCTCCATATATCCCTTTACTGGTGACACTACAGATAGGTTGTATCTTAAGTCCAAACTTTGAAGTAGTACAAACTGCCTGTTGTGCTTATTAACTACCTTGGATGCATAGTTTCGTGTGCAGTCACACAATTTATTTTGCTGATTCAGCTACTAACTGTATCCATATTTTTTACTTAGTTGGACAATAACTTTGACTTTGAGGAAAGAAGGAAAATCAGAGCTGCAATCCGTGCCTTGAAAAAGAAACAACAAAGTCAGTCGACCCCAGGTGAGGAAACCAGAAGAAACTGATACAGAAGTCAGCAGTGGGAGCAATATACTTGTAGTGCTATTGATTTTAAAAAGAGTTCTCTAAAAGACTGAAGCACATTTATTTTGTTTTGCATTAGGGTAGAACTTACAGTATTGTTTCTCAACGAGTGGGCCACACCCTCAATGAGCCCTGAAGCGCCCTCTCTAGTGGACTGCAAATTCAGCCTAAATATTGGATAAGTCTAGTTATTATGTGTTTTATGTAGTTCATCTCTTCTGACACGTGGAATTTATAAGTTTTCGGTGCTCATTGTTGAAACATTTCCAGTGTTGTTAAGTTATAATTGTAAGTGGAACTTCATTTAATTCTCAGTTGATGGTAAAAAGTGATCCTTGGGTAATTAAAACAGTAAAATGTGGGCCACGAGTTGCAAAGATTGAAAAAAATTGACTTTTAGTATTCATACGAGGACTGGATTTATATTAGGCCTACTCACATTAGCTCAGGAAAATTATAAAGTATGGAATAGAAAAGGTCCAAGGGAAAGAAAGTTGTGCAATTGAAAGAGGGCTGTTTTACTGTTGGATTCAGTATTTGTGGGATGTTTGCACAGCATGCATGAGAAAAAACTGTATATATGTTGGTGTTTCCTGCCGACTCCCCTGCCACCCCCTTTCTTCCACCAAAAATATTTGCTGTCCTGCCAAGTCAGATTGGATCAGGACTATATTGGTTTCCCTCCACACTTACCTTGCAAATAAAGTTTGAGTCAGAAAGGATCAAAGTGTCCATAAAATTTCTGCTTTGGAAGATTCACGGTACTGTTGTGTAACTTTATCAAAATAATCCTCCTGAAATATTGTGTCAGTTCTCCCTCACTTTCTAACCACCCATGAATGGTCCTTTCCTTTATTGAGATGCTTCATAGTCTTGTTATAGATACTAGGATACACAGACCTGTCCTTTTGAAGGTCATGGGTCAAGCCTACACACTGGTTGGTTTGTTTTATTTGTTGATGCAAGATCTGGTAAACCCATGCATTAACTACTTTTCAAACTTTTTCTCATGCATGCTGTGCTGGTCAACTTTCACCTCATCTTTATTTGTCTTTCACAGAAAAGAAAATTGTACAGCAAAGTTACTTGAATCTACAGAATAGCTCTTGGAAGTCAGGAAGAAACACTGCTGTGTCCAAGACAAATGCTTCTCCCAAGGTGGTAACAAATTCTGGAAGAAAGGTTGGTTTCTAATTATGTCTGAATATTGAAATCTAGTTGTCATTATTGCCCCCCTCCCCACTTACCTAACTCTGAATTGTACCCTCACTTCCCCACTGTAAGTACTCATGTGGCAAACTTGATTGCTCAGGGAATTCAGAGAGATGCATTTTGCCTTTGACTTTATAGTAACTTCTGTGTACTTGGAAAATAGAAAACAAACACAGAAGTTTGGATGACTAGCTTTGTCCTTTTCAAATTGACAAAAAGAGGCAAAAATGATGGTCTATTTTTCACTCACCATTATTCTATGCATGTGAAACAATTTCAGCTACATACCCATTGTGCACCCTTTGAGAAATTTTTGTTATCTATGTTTAGATGAAAAATGGTGGTATCTTTGTCAAAGCTTTGAATTGATTATATGGTGTGAAATTTTCATAATTGAGTGAATTTTCCCATTTTTGGACAGACAGGAGGGGAAAAAAAAAATTAGGGATTGCATAAGTTGCCAACTTTGGAAAAATTTTGCATGTATGATGGCTTTGATAAAAAAATAATGGTGCTATCTGGCAAGGTGGGGCTTATAGCTCTGCACTTATTACATGTTCAGAAATTCTTATTGTTTAGTGTTTTTCTTCGGTCGGTCTATGACATGGCCTCAAGGATACCATTCATTGTTGCATACAGTAGGCCTGTCATGAAATTTTTTGTCAAAATGCCTCCCACATTGTGGGAAATGGCACTTTCTAGACCTTGTAACTTGTATCTAAACATCCTTTGTTTTGAGATTTAATGCTTTAGAAATTTAGACTTCAAGGAAAAAGCGTAAATTCAAAAACGTTATTAAGTAAACTCACTTTGCAGGGGAAACAAGACTTTAAGTTACTTAACAAATTCATTGATTTAAACATTGAACTATTAAAGGTATTCTGGGCTATTTTGTAATAGCATGCTGTGGCATGCATGCTTAAAGGGAGAATGCAGTCACCCCAATAAAGAATTGTATAGTAGACTATCCTGTTTCCTGAATGGGTCTTGAGAATCATGTGACAGTATTTTTCTCACTCAATTGTAAAATTTACAAGGAGCAACTGCTTGGTTTACCTTGAATATGCAATATTTATGTCCAGAAATATTATGAAAGATACTTGGAAGAGAAATGAGAAGAAATTTGTGACATTTAGCTATTGTTTCAGAATAAGTTTGGGGCCACTGCCTTTGACCTTTAATAAGAGAGAGTAGGTCTACTAAACAGCTTTGCCTAGGTTTCAGGTGTGTCATTTACATTGTGTAGTTATACAGCTAGTTCAGCAACATTCATAACTGGACTTAGGGGGAATCCAACATTTCAGAAAGTCTCATTGCTCAGGACTAGTCAACCACATAGCACATGTATAGCAGGGTTGGGGGATTTCCCTGGGGATATTTGAGAAAAGGGGAGCCCTTGTATGTGATTTTTCAGGTTCAGAGAGCCTTAAAATCATAATTGCAAAAACGAAATTTTCAGTATTTTTCATAATTTTTTGTAAATAGGCTAACTGCCATGTAGGAAATGTCGCGCCATGTAGGAAATGTATGCAGGCTACTTCCCTGCATACAGCATGACTGCAATCAATTCTTAAGCCAATCACATTTACAGCAGTATTTAGTTCTGTCACATCTTCAGCCAATTGCATTGAGGTGGGGCACCGTGCCTCAACAATATAGGGGTACCCATGAAGAATTAAGGATGTCCTCTTCTGTGACTAACCTCTCTATTTTGATGTCAGCAAAGCATTATCCTTGACAAAAATTAGTGCCGCAACTTCCAATGGCACAATGCCATTGAGGTGAGGAGTCTGCTAGTGGTCTGTTCTACTTACAACATAACCCCTACATGATTATTTGCTAAACCTTATGCTTTACAAACCTGGCTTATTGTCAGCATGTGTTGCTATGGCTTTATGAACTCATGACAGCTTTAAGGATCATGTAAAGTTACCCACAAAATAATACATACTGTTCTTTTTATGAATGCACAAATCTGTTTTAAACAACTTTTAGTAGGCAAGTACTTTGTAGAAATTAGACCCCAGATTGCATAATCAGAAAAAAGTCAGTAATTTTGGCAAAAGCAAGATTAAAGGACAGTTCACTTAGTTGCTTTAAATCAGGTCCAGACCAACTATAAAGCTATTGATCCAATTTATAATAAAGTTTGCTACTAGTCATACTATGCATTTGCTTTATGAAATAGCTTGCTGAATGGCTTTTTTATCATGATTGATCTTTGTGGTTCTTAGAATATCCTGCATTGCCAAAAGTATTAACTGAAATAACTTCCAGCTGCAAGGACAAGGGCATGCTCTCTTGTTCTCTTGTGCTTAATACGTTTCACAGATCTGTTGGTTATTTAAAAATCCTACTGAATTTTTACAAGCAGTTGATTAGAAAACTGGTTTGATCAACAGCTCAATATTATCACTGCCATCTCAAGAATTTTGGGATGTCAGTTGTGTCATGCAGCACCCTTTTGGGGAGGCTATTGTTAGTCTTGCAATTTACTTCTTCCCAGGTGTGTGACACTGTTCTCCAAGCTTTAGCAAGGATGTCAGATTAGGGAATCCACATATGTGTGGACTGTGTGAGGGGGTTTCTCTCCTCATTCCTATTTTGCTTTGCATACAAATGTCCAATTCTTTGACACTCTGTGATGCAAAATTTTGATCCATTTTGCATCCGAATTAATTACTCTGATCCGAAATAAAGATTATTTTACGTGCTGTGAAAAGGTGAAAAATGGAGGAGCACTTAATGTGTTTTATTTCTTGTCAATTGGCATTCAAACTCTGTAGGCTGTCATTAGTGAAGCAAATCTGTACTGCTTCACATATATCATGGTTTTTGTGTTTTCATAAAGGGGGGAAGGGGGGCGGCGCTAAGGGGGAGAGAAGGCTGTCCAAATGATAGTTGGGTGATCATCTGGCTTAATCCTTAGTTCTCTCTCACGTAGCTGTGAGCAGTCTCCTTTTTGATTCCTTTGTCGAAGGCAAAAAGGAAACAATGCAGTCACGATGGCATTTGTATATGTGAACTCACCAACGTATCCTCGCAAGCCAGCGAGAGCTCCGTGCTCGCACATCTTTCCTAGCTCATGCGTGCTCGAAACTGGCGTAGCTGCCTGAAAATTTGTCCACTGCAATGAGAAGTCACGTGCGACTGCACGTGCCTGCCTCGGAGTGCAGCTCGCCCTCAAACGTGTATGTCTACTCACCTTGTTCGTGGGCAGCTTTGCTGCTGGGAAATTCCCATGCATTCCCTACCAGGTCCTTTCCTAGTACCCCGTAAGGCAAGGAGTGTTGGTGTGTGTGAGCCCACACTGTGCGTGGTTATAATATGTGTATGGGTGAACTCACCAACGTATCCTTAGTGGGTTCCTCGCAAGCTGGCGAGAGCTCTGCACTCACATGTCTTTCCCAGCTCACATGCAGCTCGAAACTGGCGTAGCTGCTCGAAAATTCGGCCACTGCTATGAGAAGTCACGTGCGGCTGCACTTGCCTGCCTTGGAGCACAGCCCACCCTCAAGCACATACATCTACTCCCCTCATTTGCAGGCAGCTTTGCTGCTGGGAAATTCCTGTGCATTCCCTACCGGGTCCTTTCCTTGTACCTGGTAAGGCAATGAGTGTGGGTGTGGGTGTGTGTGTGTTTGTGACACTTGGCTTGTAAGTGTGATATCTCAAGATAGGAATGATGGATACTTTCATACTTGGTATTTGGATATTTCATATTGAGAGGAAGAACCCTATTGTTTTTGGTGGTGGTCAGAGGTCGTGTCAGGTCAACAGAGGTCATAAACCAAAAAACTTGTAAACACGATATCTCAAATTAGAAAGCATGGACACTTTCCATATTTGGCATGTGGATGCATTATAGTCAGAAGATAAATGTTGTTGTTTTTGGTAGAGGTCAAAGGTGATCTGAGGTCATGCAAGGTAAAACTTTCAAAATCTTGGGGATTCCTTGTAAACATGATATCTCAAGATTCAGATGATGGATACTTTTTCATACCTGGTGTATACATTTATCATATCGAGAGAAAGAACCTTATTGTTTTTGGTGGAGGTCAGAGGTCATGTCAGATCACCAAAGTTCAAAAGTCTAAAACCCTGTAAACAGGATATCTCAAGTTAGGAAGCATGGATACTCTTCATACCTGGCATGTGGATGCTTTAGAGTCAGGAGATGACCCCTGTTGGTTTGGTAGAGGTCAAAAGTCATGTGAGGTTACCAGAGGGCAAAAACTGAAACCCTTGTTAACATGATAACTTAAGTTAGGAATGCTGTATACTTTTCATACTTGGTAGATAAATTTGTCGTCATAAGAAGAATACACAAGTTTTTAGTGGAGGTTGGAGGTCGTGTGAGGTCACCAGAGGTCAAAAACAGTCCTCTTTAAACACAGTATCCCAATGTAGGAAGAGTGAATACCTTTCATTCTTGGCTTGTGGATGTGTTATAGTCAGAAGATGAACCATATTCGTTTTTATAGAGGTCAAAGGTTACACAAGGTCTCTGGAGGTGAAAGAGCCAAAACCTTTGAAATTGGTAGTAAATGCAATAGCTCAAGATGCAAAGATTGATATCCTGTTGGCAAGGAATCACTAAGCCTTTGGGCTTTCTGGTTTAACTGCAGTATGAACAAAAATGTTTCAAGTTGAGCAAAAAGTTTGGCTTCACAATTTGCTAGGAGATTTATACCTAACAGTCTGCTTACCTAAACAACCATTCACATGTCAATAAAATGATTTTGAACAGTTTGTAACCTCAGTGAGCCAATGCTTGTAGCCCCTTGTCCTATGAAAGTAATTCACCTGAGTGTTCTTGAGAGCATGTTTACATGAGAGGAACATCTATTACAAAAGCTATTAAAGCCTGCAGTCAGCAACATATGTTAATTGACCATTTTACTTCAGCCACACAAATATTTATAAACATAAGATACATTCAGACATCGTTTCGTACTTGGGTGCCAAGCCATGAAGTTATTCTTTATTTATTTTAACTCTTCCCCTGAAGTGATTGATGCAGTTGTATCTCAACTTTTGTATGGTTTGTTAGGGAGGAAATGTGTTTAGAGTATGTCTGAGAGTCATTGAAGACGTCACATAGATGCTGTGAATTTTTTGCAGAAGAAAGATTGGAGAAGTGAAGGGCAACTTTTGAGACTTTCATTACATTTTCCATAAATTGACTGATTTACAACAACTTGCATAGCTAGCAAAATATATCCACCAGACATGTAGCATGGTATTTTAGAGTTCCCTTCATTCCATTTGATTTGGATAAGATTATTTGGGACCTGTCTGTAATAAATTATGTTGACACCGATTTCAAGTAGAATGAATGGATTCACATGTTACACTCTTGAATTCATGAGAACCTGTGATAAAAGCAGTTTGAAAACTACTTGATTAGGCAGCATAACCTAGTTGTCAGTCAATAAAAATTATTGAAACATTTCATGACAGCAGAGCTGTAATCAAGTTCTAACTAGTCACAACCCTCCAAAATTGCCTGACTATAAGTTCTCTGGAATTTATTCCTACTGGAATAACAAAGTGATTTGAGTCATTGACTTGACTCAGTCTAGTTACTGGAATAGCTGTTGAGTTGACTGACAGTGAAAAGAGTGACATGGTTACAAGAACGCTGTATGACTGAATCACTGGCTCCTGTCACTTTTAATTTGCACCATTGCTTAGTTATATAGGCTATGATGCATACATCAAACCAGGGGATATAGTCCTTGCAGATCCCTCTCTAGTGTACCTTTGTCCACTTACTACCATGTACCCACAGTATCTCGCCTTAAGTAGGGAGACTTATGTACCTGTAGATTTTATTCATTTTGTGTAGCCTAACAAAATATCTTAGAGATGTTGTACCATACATTTTGGTGCTCCACCACTCCTAACCTGGCTTTGTCAAACTGATCCCTGCACCCCCTCCCCTCCAATTTGCAGCAAACCCCGGTGCCATTACATTAGTGACTCACCCCTTTCAAGGCGATTTTGAAGTGTTTTAAGATAGAATTACTGTATAAACTCTGATTTACTACTATTATTAATGACACCCAAGTTACCCCCCCCCCCCCTTCCATATAGCCATCTTTATCAGCCAGATGTTATTGTGTGGAGACAATATATTGTCTTTGGAAGTAGTTTGAGAATGTAGTTGGGCTTAAGAGTTAAAAGTTATGTAGTAGATTCAGTCTCTTTTGAAATTGTGTTGAAAGAAGAAATGAAATGATTGCCATTTTTGTAGGTTTTTAGACCACATAGTGAGTCCTGAATAAATGCTTTAATGTTAGATACATACATATCCCAGACTTCTACACTGTTTAGTATGGCCTTATTGCAGAGCAAGTACTCATTATACAATTAAAACCAAATGCATCTACAATTCATATGGGACCTTAGAGTGAGAGCATTAGCTTTAGTGTCCCAAACGACAGTTGAAATGTCATAGTGTCCTCTGTCCCCACAGCTGTGGATTGGACTGGAGACATACATAATTTTTCCCCTTGGCATGGAAACTGTCAGCATCTTGTATTACTGTTGACTAATTTGTATGATTAAGTTTCTTTTTCATTGTTTTTCACATCTTTTATTGTGTCTCAAAATTTAATGCTTCATTATGACAATCAACTTATGGAAATTAAGTATTATACAAACTATACATTTATTAGTGTTAAATTGTACCTGATTTTTTTTTCTATTTCTTTTTGATTAGCTCAACCTTGGAAAACAGAGCTCTCTAGAGAAGGAATTGCCTAAATGTTATGCAAAGTCAAACCTTGCTTCAAGAAAGGAGGCTGAGCTAATAATTGATGATCAGACCAATGCATCTCACAAACGGGACACCTTGTCTGCAACAAAGGATGAAGAAGTCTCAGAGGAACGACTGTCTTCAAGAGAAATTCTTATCCCTAGTGTACTAGAGAAACCACAGCCTTTTAACTCATCTTCATCATCATCATCATGTACAAATTTAAAAGAACAGAGCAACAGAAAGGTTCCGAATGAGACAGTGAAAGTTGAATGCACCCATGAAGATGAAAGGAATCGTGCTAGGCAGCGGAGAAGGGAATGGCAGAAAAGCTTACTGCGAAGTTATGAAGACCCAGAGATATCCCCGTTGGAAGGTGATGTTAAACAAGGGGAGGAGAGAAGGGAGAAGGGTATTACTAATGGAAATAAAAACAAGGAAGTAGACAGAATGAGAAGTAAAACAGATTTAAAAACTGAAGAGGCTTTTTCAAAGAGACAGTTTGTGAAACTACAAAGTCAAGAAGATGATGATAATGCATCTGTGAAAAGTGAAAGTTCTTTTTATTCTAAAGGCACGAAAAGTAGCAGCATAGAAAGTAGTGATCAGTCTGTTGAAATCTCTAATGAGAGTCCTTCAGGGCAAATGTCAGAGACAGATGTTAGTGAGGGCGCTATTGAAGTAACAACTCAGATAGATACAGTAATATGTGGAGATACTGTCCTGCAGGAAGGCAGTCAGGCAGGTGAAGAGAAAAGTGCAATCAGGTCTAAAGATAGGACATTTAAAAGTGACACGGGGTCCAGTAAAAGTACAGATGGGGTAAGGAAGCTTGCTGAAACAAAGCAAAGTTCTTTCTCAAGCAGGAGCAGCTCCAGTTCTGAGGTAGAAAATGAAAACGGGGAAACACCTGAACACTCTAAAAAAAGTGTTATTGTTCATGATGTTGTTAGAGTAGAAATAAAAAAGAGAGAGGATTTAAAGGGTCAAGAAGATGTAGTGAGTGATGAGAAAAGCAAGGAAAGTATGAAAGAATCAGAAGGAATCAAGGAGGAAAAGCCACTGTCCTTGAAAGGAGAAAACCAAGACAAGGTAAAGGAAGAAAGATCTACATTTATCAGTTCCAGGTGGAGAGAACCAAAAAAAGCAAATTTTAAAGATTTGAGAAAACAGTTTCTGAGTGGCTTTGAGAAACAGAAGGAAGAGAAGAAAGAAGACAGAGTCTTGAAAGGTGAGGATAAAAGCATGACTTGGGTGTGATAGACTGGACTCAGGGGATGGGGCCAAATTGGGGCATTTGCAGTGTCTTCTAGGGTTCTCTCCAGATAATATCTAGGGAAGACACAAAACCCTATCTTGGTACATCCCCAAATGGGTGTTTCTCCTGTCTTCTTCACCTGTTTTAAAAATTTGACACCAATACCTCACACTAACCACTGATATGCCAATCTCAGTTCAGTTACCTCTGGTAGGTTCAGTTAATTGTGGACGTTTCTTTTGTTCATAGCAAATGTTCTATCAAGAACTGACCTGTAGTTCATTAAAATGCCACTCCTAGGACAGTAGTAATTCTGGAAGCCTGCCCTCACTTTATTAAAAGTCATTTTGTACAGTTTCCTCAACCTTTAGGACATGCAGACATCATTTGGAACTAAAAAGGCTGTCAGCACTGTTATCTCCTCTTACTCTACCCCACCCTTCCTCACTTAAACCTCATCTTCTGCACGTGACCAACCTCAGGCCTGTAGCCAAGTGGGGCAAGAGGAGCAAGGGGCAATGCCCCCTAGAAAAATTTTCACTCTCTAGAAAATTAAAAAGTACTATTGTTAATGCATTGTAGCATATCTTTGCCCCGCTTAAAAAATATCCCCCCCCAGCTCTCTCACTGCCCTTCAGTAAGTTGTCTGGCTGTGGGCCTTTTCACCTGCCTAACCTTCACTTATTTTGAGAATGTTTTGGACTTCTGAAGGCCATCTATAATTAATTCTATATCCCCATGCCTCTCCATAACACAAACACACATTTACATCTTTTGTAATAATCTGGTCATTGATGTCTAACAGGTGACTTAGTTCACCTCAGGTTTCAATTTGCAGAGCAGTGTAAGGCAAAGATCTGTGCCTATGAAGTGATTGATTTTCTGTTCTTTTTTTAATTAAGCAATGATTACATTTAATAAATTATTGAAAACTTTATTGAATGAATAACTTACCATGCCCTAGGCTACAAAGCTGTGTTATAAACCTATGATTGGTGAAACAGTGTTCCACATCAAAATCCTGTATCAATCACCACCTAGTACATAAAACTAGTTCTCTGCTATCAACATCTGACAGCCAGCCTTAAGACAGGCATCTATCATCATTCAGAGATATAGTCTTAAAAAAAAATTAAATAGTAGATGTGATGGCAGACTAGGACCATGGTCATTATTGCTGTATTATAAAATCGAAGACAGTATTTACTGTCCCAGACATATTTGAGGACTATTAGCAGATATATGCTACAGATGTATGGTGCCAATGCATGTGTGAGAATCAGAAAAAAAAATTAAACAGCTGAAACTGATCAGGCTTGAATGTTGAAATGTGTTATTCATCCTTTGAAACCTGGTAGAATTTTTAATTGAACTTTGTGCATTCAAAGAAGATTCAAACCCCATTATTCCTGGTCTAGATTTTTCAGAGAAAGTAGTGTTAATGATTGAAAATAGGCCAGTGTGAGATGGAAAAGGAAATGTAATAATACCTATGCAAATGAAACATTGTTTTGGCATTCCATAGTATTTTCTGTCTTTCCATTTGGCATTGATAGTGTGGACTGTCATGATTGTGTTTATATCACATTTCAGTTTAGTACCGTAACTGAGAGCTTGATATATCACATAATATTCATTTACGTGGTTGCAAAATGCTTTAACTGCATGAGTTTCAGCTTGCAGGGGATGTGTTCATAATTCATCGTTGTGAAAATGTTGAGTTTCTTTTGGGGATGTGTACATTTGTTTGACATCTTTTATATTGTAAATTAATCAACTGCAGAATTAAAAGCAATAGGATTTGTGAACAAAATATTTCATCTCCATTGCCAGGTGTGAAAGGCAGAGTAAGCCAGGCTGCTCTCCTTTTCAACAGTCCATCTTCATGCTCTTCATCTCCTCAACCACTGTCATCGGAAGCATGTACCCCCAAGAGAGGGTCCTCAAGTACCTACCTAAGGACCAGTGATAGAGGAATTACAGATCAGAAGTTAGAAGGCAATTCTACGAGAAGATTCAGCTCAGAGTTCAGTTTGAGTGACAAGAGAAAAAACAAAGCTGAAACCAAATCCAGTCTTCAAGTGGATTCCAACAAAGATGAAGAGACAAGTCTGAACAAGGGAGTAGAGGAATCACCCTCCACATCAATTTATATGACCCCTGTTGGTACCCCTGGGTCACCTGATATCTTCTACACCCCCAAAGAGGCAATGGATGGCACACCAGCTAACCTTGGTGACAGTGCATCAGTATCTAAGCCATCTGAGGTTGGAGAACAAAGTTTGTTACATTCCAAGAGGATGACAGTTGTTGAAGGGGACCAACATAGGAAGAAAGTAGTAAGTAAATTGTCTGAATTTGCTTCTTTTCTTAAGTTAAATGATTACAGCTAGTACTGTACAGATTAAAAGAAAATTTAGTGGCTACTGGTTCACAAACATTTGGAGGAAAATCTTCTTTACACAGTATGTCAATGGGGCTTCTCCATAAAGGCTTTAATTTTGTAGAGCTATTATATTTATGAACCAAACAAGTTGCTTTATGCTGTATGTAGCTTTCATGAGAATATCAGCTGCTTTAGCAAGTAATTGCTTGCTTTGTGTATAACAGTATGGTAGAAGTGTGTGGGCTGACAACTGGCCAGCACTACATTTTTAGCATTTTGCGCCTTGATATGACCATCTTGTCACATTTTTTAACTCTGGGGGGCATTTGCTACAAACTTGGTCACATTGTATTGATTGTAACTTGATCACTCCAGTCTCCCATCTGTAGAATACTTGACATCCAATGTGGACAATTTCAGTATGGTAGAAGCATCATATTATACAACATCCTTTTTGCCTTTTGTTGTGGGGGGGGGGGGGAGGGGAAGGGAGGGAAGGGGCAGCAAAGGAACATGTGAATGGCTGCAGAAGGCATGATCTGAATCATTTAAAACTAACTTTAATTGACAGCAGTTAGTTCATTGCTTTTGTCAGAGCTGTCAGATGCCAAAAGGTATATCCAGTATCATTTTTAAGGTTGGGAGGGCAATGAGAGAGAGAGATAATAGGGAGTTTGTTGAATCTGACCATTGATAACTTTTAGTGTCCCATTCCAATTATTTTAGAATCATTGATAAACTGAAAATAGCTGTAGTTAGGTCAAACATTCAGTGTGACACTTAAGGTAGACAATTATTGCTTGACAAGTCTTATCTGTTAGGTTCATTACTTCACCATTATGTGGGTTTTTAGTACCAACTTTTTTTTATATAGAATGGCATTGTAAAACTGCTCAAAAAGCAGTGAAGTTTGCAAATTCTGTGTCCAATTAAGAGTTAGCTGTTTGCTCATTCCACAAGGGTTGCTATTGGTGATGTCACTGTAGAGGAAATTTGCTGCTTCTCTGATGTCTTTGTCAGTGATTTCTCCTTTCCATGTAATATCAGTCCGTAAGAACTTTCTCTTTACAAAGAACGTCCCCCAGTTTGCTATAAATTAGTATCACCAACTTATTCCAATGGTATACTAGGGAAAACACAACAGAGCACAAAATATTGAATGATGAGGCCTAAACTGGTTTACTCACATTGTACGTACACAATTAGCACTCCCCCAGCTGGTGTTATTGTGGAGTATCATGCCTGTGAGTTGTGAAGATGTGTGCTTAAGCGTTTGTCCCCTCAGGCAGTAACATTCCAACATCAGTGAAACATGCAGACTCTGATATTCCCTGCAAGCGGTATAACATGTCTCCACCTACTGTGAGTGCGATGGTGTATACAAAATGTGACATTCCCGCAGGGGATATAACGTCTTTACCGACTGGTGTGTGTGTGCTATGGTGTTAGTACTACTAGCCCTTGACCTGGAATGGTCCAGGGTGGTGAACTAGTGTGTAGTTACTTTTCTTGAAGGTGTGTTGGAAAGATGTTTTTAATTTACTCTTCCCCCCAGGAAGTTCTGTATGCCAAAAAGTGTGATATGTTTTCTTTAAAGCATTGCACATTTGAAAGTGAGGTGATGATGTGGTTAGAGAGAGAGAAAGCAGTCGCCCCAAGTTTGCTTTGCAAAATCTGCTCAGGAGCAATCTTACAAATCTCAGAGTTGTAATCAAGGTGTTGTCACTGAAAGTATTTACATAAAAAATATATTATATTCAGTGTGCAATTAGATTGAGCTATTCTGCTGTATTTTTCATTAGTTATACTTAATTGGCATACCAGTTTACCATGGTAGTTTCCCCTTGAAAATATTGTCCCATGGAGAGTTTTCCTATGAAATATTCCCCCCTACCTGAAAATCCCCCTTCCCATCAGTTGTCCACAATGTTATGTGTAATAAATAATAGTAATATATATGATAGACTTTTATATCACTTTACATATAACAATCACAGAGCACTTAACAAACAGTTCAGTCGTTGAACAGGTAAGTTTTAAGACTTCTTTTGAAAGAGTTCAGTCATGTGCAGGGTAGCAGTTCAGATATTATAGGGCAGATTTTGTTTACTGTCGGTTTGTACAGAAAATTACCAGGAGGCACAGACAGACGGTGGGTATGGAAGTAAGTAAGAAGATTCAGTTCAGTCCAATTCAGTTCCACTCAGTTCGAGTCAATTGATGATGAGCGAACTTATGAAGGCTGGTATTCTGACCATAGGTCAGCAATACATATAGCAGTGCCATGCCACATAGAACTGTTACAAGTTACCTTGTAAGCAAACAATGTAATTTAACAGTCTACATGCTCTTGCATGGGTAGCCAATGGAGTTTACGGAGGATTAGTTTGATGTAATGTTCATACTCCCTTCTACAAGTCACCAGCCAAGCAGCTGAGTTTGTAAATGCTGCAACTTCTTGATCTCATAAAGGGAACTCTTCATTATTTCTTCGTAAAATGAATCTGTCGTCACTGGTACAGCACATGAATATAACAGCACTTAGCTGCATAGTGATGGGTGAAGATATATCATGGGCACTTTAATTGGTCCCTGAATTGAGACTGACATGGGTAGGGACCCCTTCTCCTCTCCTCTTGGTACTCACTGGGGGTACTTTGGGAAATTTGAGAGTTGAGGGAAGGGAAGGGGGGGGGTCAGTCAAGGAAAGTGGGACCGTTACCTCACCCTTGGAACTTTCTGAAATCCTGTGGACTGGAGTGTGCATTGATGTGGTGGTACCATTGAAGACCATACTAGTTAAATCATAGTGTGCAGTAGGTCATTGCCCTGGATTACTTAGAGAACATAATTGACAATTTAATAGGACCTGTAGGGAAATATGCAAGTTTGAATAACTGCTAAATAATCGTCAATGGTGTCAGAAAATATTAGAGAGTGTTAGTGTGTAATCAGGCTTGAAAGTTACTCATTGGATTCAGTTAAAGGTGTCACGTTGTTGGCATTTTTAATTTACATCTAGAACGATACTCGAGAGTATGGGATTTCATGGTTCTCTTTAAATCACAGCTTTTAAAAGTAACCTGGCAGTCTTAAACTCAGATGTGCTCAGCTGTTAGTTCTTTGTTGTTGACGACTTGACACTCTTCTTTTAATAGCTTTTCTCGCTTTCTAGAAACTGGTGGAGTAAAGTAAGCTTTTGCGGATAGTTTGTTCTTAAGTATGGATTATTTTCTCCATATATTGCCATCTTTGGACCATATTGTAACAAAGACTCCTATTTGTTGAGCTGGAATTTATATACTACAAAAGATTGTTCATTTGAACCTTATCAACATCAAGGTAATTAGGTGAATTTTCCGGGTTTTAGATATATAAATTTGGTTGTCTAGATTATGATTGGACACTGCACAAATATCTTTGTTAAGTACAATCTTTCTACTTTATTAAAACCGTTTAAGTAATAGGCTATTTTAAAGTGTGATACTATCCATTTGAGGCAGTTTGGGGCCCTTTGTAATACAGATTCACAAGTGGTAGGAAGACATTACTTTGCAATTCAGCTGACTTTTTTGCCACTTACGTTATTTTGGACAAAAGCTTTTTATTTGCAGTTCCATACAAAGTATTAATGTAGACCATATTATACATACGTCTTGAATACAGGGATTTTTTATGACACCAATCTCTTCAAGGTCAAATTTAGCATCTTTTGACCTGGAAGTTGGCAGTTGAAAACCAAGGTGTGTCCCCACCTGGATTTGAATTTTTCACTCCCCAGATACTGACCCTATTGAAGCTTTAAAGCAGTTCAGGGTATTTCTGTCTTTTCTACATTCAATCATGGTCACTCCATGATTTAGCCATGTCAGTATAAATATTAAACATGTCGTGCAGTTTGGTCAAGGACTTAGTATTGTGACCCAGGAAGTTGTAGAATGATCAGTTCTGACTGGTTTAACATGGGTAGAAATAACATATATGTAACATGCTGGTCAATATCTTACACATAGCTGTTTCCCTTTTGAAATTTAAGGAGGGTCAGACCTGGGTTAAACATCAGTTATCATTTCTTCAAAGTGATATTTATAATTAAAAATATAGATTACATAAAAACATTTAGTTTTTCTTTGGCAAAACAAAAGCAAATTGTGTCAGCTCCACCTGAGGGCATCTCAGTTTGTCGGGCAACCCTCTTTGTCAGCTGGACCACTGATTTTGATAGTGAACTGTGCCAACTGGGAGGAAAGGTGAGCCTGCACAAAGCCCTGTAAAGTGGAATTAGAACCTGCACATTTGTGACACACATTGTTGCATGACATTCAACGTACTACATCACTCTGCCACCCTATGATCCATTTCCTGGGTTTCCTGTGGCAGTATACCTATTTTTGATAAGAGTAGTGGAAAATAATCAGTTAATCCCCAGTAATTAAAATATTTTATATACATAAATATTTAATTTTTTGTTTGGTGTATTAAGGTACATCTTCAGTGTGTTTCTATTGAATTGTTCAAGTATTACTGTTATGTGCCCTGTTTAGCTTCCAGCTAGCTTTTAATTAGATATTATGATAGGACTTGTTTGTTTAATAATATTCATCGTTCCAGAGGTGTCGGATGTGAAAGTTTTTCTTCAGAAGCAAAGAAACCCCCGTCGTGGCATGGATAGTGCCATCAGTCCCAGGCAGTACTGAGTCTTTAGAGTAGCATGGTCTTGAAATATTTGTTAAATTAGTAGTTAACAAGAACTGACAGAGGGGCATTGTTTTATCTTTTGTGTGGGTTCACTGTGGACTTCTGTTGGTATTTTCATAATAGTTTCATGTAATTAACTCACGATCAACCAAAGTGATTGTACTATGTCAACATTCAGATAAAGTTACGTGTGACATTTACTCTTTAACATGAAACAAGTAACGAAACATGGTGAGGCCATGTGCAGTGTTCCATGGTTTTATTCCTGCAAGAAGAAAAACAAAAAGATATAGCACTCATGGTTCCCCCAGGCCCATAGCCAGACAAGGTACTGAAGGGGTGGTGAAAAAGTGTCCTGGGGGCAAAATATTTTTAGGGAGCAAGAAATACTAAAATGCATTGAGGCAATGGTAAATTTTATCTTCTAGGGGGCAAAATTTTTTCCGGGGGACCCTTAGCTATGGGCTTGGGTCCCTCCTTGATATTTGTAATGAGTTCTTATTAACAAAGTTTGAATTTTGAAAAGAGAAACACTAACATTGCAAAGATAGTGCACAGTTTTATAGATTGATTGGCATGCAATAGAAGTCTATGCATAGATACATTGAAGAAATCACTGTGTGCATTGAGCATATGTGTACTGCTTCTTAAAGAGAAATATACTGGGCATTAACAACATTTTGTAGTATAGGTCAAGGTTGCCAGATACTTTATTTAGTAAAGGCCAAACTTTTTAAACCCTTGAACCAATGTTTTGTGAGAAGCTTACCACTCATTAAATTACTTGAATCTCTGGTGTATGCCTCGTTGCATTCTCATCGTTTTTATCATTTAAAGCCTTCTAATTCTGTACATGTGCATGTAGTAATGTACAGAGATTCCCAGCTGGCTGTCAAATTGTCTCAGGGGATGGAGCAGCCAGAGTTTTCGTGGCAGTCTTTAAATATCTTCTCACTTTGATCTTGAATGGTGATAAGGACTAGGTGTTAGGCCAACTCTACCAGTGATTGGCAGAAGGTGTTACCCCTGACACAAGCATGCGGTGGCCCATATACAGTCTGTTGTAAAGCAAGGTACTAGACAGTACAGCTTGAATTGCTTTCATTAATTTGTGTGCAGCTGGCAGTGAGGTTCTTATATCTTTGGTAGATGAACGTTAAGGATTTGTGGATTGGGAATAATATTCTAGTACCTTGAGGTAAGTGTAGAAGAATCTTAGACCAGGGGCTACAAGCCCAGTAGGAATCTAATGCATTCTTTCTTTAAGATGGACAGTTTTTTTTGTAATGACTAGTTCTGTTCAATTAAAAGTAACTGTTGGAGTAGGAAAAGTTTTGCAATAGGTCAAGTAAGTCACACAAGTTGGGATAGCCCTTTGACACGCAAAGGTGTGGAGTTACCTTGAAAAGTCACTGATCTGTAATAAAATTGATTTAACATGATCCAAACATTCATACAGTAATGGATGTTCAGACATTTAATTCATAAAATTTAAATAGGAATTGGAAGTTTTTGATGGGAGATGCTGTACCAGCAAAAAGGAAAAGCAGTGTACAGAGTAAGGGCAGTAATAAAGCTATCAAAAATTTAAATAGATTAATAGAATTGGAGAACTTTCTTTTATGACAGTTTGCTATGACAAACTTTTATAAAAACTTACAGCAGAAGGAAAATATTGACCTCAGATTTTTTTTTTTTTTTGGTAATACAATTTTAATGGCAGTAAAAGTTTCATGGTTAGCTCTATTCATTTTAACTACAGGACATAAAAGTTTGATTATTGACTGCAATCACTTGTTTGAATCACTTCAGTGTAATATGTTCTTTAGTGAACCACTGTTCTTCATGTCATGAAAAAAAGCTCTTTTAAGGTACATTTGTAGATATTCCTCGAATTCTGTCTCTCCTGATGTAGCAAGATTGTGACATTTTTAAATGACATTACCAGCTGAAATAACTCGGTGGAATATTTTTGGTATATTAGAGTATCAGGGTTCACTTTTAGGTTAGATTTGTGATGCATATATTTGACATGTTCATGTAATCATATCGAATGAGAAGGATGTCACATACAACAAACACTAGAAAAGCCAATATTAGGTGGTTAAATTTCGTAAGCTTTATTTAAAATGAGACCTGATGACATTGTTTCCAAGAATAAGATTTACTGTAAATACATTTAACTTAAAAAGAAAAAAGAAGTGACTTAGTCTATTTAAGTGACTGCAATACTCATTGGCATACAGGAGGAGGGACTGGGGCTACAGTTCTCCTTTAGATGGAATGTTTGGTATTTTAGGGCAAAAGGTTTACCATTTTGGAAGGAATATGGTGTGCATTGTAAGTTTTGGCAAATGCTCAGTATCCCCCCCCCACTCTCCCACTCCTAATTGGAAGTAGTTCTGTGTGCAAAACTTGGTTTAAAATGTCCATAGAATATGTATGTAACATCAAGAGACAAAGCCTGTTTTAACTTTCAGGAGTCAGAAAGATGAAAGGAAAACTGTAAAGATGGATGAAGATGAAAGTTTTAAACTCGTAGTGTAGAATTTATGCAAACAACATATACAAATATGAAAGGAAGATTTGCTCAGTATTTTTGTTGAAAGGAGTTTTCAAGAGAATATTGAAGAGATGTTTTGCCAAATTAGAGGAGATATTAGCAATTGCGTACTATTTACAAGACTTCATACTGGAAAAAGGTATCCTTAAAGAGTGGATGAAACAAATTTATATTTATGTTTACTGTAATATTGATACTATGCTTAGACCATTCAAAATGGTATATCAACTATGTCCTGTGACATTTTAAAAATGATTTTGAAACAAGATAGAGGCAAACTGTAACCAGCAAACCTGTGAACAGACAGCGTCATATAGCAACTTATGTGTCAACAATTTTAAGATGCTCGGTATGTGTACAGTATTTTAAACATTGTGAGAAAGGCTTAATTTGTTATAGCATTGTATTCAATCATTTTATAAGCAATACTTTGACACCAGTAAGAATATTGACATTAACAGAAGTGTATGAAGGAAATGAAGTACAGTTTAATACACACAGACAGTACAAAAATGAGAGAGCAGGCTGGTATTAAGATGAAATCTCCATCCATCTACTTCCAAGTTTGGCTCTTACTTTACTTACAGTAAATTATATTTTACTGAGTTATTCTAATTTCTTGCATCTTTCATCCTAAGAACCATTCATTAACTTGGATGTGTACCTTCCATGAGCAAGTGTAGGTTTGTCGTGTAGGTTTATAACTTTTTCAAAAAAGCCAATAATCTGCCTTTTTTATATCTTCAGGAAAAGTTAATCAAAACTTTTTTAAGAAAAGATTTCTAAAAAGAAATAGTCTAAATCTATTACGGTTGCAGTCAGTTGATTTTTCTCAAATTCCACTCAAAAGGTATCTGTCTACCTATTGCATAACACTCATACATGCACATTAAGTTCATTGGAGGCTGGCTGAAGTGTTAACAGCAGGAGACCAAATGGGTAATGACCTCTAATTGTGAGTAAATTAATGGCCTCACTTTCAGTGGCTCTGTGGTATGCTCCTGCATGATGGAGAGCATTCTTGCCACAACTGCTGACAACACCACCAGTCACACTGTTGGCCACACATTTGCAAAGGTCATTGGTATATAAACACTCAGTAGGTTATTCAGAAACCAAAAATGGGTTTCTAAAATTATGTCATCACTTTTAAATGAATTTGGTGGGTACATTTGATCCAGGGGCATTTTGTTTAGAGAGGGGTTGTTTAGACAGGTAGAGTGGAGGGTGGGCCTCAGAAGGGGGGAGGAGAAGACAGGTTTCTGTTGTAGGTGTTTTAAGCAATCCCTTTTGGTACTGTTTTAATCTACTAGAAATACATGACCCATTTCCCCAGAATAAAATGAAAAGTGGCCTGTGTGTTTTCATGTCAGGTCACTAGACAGTTATTTTGTCACACATGCACACATGGCCATGCACTGGTAGGCTACCACACTCAGAATGTCTCTGCAGTTTGCATTCTTAGATCTCTGAGTGATACACTTAAGTGTTAAGCAACACGCTTGATGCACGATGGATGTCTTTAAGGTATTTTAATGGAGTTACATTTCATAACCTGATTGATTTAACGTTTAAACATAATCTATTATACTGATGTGACATTGCATTATGCGCAACTAGGAGCACTGTTTATGACTTTTCAGATGCCAGTCCGTGCATTTCAATTCAGTTCGTTGCTACCAACATAAAAAATATCACAGATACATCAATATACAAAAGATGAATTACAGGTTTTTTATTAAATGATAGAGAGAAAAAAATTATTGTATAACTTATTGAGAGATATAGGGGAACAACAATTGAGCAGAACTTTCAAGCTTGGCTTGTTAAGCTGCTTGATTGACTGGTGGTGTATGAAGGATAAATGTGGATATACATTTGAATATGTAATGGGAGTGCACCAATGAAGGGGTATCAATTGGTTGCAGTAGTGGAGGGTGGGGTTAAGGAGGGGAAGGTGACTGTCTTTACCCTTTTTAACTCCCAACCAGTTTCAGGGAAAAAGTATATTACTAACAAGAATATAATCTTGTAAAGAAATGCAGAACCAACGGTCTAACAGATGATCACTTTAACGTACCTGCATATTTCATACTACCTCCCTATATGTACATCTTTTATCAAGTACTGGCAGAAGAAAGTGCCTGTAGCTGCTTTGAAAGGATTAGTGACAGGATGTTAGTAAATGAGGAAATTTATGAACGTTTAGAATTACATGCAAGCATGTAGCCTCCTTAATGCTAGTCAGTCCTTACATACTGTGTATGCCTTGAAATAAAGGCAGACAGCCCTTTGCCCTCTGCTGTATTGTGAAAATAAATAGTGGAGTGATATGGTCTGTTTGTAATATGTTCTGTATAGTACTGGTACTAGTTCCTTATCTGGTACATGGTGGAAATTATGTATATCATTGATAAATCGAGTGCCATAGTGGTATTCATGGAAATTTTGTTTGTACAAGTTGTATCTCGTGATTAAATACTCTTAGTCTCTGTAAGAACTGTGTAAAAAATGTTCTGTGTGGAAACATTATCTGTAGCTCTCACAGAATAGAAACTAGGGACTAGGTTCATGTTGGTTACCTGTTGCAAGGAAAGTTGTAGCTGTACACATTACAGACAATATGTGCTCCTGCGACAACATTCTGAGAGTTTTCCTTTGGATTGTGAACATCATTTATCTGGTTCTACAATGGGTATGGAGAAAGATTACATGCTCTGGTGGGCAGAAACCAGAGGATGGATATACCCAGCTGGATGTAAGTACGGTACCATGCATACTTGCATACATAGACATACAAGTGTGGGTGCTGGAGGGGGGGGGGAGGCTCAAGTTTACAAAAACCTGCAATTTCTTAGACAAATTGTTGGGAAACATTCAGGTTTTTTCCTTGATTTGATATGTAGGCTTTTCTGGAAGAGGCTTATCCCATCTGGAAGCCATCCTAGAAAATAATTTTCTGTATGCATATGCTTGTATACATTCCATGAACCTGCAGCATGAAGGAAAGTTTTGACCACCTGTAAAAGGGTGGGGGGGGGGAGGGGTAACAGGGCTCATTCCTGTGTTTTTTTGCCTTACTACCCTGAATACCTTTACTGTAGACTTCAATGTGAGGTGCATTTGTGTAGTGTTGTTGTAGTGTGCATAGGAAGGGAACTTACCTATCAGAAAGAAAAAGTCTGAGTGAATTGAATTTAAGGTACTGGATGAAAGGACAACTTCCTTCCTAACTGATTAAAGTTTCCTTAATTTCATTCTTCCAAGTTCGAATTAGCTATATTGAATGTCTCCCTAGAGTATTTAGAATACAGTTTCCAGTATTCAGAGAGTTTGATTCTTTCATTTCAGGCCAAATCATATAAGTTTAACTCCATGTCTCTGTTGATAGAAGTTAAATACTGTATAGTGGGAAATTTCCGCGAGGCTAATTTTTGGTGAATCTGTGTACCTTGTTCACATATTTGCGGAGTGAAGAATTCGCTGTTGCAGGCAACCAACATAGTCTTGTACGAACTAACGAAAGTACTTTTGCGGGTCTTAAATTCGCAATTAGATACTGGGTTGCGAAGTGTGAAAATTTAACCCCGTGAAAATTTCCCACTATATAGTAAACTGTTTGGAGTGGTCTTACTGTAATGGACATGCTTCCTACAATAGCAGTTCTAGAATGTAGTGATGGACCAAGTATCAGTATTTAGAATCGGTATTGGCTGAAACTCCCCATTATTGCACTGTATCAGTATCAAGCTATCAGCAGTGGCACTGGCAGGGTTTGATGATCGGGGAGGGGGGCACTGTACAGGGGATGGTGTTGTAATGTCATCCCAAGTAAACCCAGAAAATTAGCACAAAGTGTGCATTTGCATATCTATGATACTTCACACATGGGATGGACCCTTCCTTTGTCAGCCAGTGTGGAGGTGCCATCCTTGGGGAGGGGTATAAGCGGAGGGTGACCCTCCCCCTTGAGAAATTTTTGTTTTAAGAGGACTTAGATGTAAAATGGTGCTACTTTGGTAAAGTTTTGAACTGATCGTATGTTGAAAAATTAGCATACTTTAGTGAATTGTTCTTATTTTCGTTGGGTGTAAGGGAAGGGTGTTGAAGTGGAGGGGGTAAAATTCCTTCCCTTGAGAAAATTTTGTTTTTGTAAGGTGGCTTAGCTGCAAAATGGTGGTCTAAATTGGCAAAGCTTTGAATTGATTTCATGTTAAGGAATTACCCTTATTTAGTTATATTCTGGCTGTAGCATGGCACTCTTCCCTTGCTGGTACCATCTGGATCAGCAAAGCTAGGCCTGGCCTCCTGGAAACTCTGGGTAATTGCAAAATGGGGATATTAGTATGATGCTCTTAACTGACATCCAAATGACACTACAGGAGAGCACACCAAACACTTCATAAAAATGGTAGTTCTACTAATTTTGAACTGGCCAAATGAAAAGCCCCCAGTGGGGAATGACCGAGAGGGGAGTAAAGATATAACACAAGGGGTAGAGGATCAAAAAGCATATGTCATAGTGCTTCTTTGTAAATTATGCAATAATGACCTTTGAATAAGCTTATGTAACGAGTAATATACTTCAAATCATTAACAGCATGCTACAGATGTTGGTCATAATATAAGGTTGCCACATGCAAGCCTGAAGTTGGACTTGTACCCCTATTTTTTGGAAAATACCGTAGATCTTGCTAAAATAATTCTATGCAGTATCATCCTAGTAATTGTCATCAGACATGGAATGTAAACTGTGGCAATTGCCCGCAAAGTGCGCCAAAATTTTTCGTTGGAATTGTTATTAAAATGTTCTTTAAATTGGTGATACTACTTTGTCACCCTATACTTCATATAAAATGTTGCATTATTTCTGTATGTTGACTATTAGCCATAATCATTTTACCTCATGAAAAGGAAGGGAAACTTATTAGTAGTGTCCAGTATCCTATGGCTTACACTCATTTCTCAAATATTGGCATCAGTACAACTGATATTGAGAATCGAAATATCAGCACCACTAATATTGGCTTTGTGCAGTATGTGTGCAACAGTTCTAGTACTGTATGTGTGCTTGTGTATATCATTGAGCTAACTTATGTATCAACTCTAATGCCTGGGAAGGAAATAAGAGTGTACCATATAAATGGAAGCAGATGACTGCCCTCACCCCTCACCCCACCAGATATGGCAGAAGGATTGCAGTTCCAGGTATATTCATTATGTTTTAATTGAGACCAGTAGCTACCTTGAAAAGAGAGTTGCATGTCTTCCAGCCAGTGGTGTATGCCACAAAATTTGTGTATTGAGCTCGGGGGGAAGGGGGGGGGGAGACTACAACATTTCATGGGGACCTACAAGTGTGTGATCATTATACTTATGAACATTTTTTCATACTTGGATTTTCTAGTGAGGTCCCTCAGTCTCTCTTCCCCTCACTCCTTCAGCTGTGCCACTGCCCAGACCTAGCTCCCTGCACTGAATTACTTTTATGATGTGTCAAATGTCAAGCAACTTTTTGTAACCTAGCTCTTATGGATGTATCAGGTCAGAGTTTATTTTACAGATTTCACTGGGGAGTGGGTATCTGTTTATATTCCCTAATTGGTAAACCTTAATTGTGAATCAAAATACCTATGGGTTCTCTGTTTCATCTCATTTGCTTATTACCTTTCATTTGGACTTGACCAATAGGTGTCCAATATTATATCACATTTTGTTGTCATTTTTGTCAGTTTGACATGTCATTTTGATAAAAGGTTTTGGGTTTCACAACAGATAACAAAAATAGATTGGGACATCTGACATGTGTATCCATGCAGGTACAGCCCTGTGGAGTCTGGCTAACTCATTCTGGTACAGTAGAATGGTGAATTTTATGATACCAGAGCAATATGAAGAAACACTTATTTTGCAGTCATTAGGGTTTGGGATAGTGTTGGTTGGGAAGGAAAAGACAAGGATAAGGGATGAATGTGAAGTTGATGTTAAAAACTCAGGAAGTGCACATACATTGTCTCACACCAAGATATGACATTTAAATAGTAAGGAGATAGGCCTATAGGGCAAAAAGGTCTTGGTTGGAGAAAAAAAATGTAGCATGGAAATCAAAGAAACAAAATAGAAAAAAAAAAATTTTAAGTGTTACAATATGGTGTATATATATATATATATATATATATATATATATATATATATATATATATATAATATATATATATATATATATATATATGTATATATATATATATAATATAATATATATGGCACAATATCTGAGGCCTAGGATTTATTCCAGAGGCCAAAAATACACTGGCTTTTGGGTCCATGATTTCAGTCGGCAGCTAGGTACCACATTACCCACCAAACCAGAAACTAGCTTGTAAGTAATTAACAGATAATTTAAAAAGGATGGACAAAAGTGCAGGCACTGTCCAACACTCCATATCATAAACTTTGCATAGCTAATGAGAAATTTTAATAATGGTCAAACTTTGAAGATGCCATACAGTATCTTGAGAATAGTAAAAAATATTTAAATCAAATTCCAACAGATTTTTCATTAGGGGATCTTAATATACTGTATCACTGTTGAGTGTGACAGCTATCTTGGTTGTTTCTCCACAGACCTTTAAAGCAAGTGCCCTATAGCATTATCAGTTAAATGGTGGATGGGTTCAGAGAAAATTGAAACTTGGTAAAATTTTTGGATGCATTAATTGTATAGTGGTAATTGTAACATGCTGGTTGTATAGTTCTTTTTCCTGTATAATTGTACTGTGTACAGCAAGTTTTCCTCTTGCAGCATTTGAGGATGTATTTTTTAGATTTAACACAAGCTTAACAAATAAATTTCAATGCTGAATGTGCCATCCATGACTGAAATGTTGTGGCCTCTCAAGACTAGAGGCCTGCACACTATGTATCTTCCTTCTGATGTGAATGTTTCTTGGCCATAAAATGTACAAATAAAACTTAAGAGGTACCCCCTGGTCAAATGTAACATTTGTGAACTGTGGGCAGCTTCTAATAACATGCATGCAATGGGGCTCATAGCATTTACACCTCCATGTTGACATATGACCAGATGTAACACAGGTATAACATTCTGCATCATGTTTAGATTAATGAGACATACCAATGGAATGTATTTGCTACAACTTTTTAGTTTATCAGATCACAGCAGTAAATAGTGTTCCACTTTAGTGGAGGATATTAACGGAAATTGCATACCGTTGAAGTCACCATGAACCTTAAAAACAAGAGCTTGTTGGAAAGGCTTAAAATACTTACTGTATATTGCCAAGAGTGTGAACTTGTGGACATTCTGTTGATTATCAGTAAAGTTAATAAACCTTGGAACAAGTTCAAATTTGTCAACTTTTTTTCACTCTCACAGTGGTCTAGCAGCCTGGAAAAGCCATGGATATTTCATTTTCACTTTTCAGACCTGGAAAAGTCATGGCATCTTTTAAAAAACACAGAAATTAAACAAAAGTCAAAATTTTGCAAATAAACTGTATTGCTCATAAATCTTTTCTAATTAAGACTGCATAGAAGTTTAACAGATTTTTGTGTGTGCTTTGATGAACTATGCAAATAACTGATTTTCATACACTGATGATAAAAAGATTTTTGGGGGGAAATTCATGAAATGCATTGTATTTAGATGACAATTAAAGGGAACCTGCACTTAAAGGGCAAGAGCAGTCCCCCCAAACTTATTTTGAAACAGCTAATTTTCACTAATTTCTTCTTATTACTCTTTCAATTACCTTTCATGATAATTTAGGACTTTAATATTACATATCCAAGGTAAAGCAATGAGTTTACTTTCCATAAATTATAGAATTCAGTGAGAAAAATATTGTCACATGATTCTCAAGAGCCATTCATGAAATAGGGTAGACTACTGCACTAATTCAAATTGGGATGACTGCATTTTCCCTTTAAAGGACAGTAGGGATACTGTGTAGATATACAATACCAAAACATTACAATACTGGAGTCATGCACAATATAAATTTGTAAACCCGTAACCTGGGGTAGGTCAGTGGGTGGAAGACCCCCTCCCTCTACTCCTACATTTATATAGAGGATAAACATTTTTGGAAATGTTTTGCATCAATTAGCATCTAAGAACCCTTGATTGTTTAATGATACTCAGGGAATAATTTATGTGGTGTCGCATTGCAATTTGCTACACAAGCTGGCCAAATTGGTACACAAATGCAAAAATGTGTGGCACTTTTTTTGTGTCCATAACCATAGGGTTTTCAGTGATTTTTACTACAGAAAGAAAAAATTCTCAAAACTGCTATGCAAAATTTGAATGCTAAATTATTCCCTGATATCTCTGCTTCCATCTCTGTGAGAGTAATTCACATGTTATTACCTCAAGTTCTCTTCCAATGGAAAAAGTGACCTTACCCCACTTAGACAAGCTGATTTGACCTGAGTTGTCCCTCCAGACAATAGTTCATAATGAATAATTGGTGATTGGTAGAAGTCAGTTATGACTGTTAATGAATGCATTGCAAGATGTACTCCATGGTATGTATATATGGTCTCAAGTATTTTGTGAACATCTGAAGAAATCTACAATGTTAAATTAACATTCCTTTGAATCTAGTCACCTGGGACAATCAAACAAGCCACAAGAAACAAAAGATATTTAGAGAAAAGCTAATTTGTAACCTTGCAAAGCAATGTCAGTAATGCCTCTTGAATACTGATAAGTAAACCACAATTAGAGGACATTTATCCAAAGGTCAGTGTACTATAGAATCAATTTATCAGATCTTGTTGGTAATGTTGCGACAGATTGACAGCATCAAATATTGCAACCACAAATGTATGAAACATTGCATTCGTGAGGTTGGATGTACGTTCTTTTTGTGCATCCTTTCTCCAGCTTGAAGACATCACCTTGAAGTTTTTATCTCCTGCACGCAGTCATGAGAGAGTACACATATGTATTTCTATTGGCTTAGTTTTATGAAGTGCATCATCGCTAACAGAAATATATCTTAAAAACAAGTTGAATTGCTTCACATTTGGTAACGAAGCTTGTCGTAATGTATGATGAATTTATGTCTGTATTTCATGTTATCAGCTTAACTTAATGCTATAGCTGTCCACAATTATCTATCAACATGAAGTACACGAGCTGTACATGGTAAAAACAAACTATGTCCAACCCTCTACCAATCCCCTGTCCCCTCTTCCTGTTGCTCACATACTCCTGCCACACTCACAAATTTCAAGCCCAAGCAAATGATGACCTACCACAGGGATATATCCAGAAATTTTGGGGTGCTGGATGGGAATTGAGTATTTTGGTGACATTAGGGGAGGAGGTTTTTATGCTATGTAAAGATATTAGTACTAGCTAACTTTAGCCATTTTACTATGGGTGTCAGGTAAATAACACACAATTGCTCAGTGCTTTACCCTCTGCTATTTTATGTGGCTTAGACTCATCCAAGCTGTTACCACTTCTGGCAAGATTCACCAGTTGCCTTATAATTAATTTACTACTTCACGTTACTATGAAATGAATACTTTAGCTTATCCTTTATTATCAGGTTCATCTCCTTCATAATGTTTTACCAAAATGACATATTGGTCCTGTATTACTATCAGTCAAATTGACCAGAAATGCTGATGCTGCTCACCAGATTTTATTAGGCCTTCACTTCATGTGAAAGTTATTTTCTTGTCTGACTAAAAGTTATACTAGTTTACCTCATTTATATGAAACAACACTTAGTAGTCAGATGCATTGGAACCGCAATGGCAGGTATGGCATCTGCCGTACCACTTTTCAGCGAATATAAAAAAAAAAAAAAAATAATAATGGAAGAAAAATGGAAAAAAGCCTATAGTGTTATGTGAGGGTGCCATGTAGTGAGTTACATCAAAAGTTGACAGATATAGCACCAGAATAATTCAAAACTTTATCAAAGACCCCTCTCCCATATTAGTCACTCCCAGACCTCAGTTTCGACCATACCACTTTAAAAATCATTCCAACGCAGCTGGTGATAGTGCACAATGTATACTATGGGTTTGTGAATAGTTCGCTCATTTGTAAAACAGCAGACTGATGCTGAGAATTATAATATTTCATACCAATCAGGCGCGGATCCAAGGGGGGCTTCCCAGGGCCCATTTTTCGCCAAATCAACAATAACAAATATGCAAAAATTAGCATAAAATTAATCTAGGAGAATATTCAAGGGGGGCTCTCAGCCCCCACTTTTCGAAATGTCTGGATCCGCGCCTGCCAAGGATATTGGTTGCTGTTAATGTCAGTACAATACTATTTGTTTCAGATAGGCACAAAATTAGCTTCCTCATTATTGACTCCTGCTAATATCTTTGAATGGTATGAGGTGTGAGAGCTTCACATTAATTCAGTCTCATGCCAAGAGCACCTGCATAAGAGATTTACACTTATGATGAGAGCAGCTGCCCTCGTATTTCAATACTCCTACTGTAAATAAAACATCCCCAGAATGGGGTGGAGGTTCACAAAGGTAATCATTCCATTTTGTGATATTGAATCATAAATTATGAACTGAATCATATTGTAGACTATACAATTATATTATATACATGGATATTACATGGTAGGAATGATATAAAAGTGTTTGATTGGAAGGTGTAGTTGCAGATATGCTTAAAGTTAGTTGTACTGTAAAAGTTTTTATAGCCGGTAGAGGTGCAAGTCAAAGAAAAAAGGCGAGAACAAACAGAAGTCTCTGGAACCATAAATGTATTTCCTTAGTATATTCGCAAATGCATTGTACTATCGAGGCTCCATAAGGACTTCGTGAACCTATCAAAATTTTGAAAGGAATACAAAAATATATTAGTGTATAAATACTGTATATAAACCTTTTTCAATTTTCATAAATTCATTTTCAAATGTTTTTCTAGACATATAACGATTGCACAAGTACGGTATCTCACAACGAATTAACACATATCAATTAATACAAACTACGATAAGGTGCAGTAACCTGGAATATAACCTGGGCCTCCGAGAAGGCTGTGTTTCCCTGCAGACAAAAACATAAATTGCACAATTATTTCACAGAATTTATATGAATTACATCCTTTCGCACCATTTCATACATAGCCAACTCCCAAACCAATTTACCAAATTCATGCATATAATGCACATACCACTTTGGCCTTTCAGAGCAGCTTCAACAATCCCACGTGTACCAAAGGTATGCTAATATTCATATGTCAAAGATGTGAGCATCTTCGTAGGGAGTCAGTTATAAAGAGAGAGACTGCGGATGGCACGTGTTAAGCCTTATATATGGGAGCAAAGCATGAATATGCAACGGTTACATAACCATAATAAGATGAACTATCTCTCAGCTTGAGCAGCTGCTCTAATGAGCAGACATTATACAATAAACAACAAAAACACTTAAAAGCTTAAAGTATACATGACACACAATACATTCGTTACAGTTGTTGCTAAATAGCTTTTTTTGTCAGGCTGTATTCTGTGAAGGCTAAAGAAAGTGGTATCGGGGATCGATCTTTGAAGAGGTTTGCACACATATATCTGAAGTAATATAGTATATAGTGTGGAAGGTGCAAGAGATAAGGTATAAAACTAAAAAAATTCAAAATTTAACGTAGTAACAGTTCATCAATGTGGGCTAGGTACTCAGGTATCGCACATAACTCTTTGATAATTGCAGGCCCAAAGCAACAAGGGGAGGGGGGATAGGTGTTGGAAGTGGGAGACGGGGGCTGGGGATAAATCCCCCAGTCAAATATGTGGTGCTGCAGAAATGTAGTTTCACCTATACAGGCATGATGTGGGAGCATGATGTGGGAGCATCATAGGAATTCAGGGACTGCATACCATCAAAATTTTGCTGATCTCCCCTTCAAAGTTTTCCAAGCCATCACAGATCATTGCAATTCCTCATGATGACTATGCATAATTAAGGAATGCTTAACCTATGCACCTGGCTACGATCCTAGGCTACTGTCAGGCTGTACATCCAAATGAAAGGGGAGAACATGGAATTAATTCTAGCTGTTGTCAAATTTAAATGTTGTAATTAGGTAAAGTGCTATTAAACGGTGTGGTAAACATAATGAGAGGGAGATGAGGTAATGCTAATAACATGCACATAGATATTTTCCTATCATCTGGGATACACTTCCCCCCCCCCCCCCCCCAAGTGACTGCATTCAGTGACCCAGAATATATCAGAGTAACTTTGAACATTTAATTAAACAGTGCATCGCACTGAGCATGCATGCTTGGCATTTTCAGTAGAGAAGATACAGTATTACTGTGATTCATAGGACTGGAGTTTTAACTAGTACGGCAGCAGATCGACACATGTACGTCAGTTGCAGTAACCAAGAGAAAGTAATAAAGTTTTGTTTCCGTAGCAGCAAGCTCTTTGATTGGATTTAAAAGTTGGCATGCAAGCACATGATGTGTCTACCATCCAGAGTGTTGGGAGATGTGATCTTTGCCGGCATATGAGCTGCTAGCTTTGTGTATAATTTTGTTTTGCAACATGTAGCAACGATTCTAGATTACGTCCCATAGAGAGCGAGAGGGAGAAAAAGATTGGTCCCGTGCATTACGTTGCTCTAAGATACACTAGTAGTACGTATGCTGCATATCCCTTGATAAAGGTCAGTTATGTGAGGTATTTACAAGGAGAAGTGAGTTGTTCAAGTTTGTTATCTGTTTGGCAAGAAGGTGTTCAATCCTTTTATTCATACTACAAGGTCCTATCTTTGGCAAATCAGTGTCACTGCTTTGACGTGAAGTGAGAGTATTTTGGTGGGTGAAGGAATGTAGGGAATCCCAAATAAGTTTAACGTCAAAGGAAGTTTGACATCTTCAACTGGGCCCTCTTTTTCAGATAAATGTTCATCCTCTTTGACGTATTTAGAACCACACATTTAACTTTTAAGTGAGCTTTTCATTGGACCTTTTGGAACATAAAAGAACTGTTAACTGCAGTCATGCCTGCTTTTTAAAATAACAGAGCCTTACATTTCAAGTGCAGTAGAATAAAATTACTGGTGGCAAAGTTATAAATCAATTTATTTGAGATGTGAGCTTTAAGAGAGATTGAGGGACATTACTTTCCATTGTACAGAATTGAGAATGGCACAGATACTGACCGCTATACATTATTTGATACTACTGAAGTTACATGATAAAGTAGGACCTTTGAACAGAGTTTAATGGAAACGATGCATGATATAGTATCCCATGAAACAACATGCTTTTATGTAATTAACCTCAGCCTTGGTAATAGCATGATCAGAACTTCAACACCATGTGTGCTTATTAATACCCTTTTTCCCCATTCCACTCGGGGTAAACTTTGCGTTCTTTTAGAAATAGTTAATTCTAGAAGAAGTGGAAGATGTTTAATAGTTGAAACTAGTTGACATACTAGCCTAATGTTGAGTTATATTTTGGAGGCATTCAATGGTACTGCTTTAAGGAATGTCTTCATTACTGCCATTATATGTTAAGTTCAAGTACAGATTAATTAAGCCCTTGGTGTCCTTGGTATTTTCTGTACTGTATTAAATAGGCATGAAGGGAACCATGGCTTGGTGTAATACATACTTTATCAAGATGAGAGAATTCTTTTTCACCCACACATCAGGAGTAAGGTTACATAGGAGAAATATGTGATCAGCATGAGCTGCATGAAATATGGGGGGGGGGGGGGGAGAGGGATGAAGGGGCTGAGCTGATTGTTTTTGCCCCACTTTTTGTTTGTCAAAGTGAAGGCCATTGAAAGGAAAGTGGTAATCAATCTATAAAATACTTGCCATACATTGAATAATTCCATAATTTTGAATTAAGCATAGGCATTAAGGGAACTTCTCAACTGGAGGGAGGGGGGCTGCAAGTTGTTTTGGACTGCTGTGTAGGAAGAGGGTTCTAAGGGGAGGGATGTCCCCTCCTCTTTCAAACATTTTTGAATATTTGATGTGGTCCTTAGATGCAATTTGGTGCAACATATTGGACAAATTTTAAAGAAAATTATACTGTAAAATTTTGACATTTTAAATTACAGAGGGAAATACACCCAACCATAAGTATACAAGCTAAAAGTAAGCTATGAAGTATTAAAGGGTACTTATAAATTCTTAAATACTTGTGATATGCAGTAATTGGTGATATGAAATATCATGATGGATAACTTTGATTGGTTCAACTGGCATTTCAAAGTTCGTTCAGTTTGTTACATGGACAACTGCCTACGTATGCATGCCCTTACCCTATGCTATGTCATTCATTTGTATAGGGGCCTAGTCATGGGGACTGCCCGCTAGACGGAAGATTCCCTTAGACAAAAATCTACTTTGTGTTAGAAATAGGGTTGAGATTTGATTTAGATTCACAATAATGTTAGGATTATCCCTGGGCAGGATTAGTGTTTGGGTAAGGATCAAGATGAAATCAGAGGTACGATCTTCAGTCTAGGGAGCCTTTGATCTAGCGAACTTTCAATCTTGTGAACCCTGCCCCTAGTCAGTGTTGTAGAACTTTCAAGTGTGGACCACTGAATAGCTCCATTTATGTATACTGCAGAAAGCTTTTCGCCATTTGGGGAAGTCGTGTAAGCACTATACTTTTAATAATCATACAAACGTAAACATGCTTTGAATTTCTCACTGTATATAATTACAAATTATTACTATAATGCTGCCATTGCCAATCTTCATTTACATGGGGAATCCATACATTTGGGGCTTCCTTTAATATCAGTAGTGCTATCTATCATCCAAACAAAATGTTTTACCATAAAATAGTACTCAGCATTTCATAGTCTAAGCATTTCAAGCAAGTATTATAAAGCATGGCCAATGTTTGAAAAAGTACCGTGGGCGGCACTGGGCGGCCATACCCAGCACTCAATATTTCCGCCCGGCACTCCAGGCAAACACACATCTCCCCGTCCACCACAAATCTGCCAACCGAGACCTAAAACTAACCCCAAATTTCCTCTCTAAGTAAATTGATTGAAAAATGAAAAATTAATGGCTGCATGACAAATGGGGTAGATGCCATGGAGTGGGGTGAGGTGCGCTTTCCACAGATCAGACTTACCCGGCACTTATATTTGGCTAGCTACATCCCTGACGGTTTTAATTGTTCCAACTATAAATTGTCTTCAATGTAACTAAATCCTACGTCACTGTTTTTGACTCTTTGCCATCTGTTGGCACTGGATACAAGATAATTCTTGCTCTATCAACCCATACTTTGAACTTGTTATTGTCGGGTACCAATACTTCGTTTTTGATTTACATAGCATCCTATACCCCTTGTCCATCTTTCAGATATTGACAGTCCCATTCAGTTGTCAGTTTTAGTGAAGTGGCAGCTCAGGTTGTGCATTTTATTTTACAATGTGTGGTATGTGTACAGAAGTCATATTCAAATCTGTTTACACATAGCTACAGGCGCCCTATATAAATATATTCACATCACAGTTTCAGAGTGGCAGCTCATAAAATGGTACACTAGTATATAATATGCATACTCAACCATGGATGTTATTGTCAACAAAAGTAGGTCAAGTATTATGTTTTGACTGTGTATGTAAATTTATTCTCCATATAGGACATTATACTGTATGAGGAAGTTCACAGTATTCTACACTTTTCTTAATTCTTGCTACCATGGAATGGTACATCATACAGGACAAATTTATACCTTATATAAACAGCATAATCAACTGTATACTGGTATGCTTTGGATTGTTAAAGAAGGTGGTAGGTCTTTGCCAAATTCTTTACCTCCTTCTATCCATTAAACCCCACTTCTGAATAAATATTTTCCCTCTTAGAAATGTCATGGGTAGTCTAAAGACATCAGAAACAAAGCATCTGCAGCAGTAAATTGCAGCAGAGAATTACTTGGGAATAAACTGTGTTGTGTGCATATGGCATGAACCCTCAAAGGAACTAAAATTGTAACAACTGTTAAGAAACATCATCTTATTGTCATTCACGTAGCAGAGATTTTCTTTCCAACAAAGATTTCCTTAAACATTGTTACAGACACAAAGTGTATTCAAAAGATAGTGTGTAATGATTGTTGTTATTGTTAGCTAGCTTTCCAGATTGTTTTTAACAAATATGCAGAGTATTTTTGATACGCAAAGGGAGGTTAATTAAAAACAAGCAATGCATCATACTGAACTAAGAGCATATAATTTATAGAACCAAGTATATACTTACGGTTAATGTGTGTATTTAAGAATTAAATTCCCTGAAGTTATTGTAGCCAGTATGAGGGAGCATGCAGTCATTTCCTATTTGTATCGCATCTGTCTTGGACAATTTCAGCAGTATTGTACATGTATCAGCAGCAACCCACAGTTACACAGAAATTCTGAAATTGCCTGTTTGATGAATAGTTACCTATAGGTATGGTGGAATTTTACAGTTAAGTGCATCCCCTACCTCCTCCCTCCCCTCTCCCCCTGTAGTAGTTCTGGTACAGTTAGCTTTAATGGACATGTACCACACTAGGATTTTCTGCTGTTGTTGAAAAATTGTTGAAGGTTGATGCAGGCAGCTGCCTGGTTGGTGACACTTAGTTCAGTCTAGAAGCTGTTATATAAGTAGGTATGTACTGTATGTGCTATGTTTAATTATGTCAGTCACTTTGACATATAAATATGCCTGGTTGTGGGTTCTCTGTTACAGCTAAATTATATTATCAGTATATCTCACAATGTATAATTATAAATATAAAAACAGTGTTCAATTTTAAATTTGTGTTGGTAAAATCATAGTTACTAATTAATCTGTTACCCAGTCACTACGATACCTTGCCAGCAGTACCACAGCGTCTTCTTGAATACATTCCCTGTTTGTACAGTGAATTCCACATGAGGTCGTGTTGTGATTGGGGTAATGTTACCAGCATGTCATGGTGGCCTGATTGCATAGTAGTTACTTTACCTGAAGAAACTGGTGAAAGAATTAGGACTGAATTATTAAGTAAAATAGTCAGCCAGAGAGTGCTGTGACCCCTCAAAAGAATTTCATCTGTGCAAGTAATTTGAACACAAGCTTGAGAATCTACAAATCATGTCTTGCATTGCTGGATGCCAATTCATGGTGGTTTGCAAAAGCACAACTTAGTAGTTACCTGCAAGTAAAGATAACACAATATGTTTTTCTTACGGTGTAAACCTTCTTTTAAATACAAGATCAAGAAATCAATTGCCCATTTACCCTCTTTGTAATGTCTGCCATTGAAATTAACAATCCTTTCATGTAAAGGTAAATTTTTATGTTCAGTCCTCAGATGGGGGGAAATGTGATGACACATGATGAAGGTGGTAAGTGGGAAGGGATGGGACACTTTTGGAGGGGAAACTTGTACAGTATATTGTAGGAGAAATAGGTACCTTTTGCAAGGGAAAATGTAGCAAAGCTTGCTTAAAAGGCACAGTGTTTTACTTACTACCGCTAACACCACGTACTGTATTCTGCACATTTTCTTGTCTCAATTATGGTACATTTAGGTTGGGCTTTTTGAGCAAACATTTTAGAATTTGAGCCTTGAAAGTTAGCATGCTATACTAAATTATGATATTGAATATGGTAGAAGACTGTAAGAGCTTGTAACCAAAACTTTATATTGGATGGCCTCCAGGTCACTACCGAAGTTCAGCCAAAAGTTGGATTTTTATACCTAGAAGGTCAGGACAAATGGAAAATAGTAGATTGCCTTGGTCAGAACCAAATCCAATTTTGGTGATTGCTCAATACGTTTCACTGAAAAGAGATCACATGTTGCTTAGATGGTACAGTCAAGCCCAGGCCAAGTGGGGGGGGGGGGGTGTGGGTCAGGTGGGGAGGGAGGGAGAGGGGTACCCTAGAGGAATTTCAACCTCCCAGGGAATTAAAACTTACCATTGCCTTTATGCACTTCAGTATATTTCACCTCCTAAATTATGTTTTGCCCCTCCTGAACACTCTCTCATCCCCAGTCAGTGCCTTGACTGGCTGTGGGCCAAGGTAAAGTCAGCTATGGTCTGTGGGCCCAGGTATAGTCAGCTATGATTATGCAATGTGGAAACTAGTTTTGTCTTTGAAAAGTACTTGGCTCCAAGTGGCTGATTTTTCCCGTGAAGAGTTAACTATAAGCAAGCTAAAATGCCCCTTCAGCCTTACAGTGGTTCCAGTTTGAATAGTTGAGATACATAGTTATGTAGTTCTCTGCTAGTGTCTATTGGCTAGATACAGTACAGCTAACGAGAAATAGCTGGGATTGTAAGGCAACACTTAACTGTAGCCACTTTTCATTAAAATGTCCTGTGAATATTTGTTTTAGAAATTCCTTCTCTCTGTCAGTGGTGTGTTGCTCAGAGCTTAACGGCTTTGTCCCTAACAACCCTAACGCATTTGAATCATGACACTCCATCGTTAATCTGACAATGAGCAGCCAAAGTCTGCACCCAGGAAAAGTAATGGGAGGATGAAAGAAGAGATAACAGAATTAAAGGCATAAATAATGAGCTATAGGTCATTAGGATTGTTTTAGCAGGCTCAAGTCAGATTTACAGTGTCAGGTGAACTTGAACTTCAATATAAACCCTGGAAATAAGCCTCATGCTTTTCAAGACAGTTTATTTCACAAGATTGGAGAGTGATCAGTGTTCTTGTACATACAAAGGATTGCAACCATTGTGCAGCAACAGTATTTTAGATTATTTATTCAGTAAGAGGTAAGGTGGAGATTTAGAAATGAAACCTCATGTGTCCCTAAGTTGTATGTTTTTACAAGTTAAAAGAACCACTGAGATGGAATTTTCTTTTTTAATTCAGTTTGGTGATCTCATTTTCATAATCCATGGAGGAGCTTTAGTTTATGTTTTCACTATGAAGTTGCAATATTCTTAAATCCATGATTTATTGTCTGTTACATATTTGCCACAGCAGTTTAGTTTTTGTAAACTTCAGGGCTAATATTCTTGTTACGTTGCCAGAAGGAATAATTGTTATGATCTTACATGATTTGGCAGCCAATTATTGAACTGAGAAGTGATACTATAGCAAATCTTTTCACTTCATTTGTGAATCAAATCAACATGAGTTGGTTTCATACCAACCTTCCATAGGTGTATGAAATGGAGGGGTGTGAGAGAAGCAGCTGGCCCACTGGTTCCCACATCCAAGGACAAAAAATCTTGGTTTTAGGGCAGAGCAAAGTTCATGTCATGTTTGTTTCTCAGGTATAGACAATTACAGGGCAGACACCCCCCTTTTGTTAATTTTGTTTTCATACCTTTGAAACTGTAACCATGCAACACCTTGAAAGTGCCATTTGTAAGAGGCACACTATTCTATAAATTTACATAATCTAATTTTTTGCCTGTTAGATGCTGTGGAAAAAATGAGTCCCTGCCATTTATCTTTATATTTTCAAGGTTGTCATAGCTAAACTCCAATTAGGGAGGTGTTAGGAAGAAGATCCAATGTTCTATAGACTCGTGAAGCAATGTTCGTTTCTGACAGTTATCTTGCCTTTCTTCTCAGAATTCTTATTTCAATACCTAGATCAACTAGGATCAGTGATGCATTGTCAAAATGACAATGAGAAGACACACCTCTTACATTAAACTCGTTAACTTTTAGTTGCCAGCCATCATGCAAAAATGTGAAATTTTAACCTTTCGTTGTTATTCGTCACACTAAATATCATTTCATTTAAAGTCACCTAAGAATGTCTTTACAGCTTACTTTTCAAATGTGTTTCTTAATGATGGGAAAATTTGCTAAAAACTAAGAGAAATGTATAGACTTGAACAATGTTTCCAGCAGGTGACGTATTAAAATCGTGGGGACACAGTTGAAGTACATTATTTAAATGTTTGTTGCAAGTTGTTGTACTGAAAATCCTGATTAAATTTTGTTCATTGGCGGAAACAAACCTTACTTCAGAGCATGTATAGACAATGGCCTATGTCTTAGGATTACTTGGAAAAGAAAGGAGGAGATCATCATTAAAAGATTTTAGTCAACAGAGACTTAACAATAGGAACAAAGAGACTTGTCAATCAAATGGCAGTGCCCAAAAAGAATTGAATCATTTTCAAGTACATTTTGTCAGACAGATTTGGTGGTTGTATCTCCTTCCTAACAACTCCCTGCCCTAACCTTGGAGAGACAATATCTTCTATCCTGCATTCATCCAAACATAATTTTTTTTTTCTTTTTTTTTTTTGCATTCTTCATATCTGTAATTTGAAGAACCCAGCTGCTTTTGTCATTTGTCGTTCTCAAATATCCACTGATGATACCATCTTTCTAATCTCACACCTCAGAGTTCCTGTCAAAGCTGTAATCTTGTCATTTTAATAGGTTTTATCACCTCATCAAAACGAGGAGATTGCACTGCATTTACGATTGGTAGTTTAGAATCTGCCATTCAAATTTCAGTTATTACTGTCATTCACATCTTTTGAAATTTATTGAGTGGGACATGTGCAATAAATTCACATTCTTAAAAATAACACTCGAAGGATTCAAGATACTTTGTGTTATAACGGACCTTGGCATCATAATCTAATTTTTGATTTAAAAATAATTCTTCAAGTTATTAATTTAAGAGGACAACTTCATCGTACCCAAGCTAAATATCTTCATGTGTTTGTAATTTTTTCTCCTGCATGGTGATAGTAACCTCATGATTGTACTATTGTAAATTCTGGGAAGGAGTTTTTCAACTGAATATGGTCCTGTAAAAATTGAATTCTACAAATGGAAAGCACATTTCCAAAAAACACAAGATTAGGAAATAATTTTGTAAAGGAATAATGAGAGTATTGTAGCTCAAGTTCATCCTAAAGTTGTGGTGCCAATTAACTGTCCATCTGTTACAATAAGTAACAATATCTGACTTTTAATGTATATAGACCAAAGATTATAAACTGCTGAAAGGGTGAATTTGTGGTTTTACAAGAAAATTAGTTGAAATTTCGGAATTGTAGTAGTTGTGTGCAC
This sequence comes from Holothuria leucospilota, assembly GCA_029531755.1. NCBI lineage: Eukaryota > Metazoa > Echinodermata > Holothuroidea > Aspidochirotida > Holothuriidae > Holothuria > Holothuria leucospilota. Next base: position 5,298,959 of record CM055964.1, read on the forward strand.
AATGTTTAGGCTACAGTAGCCATCATTGTCTTGAGGGCCACAAGTCATTTTAGGTTCATAATACTGTATATGGGCCATGAATATCAGAATCTACTTATGCCAACTCAATATTTGAAATTTTATGGTCATCTTTATTGCATTTCAGATATTAATGTTACCTATGGATTGATGGGGGGGGGGGGGGTGCTGATGGGGATGAGAGGTAGGACTAATGATGTTCTTTGAAGGGACAGTGTTTGTACATCTTTATAGTCACTAAATCAATGTCAGTGTAGCCACATAAATAATATGTTTCATCCAAATTTGTATGCATCTTAAAATTTAATTTAAATTTGTCTAATCAACAGAAGGTTGAAGCAGGCAAACTCTCATCTGAAGAAACTCCCCAGACCCAGGAAACTGACACCACCATGGCTCCTACAGTAGAGCAAATAACAGATGAAACAACGTTAGAAAAGATGGTAAGTTACGTACGTTCTAAATATATTTAAAGAACAGTTGAACAGCTCATCTCTGAAAAATGAAGAAATAAAAATAAAAACAGTGAATTAAGTTTAATTTCAAATATGATATTAACTTGATATTTGTTCTTTCTCTGGGACATAATGTTATGTCAGTGAATATAGCAGAGGACTTGGGATTAGTGGAGCACAACTAAATGTCATTTTGAAGCAGATAAGATTGTTTTTCCCAGTTTTGAATACTAACTTAGTTTTAAATGTGAATTAATCCCATGCATTAAGGTTTTACCTCAGTGATGGGTGTATTGGGACTGGAGTGTTTCATGGCAACTTTTTCTTAGCTGTGCATTTGTATACAAATCTTACCCTTCTCGGGTTACTGGCACTTTTCATACGTAGGAATGTTCTCAGTTGCTTGCCCAACAAGCACTGAAGTCTTGGCCATTAATATGTCATAAGTTTTATCGGTGAGTAGAAGTGGAGATTTATGTGAAAAATTGGAAGGGGTGGGTGGGGGAGAGGAGATAAAGGGCCCTTGAAGCAGTTTTACTGCATGGAAAAGTGAATGTCAATTGGTGCATGTCCAAAAAGTGGGGGACTTTCTCTCTCCCTCCCCCCCCCCCAAAAAAAAAGATTTCTGTGTATACCTACCAGCTTTGCGTTTATAACTTTTAATCCTAAACTACTCTGGTTACAACTATAACTAGGATTTATTTTCTGTTAAGGACAGTGATTAACACTCATGTTTTTGGTTTCGTGCGAACCTTATTTTTTTTTTACCTTGTTTTTATCTATGTTTGTAAAGCGCCTTAGAGCAATTTTTAATTGAATGGGGCGCTATATAAATTTCGTGTAATAATAATAATAATGAATAAAAAGTGTGGTTTTTCAGATTAAATACATCTGAAGCAGACATCACTCATAGACTGTGTAACTATTACCTGGAAACATGCAAAAATCCCAGTGTCCAGTGGATGGGGTATTGGGGTGGGAGGGGTGGGTAGGATATATCCCCTCTCTTTTTGGAGATTCTCCCTTTGACCTTGTACTAAGTGAAGTTTTCTCCAAGGGGCATATCCAACCCCACTGTTTTACACAAATCTCTACTTCTGCTTGGGAATTGATCTTTATGAATACAATTTTGACTTTAAATCTCAGAAAAATGATGTTCATTGTGAAAGTTTATAAGGCTGATAGATATACTTAATTATTTAAATTAATAACTAACATCATGCTGATTGGATTTCAGTTGGAGGAGGCTACCATCTTTGAGGACAGAAAAAAGATTCGTGCAAGATTAAGGGAACTGAGAAAACAGAAGAGAGGTGAGGTCATTGGATGTTTGCTTGGATTTTCAATTGTGTAATTGGTGCAGTAAGGAAGGCCACTAGAGTACTCTGGTGGAACAGCCAAAAATGCAAGGGGGAGGGCCTGAATGTGCTCTGTACTCTGTGGTTTGGGGACTGTTGGCATAGAGTTTAGGTCTATGGGTAAACTTCCTGTTTTGTAATAAATGTAGGAGTCACAGCATTGGAAAATGAACTAGGTAGTATACTACACAGCTGGCACTTTAAAGCCAAGAAAAGGAAGTCTTATTTCAGTGTGTGTACCTGTAAATGTGCGTGCCTCTATTTCAGCAGTTGTAAATTATTGCTAAGAAAAGCCTCATCTAACAGTAAATAAATTAATATGTCACACACCACACTGAGACTTTGAGCCCTGTTTTTGTAGAGAATAGAGCCATTTACCCTCATTTGTCCTCTTTTAGTCCAACTATCAGAAATAACTTAACTTCCATTCCTTTTCTACTAGCCTCCCCCGTACTGTGAACAGTACTAGAAGGAGATCAGTTATTCAATTGTCCGTGAAAATTATTTTAAAATTCAAATTTTTCAGTATAAACATATTTGTAAGTTGCCATGGTGGCAACAAGATTTCATGACTTCATTGCCTTTAATAGATGTCTATCAATGAACCCACAGAACACTGTCTGATCATACCTTGTTTTCATCATTTCTTTAGCTTTAATACAACATTTTTCACATTCTTCTCTAAACTGAAATCATCATGATTTTTCTCTTGCATCTTCCTATTTTCATGCTCACTTTGTTACTACAGGAGGAGGGGACTCCATAGGTCCTGCTTCTCAGGATTCTACACCAGAGTTAGACATGGACACTGGTAAACTGTCAGAGTGATTGTGCCCCTGTTTGTGTCTCAAACCTCTTTAACATGACCTTTTGCAGTTCCAGAAATAATACCTGCAAAATCTGCTACTGGATAAATTGTATAAGAAGAATGACTACCACATAAACGTTGGAAAGTCATTTTTGAGGAAGGTGTGGGGTATAGCAGGGAGAGATGAAAGTTTGGGAAGTTAACGGGGGAGGGTTAAGGATTTAAAGGTAATGTGGTTGGGAGCAGGGATCATAGGGTGGAAGAAATTATCAACTGCCATTGAAACATGTGGTAAATTTACTTGTGTGGACAATTATGCTTGTTAGTTCTTTTTTTTAGTGGCAACTGCCATTGAAACATGTGGTAAATTTACTTGTGTGGACAATTATGCTTGTTAGTTCTTTTTTTAGTGGCAACTGCCATTGAAACATGTGGTAAATTTACTTGTGTGGACAATTATACTTGTTTGTTCTTTTTTTTAGTGGGGGAGGGGGTGTTTGGTGGTATCAGGGGCAGGCATTTTCAGTTTTTGGATCAACGCATAAAGCCCTTAACCTCCAAAAGGTTTCGGTTTCATGATCAAGCTGATGTGACTTCTCCTGCATGATCATCCTTTCCTTGTACTCTTGTAGTATTATTGTAGGCCTAAATACTTTGACAGATTGTGTCACTCTTTTGTGTGATAATACCAATCTAAATTATCACTACCCTGATCTCTATCCCATGCAAGGTGTGATCTGTTTTAAAGGAGAACTATTTATTACTTTTGTCATGATGTGACAGAGGAAAGTACAATGACCTTTGTAAAATAGCCTACAAGATGTGATAAAAAAGAGATAATGACATCCTAGGATGGCATTTTAATATTATAGAGTTTTGTCAGAATTATCTCCCAAAATTATTGAACACCATGTATAGTAATCTCTTGTAGTTAAAGGACACTTTGTAACAGTGCATTCCTCTAGCCTGAACATTACTTCATTAAACCTCCCACCATCAGTTCTCCTTTAAACTTTTCATACTTGGTTGAAGTGCTAACTGATAACTTCCTGAAAACTTGGCTAAGGTTTAATACTTCCTTTCAATGTAAAGGTCTGATTTGTCAGTGTGCATGCCACCCAGAATCCATGTGACCTATATGTCACACTGGATGACTCTCCCCCATTTCTCTGAGGGAAGAGTCTATGGTATGTGGAAGTTGTGTTTAAGTAAAGAAGGTTCATGTTTGTGTGGTGTTTGATAGTTTTAACTTTAAAGAAGATCCCTTGAAAACTTGAGTCAATTTTTCTCATCAACAGCTTAAAGGGATTTGCCAGTGACAAAAATCAATGACTTCAAAAAATGCAGAGAGTTTTTCTCTTCTAGGAGGTGAAAACAGATCTTAATAGCTTGTAGCATTTGGAAGATACTAATTTTCAAAGAAATGCAGTTTTTTCTCAAGATAAAGTTCATTATGGGAAATCTGTGATATCATCACAGCACATTAGTTTGACAAAGCATTGAATTTCTTAATGATATTGACACTGTTGTAGGGAATATTTAGCAACTTTGTTTGTTATGCCATTACATATGATGTAGTTTTATGCTAAACCTACATGGAAGGATATTCAAACATCCCAACAGTATCAAATTTCAAGCACAAACAGGACATTCAATTATAAAGGAAAACAAAAGAAATCTGAGGCAATGTGCCCACTTTACATAACATTCTGTGACCTTTATGAGAACCGGAGGTATTTTTTGACAAAAACAAGTAGTCTTCAATATTAGATATCTCGAGTTAGGAAAAGAGCATTGCTACGGGGTTGAGAGGGTACGAACTGAAATTTTTTTCTCTTTCACATGGGACCCTTGTGAAAAGCCACTGGAAAATGCCTTTAAAATGGGTGTCTCAGTTTGATGTGGTTAAACTTTGTGGGTTGTTATTTATGGTGTGGTGATGTTACATTAAGGTGGGAATACAAAATATGCATTTTCTTCATTCTCCATAAATTTAGACCCTTAGAAATTCAAACTAGAAAAGGTTGATTATTTAGGACAAGCTGGGAGTCCTTGGAAGATCAGTTTATATGGTTAAGACAGGAACAGCGTAAATTGTTCTTGGATGAAAAATTCACACAAAACCACAGCTTGGAATGAAACACCCTCCCCACCCTCCTTGCCCCACCCCACTTCCCACTTGCTAAGCCTCATTGTTTGAAGTATGCCCTCACCTATAGGGAGCTTGCACCAAAGGTCAAAAAGTCAAATTCTATGGACGCGCTAGTTGTTCTGGAGGAAACTGCGCCAAGCACCATCACCATGCTCATTGCTTTAGTATATCATCTAGCGTCCCTCCATGTGTTTGTTCTCCAGAATGTGGTTGTGTTAGTAGACTTGTGTGAGTGAAACCCCCCTATATCCAACTGGCCAACACCAGGTATAGGCTTATGACACTACCTTGCAAAGAGCAATGTGTAGAAGGAGGGAAAAGTTGCTTGCAAACATTGTATTTTATTTTCCACTCTTTCAGTTTCGGAGAAAAATCATTTGTTAGCTTAAATGAATGTCTGTAAGTAGCAGGAGGAAGTGTACTGTGTGGTGATAACTAATATCTTGAAGTTTGGGGCTGTCTTGTGAACATTGCAATTTAACTTCTTCTATCACTTGTTGTGGCCAGTACTTTCTCCTTTTGAAAGTTATACTGTTGTACATGTTGACATTATGTCTGTTGAATATTCTTTCCTATTCTTAAAGAATGATGGAAGATTCAAAAGTTGATAAAAGGGTAAATGCAATCACTCTCATGTTCATTAGCATACACAACAGTGGTAGTTCATGTGTGGTGCTTTTTAATCATAATATGGCAATATCCTTGTTACTAAATTATAACATTTATGTAAAATGACTACTTGGTTTACCTTAATTCAGTACAAAACACCAATCTTCTGAAACACCATGGCAGAGTACAATGGAATAATACGATCTGGAATAGTTAGCAGATATTTCATAAAAGGTTTTCAGCAACTACCTGTGCTCATTTGAAAGGTTACAGTATAATTAAGCTATGGGCAAATTAAATTTGTTCATTTTTGTGGGCCAAAGATTGAAAAGGTGGGTGGTTTTGTTTTGTAACTATTTTACATAACAAATTTTTTCACATATATTGTTAGTTACATTTTACCTGACATTAATATTGAAAACTCTTTTCTCTCTGCCCTGCATATCCAGGTGATGCAGATGCATCCACAGTCACCACAGAGAGAAAGAGAACCCGTGCCTCAGCGCTGACTGTCAACACCACACAACAATCATCTGAGAACAAAGAAGTTAAACCTGTAGGTACCACTGCATTGTCTCCTGTATCCCCTGCTGCCAAGACCGTTAGAACAGATTCCAACCTTGCCAATGATCACTCTACAAAAGTAGTGGAAACAGATGATGGAAAGACAAAGACAATGACCATGACAAGTGTAAAGACGGCCCCTGGTGCCAAGTCAACGCAAGTGACTACAATGAGTAAAACAGATGGTAATGAACCTGGTTCCTTCAAAATCAGATATTTCAACAAGAATAAATTTTTTTTATTGTATATAGGTACCTGTACATTATACCTAGGCCCAAGTGTACAAAGCATCATGCTCACTCTTAAAGACAGATTTGCATCACCCCAAGTATGACTTTAAGTTGGGGGTAAGCAAAAGTCGCAGTTGGTGACTACTCTTTGAGTGACATCAGAGTTACAAAATTCAAAAAATGCAGAGCAGCTCATATTACACAGCACACACAGAGATTGTTTTAATTACACATGGGGTCTTGTACGCTCACCAGGATGTGGCCTTAAGCAGTGAACTATGTTTGTGTCTGCACAAGGGGAAGCAGTAAAGACAATTATGGGCAGGCTTACCACCAAGTAAAAGTCATACTTGGGGTGATGCAAATCCCTCTTTAAGTTGAGTTACATGGACCTATTGCATTGTAAATCATACTTCAGATAGAGCATAACTCTTTGTGCAACAGGTCCCAGGAAAAAAGTGTTGAAGGTAGACTGTTCAAGTAGAATAAATTCAATATTTTTGTGTGGATAAAACAGATTTTTCTGAAGGTGCCTATGTCCCTTTATTTTGTTAAAGAAAAACAAAATGGAAATCCTCTGGCACTCTGAGCACAGCAGAAAGTGGAGGGTTAAATGTTCTTTCATATCTTCCCTCACCTTTGTTAGACAAATAAATCCTGTATTGAAGTACTCTTCATATGACAAAAATCTAAAAGACCAAAAAAAAGGACACACAACAAAAGAAAATGTGCTTTGGTTGTCATGCTATAGCCTTGTATACATGTCCAGAAAAGGACTTAAAACAAGTCTGCAGTGTCATAAAAAGTCACAATAGGGTCGAGTGGCACTGTTTTTCTTTGCTTTCATTGGTCAACTTTTTAAGATTATGGAAATTCAAATGTAATGATTGGCTTGCTTCCTCTTTCAGTGGATGTCGACAGTCAGTCTGAAAGATGCTCTTAAAACTGGTGTTGAACTCTGAATATTTACCTTCTTGAAAATAATGCTTTATTTTATACCAGGCTGTCATTGAAGTGGTTGCTTGTCCTACTTTTGTGAGGTGTTAACCCATTTGTGTCATACCTAGTCTAGGAATTTTCTTGAGTAACAATTAATGGTTTCCTTGTTTTTGGTCTTGTTCATAAGATTAAAGGGACATGTTTCATTTTCTTTTTTCCTGCAGATGGTGCTGGAACAAAGGCTGCTTCTGTGAAACAGGAGACAACGACCACAAAGGTTGAAAGTGAGTTTTGAGGTGTTTTGAAACAATAAAGCTAATGCTGAACCGTCTTAACCTTGTGTTATCTAACAGACAGTCTGTCAAGAAGAAAATTTATTTTAATTCATCCTTTTTTTTTTTTTTTTTTGAATAATCAAATATCAAAGGAATGATGAATGAGCTTCTTTAAGATTTTTTCACTGGTTCAAATTACAAGTCAAGAAACTTCACAACAGGGTCAAGTTGTAGCACATGTACTTTTGTGTGGATGAAATGCATATTAAAATTGTTCCTGCTTCAGTGGCAGTGAGTACATTAGGTAAATATGAGACTATTTTAAGTATTCAAAGTATGGCTATAGTCTTACTGTAAAATGATCTATGAAGGCTGCTTAAAACCGCTAGTTGTAATGAAAAAAATGTGCAGAGTTGCAAAGAATTTTTTGTTTACAAATTAGGTGAATGTCATTCCCAGCCATCATCCCTGAGATTTTTGCCTATGAGGGAATTTTTGTGTACTTTTCATGAAGTCCAAGGTCTGTTTTAGAAATGTATTTTTGTTGCAATGTCTCTTCCAAAGTTCAAGAGACGATTTCACGAACATCAACCTTGATGATCACTGAATATCTCCCAAGCTAGAAATAAATCATTAAAAGTAGTAGTATAAAAGGAGCCAACTGCATTGTACGATCTTTAACGGTATTTGCTAAAACCCATCCCAAGAGGTTTAACATTGAAATAGAGAAGGCCTCTCTAGTTTACTGTGATCTACAGCAAAACCTGGTTGCTTCAGTATATGGAGCAAGGGATTCTAAGCTTAGCATCAGTGTCAGCTGAAAAACACAGGGCTGATATGCAAATTTGCCCTGATAACTGCTAAAAGAACTCCTGAAGTGGCACTGCAAAATATAAGGAAAATAGACCCTGTACATCCTTGTCAATGACACACTATACAAGAGTTACTACTGTAGCACCTGAAATTACTGATGTAGAACCCAAAGTGAAATGAACGGTGGGTGACTGTTTTCTTTAAAATAGCACCTGAAAATTCAAAGTAGTTTGGACACTGTTTTTGCAGTTAATATCAGTGTTAGTGATGATCCATAGCATTAGTGGAATTGGTCCTAGGAAAGAAAGCTGAGCAAAGTATTGCACTGCTTCTAGACTCTTAGAAGTGTTTGGTAAATTTAGTGTCAAATATAGAAGTGATGAAAAGTATTACTGTGGAATTTTTTTTTCAATTCTTCTCTTCCTGTGAAACAGTTTGAAACTCTTTTCTTTCGGGGGTACCCACAATCTGTCTTTGAAGAAATATGTATCCAGTTGCATATGCATATGCAATCAATTTGCATATTAAAAATTTAGAAACCTAAGCCTGAGTTGATTATGGATGAATGGTGGTACAATCCGCTTCTCGTTTGGAGTTGGTCTTAATCAGGGAATAAATGACAAGCATTTACAGTTGCATTTACAGTTATGCTTCATAAGAAGTCTGCATCCTGCTTTTTGTAATTAGAAAAACTTTTCTTATGCACCTTACAATAGTATGACATACCTTTATAGACACTCTAGAACAATGCATCAAAGTTTTGTCACATCCACTAGAACATGTGACACACAGGGATGTCAGAGTCCACCTTTGGTGGGTCACAAACTAAGAAGTAGGTCAAGGTGTGGCAATGTCTTTACACACTTCCTTTTAACAGGTGCGTCAAGAGGCATGCAATGTTCAAAATGGTCAGTCAAAAAGTTTTTTGAGGTGGATCTATAGAAACGAAGTTCCAACCAGTCTTTCGACCTAGAAAAGTTTCAAACTTCAGTCCCAAACCCAGCTTAAGAACCATTTAGCACAATAAAATATGCAGTTGTTGGATAAACGCTGTTATTGGCAGTTTTTCATGACAGATATGTTTAACATTTATTTTCTTTGAGATATCACGCTGATACAAGTTTTATAATTTCATGTGGTGTATTTCTCTGACTGATTTTTTAACCTTCCAGCATCAAGTGATGGCACAAAAACCTCTTTTTCAAAAACAACTACTTCTACCTTCTCCTCCTCCTCCTCATCTTCTACAGATAAACCAGCAACAGGGAAGCGTAAGTAGACCAACCCATCAAAGCACATACATGCTGTCCTTTAGTTTAGAAATGCATTTATGTTTTTTGGTCTAGCACTTCAATATTTAGCCTTATTTTCACTTTTATGGTGGATGTCATCACCTCGTATCTTTCCCCCGGGCCCATTTACAGAACATTTTGCAGTTACCTAGATTTCTAAACTGTTGTTTTCTGGTAGTGTGAGAGAATTATCTCATGGCATAATTGGTACAAATTTAAAGAAACACACAAGGATATGTATTTTTCAGTTTGAGGGATGTGAGACTCATTTCAGTTTATCCTTCCAACTAATTCCTTGTCCTCATGATATTGTCTTTTAACAACTGAGCTGGAATATTGTCATTCATATTAATTCACCAATATTTTCAAATCTGAGAAACTTGTGAAACAATTTTTTGCAGAGGATAGCTTACCTCACATTTAATCCAAGGGAATCCATGCTTCATCCCAGAGGAATTGTGCTGGCAAAATTTTAAAATTTGATGAAATTCAAATTAATGGATTTGTGAAAGTGATGAGGCTGGTGTGATTGTAGTGCTATACCCAACATAACCAAGGTCCATTGTATTTGTCTGCATAACACTTGATATTACAGTGTTCACAACTAAACCATAGGATTCTTTAATAAGAAGTAAAAAATTGACTCAGTGTGACACCTCTACTAATCAGGCTGTGAAATAATGGTGATTTTTAATCACTGAATGTTTGTAAAGGTGACCAGTTGCCAAGAGAACTTACTGTACAGGCACTTGTTATTATACCAAAGAAAGTTATACAGCTCCTTGTATTTCTATAAATGGCAAATGGGAATTGAATTTAGTTAGTGGATGTTTTGGGCAGTAGGATGTGCAAGAAGTGTATGAAAGCATACCTGGCATCCTCTTCCCCTTTCCCACTATCTAAAAGAAATATCAATCACAAAAAAAAATGTTTAAGTGAAAGACAAAGGGAATACAAATGTGGACAAAAAAGTGGAGAATATTGCTCTGTGTGTCATATTAGACCCTGCCAGAAATTAGCCAAAAATTTTGGGAGGGGACCTTCCATGATGTCTCTGTTGTGGGTTGGATACTCATCAAATGTCAATGAAATTTTTTTTATTTGAAGGTTTCTTACCAGCCATAACTGGTGTTTCTTGATTTTTTTTCCTCTTTCAGTGACCACTGTACAAAATACAAATACAATGGACCATTATTTCATATATATTACTGTTTAGTTTATGGCATTGGGTCAGACAATGGCAGCAGTGTAGTAGCAATGTGTCTGGCATTAATAAAATTTCATTCTGAAGCAGCAATTTGATTAAAATTGATTGTATTTGTATAAAAAAATACATCTGTAAGTGAATTAAAACTTCAAATTCCCAAGCACCAAAGCTGAAATTTCAGTGTAATCTACTGAATTTCTTAGACTAATGACTATACCTAATTCACCATTGTTAGCGTGCAGTTAAGGGGTCTGCTGTCATTATCTGAAACACTCACTTACTTCAATGTTAGATATATTTTTGTTCAGTATTTACCCATCCATAATGATTATTAACCGACTGTCACCACTTGACCAATTGTGATCACTTGTCTGCACTTTTGTAGAATTTTTTCATCTATTCGTTGGCTTGTTTCTTTCACTTGAAAACTTGTTTCAATGTTTCATGAGGTGTTTATTACAAATGGAATATGATAGATGTTGACAACTATTTTTGGATGGATATTGATACAGATTAAACCTGAGCTGGAACACTTTGTTTTGGAAAATACATTTTGAAAGATAACAGAGTTTAACTAACTTTATTTTGATAGTTGAAACATTCTTTGGCTGTGATTTTCAGTTCATACTGCAGGAGTTTTGCAATATATTGTGAAGATCCTTTTTTACTGGAATGAAACTGTTCAAGCATAACACACCAGCCTATCAGAGGCCCATATTTGCAAGGAAGAGAGAACCCAAGGCATTTTACAGTTTTCAAAGATATTATTGCTTATTTATGCAGACACATTGCATGTTCATTTCTGAAAAAAAATTACAAAAGAAAAATTTGCACTCATTTGAGGAATGGTTACTTGTACATCATTTTGTTTATGTGAAATATATAAATGGTTTTGCGATCACAGTGTGGATACACATATGCCAGTGAGCTGAATCTAGATGTAAAAGTATTGTACGACATGTACCAATCCACTGCTGTTTGAGCATGCCTTTGGGTAGAAGTTGAAAATGATTTATCTAAAAAAAGATTTCAAGGAGGAAAATGTAGTTGGTCAGTGCTTTCACCTGTGTATGCTGTGGTGATGATATGGTAGTCTCAGGGTTAATATCTGTGTTGCAGATGTCACTCCTGATTGTATCCTGCCACACAAAACATATTGCTAGATCCATGGCATGGTAGCATCCTTCAAGATTTGTATTGTGAGTCTGGTTATGCACCTTGAAATGATATTCTCAAGAATTAATATCCTCAAAACCTGAATTTTGTTTTTGTTCTCACATGCATGCATACTATTTAATACTATTCTTGAACATAATTCACAAAATAAAGAAAAAAGTTATTTTGCATCTTTTCAAAATGAATGTATGGTTTTATAGTGATTGAAACCTTGCCCTTGCAACAATACCAAACCCTTCTTTGTGTAATGTTGCTGGATAGTTATTGAACCTGCATGTCAAGGCTGTAAGGTTGTAAAGTCTGTGGTCTCTTGCTTGAACCCAGAGATGTCTTAGATTGACGTGTCTTAATTGTGTCAATTAGTTAAGTGGATCATGGCATTGTCCTTGGGCATCTAGTCTGCCCTGTCTTGAAGGATTTAACCCAAGTGCATTATTCAGTGTTAAAAGTACTTGGCATGTTGTTGTGTATTATTGAAGCTGACTGTTAGGATGTTTCACATGTCTGGAATTCCTCAAACATTGAATGCATGGCACCATAGTACCATGGTCGTGAATCAAGGTGGTGAGGTAGTGAGTGAATATTACCATTGGTAGACACAGGGAAACACCAGGTCAGGGTTAGATAGACATTGGAGGACTGGTGCTATTTATAAATTTAATAATGGAAAATGTTTGTAGTGCTTGGATAGGAAGAAGATTTATAAACATACTAAAGAAATGAGATGAAAAAATTATAATCATGTTGGCTCCCTCCTACATTACTACATGGAAATATGGTGAAACAGTGTATATGCAGTGGAGAAACTCAGTTGTACTTCATAACCAAACTCAACAGTATGGTGAAAATGTGTTCATGTGTATGTATTGTGTTAGCTGTCCCGGGTTAGAGCATCTCTTCTCAGGTGTGATGTGAACAGAGTAGGATGTGTTTATAGGAGGTTGAAATAGAAGTACAATAGGATAGCATTAACTTGCTGGTCATTGGCTCTGATAGGCAATGTTCTGGTGTTGAGATTGTTATAAACAGTTCAGAATAAATAAGTGCCAGGGTCCATGTTGCAGGCAGCATTGGTTTACCTAGCTATATAGTTTAGCCGTCTGTGCAGAGACTCAGCTGAGATGAACATGTGATACATGTAATTTCACACGTATACAGGAAGAGCAGCCCTACCATCGTGATAAAATACTAAAGACATAACAGGTACTTCAACACAGATACATGACTAGAAAGAGACCAACGGTTATATGAATTCAGTTTGACAATAATCCTCTAAAACAGGCACATGAATCAAGTAACCAGTAAGGAGAAAAGTCAGGAATCTCACACAGGTATATCACCTAGAGTTGTTCTGTTATGTTGATAACACAATCCAACTTAAACAGCAAATGCAGTCATCCAAATTTGAATCAGTTTTCCTTTTAATAATATAGTTTTTTTTTGGTGTATATGCATGCAAGGAGTTTGGTCTGTGAATGATTTTTGCCTGTTTCTGTATCTAGCTCAGTCCAAGTTTCAAATGGAACTTGAGGAGAAGAGGAAGAAGAGAGCAGAACAACAAAAAGCAGATGAAGCCAAATGGAAGGCAGACCAAGAAGCTAGGTTGGTTTCAGCTTATTTTATAGTAAAAGCTCATTAAAGGCGGATACTCATCATTCCAGACAGTTCCAATTCTCCCAACTAGGTTACTTTTAGCCTCACCCACAACTGGTTTTACCTTCTCCTTGTACAGACTCAAACATTGCTTAAGGTGATATCCTGGTTAGCATACAAGGCCCTAATGAGTAATCAGAACACTCTGTTTGCATGCTGTGTCTTTTGAATTTTGTAACTCTGATGTCAATCAAAGAGCAGTTATCAATTGAGACCTTTGCTTACCCCCAAGTAAATGTCATACTTTGGGTTATGAGACTCTGTCTTTAAGGGTGTAAGGCTACAATTTTGCTGGTTTTGTAATGCAGATTGTGAAAAAAAGATAAACAATTTTGAGGAAAGCAACAGAAAGAGGAAAGCAAAACCTCAAATTTAGCAGCTGGTGCATAGCAAACCTAAAAACAGGTGGTGTTTTTACATGAACAGTTTTCTGGCGGTGAGGATCGAAGTGGCTAGGGAAGGGGTGGGGGTATGAGCTAGTGTAGAGGTGGTTGTGTAGCCGAGGATTGCATTGTCTCGTGTCACGACATCTACTTTGTGCACAGCTGTCATGATATGTGATTTGAGTACAGTTTGAATTCAGACTTGACAATTTTAACCAACAACAACTTGAAGAACTGGCCATCTAGAGGACCTGTCATGGTAAGGTGTTTTTATCCATGCTTTATAACAAAAAAGGGGGAGGATGAATGCAGTACATACTCTACAAGCATTGCAGCCAATGGTTTGAAATGCATTTTCAATGTCTGCATAATGTGTGAACAGTAATCCACATTGAATATGTAATATCCTACAACGCAGTGTTCCTAAACATTGTAGGCTGGACAGAAAGACCAAATTATCCAAAACATTTGGTACAGTTGCAAGAAGACACAGAAATGGTATATAATATATTTGGAATGCACTGTTTAAATTCATCTCATTTGTTTTTGCAAACTCACCTGATATTTGCATAATCTAAACAACAATTTAGTTCAATTGATCTATGATTTCCTCTCATCTCTCAAAGTAGATGGTAAAGTTAATCTGTGCTGCTTTTCCTTAACTCCTGTTTACATTTGTAACCTTCCCTTATCTACAGCAAGAACCTGATAAAGGATGATTGCATTGTAGAACAGAGCCCTCACTGGGGTCCTCCTAATGCTTCGTTTGACACGTCAAATATTCAACACAATTTGAAGCTTGCTTTTTACCTTTGGAAAGTTGTATCGGGTTTTAGATAACTTTCTAGAAAAAGTGTAGTTTTGACAGTAATTAAAAGCTGCAGAGATGTTGCCTTAAAAGAAGTTTGGTGGAGGATCCTTTAATTTTGGGCTGTTTTTCAAGGACCCCAGGTTTCCAGTCCTTTGGGCATCTCATTAGCCTCTATGACTTGAGTGTGTGTAGTAGTGTCAAGCAAACAAGAATTGCAGACAGATGGAATTAAGTACTTTGTAAGTCATTGTCTTTATGCTTTGTCATGCTATTAGCAATGTTTTCTTGAAAGTAGAATGGATTTAGTATGATATCTCTCTTCACCTTGTTCATTTTTATGCAGGAGGAAAGCTGCTTATGAGAAGAAAAAGAAAGAAGAAGCAGAGGCAGCCAAGAAGAAGGCCAACCTGATGGACAAGTTTGGTGGAAAAGCTACAACAGTAGGGCCAGCAGGGCCCAAGAAGACTGTTGCTGGTGGTAGTACTAGAATGATGGCCCAGAATCCAGCCACCATCAAAGCCAAACTATTGGAGTGGGCTAAGCGGTGTACAAGAGGCTATGCTGTAAGGAAGAAGATTTTTACCATTTGATGGAAATGAAGTTCATCTCAGTTTATGGTTATTTTAATTGAGTGCATCCCAGAGGTTTGTTATTCAATCAAAATATATTAGGAGAGAAAAGGCTCCTGTGACTTGGAAAACTCATAGAATTTTTCAATAAAATGACAGAAATCATTGAAAAGAAATGGAATTCTCTAAAGATTTAAAATATTTATTTAGCACATGTACAATATCTGTTTTGATCTGGGAGTTTTATACCCTTAAAAATGGTTGTAGTCAAGGATTTGTCAGAATGTGGTCATAAACAGGTCTCGGAAAATTTGTAGAATTGTTATGTCTTTAGGATGCAGGAATCCTCGGAAAAGAGGCAAAATTACACAGTGTAATGGAAGAATGGAGATGCACCATGGCAGTAGAGTGCCAGCTTTGTAATCAAAAGACCTGTCTTGTAAAACCAGGGACCTTAAACTTTCCAGTTTTGTGCTAAAATTTCTGCAATTCCCAACTTCCATTTAAATGTTCTGCCTTTGCTATAACATACTTTTTGATATGGGAGCATGGAATTGCTTAGCTAGTCATGAGTTGTTAAATGGTGTTCCTTTTTCTTTCTGGAAACTTGTCATTCATCTGCCAAATCTAGCTTTGATCACCTGCAATTCTCTATGAACAGAGTTACTTCCTCTGAGCAAGCTTTTTACCATTTTACAAAGTGAATTCCACATATGCATTGTGTTTTCTCATTGTTTGATTCAGACCTACAGTCTATCTCAGACCCTTGTTTGGTAAATGTACAACTTTATGGTTAGGGCAGTGGTGCAGCGGCAGAGTCCTTGACCCCTCCATGTTATTGAGAGAGTGGTTAAATAAGGGGAATTACACATTTCTCCCTTGGAGAGGGATAAATAGTAAATGATATTATCTCACCAGTGTTCTGTGACTGCAATGGAATTGACACAGCTTTTGAACCTGAAATGGGCTTTTTGAGTCAGAACTTGTTAACTAAAGCACTGTTATATGCATAGACTTAGAGGAATCTTCTTTTTTTTTTTTTTTTGGGGGGGGGGGGGGGGTGGATAGTGAACCATTTTAGACCAAGAAGAGCCTGTATTACTTAGGAACGTTTCCTGATTTTTTCCAAAAGTCTGCTGGAGGATGTTTTGCCAGAATTCCAGGAGCTGCAGCCCTAGCTCCCAGCCTCTATGCATTTGGTCACATGAAATGGCAATTACGCAAAAAACAAAGAAGTAAATTAAGGATGACTATTTTGAAAGTAATTATTTTAAAGAAACTCTCATGTCAGATTTGACAATTGTAGCACACCTGATAGCAAAAAGATTGATAAAAAATGGGAAAAATTGACAAAGATATAAACAGTTAAATGCTGTAAACTGTGCAGAATGTGATGGAAGAAATCATATCTAGATTTCTGGGGTTAGACTCCTGGCCGGGTCATACCAAAGACTTTAAAAATGGAACCTACTGCCATTGTGCTTGGTGCTTAGCATAAGCAGTGGAGTAGGGAAAACAAGCTAGTGAGCCACAACTGGAAAAAAGGCCATGGCCGACCTGACTTAAACCAATTGGTTAGAAACTGAGCCGTAAAACCTCCTCTAACGATAACTCTAGACTTTAAATCTAAGACAGTTTAAGCAGGAGTAATATTTAAAAATTTATCTAAATTTTTTAAAAGGTGATAGTTGATTATAGCAGCAACTTTGGTACTAGAGTATAAGCATAATTAGACCACCAAATGAGAACCAAATATGCAACAGGGCTGAGGAAGGGTTAAACACTACATTTCAACAGGACAAGGTAGGAGGGGGCAGAGTGATTGGGCAGGTGACATAAGGATGTAAGCAATTTCCTCATGTGTCCAGGTCCCATAGTGGTTGACTGTTATGAAATCATCTGCATGTTGAAATGTCAGTGATTGAGGTATAGCTGTATGCTAGCCTTATACCTATCTCACATATCAATGACTTCATGCTGACTCATTGTGGTCTACATAAACAGAAAGTTTGGACAAGTGAAGTTCAGTTTGGAATGTAAATTTTTTCTAGTGCTCTAAAAGTCCTATTTTAAGAAATAAGTACAAGAAGTAACAAAAATACACAGAGCAGGTACACTTTGGTCCTGATTTGGCGCTATATAAGTCCAATGTATTATTACTATTATTATTATCTGTGTGATGTGCTTTCCTCTGCTGCTCTGTTTAGGTAATGTCACCTTTTGTGTATTCTAAATTTTTGTTTCTGTTTGAATTGTAAACACCATATCCAGATAAAGCTGATAAAGTTTTCTATCCAAAAACTTGTGTTTACAAAATGGCAAGGTACTAAACAGTAAGATATTACCAGTAACTGTCAAGCTAGGGTACCCCGTAATGCCATAGTGACTATAAAATTTGTCATTTGTGATTTTTTTTATCTACAGAATGTTAAAATTGAGAACTTTTCTGGTAGCTGGTGTGATGGAATGGCTTTCTGTGCAGTGATTCATTCGTACTTCCCAGATGCCTTTGATTTCAACTCCTTAGATCCAAACAATAGACGACATAACTTTGATTTGGCCTTCAATACAGCAGAGTAAGTCAACATTTATACCTTTAGTTTGATATGTCTCTGCAAATAAATACTCTTATATCCATTGACAGATAGGTCTGGTAACACCTTACCCTTTATTTGGTAGGCAATGGAAATATTCCAAGAGTGGGTTAATCAATTTATTCTGACTTATTCTGGCCTGTATTTTCGAAAAGAAATAGACCAAATTAAGCAAAAAAATTATACCTTTTAATAAGTGAAATATCAGCTGGTGCATTTTTGAGAATGGGCTTCAAACTTTTTTAAGCTTTCTCAGCATAGTTTTTTTTTTTTTTTTTTTTAACTCAGAATAGAACACATGTCATGTTGGATCATACTTGCTCCAAAATTATTGTGTCATTAATTATATTTGCATCACAATGGTTTGTCTCTTTCAGGTATTTGAAACTTTCCATTGCTTCCACTTACCTTAGCCAGAATCTCATAACCATTTATTGTTTGTCAAAGATAAAACACAAGGGAAGTATCCCTGTTATCTGCATAATACTAACAAAATTGGGTAGCTTTTTATAGCACCATCTGAAAGCCAGAGTAAAGTTGAATACAATTGGCCTTCTCTGTGTAACAATGTAGGTAATTTATCATAATGGTTTTGATGGCGATAAACAGTACCTGGATATATGTGTTGTTCTTATTATTGCTATATATTCCTCTCCATGGATTAAGTCAGTTACATCTTACAGTATGATTTCACATTCTTTTGTTTTGTGTGATGAATTGATTTGATCTGTGTGACAGTGCTTGGTTCTCAGACTTTTCTGCACATCTTCTTTGGCTATATCCAAAGGCTACCAAACTGAAATAGAACAGTGCTGGGTATGCCACTTGACTAAAGGGTAGATGTCAACTTTTTTAGGAGATATATTATTGTAAAAAGAATCAAGCAACAGCACACAATATTTAGAAAGGATGTGACTGACCCACATTTGGGTTGCTGCCCAAAGTTTAGGAACAGACGTCCAATTAATAGTGGTGGCTCCAGGGTTGTGAAAGTATGAGAGGGGAGAGGGGGACTGAAGAAATTATATGCTTAAGGGGATAGTATCATGTCAGTTGCAAATTTTTGTATGTTAGGAGTTACTTAGGATAATAATTGGGAGAGAGATTTCACTGTGGAGAATTCCTTAATGCTTTTCCCTTTCTTGGAACTACAACTGCCTATGAGATGATGTATCATCAACCACAAATTTCATTGTTGGTTGTTTCATCTGTCAGCACTCATTGTGGAATGTTTGATTCATGGTCATGTGCTATCAAAGGGACTGTATGAATCATCTTGTATTGATTCCACTAGAACAGCGCTTCTCAACCGGTGGGCCCCACCCCCTTCGCGGCCCACTGGTGGGCCGCAAAGCTCTCCCAGGTGGGCCGTGAGATCCGCCATAATAAATAAAAAATAAAGAAAAAAGAAAAAACTTTTTGAAAGGTGGGCCTCAGAAAAATTCTGAGAGTCAAAGTGGTCCTCGAGTTAAAAAAGATTGAGAAGCACTGCACTAGAACACTTGTTTTCAAACTTCACCATGCTCATTTCACTGGGGTACTATCATGTTACAAACCCTATCCCCTAAGGCTGTCGTTTCACTATAGTAGGATTCTTTTCCACTCTGGTTGCAAACAGTTACAATAGATAGTGCCTACTTGCATACTAGTTTATGGTTACATTGAAGTGCAGGATGCATGGAAAGCCTGTCCTATGTCTGTGTTCAGTTGCTAGATACAGAGAAATAGATGCATTTTCCTGAAAGTACCTCGTGTCAATTCAGTTGTCTTGTACACTTAAGCTGGACTGTATGATATTACCAGGGTAACATCTGTCCAACCCTAGGTAATTTATGGTAATGGAGATGGAAAGTAAAAGACCTCACAATTTTAACAAGATCAAATTGCCATGTCTCTTTCGCTTCACTATGTTAACTGTTTCACTAAACCTATGTTTCAATACTCTTTCTACCAGGAAATATGCAGACATTTACCCTCTTTTGGAAACAGATGATATGATCATGATGAAAAATAAACCAGATTGGAAGTGTGTCTTTACCTATGTCCAGGCCCTCTACAGAGGACTACACAAAGCAACTGGGCAGGTACCAGCGTGATGTCCTGGAATTCCAGTTACAAAATGCATGAGTTCTTTTTAAAGAAGAATGCAGTGGTTTGAAGCACTTCACCTACCATGGCCTGCCTCCTACATGCTTCTTTTAAACACATGAATTGTGAATGATAAAAATATTCAGTGAAAAAATGAAAAGATTTCTGAGATCATCTTTGTTTTGTCATTTTCAGTTCAGCTGTTGCTTGCCTAGTAATTTTCACCTGAAATCACTTTAAAAGATTAAAAACAAAATAGAAAATTTCTGGATTACTTAATATCAGTTTGTCTTTATAAATAATGCTAAGATATCCCAAACAGCAATTCATTTCATATAAGTAAAGACATTGAAATGTTTAGATATATCAGGGTCATAGGTATATTCAGTTGTAATTGAAATGTTTTGGCATCAAAAACATTTCAAGCTATCATTTTTCCTGACATGTTTATCAAAACTGACCACATTTTTGACATTTTACTCTCAACTAAGAAAAAAAAGTTTATGTGTGCACTTGATGTGTGCTTAAATTACCTTGACAGCAAACACTGTTATGAACTGTCTTTGCTCATCCTAAATAAGTGAGGTTGGGTATTTTTTGGTTTATGCTAAGAATATTTTTGTTTGGTAAGGTTTAATCCTGACAATGAAAGGCTGTTTCTTGCATCTGGATCAGATAGCAATTATTTAGTGCTCACTTAATTTGTACTATGGGGAATATTGATTTACTCTGACAGTAACAGGATAGATGATAATCGATAAATTAGCAATAAACGGTATCTTTTAACTGCCCCTGTGCCTTCTATAAGGAAACTTGCGGAAGTGAGCCTCTGTAAATTTACAAAAGCTATGAAATTATTGAGTGAAAACTAATTTCCAGGGAATTCAAGGAAGTCCTTCGTAAGTGAGAGGATTAGAGAGAGTAAGTTTATATGAAAAAGTAATTACATAGAGATTGGTGAAATTGTAACTGAATTTTGGGAAAGTTACCTGAGAGATGGAGTTTTCATATGAAGTCACAAAATGAAGCTAGTTGAGAGGAGATGACTTCTTGAACAAGATCTGAGAGACTGAAATGGTCTATATTTAAGAGAAATTATGTAGAGATTAGATGAAGTGAGATTGCTCCTGTATGAGTGCAATCAGTCCTTCCTATTGTTAAAGAATATGACGGTGAAATCTGAAAAATGAACTTCTGTATTTTCTGTTAATGTGTTGTGATCATATTGTGTTCTTTCAGTGTACTGACCAATGAATACCTTGAGAAAGTACCCACATTTCCCATCAGAATGTACTGAGTAATTGTAAAACTTTGTGTGCATGGTTGTGAAATTGCTTTGATGAAATTGGGAGTTGAGGAAACTCAAATGGAAACTCAAAAGTTCATATGGCTGGTAAAGATCAGAGTGGCTGGGTACTGCAGTTGCAACCGTACATTGAACAATGAAGTTTGCTTGGACGCATGTATTGTATGTACCTGTGAGTAAATGCGGTGTTTAGGGAAATGGGGAGGGGGTTAGGAAGCGGGAAGACAGTCCACATTTCTCTCCTGTGTGGTCCATGGGATGATATTGGTGGATTGTTGTTAAAGGAATCTTCATTGCTACTGCATGGACTACTGTCAATTTAAGTCTGAATGTAATTTTTACCCACCTAAATATCAAGCAACTGAAGGAATGGTTTAGTTACCTCAGAAACCCATAGCAGTAGATCATGTGAACATACAATTCAATGACTCATGTCTGACTTTTGGCAGAATATTACATTGGTTCATTTACATAGTATTGCTTTGTGTGTTCATTTGTATTTTACAGTGCTAATCTACAATGTATTTTAAGTACACAGTAGGATATGGTGAGTCAGTGAACTTGTGTGAGACCACTTTCATATGGTGGATATGACAAACCCATTTAATTATGAAAGGTTTTGTAAAAAATTTAGGTACTAAAGAAATACCTTTTTGGTAGTTTTTCATGGTTTAAGTTTTCAGCATGAAAAGTGACTCCAACAGCATTTGCCAGATTAGGCTGTGGTTTAATTAAGCAGGACTGTTTTTCAAAATATTATTGACAATTTGAAACAAAAAATGTGCAAAGTTGGTGCTATTGTAACATTTTGCCAAAAGTTGCAAATTTTAGTTTTTTTAATTTCTTGTTTCAGTTCATTTTCAATTTGGACATATTGTGCAATGTGGCAATTAGCTTGAAGATTTGGTTAACTCTAAATTGATGATTTAACATATTGTTCATGAATATTTAAATTTTACAAAAAAATTATGATTTCAATAAATATTTAACTCTATATTATATTTAGGTATAAAGGTAACTAATTAGAATTTTTCATCATATCGTGAAGTACTTAAAGCCAGTTAATTGTTTTTTTTTAGTGGGGTCAAGTGTGGGGTAAAGAAATAGATATAACGTACTAGATCTTACAAAGTAAGCTTAAGAGAAACTTTAAAAATGAACAAAGAGTTGAAAAAGTCACTCCGATTGAAGTACTTTGTACATAATTTCCACTGCACACAAAGGTACTGTACTGAACAAGGTAAGCAATGAAATGACCATTTATCTTGTTTGAGAAATGGAGGTTTGTATGTTATTAAAATTAAATGGAGGGGCAGGGAGGCTGCAGACCATTTTTTTCCAGAGAGGGACTAATTTACAAGTCTTCCTTCATATTTATTTGTAGTCTGGTTCCTTGTTTCAATCTCATCTGAATCTGCCTCTTCCAGCAGTAGTTGTTTTTATTTGAAACAGATCTTCTTCCTTAACTGAGCTCACAGGCAGGGGATAAATTCACTGTTATTTCCATATATTGAAATGCCTTATGAACCCTTGAAATAGTCATTATTGCATGGTAGTTTTTTACAGCACTTTAGAAAAGGAGTAAATTTTCCTTTTGCTTTTTACCTTTTTATTTTATTGATTTTTCAGTAGGAACATTTACAAACTGGTTTGCTGTGAATTTTATACTCTTCATTTTCAACTTAGGTGTAGCTTCCCTAATGTACCCATGTACATATGAAATCAATTAGAGAACACAGTGCTGAATGGAATTTGTTCCTTTCAAATTTTGTAAGGGATGGGCAGTGAAAGGAGGGTTAATTGAATTTGGTGTGTTTTGAAATGTTAGATGGATGAGGTTTTCTATGCATGAAATTTTTATTTTGTAAAAAGTGTATAGGAGAGATAAATTAAGAAGAATCAACATAATATCTCCCCATTAGTGATAGCCACATTTCACTGGAGTCATAGAACACTTGTGAGTAGTTAACTTAAAAGGAGTGACATAGGAAAGAGAAATAAGTTTGCAGTTGTATCTCTTTTTCATGAGAAAAGCAACAAAGTTTGGTGAATGACTTTATGCAAGTAGTAAGGGAAATGTACAAGTCTGTATTGTATCCAGCTTTGTAGACGCAGAGTATTTGACAAGGATATGCCATCTTTCTATTTCTCTTTGACTCAGTAATAGGTCAAACTTGTACCATGTTCGGGGTATTTTATAACTTTTTCAATAGTGACTTGCCAAAGGAATGACACCCTTATCGGGTTGTTTGCACTCAGACTCAGCAATTTACACAAGCAAAATCATTTATAGTTCCTAAGTCAAGTAAAGCCCTAATAGCTGTAATACCAAAGTAAATTGCTCCATATTCCCTAGTTACCACCCTATAAATATTTCATTATATTTATCCTCATGTAATAAGATTATTATATCAGGATGCTTTTATGTACATACTAGCACTTGGTGTATATATGTACCATCTTATGTGTCTTAATGATAATCCTGTCTTTTGTGTTGTTTTGTAGTGCAATAGCTTTTACATTTAACTATTCTTATCATGGAATGCATATTCCGTCCGTCGCTCAAGTAGCCTTACAGTTTCTGTAGAATAGAGTGTTAAGATATATCATTTTTAAAGGATCGAGGAAATTTTACAAGGAATGTGGAGATGAAATATGTCAGTGGCAGTAGAAGGTGGGACTGGGTTATGGTTGTTTGGGGGGACTGCTTGTCTAGACCTTCCACTTCAACATGGTAAAAAAAAATAAAAAAAGCTTTGTGCCCACTTGTTACTTAATTGGTTGTAGCTGTTCTTGGTGGTTCTTGGCACTCAAGAAGCTTACAGCTGTGTTATTATTGTACTTTGGCTTGTCAGCTGACTGCTTGGACTCTTCACTTTTTAATGGTTCTACTGCCACTGGTGGTCTATCAATAAATTAAAGGACAAGTGAGAAATAAACTTATAAGAAAAATGGGTTAAATGATTTTTTAAGGGAAGGAACTGACTGGAAATAGAAACACAACAACTCTATGCATTTTACTGTACAGCTCATTATGTAATGGAAAAGTTTGTAGGGAAACATGATTTTAGAGAGTAACTGTGTGCTATGCTATGCAAGGCATGTATAATATATTGAACTGTTTTAAAAACAACTTCAGTTTAGTTTCAAATAGATTTGGCATTACAAGCAAATCACTTTCCTCATATGTCCTTTCTGTTGTTTGGGGTCCAGGAATTGTTTTGAGTCTTGTTATTGCAGTCCCTCTCGTATCCTAGAACTAGAAAAAGGTTTACAAGCCAATTCAAATATGATAGTACTGTCATGAGAAACTAGGGGCAAGGGGGGAGTGGCTGGAAGATGGTAGAAGGTAGGGAGAATAACTTTCACTATTTGGTTTCAGATATTGTCAATTTTGTGGGGACATTTTGTAATTTTGCCCTGCTGCCCTTCTATGTGTAGTCCACCTTTAAGGAAATGATCAGTGATTACATTCCTACTTTCCATCAGTGCTAGTAATGTTGTAAACCTTCTGACCAAGCAAGAACACTCTGGCCCAACTTGTATACAGCCTGTTTAATAAAAACTGGCTCACCATTTTTGCTATTAATCTTTCTTCCTTCCAGGCACAGCATAAAGTTACTGGCATTTTCCAGTGCCCGGCCACTGGCAGAATCGAATCCTAGGCCATCGTAACTGCCTGATCCAACTATAAAGTAACTATGGCAATGCGATCATAATATTTTTGTGACAGTAATGGATTTACGTTTGGACTTGAAGCTAAATTCTGCTACCTCTAGGGTAATACCAATTGCACTGGAGGGCCTGAATGATTGCTTGGAAGATTTTTAATAAAACCTGTGTTGTCTTTGAGTACCGCATGCCCATACTGTGTCACTACTCGGCGTGTTCAGAAGTGGTTTACAACACTTTTGATCCAAAAAGGCAGCACAGTTCCAGAATTCTTCCCATCCTGGAACTCCAAACTATGCTAATTTCTTCATGCTTTTTCCCACAACTAATCGTCCGAGATGCAACAGGTTCCTCCCATGTATGATATTGCTAATACATCTGCTCATGTGGAAGTCAAAACACGTCCTTTTTGACATAATTTCATGTCCTGGACTCCAGGGTTAGGTCCTAGGAATCCCATTGCGAGTGCCATCTTCCTCATCAATATAGCTTTTGATTGCTTTTGGATGAGAAAATGTAACTTTCGGAAAAGGTAACCCTCGACATGAAACCCCATTCCTATTGGCCTTTCGTTAGATTTTACGGGTTTTTTAAATGCAAAGTATTTTGAGATATAAAATTCCCAAATCAATGTCCCCTCTCTTGAAAACGATGTGAGAATATTAAGCACCAACTCAGAACAGCTTTTTCGGGTAGCAATGCGTCTAGGAAGGAGCAAGGGTGGTGGTGGTGATGGTGGTGGTGGGGGGGGACAGTGCTGGATGACTCGAGACCGGTCTCCGGCGGTCTCGAGTCCCGATTGTCGTGACTCGGACTCGGCGCTCAGGACTCAGACTCGACCGACATGACTCACGGACTTGGGCCGAGACCGGGTGCGAGACCATTTTTTCCCACGACCTGTAAAACTCAGGTCGGAACTGTGCGAACAAATCTTTGCAAAAAATATCATTTCGCACACTACGTGTACGTAGAATGTCATTGCTACAGGTTACGTACAGTGCATTAGTCACTGTGCAGTATGAACAGTGTACACTCGGAATATATCCTCTCAATGACAGGCCCTCCAAGGCTAGTTTGAAGATAGCACGAATCCAGCACAAAATGTTAAACGCAACCGCCATGGGATTGCACTTGTGAACCTGTAGTAACAGGCGCGGATCCAGGGGGGTGGGGGGCTTCCCGGCCTCAGGCCCTCCCCCTTTTTCGCCACATCAACAATAACAAATTCGCGAAAATTAGCATAATGATAATCTAGGAGAATATTCAAGGGGGGCTGAAACCCCCTTTTCGAAATGTCTGGATCCGCACCTGAGTAAGCATTCAGTGATCAAATGTTTGGAGGATTTACCTTTAGGTCTGAGCATGGTTTAATGCAGTCATTAGCGGCTCGCCATAGGGGCACGGGGGGCATTTGCCCCCCCCCCCCAAAGTTTGCAAAGCATGGCCTTCAATTTTCAAAAATAAAAATGATAAATAAAAAAACATGTAATTCGATGGGTTAGGCCCTCCCTTTTCCTTGAGTGGGCTTAAAATTAAGGAAGTGAATAACTTTCCAATGCAATGCGAAGGTTAAACATTAATAAACTGCTTTCAAAACGACATTTTTTTCGGCGCGCTTCGCGCGCGTTTTCTCAGTTGCTTGTTTGCTACTATATATACTTCAGACATCACAAATGGACCTGCCGTTAGTGCGAGCTAAGGTAATTAATCAAAACAAATGATCACGCTGTGATATTTGTAATCAAGAAAACCAGCATTTTATGGCTTCTTGGCAAAGCTGAAACATATCGTGACACAATGAAAGAAACAATAAAATATTTAAAGGTGGGGCTCATTTTATACAAATGGATCAAGCCGCCTTGCCCATTTCACCAGGCTCTTACTCCACCCCTATGGTAGTACGGTAGCGATCGGTTGATATGGTTGTATTTATTTTTAAAGTAGTCAGCTCATGACTTACTGCCTGAAATGGCTTTTGAAGAGCTTTTGAAAACTACATGGGGCATCGCTGTAATACATAATAATAACCATACTCCCATAGGCGTAGGAGGCGGGGGGGGGGGGGGCTGCAGCTCCCCCAACAAAATATTTTTGTGAAAATTCGGGCAATATTCTGAGAATTTTTCGGGAACCCACTGAAAAAAATAATGCAATAATGTAGCTTAACGGAAATCGATACTTTAAGAAACTTCCTTGGTAATTAAAATATAGTTCTGATTTGGATTGCACCATCACCTAGGCCTATATATTCGGTATTTATTCATCAGTGTGTTTTTTAATGGTTAAACTCATATATTATCATTATCAGTGGTGTATTTGAGGAGCCATTAGGGCATGCCCCCGTCACTGACGCCGATTTTTTTAGTACCTAAAATAAAACAAAATTTTACTTCAAAGGTAGCATATGTGGCACCAGATTGCATGTAAGGACACCTAACTTTTCAAAAATTTTCAAAGGGTAGGGGGTGATGCCTATTTTTTCTTTTAGTACTAAAATACGTACGGTAAATTTTTTCACACAAATTTTACTTCAAAGGTAGCATATGTGGCACCAGATTGCATGTATGGACACCTAATTTTTCAAAAAATTTTCAAAGGGGAGGGGGACCCCTCCCCTTAGACCCCTCCCCCAGGCCGGCGATCACACAACATAGTGCCTGCCCCACCCCCATGGGGGAAATCTTGGCTACACCACTGATTATTATCATCATTATTGTAACGACTTCATCCAGAATTGTAACCAATACGGAATAGGTAGTAACGTGGCAAATTATTGTATGTAATTGGCGTGCGGTGTGATAACTGATGCATGCCTATATGATATGTACATTAACATTTTGAACGCGCGCGGAGCGCGCGGTAATTTTTGTTTCTATTTTTCTGGCAGATCGTTACAGCCCCCCCCCCCCATCAACTTGGGCCCCTACGCCTATGCATACTCCCATTGAGGCTATTGTACTATCCGGAGCTGACCATTAATATTGCTGGGGGGGGGGTCTTCCGAAACTCCCTGAATACGGACTTGAGTTTGCCCCCCCCAAACAAAATTTCTTAGAGCCGCCCATGAATGCAGTGATTCTCATACGCGGCCCCTAGGGGCCGCATGTGGCCCCTGGGCCCTGTCGGTGCGGCCCCTGAATTGATTTTAGGTTTTGAGTAGTAAAATTTCATACTGGCCACTAAAAAAGGATAAGTTCAGAACTGTTGTGGCTTCATCCGTTTCAAATTGCGGTTTTTGTCGGCAACCTACTTAGTTTGGCTGTTTGGAATGTCAGATGTTTCTCCTATAACTCAAACCTTCTCATGATAAACATCAAAATGATTTACGGGTGACTCACGCATGCTAGACGCAGAATTGTAGACGGGTGGCTTCAGGTGGGGGAGGTGCAGGGGCCATGACCCTCTGTGTCGTGGAAACTCCATTTTTGTCAGGGAGCCTTAATGAGCACGATAAAGTATATAATCCCCGACGACGACCAGCCGTAGCAACAAACTTCTTAATTTTGCCCTGAGTAGGGTATCTTGCCCAATGAAACCCACTATTTGTCATACTTTCTTTAATAGAAATTTCAAAATTTTGGCGCGCTTCGCGCGCGCGAGCGTTTGCCATCCTATCGGCAACCTGGCCACTCCGTCGATCGGGGAGCCTGGCCACCACTTGAGGCCACCCCTGATTGAAGAGTGCGATTTCCTACAATCTAGAGCGCCTTGAAATCAAAATTTTCTGACCTTAACCCCAACCATGGTGGGGCTGAGGTCGGGCTGTTCCTGTTGGACGCTACAAAAGCGCAGATTGCTCTCTTAAGGAACCGATTCCTATAAAAACTTCGTATCTCTGCCTCTGTTTGCCGTAGATACAGCTCCGGGACCTCTTAAGTATGGATTTCGCTCTATCCAATTATTGTCTTCTCTCTCTAAGACTGAGATACTTCCCTGCTGCCCTCGACCTCTTTCCAGCCTCTCCAGTTTGTCCTCACCCTCAAAAAGTTTGAGAACCAATGGTGTAATGTTATTTGTTCCCAAAACGTGTACGGAGATGGAGTCGAAGTAAGATACTGGAGCCCAGCCTGTCTAGAGCCCTAGTACTCAAGCTTTTGCTTCAGACCTGCAGCAATTTTTTCAGGGACCTACAAGCTGATTAGCCCGTTATAATGACAAATCATGTATTGCAACATCATAGCCATATCAGAATATACTTTAAGCATTCAGCATTCACCATGTGCTCCCCTTGCATAGCTCTTGGTACCTGAAATACTACTTGGGGCAACTCGGTCTAAGTTTGAAGAAGTCAAACCCAAGGATACCTCTAGTCCATGAGATTTTGGCAATAACCCCCCCCTCCCCTCCCCCCTAAAAATTGGGGGTTTCTGTGTGGGAAAGGACAAATTTTGTGAACTGTCCTGGAATTTCTCCAAACCATTTCCGATGGGGAGCGAAGTTACATGGGTTATCAGGGGATGGGGTGGGGGTACGTTCAGGGAACAACTGCCGTCTTTTTAATACCAGGCACGAATCCAGGCAGAGCTCAGGGGACTTTAGTCCCTTCTCTTTATTGCCATGAATATTAAAGTAGGCAAGTTTTGGTGTTGGAACTGTCAGTAGTAAATAAAGTTTCATAAAGGGTACCATAGCTTTTTTTGGACTTGGACTTTGACTTGGACTCGCGCTCTCTGGACTTGGACTTTGACTTGGACTCGGACTCGGGCACTCTGGACTCTGACTTTGGCTTGGACTTGAAGTCGAGTCCATCAAGTCCAGCCTTTTTCTTCATCCTATTATTTTTAATTTCATAATTCTCCCAAAAGAAATGGTATGTGCCTGAAACAAAGCCGATAGTTTTCTTTGATGTAGTAGGTCCTCTGTACTGTAGGTTATGGGTACTTGTACCATGAAAAGATGTTAGTTTTAGGAAAATTTCTCAGTTCCTTATCAGCACCTTTAAAACCACTTAATTTGGTCTGTGATACAGTATTTAGGGGCGGCATCAGGAAGAAATTGTATGCATGTGCATACCATTATGATAATACATTGGTAGGCTCAGAAAACTGGTTTGTTGCTGACTCTTTTATGTAAGTGTGTATATGTGTCTGCCTTTTTGTGGAAATGAGGTGAGACAGGCGAGGTTGCTGGTATCTGGTACCATGTCTTCAGTGTTCTCCACGAGGGGTTTTAGGGGGCGGCCCGCCCTGAGTGAAAATTGCTGCCCCCTGAAATAGCCCTACAAATACCGCCGCCACCAAGCTCCGCCTCTGCCTCCGAAAATAGTTGACAATAGGCTACTGCTTTCTTCAAATGCATGCCGATCTGTACATATTCTTAAACAAAAGAAGTCATAAATTTGTGAAATTTTACCCATGTGTACTGAGTAGGATCTGTCAAAAAGACAGTCAGCGGAGTGCCTCACATAAGCACATGACATGATTCGCCATCGCCTATGCTCTTTGCATGTACGTAGCCGCCCCTCTCTTGAAAATCTGCGGAGAACACTGTTTTTTTTTAATTTTGTTTGGGGGCGTAGATTAGATGGATTCAATTTAGCAAAGGCGTGATTGGGTCCAATAGCAGGGACTACTACAGCAAGCTCCTCTTAAACGGGCAACAATTTAGACTTACATACATTGTGTTACCTGGGTTAGGTCTATGAAGGATATCATAAACTGCAGTGTTTATGGTACTGCAGTTGTGAACATGTAATTGATCAGTTTCTTACTATAATTTCATTCAGTTTGCCATGAGGTTTTTCTAATTTGTTTGGTCAGTTTGTCGTAGCATATTGAGCTAAGTGCTAGCTTTCAAAGCCAAGTACCGGAAAATACTATACTTAACGTGTTTTCACAATTTTGGACTTGGACTCGGACTTGGACTCGAGAACACTGGACTCGGACTTGGACTTGGACTCGAGCCCTCGGACTTGGACTTGGACTCGAGCCCTCGGACTTGGACTTGGACTCGGACTTGACCTCATGGACTTGGAATCGGACTTGCACTCGAGCTTGGTGGACTTGACTACAGCCCTGGGCAGAAGTGCTGATCACTGTTCAGTCGTTTTGAAGACATACAGGCAAATTAATGTCTTACAAAAGTAGTAATACTTGTTATTTGGAAACATTGTAGGTGTATGAAATATCACTCTTCAATACTAAACTCCACTTACATGAAGTTCATGTCTTCCTGACGGCATTTCAAATAAGTAGGCCTACACTTGAACATGAACGCACAATGACTGGTTTAATGCTCATAGACGTATTCGCCTATATTCATTGGTCAGTTTCTATGGTATCTTTAAGTAACGCACTTTTATATGCGCGTTTAATTTCTTACGTGCTCACAACGGGAAATCAACTAGCTCGTTTGTTTCCCGAGCGCGCAGAAGTGTGCGTCAAGTATGCCGCATAATATACAGAGATATGCATTCTGCGCGTACAGAACCGGGGGGGGGGGGGTGTAGAGCCTATGTTTTGCCGACAGATCTGGTAATCCGTAGCGCGGAAACGAGCTTTAGCGGGTGGGGTCCTGGGGTCCGCCTTAGGGCCCACGGTGGGGTCTAGGGGCAAAGCCCCGCGGGAGGGGGCAGTAGCGAAGCCCCCGGAAACTCTGAGGTTTGAGCATATCTCTGGGTGAAAACTTAAGTCTCAGGATGGATATATTTTTGTTCATAATGCATCATCAAATGCAAAGATTCCCCATAATTTCGATGTACCGTATTAGGCTATTCCTCTCGTCAAGCCGCTATAGTTTTAAGCGGTTGGGCCCCCGCCCCCGCCAGTGTTTCAGGTAGGACATTTTCTCAATGCCACATTTACTGATCTGTGGCCTGGTGGAGGGGTCTAAGGGGAGGGGGTGTCCCCCTCCCCTTTGGAAATTTTTGGAATTTGAAAGGTGCCTAGATTGCAAATGGTGCAATATTTGAGTGGATTTCTGCCCTTATGAGGAACCTCAAAATTTACAATTTAGAATTTGCTTGTCAGATTTTTATTGTGCGACATTTGTCGCCGTTTATGCGACATTGTCGCACAAATAGGGGCTGGCTAAAACACCGGACCCGCCTTAAGGCAACTGGTGGGGTCCAGGGGGCGAAGCCTCCGGAAGCTCTGAGGTTTTAGCATAATCTCTGGGTAAAAAATTAAGTCTCATGCAGGATAGGTATGTTTTGGTTCATAATACATTATCCAATGCAAAAATTCCGGATAATTTTAATGTGTTAGGCTGTTCGTCCCGTCATGCCACTATACTTGAGGAGCTGGACATATCATTCAGAATTGGAACACTATGCGCTCAGCATTTGAACACTAGACGCGTCAGGCGTTCAAATACAGTAAGTGTTCAAATAGGCGTCCGGGGTTCAAAAAGGGAGAAAAAGTGTTCAGAATCTTAACACAAGCGTTCAAAATATGCTTTGAATGCCAGGACGGGTTCTGTATCTGTTTCATTTTGGTGTTCAAAAGTTAAATGCCTGAGCCTGCAGTGAAGGGAAGACAGGCGCGGCACGCAATATTTTTTTCCCAGGATGCATTATTTTTTCCCAGGATGTTTGGGTAAACTGGATCCTCGGGAGTTTGCAAAATGTGTTTGAAGTCAAGGTTAGGGTCAGGGGCGTAGATTTCTTTTCAACTTTGGGGGGGATGGGGTGAACTATCGCAAATGTGGAACATGTGCACGCGAAGCGCGAGCCCATGACGGGTGGAGTCCAGGGGCCCGCCTGGCGGGGTCCAGGGGCAAAGCCCCGGTGGGGGTCCAGGGGGCGAAGCCCCGGAAGCTCCTTGGCTTTAATGCCTCAGAAGTGCCAGGAAGACTGTTTTAAGGGGTTAATTTCAGTGGTAATGTTCTTTGGTAGGCTATTGGTATATTCATACATTTAGGAACTGCTATTTTGAGCACAAAACTCGTCGATAAGCTGCACCGGATTGAAATTGTACAAGAGCAACAATGTCCTGTTAAGATTGAAAAGGCAGGAATCAACATATAGGGTCATCCCAGACAACTGGATTTTGAATTCGGAGATCATTACAAGACCTGCAAGATGACTTGAGATCAGTTGCGCTGCCAGGTTTTTTTTTTGTGATTGGGGGCACCATAGATGATGTCGTAATAATACCTCAGTTCCCCCAAGTCTGCGTAAATTACACCTTTACTTTTCATGCGTTCCTGCATTTGCATGCATCAGTTTTGATCTTTCGTTTGTCACTACATAAAAATGTCGTCCTGGGGAAGAGGTTCCCCCTCTCCTTAAAGAATTTTTTTTTTATTAATTTAGGGTCTTTTAGATGCAAAATGGTGCTATCTTTGGGATGTTTTTGGAACTGATCATATATGGCCGAAAATGTCCATAATTTAGTGAATGCTAATTTTTGGTTAGGTAAAAGAGAATATGTTGTCTATTAAGAGACAGATACGTTGTCAACAAATCTCCTGAAGCCCCCTCCCTTCTGTCTATTTTACTGCTTTCTATTTCGGGAAAGTTTTTACACAAAAATGTGCGCGTGGAGTCCACAGAAACATTTTTGAGTTATTACGAAATATGTCCTTTCCTTCATTGTGCATTATGAAAGGGCATCTAAGGCTAGCAGATACCTGAATAGGACCTCCTGGAAGCTCTGCATTATTCATAATAATTAGGGGGGGGGGCAATGACATAATGCGTATTCTGTCTGACATCCAAATGATAATAGAGTACGCCGCCGAACACTTTATAACTATTGTATTTTTACTACTTTTGAACTAAAATCCGGACGAACAGCTGCCAGCAACGGAAAATGAGAGGGAGGGAGAGTATAGGAGCAGGGAGGTGATATTTGACCTCCCTGATAGGTGTAGCAAAAGGGGTGAAGGACTAATAAGAGCGTTACAGAGTGCTGTTTTCGTCATAAGTGTATTAACAATCACCATCTATACCGATAATGGCTCAGCGCGAACTGGCGAAGCTCAGGTAAAAATTTTTGGAAAATGTATAACGGCAGATACGTACTTTCAACCTTCTACATCATGCTACATATTAGACTGAAAGATCCCATATTGATGCGAGGTCCCCACATATGTTTGGGACCGACTGCAGTGGTCAAGTGGTTAGAGCATCCGACTTGCAGCCGGAAGGTCTAGGGTTCAAATCCTGGCCGGGTCATACCAAAGACTTTAAAAATGGAACCTACTGCCTTTGTGCTTGGTGCTCAGCATAAACAATGGAGTAGGGAAAACAAGCCAGTGAGCCACAACTGGAAAAAAGGCCGTGGTCGTCTCGACTTGAACCAATTGGTTGGAAACTGGGACGTTAAATCTCATCTAACCTAACCTAACCACATATGTTTGGAGATGTATCTCTGTTCTTCGGAAAGTGCCGTGATCAGAACAGTTTCGTGTATTATTACCTTAATAATGGTCATGACATGGAGTGTAAACAGTAACGAATAATGTTTCCATTACAAAACCTGCATTCAGACTCTACATCGAGACACTTTCAATTGCCCAACAACTTACCTACGTGCCACTGCCATAAGCCAGTCTTTTACCTATTAATTCGTAAACTTTCAACTTTTTGCTGCTGTGCTTTTCCGAAAGTTGCTATCGGAAGATATTGATAATATAAGTGACACTGACGTAAGGTTGGAAGCACGCGGAGCGCGCGAAAATTTTGATAGATTGCAAACGATTTGCTAAAATTCTGATAGTTTGAGAAACATTTGTGATAGAAAGTGAAGCGAGATTGAAAAAAATTCTTACGAAAATGAAGAATGAAATATACTTTCCACCATACACGTTTCTGTAGACTGAAACATTGGGGGGGGGGGGATGATTACATGGGCCATCCCCCCTAGTCAAATGTTGGGGGATATATCCCCCATCCCCCCGGGATTTACGCCCATGGTTAGGGATTAGAAAACCGGCTAACGATGCCTACTCCATGGGTACTAGGGTGCTGCTCCCCCGCAGTGGTGATGATAAAAGTGAGGAATAACGTGCAGAAAATGGTTTTTCAAGAATGTCATATGACCCGAAATAGTGGGCGTATATTTGCCCCGACAGGGGGGCCAAGCTCCCCTAAGGGGAGGGGGACAACAACCCAAAGCCTCAACGAGGCCGATAGGGTGCCAAAACAATGTTTGATGGAAAAATTTGGCGCGCAAAGTACGCCGAAAATTTTTGGCCCTATTTCGAGAAATTTGAAAAAATTGGGCCCTTACCATGGACAATTTGAAAAAAATTGAGTTTTTAGAGAAGAAAATTGGAAAATTTGGGGGTTTTATTGAAGAATTTGCCCTAATTTAAACCAAAATTAAGTAAATCGTCGGGGCGACTGGCCGTTGTCGGGGACTACATATTTTATCGTATACATAACAGCTCCCCGACGAAATCTGAGAATTTCCCCGAAGGGGGAGGCAGCCTTCCCCGAAGGTCCCCTTGCCCCCACCTGGCGCCACCACTGATTTCCTTTCTTTCTGCGAGTTGCCGACCGACTCACTCACTCGTCCAATTATACCGACGGCCGTTCATACGGCCATATACGGCCGTCACATGCAGAATCAATTTGCCGACGGGCCTTCAACTTGAATGGGCCAATTAGATGAAGAGCTGAAAATCGAAATAGCCGATAACAGACGGGCCACGCGCTCCCGTTCTCTCTTTCTCTTTTTTCCTTTCATTCTCCGTCTTCTTTTTTACTCCCTTCCTTTCTTTTCCCTTCTCTCTTTTTCCCTCCTTTCCTCTTCTTTTCCTTTCCCTCTCCCCTTTTTGCCGACAGACCGAAAATTTGCCGACGGGCGACCAAATATTGGGGGGTGTGACACCCCCACACCCCGCTCGCTACGGCCCTGTTCAGCCACCAAAGTGAAGCTTACAAAAAGTTCTGTGCAATGCCTCCATTTCGGGGGTAGGGTTACATTCATATTTGTTGCCAAAAATACGGTTGAATTTGTTTGTTTACTTTTAAAAATATAGCAAAAGTTTACATAATGTCAAAAATGCCGTTATAATTGTCAGACATCTATTTCACGCACTCATCATTAAAAAAAGGCCACCTACTCAAATTCTTTTCCGAAGTACCTGTGGACATCAAAAGCATGCTGAGAGAAGCCCAACTGTGAGGGATAAATGGTTTGAAGTATACCAACAAAGTTATGTCCATAAATTTGTAAAATAGGTAAAATAGGTAAAAAATTGCAGAAAATGACCCCAAACAGTATCTTCCATGAAGTAACTCATAAGTACACATCCGGCGAAAGTCCGATTTTGTACATTCAAACTCCAAAATGGCCATTCCAAGATTCCTTACAAAATTCAGCTAGTGACATAGCGCCATCTACATTGGTCGCGCACGAGGTTCAATTCCACAGGTACTTCAGTAGTTGCATGCTGTATTACTATCACTCAGGTTCCATACACACAGCTAGAGCAGCGTTACGGGTGTACACAGCGTGTAATAACTCCTGATTTTACAATCCAATTCCGATTTCTAACCCAACATGTTGAAACGGCCGCTCATGGCTGAG
Organism: Holothuria leucospilota; assembly: GCA_029531755.1. Classification (NCBI taxonomy): domain Eukaryota; kingdom Metazoa; phylum Echinodermata; class Holothuroidea; order Aspidochirotida; family Holothuriidae; genus Holothuria; species Holothuria leucospilota. The sequence continues at coordinate 5,335,411 of CM055964.1, forward strand.
GAGGCGATAGCGATGCTTCGCGAGGGCTCCGATTCCAGTGATGAAGAAGTCGTCTCCCGTCCTTTATCGGAGCCCTTGGAACCGGCTCTTCAAGATTCAGTCTTTATGGAAGATTCCGACCTGGTACGTAGCCTAACGTTAGGCCTGTAGGCCTAGGCTAACGCCTACTTGGAATGAAACAACAGGCGGTGCGAATGGAGAATTCGTGACCGGAAGTTGCGTAAAGATCAGTGACAAGTTAAGTTCATAACGTGGCGTAACAAGAAGTGAGAAAAGAAGCTGGAGGAAGAAAGGTGGCAGTCCAGTCTGGAAAGTTCGTATCTGCTACACCGAATTTTTATGCCAGTCACCTGTTTTCTCACCTTTTACGCCACGCCAAACTGTTGTACTGTGTTTTAAGTACACTGTGTATGTAAAAGACAAGAAAATCACGCCATCAAATTGGCGTATAAGGTCTTTACTGCACACCGAAGATCTTCGGCGTAACATACATGTTTTCCAGACGGGGTGGCAGTGAGATTCGAATGCGGAATACTTGAAGAATACGAACGCGGTATAGATCTCAGCAGCCTACAGTATGTGTACCAATAGCGTGAAACAAATAAAACTGTGTTTACCGATACCTTAATAAACTTTGTGAGATTATTTTAATGCTGTATGAAAGACTTTGTCTTTGTACTGAATATGGATGATACTCCATGTACAGTTTCATGAGTTGTGAAAAATACAACCAAAAGATGTGTTTCACGCTATTGGTACACATACTGTAGGCCTAGGACGCTTACCAGTCAAAACATCCCCTGACCAAAACGTCCCCGTACCAAAACGTCCCCACTATTGGTCAAAAGGTGATTTAAAGCCATCTAGACAGTGTGCAGCTGCTGCTGCTAGGGCTAATAGGGTGCTTGGATTGATCAAGAGGAATTTCAGTAGTTTTAGTAAAGAAATTGTACTAAATCTGTATAAGCAGTTGGTAAGACCCCACCTCGACTATGCAGCCCAGGCTTGGAGTCCCTTCTATGAAAAGGACAAGCTTCATTTAGAGCAAGTTCAGAGGAGAGCCACTCGCCTTATACCCGAGGTGAGACACCTACCTTATCATGTTAGACTTAAGCATCTTGGGCTTACCACCCTGGAGTTGAGAAGGATTAGGGGGGACATGCTTCAGGTGTACAAATTTCTCTCTGAAAGGAATCCTTTGTCCTCTTGCAATTATTTAAAGGTTCAATGTAATTCTCGGGTTCGAGGCCATTGTAAGAAGCTAGTTAAGAATTTTGCAAGGCTCGACATTAGGAAGTTCAGCTTTTCTCATAGAGTTGTTAATGAGTGGAATAGTCTGCCTGAGTGGGTAGTTAACTCCACATCTGTGCACTGCTTTAAGGTTAACATTGACAAGTTCTTCCATAAGTGTGGTAGAATCTAATTGTGCTGGGCTCGTTTGGTGTTGGTTGGCTCTTTGTTTTCAGTTAAGGTTGTATGGACTTCAGGGCATCTTATGGGGCCTTAGCCCTCCTTTGCCCTTTAACCTGTTATGTTATGTTATGTTAAAACGTCCCCGTGCAAAAACGTCCTAACCGATAGCGCTGCGAGCCGAGCTGCTGGCAAACCGTTTTATATACGTTGTGGCTATTTGCCCGACAGTCGGGCAAATTGGAAGTGTAGTTTACTTATTTTCCCGACAGCAATCGACCAATCATATCACCCCAATGAGCTTGTGACGTAAGAAATGTTAGTTGGCACGGTGCGGTGTGCGTGTACTGTACCACAGAACAATATATAACGCTGTGGTGTGTACGTAGGCTACATACAGTATGTGTGGTTACTACTTACAGATCAGCACACTGGACTTCCATAGCTTCGATGATTTATCAGACTAATCAGAGTACAGTACTCAGGAGAAAATTCCAGACAATTCCCATTGAGTCCCATCGGATTATTTTAAAAACTATCAGAAGAAACGTTTTCTGTGTTTAGCATAGTTGTTTGTAGAACAGTAGAAACAGCAAACAAGAATATAAAGGAAGGAAACAAGAAATGCAATCTGAGGAGTTTTGCGCACAATAGTTGTCTGCATGTTGCAAATTTAACAAAATGCTGAAGTCGACTCGGAATAGGCTTCAAACTGTTACTTGATGGCACCATTTTTCTTCTACTCTAGGGAGCTTCTCATTTTCAAAAAAAAAAACAAAAAGAAAACTTGCTAAAGCCACTGCTCCCTAGGCTCGACGGTAGGGCAAATAAGGACCATTATTTTCCCGACATACAATTCAAATATTTTCTGAGGCTACAGACTTAGAATAGCCCATTCACTTCGTCCACAGTCGGAAAAATTAGGAAGTAGGCCTAGGCCTATGTCCAATAATTTTCCCGACTGTCGGGAAAATAAAGTTAACCTTATTTTCCCGACATACTATTCCAGTAATTTTAGAGGCCACAAATTTAGGATAGCGTCATCACTTTGGCCAGTCGTCGGGAAAATAAGGAAGGAAAAGTCGTGTAAATTTCCCGACTGTCGGGTAAATAGCTTCCACCTTTTAAATATTATAAGTACAATATAAACAGTTCACTTGTATAGTATAATATACATGTCTATACGTATTTTATCCCTACGTATACATATATCCCTAACCGTATAACCCTAACCTTATCTCTATGCATAGCACGTGTATAACCCTAACCCTATCCCTATGCGTATGCTATCCGTATGCCTACTACGTATATAGCCCTAACCCTGTCCCTCTGCGTACCACGTATGTCACTGCCGGTCATGGATTCTCCATTCGAGCCCAATAGGCTATGGCTAGGTTACTGTTTTAGGCCTTTGCCTAATGGGTCATTCTCTGTCAACTCAACAAATTTCCCAAAAATCATGGCTGGGTACCATCTCAGATTTGGCTGAAATTCATTACACTTATAGCTATACTAGTCTATGGAACACACAGAAAAAATTAGGTCAAAATTCCATTCGGTCTTTGAGTTACAGCTCTTTGAACTTTGCTCCCGACCCCTAAACAAGCACTCGTGAGATGCGAAAGTGTGATTTTGGCCATTTTGGGGGCCTAATATCTTCAAAATGGAGAAAGATACAAGGCTTAAAATACATATGTGGGGTAATTTATAGCCATATTTTATGAATTTGGCATTAAAAACAGTGTATCTCTCTTCATTTGGGAGATAATGGTCCCTGAACATTGCTTTTCGTTTTGTGCGTCTGTGAATTTTTCAATTTTCAATCCCCTGTCACTCCATGAGTTTGCACATAAAAGATGCCATATTTCAGTCAAACATTATATGGGTAGATGTGAAAGCTTACATGGAGTAACAGGCCACTGGTATATTCAATGGTGAAATTATGGGGGGTCAAACATGGGTCCACAGAAAAAATGCGAAAAAATTGCCATTTTTCGAGCTGACCTTTGACCCTGTCTCTGACCTTCTATAATAATAAAATTTTTACCAGTTACTCCTCTTTATCTATTCTACTGTTGGTATGAGTTTGGTTTTGGTGTCTTGTTTACTTTAAGATTTATGGATCAATATATGATGCACTTCTTTTCCAGCGTTTGCACTTTTTTCAATCTTTGAACCCTTATAATTTCCAAAGTTCATCTCAGAAAAGTGTCATACCACAGTTACCTATTCTATGACTAAGCCTTTAAAGCTTGAAAAAGTTACAGGCTTCTAGTGTTTCAAATGGCGAAATTAAGGGGCACCAAAAAGTGGTCTGGTCAAAGCAAAAAGTCCAAAATCTTTACCATTTCCAACTTGACCTTTGACCTCGCTATTGACCACCAATGCATGAAACCATACAAAAATTATCTTAGAACCGTGCAGTATCTATTTCATTTCTAAAAAGAGTACCGATTTGACTCCTATATAGAAATTACACTGCATGACATATAAACAATCAACAATCAATAGCCTATACCAATACCTTCACATGTATACCATATGTATTCGTTATGTTTGCTTAAAGGCAATAGGCAGTCGCCCCAAAATTTTCTTTGAAAAATCAGCAAACTCTTGCAAATCTCCTCTTATTGCATTACAAGCACCTCTGAACACATTTTGAACATAACTATTACAAACAATAGGTAAAGCAAGGCAAAATTCACCTTGAATTCCACAATTCACTAACAAAAATATTGTCACATGATCAAAATAGACCATTCATGAACTAGAGTGACAGGATACACTCACTCTGTTTGGGGTGACTGCCTACTGCCTTTAATAGACCTGTTTTCATTGTAACTGTAGTATTTCACTACCCACCACCACACCACTACACAGGTTTTGCCTTCACAAAATAAAACTTACTAACAGCTTGGTCTACTGTACTAATGCTTTTACATTAGAATATACCACTGCAAACTATCACCTCAGTGACAGTTGTGCTATTTTCTACTTGTCGATGGTAACAAGGACATGATCGGAATATATTCGGAATACAGTAGAAAGCTACAGTATTGGTATAGGCTAATTTGATTGTTGATCGTTTATATGTCATGCAGTGTAATTTCTATATAGAAGGAGTTAAATCAGTACTCTTTTTAGAAGTGAAATAGATACTGCACAGTTCTTAAGATAATTTTTGTATGGTTGCATGCATTGGAGGTCAAAGGTCAAGTTGGAAATGGTAAAGATTTTGGACTTTTTGCTTTGACCAGACCACTTTTTGGTGCCCCATAATTTCGCCATTTGAAACACTAGAAGCCTGTAACTTTTTCAAGCTTTAAAGGCTTAGTCATAGAATAGGTAACTATGGTATGACACTTTTCTGAGATGAACTTTGGAAATTATAAGGGTTCAAAGATTGAAAAAAGTGCAAACGCTGGAAAAGAAGTGCATCATATATTGATCCATAAATCTTAAAGTAAACAAGACACCATAACCAAACTCATACCAACAGTAGAATAGATAAAGAGGAGTAACTGGTAAAAATTTTATTATTATAGAAGGTCAGAGACAGGGTCAAAGGTCAGCTCGAAAAATGGCAATTTTTTCGCATTTTTTCTGTGGACCCATGTTTGACCCCCCATAATTTCACCATTGAATATACCAGTGGCCTGTTACTCCATGTAAGCTTTCACATCTACCCACATAATGTTTGACTGAAATATGGCATCATTTATGTGCAAACTCATGGAGTGACAGGGGATTGAAAATTGAAAAATTCACAGACGCGCAAAACGAAAAGCAATGTTCAGGGACCATTATCTCCCAAATGAAGAGAGATACACTGTTTTTAATGCCAAATTCATAAAATATGGCTATAAATTACCCCACATATGTATTTTAAGCCTTGTATCTTTCTCCATTTTGAAGATATTAGGCCCCCAAAATGGCCAAAATCACACTTTCGCATCTCACGAGTGCTTGTTTAGGGGTCGGGAGCAAAGTTCAAAGAGCTGTAACTCAAAGACCGAATGGAATTTTGACCTAATTTTTTCTGTGTGTTCCACAGTGTTCGCACTAAGGCGCGGGATTGCGGGAATCCCGCTTTTTGTCTTTCAGATCCCGCACATAATTGAATCTAATGCGGGAAAATCCCGCACACCTTCTCCGCTCCCGCACATAAATAAATCATAAGCGGGCAGCTGATGTTCTGAATCCAGCCAAAATTCCAGCGCACTTCTCCGCAGCTGTGATTGTACAGAGAAATTGCAATGATAATACGCACAATAAATTGCAATATAGAATCATTCCAAGCAAGCGGATCGCAACTCCCAAGCTGAACACTGATTATGGTAGCAACAAATATCATCGTAATCTAGCCATTCACGGTGCAGCTCTTATATTCTGGCTGCTGGTTGTATAAATAAGAGCGAATCTGATTGGATTGAAATTCAGTCACAGTCCCAGGGTTGCAAACGCAACGTTGCATCGTGAACAGTACGTTTGGTTACGCACCTGTAGAGCTGCTGTAGTGCACTGTGGAGTCTTACATGTGTAATTGTATTGAATATGTACAGTATGTACTTTCTTCATTTTACGTCGTACATTGCTCTCGTTAATTTCTGATCGTATGTGTATCTCCAATGAAGTTCACTCATATTTTCCACTTCAACTTCAAGTTCACGGATTTATACTCACTCATTCTTCAGAAGGAAAATACCCAGTGACGAATTGGAGCTGTATCGGAGGAGGCTTTGAACTTGGAGAGAAGCACTAACGTTAGTGACACGCATTAACTGCCGTTAACAGCAAGTAGTACCTCATGCGTGAGGAGTAGTTTTGCGATGGCGACGGAAATCCCGCTCAAGAAGAATTTATGGGAGGGATAAGGTCCCGCCTTGATTTTGAAAATCCCGCACAAAAAAATTTTAGAGAGGGAATTCCCGCACAGTTTCAATTCCTTAGTGCGAACACTGGTGTTCCATAGACTAGTATAGCTATATGTGTAATGAATTTCAGCCAAATCTGAGATGGTACCCAGCCAACCCATTTGTTGAGTTGACAGAGAATGACCCTAATGGGTGTTAATGAATTTCGTCCCTGTTAAAGATGAAAAGTAGACTCCAGGAAGATAACTTGGGAAAATTAGGATAACCAAGGTATCTTAGTCTGCTTTACCTGCCAACTCCAGTGTAGGCCCACAGGCGCCTCTTAGGATGTATAGTACACCATATAGGCCTACTATGTATTATATAGACGGAAAAGTATGTCACAAATCTCCTAGCTCGAACAAACAACTTAAGTTTCTGGCATAACTACTGCACTTTTCTCTCCAAATTTTTCTGTGTCGAGACTTCAAGTCATAAGATACGTCAAGGCAGTTCCTTTTCCCGAATAAATTCACACGGCGTTGTCTGAAGGACGAAATTTCGATGGAGTAACAGTTTGAGGATGGTAACTGCTTACATTCAGCACTTCCACAATAAAATTAAATACTCCTGAAATATTGTCTATTAAAGTTCATCTTAACTTTCAAGGTAACTTCCCAAATTTGTCAATAGTGATTCGCTTTTCATTATAACAAATCTCGCAGATACGCATTAGCATTAGTATGAACGATTTTTGAACACTGAATTTCATAAAAATTTGAAAAGTGGAAGTGCTAGCATCTTCTATGAGCATTTGTGGCAGTTGAACAGCTATACAGTAGCTACAGTTCAACTCTCACAAATGCTTGTAGAAAATGCTAGCACTTCCACTTTTCAAAAAGTTTTCAAATTTTTATGAAATTCAATGTTCAAAAATCGTTCATACTAATGCTAATGTGATCTGCAAAGTTTGTTATAATAAAAAACGAATCAATTTAGGAAGTAACCTTCAGAGGGAAGAGAGACACCCTCCACCAGGCTGGGGAAAGTCCAACATGATGTGCCCCCCTCCCAGATTGGTTCTTCTGGCTACGGGCCTGGTTGTGGTAGATATTGTTTTGATATAATTACTCCCACAGGAGGAACGTTCACCAGGTTGGATGGTGGCTGGCCTTGTGTTTTTATTCAATCAAGTGGCACTTCACTGCACATAGTTGAGAATGCCTGCCCAAACCAATAGCGCTGCAAGCCAAGCTGCCAGCAAACGATTTTAAATATTATAAGTACACACTAACTTTATTGCGTTTATACATGTCTTATAGGCCTAAGTGTATTATAAATATCTCTACGTATTAGGTATATAGTAAGTAATCATGAGTTGATTAGTATCATGAGCCGATCACTGCATTCTAAACGCCAGTACAGCGTAAAGGCGCGGTGTGACTGCAATGTAAGCATGACCTGCATTGCATTTTCTTCATAAAACATAAAAACAATTATTTGCCTTGCTATTTTTGATGTCCAAAGCAAAAATGTTACTCATGGCCAAATTTTCAAGTTTCGGCATAAGTATGAACTAGAAATTTGCAAAAATTACAAAAAATGGTGGCCAAAATGTCTCTGATGAAGCTCTGATTGAAGAATATGATAGAAAGGACATTATTCTCTATGATTATTTGTATAACTGTTCTAAAATGTGGTAATTTATAGCATTTTATTTGCTTGTTTTTGTAGCGATTGACTCAAGGTTCCTTCATAAGCATTGTTGCATGTACTGCCACCTACATTTCAAAATTTATTTTCTACGGATTATGCAATCACCAAAATATAGCACAATGAGGTAGGGTGCGTCGGTATATCGATATACCAGGTATACCTGGTATTTCACTCGTACCCATACCGGGGGTATTGTAATTTGTTGAAAACGAATATACCGAAAATAACAGGTACACGTATCACGGAAAACATGCCCAAGTATCTGGTAAAAATCTTACACGATAGAAATGCCGAACACAAACTCATTGTTATTACTGCTTCCCACTGTTTACCCTGTGCACGTTACCGTAAAATCCCGGACACTAACTGCTATCCACGTACACAATCTTAGCACGTGTGCTGAAAAACCACAAGTTGGTAAATTTAACCCATAACATGCTATGACTAATGGCTTAAAAACTTTACCCTAAGAGCAGTGAACTATCCCACAAAGTTTCCAGTCTTGAATCCTTTCATGCACGTAATTGTTTACAGTTTGTCAGATACTCCGAAAACTTGGCAGAAATCAATTCTGCGCAGTTCATACATTCGTACCTGGTAACTGTTAGAAGGCGGCACGAACAGGGAGTTGCAGATCCTGCTGTGCATACTGATTACTCATACAAGGCCTCTTAGTGTGTATAAACTTTACCTGGTAAATCCCATGCATAGTGCATACCGAGTACAACGCTACTACTAGCACTTAGTACAGCTGTGTTTAGACCGACCCAGCTAGTGCTGTGAACTGTACACGTAGCATTCATGAATACAGTACAGCTAGCTAGCACAGACGACAGGCAGGTTGCGGTACATTCCACGCCATACTTGCATTGCTTTTGAATGGGTTCTACGGTAGCTTGAAATGAAAGACACGTAAGACACTCGGGTCTTTCATACTTTATTTTTTTAATGAAACTTTATTCAAATCTTGGAAATATTCTGCTGCAAAGAAGAGAAAAGAGATAGGAAAAAAATGGCCCTCACGAAAGAGTGAATATATTCGTTGGCCTTGGGGAGAGTGCATGCTAACGTTTGATCGATAGTGCAATTAATGTGTGAAGTACTGGTTCTGCGAAATTTCTCGGTATACCTGGTAATACCAGGTATTTGCCAACCGGTATATCGGTATCTGGTTTTGTTCATACCGACGCACCCTACAATGAGGAAGACAACAAAATGTTACAGCAAAGTTTTATTGATTTTTGTAAATGTTTTTAATATTTTTATGGTCACACTGTTCCTTAAGTTATCGACTCATGGTACACCCAGTATACATACATCCTACGTTTATTATATCTATACTTTCACACACATCCCTACTGGTATAACCCTTACCTTATTTCTATGCGTACCACGTATATTACCCTGCCTACCACATAATATAACTCTGTCCCAATGCGTACCAGGTTACTGTACATCACTTCCGGGCACAGATTCTAAATAAGAGCGAAAGCTTGGTAAACAGCAGGAAACAGCAGTGATCTGCCGCTGCCGGTCGGCACCGGTCAGGCCCAACCAGGACGCAGCATTGCCGGCCGCCACAATCTGCCAAACTAAATTTTCCAACCGGCACTTATTCCTTGTAAGAAATCAAATAAAATAGCCTCGTGGTCGAAGGATCGACCGAAAAGAAAATTTTTGTTGGTCATAATTTGAAACTGGATGAAATCCAGTTCATAATATCCAAAACATGCCTCGTGAAAAACACTATAATTTTGCATTCCAGAGCAATGACTCGATGCCTGAGGCTGATCATCGCGCTTTAGTTTCAATTATTAAAAGGAGCGATGCACATGGCAAGCAGCATGCCAGCAGAATGTTTTTTTTTTTTATTGAAATAAGCAGGGCTTAAAAAATCCTATGCGCTGGGTGCCTGAGACTCCTTATTCCAATGTTCCGGATTGAAAATTAATGATGTAAAAGCCCATCATGCTACTGCCATGAATATTGCAAACCCTTGGTAGGTCCTCCACTTAGCGGATGAGAACTATGAGGAGTAAAATGATGCTGCCATACCCCTTGCCTATTGTGTTTCTTCTCAGTTTACACTCAGAATCATAGCCAGATTCGCTAACAAAACGAACGGTAAAACAGAGACCACCAAAGCACGCCGTATTTCAATGCAAGTGCTTGGCTACTTCACACAATCCTATCATATATTACCTATGCATACATACAGAGTGTAGGCTATCACAAAGCACAATTTACACCATACGAATTAATATGAGCGTTTCCCCTGGTAGCCTACTTAAGTCACGCGACGGCCGCCTTGCAGCTTTTTTGCGACTGCCTCGCCTTGAAATTACCGCCTCTTACTTTTTCTCCCTTGAAAATTACTTGGAAGGCACGGACTAGATCTTTCCCTTACAAATGGAGAATGTTTTGATGTTGACAATGAAACCATACAGAATTCCTGAGACATTTCCCATGCTTTTTCAATTGCCTTTAAACAACTTGGATTTGCACCCAAGTTCTAAATTGGCCAAACATTTCCTCCGAAATCTAAATGGTGGGAAAAACTCTTGTAACAAGAATTAATTTGAGGCAGACTCTTGAAAAAGTGACAAGAAATATCGGTAAGAAAGTGTAAAATTAATTACAGGCCATAATCAATGAATTACGTTTTGTTTTGCCAATACATAGATGCAATCATAAAAGAATGATTGTGATTGGCTTACGTCTAAGGCTCCAAACTGAAACATGGAGAGTAAGCAGGTAAGTGAAACCATCAGACCTCGATAAAAGTGTTGACCGTATCAATTTGAATTGACTTCAAAAATGACTTACTGTAAATTGATATTATTTTAGAGACAGTTTTGGCACATGGATAATTATGGAAACAAATTCCATTTTACTCAAAAAAGGAAAAGATTTCAGTCCTGAACACTCCTAAAGCAAGCTACAGCCCTCTGCTATACACGTAGTACTGTGTAAAGCACAGGTAGCATATTTGATCGTCAGAAGAATAAAAAGTAGCTCAAATCATTAAAAATGCCAAGAACATTTTCCTGACATGTGCAAAAGACCCCAAAACAACAATTCGCATGATAATCGCAAGCTCTGGTCAAACAGGTTTTCTCTACCAGGTGGCTTTCTTCATAGTGGCTTAGCACATTGGCCATTGCCTAACATGTAGAATGTGTATACTGAGAACATAGCCTTCCTTACACATGTGTATTTTGTAGGAGTCCGCTTACAAGTTGAGCTACATTACCAAGAATTTTGATAAAATTTCGTTCCAAAGTGCTTAAAAATATGTAATGTGTTCCAGAAAAGGTTGGTTAGCATTGAAGGGGTGATATACTGACAGGATGGCTTTTTTCTTGTGAAAATGACTTTCATGAAACTTTAATTTTATTACCATAACTGTTACGTGGAACAAACTCTTGTCTCCAAGTCCATTCAAATGCAAAAGAGTTGCTGCAACCTACCCCACTCTTAACTCAAGATGTGTCAAAACCATGAGGGGAGAAAGAAAAGTCATGGCCCCTACCCCACCCCTTCCCCCTACAAAGGACCCTTATATTGCTGTTACTAGAAAATAGTACTATGCCATGCATGATTCCAATTAGTTGATCCAAGGGCAACCACAGTATACATTAGTTCAGTGTTAAAAATGATTGCCATAAAAGAAGAAGGAAAATAATTTCATATTTTTTGCAAGCATACAGTACATCATGCTTTTGAATTCTTATAAATGTATAGACTCCCCAAAAAATTATTATGATAAAAATAGTTTTAATTTAAAAATAATTTAATAAAAGGTGACATCTTGTTTTTTCTGCATCTGATAAATTTTTCCCAGATTTTTTTTTTGATAATTTGAGAAATTTTAACAACATGAGATCCCTTTTTCAAGGCTGTGTAAAGACAGCTTAAAACACTCGGGAAGTGCCGTTTCCTGCCATCTGGGAGTCTGTAAATTCCCAAATTTTTCTTGTACGCTCCGCGCCAACCAATGGTGGCGCTCCGCTTAGATAGTCCTGCCGGCACTCAAACCATCCTGGGCAGAACCCTGAAACAGTTCCAGTGCAATGGGTGTCCAAAATACTACCACATTGTAAACTTGGGTTGTCCTGCTCAAAATAAGGTAGTCCCAAGTGTCACCATTTTCACAACCATGGAATTGATAAACACCCTATTATCACCAGTCTTCAAAAGTGGCTTTCACTTTTAGACAACCCCCCTCCCCCACCAAAAAAAGAAAAAAGAAACAAAAACAGATATCTACTGTATAAGAGTAGTGATGTCTCGTGGCGTGCATTAGAGTACATTGTGGACATAGTTAATGTTATGATGGTTTTATTGCGGGTTAATAAATTAAACATCTCTAGATTGAAAGCACTGGTGTTGCAACATCAGCACTACGAATTCGTAGCTTGCACGAAGGAATTCAGCTTCTCTGTGTACAGTGCAGGCCTAGTGGCCTACTAGTGGAGTTTGTACGGGGCACATATTTTGGCTTGATAGTGCTATACACATTTCGATAAAGTGACTGTGTGGGAAGGTGTAGTGAACGTATGTGATCACAGCACTTTGCTGCAAATTTTTTGATGCAATTTTTAAAGTTCCTTGCTTGTGCAATTCATCAAGCTGCTAAATGTAAACATCACTTTCCTCAAAAGATTTGGTTGTCCCGACAGACAACCTTACACACCTGTTTTTGCAAAATCTGGTAGTCCTGTAGAATTTCTGGTTGTCTCGGCGACAGGACTGCCCTTGAAATCAAACACAGATATATATATATATATATGTATATATATATATATATATATATATATATATATATATATATATATATATAAAACCCACGCTAAAACCCACGGTTGGGGGAAAAAATTTAGAGGGCGCTAGACGACCTTTCGAAAAGGCGAAAAAAAAAACAATAAAATACATAAGATTATATTTCGCAATTTGGTTGAATTTGAAAAACAGATATACATCAACGTTATTTCAATGGCCCACCAATTGTACGTGTTAACAGATACGTGTACGTAATTTGGTCAACATTGAAGTAATGGCATATATATTATGTAGTGAAAAGGCCATTACCATCCGTTTACGTATTCCTATAGAAAAAGCGTGTAGTTTCGTTAAGTCGACCTGATTTTTTCCCCTTATAGACGATTTCCCCTTATAGGCGGGTTTTTTCATACGATATTTCCCCTTAATCCCAAATTAGCAAAATATATATATATATAATATAATATAATATATATATATATATATAAAATAAAACACTTAAGATTATATTTCCCCTTTTGGTTCTGAGATATATATGCACATTATTTCAATGGCACATAAGTCCTTAGTGTTAATGGATACATGCACGTAAGTTGGTGTACAGTTAAGTAATTGCATAAACATGTGGTAAATCGGACTTGCGTATAGAGTTACACATTCCTACAGTATATAAAGCAGTAGGTAAAACTTTAATGCAAAACGGTTTTTTTGCCTAAGGGTCGAGTTCTCCCAACGGTCACGTTTTTTTCATACGGTTTTTCGCCTAAATCCCAAATTATACAAATATATATATATATATTCTATTGCTGTTCACTCAAGTTAAGTCGCTACACAGTGTTTCAGGCCTCTTGGCAATCATCAGGCAACAAGGGTCTATTTATTGTGTTGTGTTAAATGTCCCAGGGCTACTTATATTGGTGTAATGGGTACCAGATTTAGACTACGTTTAATAACCACAAACAGAGCATACATACTAATAGTCTCGGCTTCCTAGTTGCTGAGCATTTTAATCTCTTCTGTCACAAGATATCTGACTTAAAATGTATTATTCTCTATGACAAGTTTAAAAACACCTAAAAAAGGATCAAGCAAGAGTTGAAATCCATCATAGGACTCAATAGCCACATTACTGAGCTTAACAGGGACCTCTGTTTTATGAACAGTCAAGCGAGAGTTACACCTGGTACTACATAAGGTCTTGTAACCACTTTACATTAGCAACTGATGAAGAGCAGTAGTTGTTACGCTCGAAATATTTTGTAGTAGTTCAAGTCATTAAATTCAAGTTGGAAATGAAAGTATCGCTTTTTTGCTTTGCATTTTGTTTTCATATATTGACCTTTCCAACTTACGCATCCTAATATGTCTGTATATATGTTTTTGATTGTAAGTAAAATATTTTCACTTTTCGTCTAGTCTGAAGAGGGGTCAGAACTTGACCAGGAGCCTGTACAGGACCCTCTTGAAGATCCGGATCACTACCAACCAGGGCCTTCTCGTCAACCACCAGAGCCACTGCTCCCTCGATCTACTGCACCCCAACCAGCCCCAAAACGTTCCAGAGGGCGCCCCAGGAAGACCCCTGTTGTCCCCCAGCCTCCACCAAAGAGACCACCAACTCCTCCTTCCCAAATACTGACGGAAGCAGAAAAAAAAGTAGTCAAAGCCAGGATTTCAGCAAACAGGAAAAGGTACAAGGAACTGGCTGGGAAGGAGGAGACAGACCAAATCCATCAGGACATGGTGTCTCTTTTGGTGGAGATTGAGAAAGATGAACATCTTGACAAGGGCCTCTGGATTTGGAATGACTTTGAAAATGACAAGGTGAGTTTTCTGATCAGTAGTTTTCTACTTTCCTTTCATGGTGTCTTTTATATGTCTTCATAACTGCTTGCTATCCTTTTAGTGTCTGAATTTTTCCATCTTCTGTCCAGCTGCCTTTGCTATCTTACATTTCTGCTCCTCTATAACCAGGTTTGGATCCAGGAGTATGGAAAGGGGGGAGGGGCAGCGTAACTGTGATTACTTCTGAATAAAACCTTTTTCATGGGCTTGAAGATATAAAATTCTGGTTGTTCCCCCTAATGCCCCCCTCCCCTTGGATCCAGCCCTGGTAACTTTGGAATGTCTTGACAAATTACTATAACAAATGTTTTTTTTTTTTTCTTCAACAGGAATACATCAATGAGGACATTCTGTTCACTGGAGGGGAGGAGGCAGGAATGTCAGAAGCAGCTCAAAGGGCGAAAACAGAACTAGATTGTTTTCGATTGTTCTTCACAACTGCAGTCGTGGATAATTTAGTCAAGCAGAGTAACCTGTATGCTCAGCAGGAGGGGGCAACAGAAGCTTCTTCGGGGTGGACACATGTGGGGAGGGAGGATATTTTAGCTTTTTTTGGGGTAGCAATGGCCATGTCATTGAATCCGAAAGGGAATATTGCAGACTACTGGACAAGTGATGTGATCATGGCACAACCATGGTTTTCAAGTGTGATGACAGGTAGGCGCTTCAAATCCATCTCAAGATATTTTCATATTGCAGATAACACAAAGGCTGCCAAGACTCCCGAAGGCAATCTTGTAGATAAAGTTTATAAGGTTCGTCCCCTCATCAATTCTCTTCTTCCCACTTTCAGGCAGCACTTCAAACCAAACAGGGAACTCAGCATCGATGAGCAAGTAGTCGGCACCAAGGCTCGCTGTAGTTTCATTCAAGTGATGAAGGATAAACCTACAAAACAAGGGGTGAAAGTCTGGGCTCTGTGTGATGCAAAAGTCCATTACTGTTTGGAGTTCCAGATTTACACTGGTGGTACTGGGGAACAGGGTTTGAGCTTTCGAGTTGTGAATGATTTGATGTGCCATTACTTGGGCAAAGGACACCATGTGTACTTTGACAATTTCTATACATCTCCTGAGCTATTGGCACACCTAATCAGCCACAACACCTTGGCTGCTGGAACGGTTCGACAAAATCGGGTCAACATGCCAGGGCGCCTGCAAACTGATGTTCGCAAGGTCGAGAAAGGTCAAAGCCTTTTCCTTCAGAGCCACAGAATGACAGCTTGCAGATGGAAAGACAAGAGGGATGTCTTCTGTCTATCAACTGTTCATGGTAACACCATGAAGACGATCACCCGTAGAAAGGCAGGTGGTCATGGTGAGGAGGAACAAGTCCAGAAGCCTCTGGTTGTCTGTGATTACAACTCCTACATGGGAGGTGTTGATGTGTATGATCAGCTTCTATCGTACCATCCTACAGCACGCCGTTACAAGCGTTATTGGCTGAAGATATTTTGGCGATTGTTTGACATGGCAGTTTTGAATGCTGTAGCACTGTGGAAGTTGAAAAATGAAAACCTTCCCACGGGATACCACAAAAATTTCAAAAAGAATTTGATTCTTCAATTAGTTGCCCATATACAGGAGAGGAATGTGCCTGTGCAACCGACAAGAGTGCGTGTTGCAGCTCGCCTTCAGCATTATGGCGACCCTATCCGGTATGATATCCTAAGACGTTGCACTGTGTGCAAGGATGACAATAGGAAGACAAAGTTTGGGTGTGCAATCTGTGGGGAGGGGGTGAGGCTCCACCAGAATACTGGGAATGGTGAAAAGTCCTGTTTTGTCCGATATCATACGCAAGCAAACTTTTGAACCAATCCCAATATCACTATCTCTCCGTAATTTCAGCTTATTCTCACAGGTCATTACTGCTATGTCAAGGTATTGCCTAAATACTGGTCATACATCTTGTTGTTCTTCACCATTGTTTCTTCATCAGGTGTTGGCATTAAGGCTGTGATAGACAGTAGACATTCCTTTGAAATTCTGTCTCAACTCCATTCCCTTGTTTTGGCCAGTTTTCCAAATTGCGGGGGTGGGTCCTTGGATATCCCAGTTCCAAATTCCTGATATGTAACCTTGAAAGCCATGGTAGTTGTCCAGTCAGGGAGCCGGGGAGGGTGGGGGGGGGGGGGAAATAAAAAATTGAAATCTAAATAATTTGTATCTAAAGAAAGGAAATGTGTATATATTTGAAATCTCTATATTTTTGTATATATTTGAAAGTTCAGTATATTTGTACATATTTGAAATTGTCAAAGTTTTATTCAAAGATTTGTAAATATTTTTATAGGTTATATTTTTATACTTTTGTCTGTGCTGAGCTGCAGGGTATTCTGCCGTTTCTTCTGCTTCTGACATTCCTGGGGAAAGAAGATCAGACCAGCCTATGGGGGGGGGGGGGGAATGGGGATGGGATGCGAGCTCAGGGTTTGAAGGGTCAGGGAAGGTGAGGGTGGGTAAAATTTTGTACATATTTACAATTTGAAATTAAATTATAGAATAATATTAGAGAAAACTGTAAATGCATTTGATCTCTCTTTTTTTGTTTCATTTAATTGTTATGTGCATACTAATCAACTTTGGAATTTGCAATGCAAGAGTTCCTAATGGATTTCTACTCCAAAAGGAAGCAGCAATGAAGATAAGTTAACGCAGGTGAAACAACAGATGATATCAACCTTTTCAGCAGAATTTGGATTTTCAGTTGCCATTTTGGATCTCATTTGCATATTTGGATAAATAATAAGATAAATATGACCCTATTTGCCACATAAGCTGAGTTTCTTCAGTTTCATGCAGCATAAAATGCCAAACAAGGGTGACATCATGTATAGGTTCCACAGAGACAAACAAAATCTGATATTATAGCTCTAATTTGCATATTTGCATACAAAATTAGTTTAACTTTTCCACAGTAACATGCTAAGTGTAATTCTCATACTTCAATCTTTCCAATGATATATAGGTTTCTGTACAAATTATTCTTCAAAATGTAGCCAAGTGTCAACTGAAGTAGCCCCCCCCCCCAAGTGTTACCCACTGTCAGGGGCATCAATCCATATTGGAGTGTGTGTGGGGGGGGGGGGGGCACACATGACTTAGTACAAACTATCAAGCCTTTTGTTTTTGAAAAGAGTATGTCTTTATGTAGGCCCTTCCCTTTATCCCCTCTTGTGATGACTGACTGTCCTATTCTAACAAGAGTTAGGATTTCAAACACTGGCATAGCCAAGATTCTTGTTTGGAGGGGGAAAATTGCAGGGCCTGATCGCTGGCCTGGGGGAGGGGTGTCCCCTCCCCTTTGAGAAATTTTTGAATATTTAAGTACCTTCAGATGCAATCTGGTGCAACATTTATCACTTGAAGCCAATTTTTGTCTTCCATTACCAATTTTTTCAGAGTTCGATTGGCTGGGGCATGCCCCCCTGCCTCCCCTCTCTCTGGCTACACCAATGATTCCAAAGTTAACATGACCATCATAGATGATCTGCTATTTGAAACACACGGAGTCCACGGAATTCAAGATGTTACTTTAATCATGTCCAAAACTAATAGCTGAAACCACACTCTGGAACGTGGATCATTGTCAGAGATCCTGGACCCCTACCACGCTCGTAGCTAGGGTCATATATTTTGGGGTGTGAAGGCCCCCAATTCGGACTGGTTGGATGGCGGCGTGTAAATTACACTTTGTTATGCGCTCTGCGTTTTTGTATACAGCTGTGGTGATCCTTCTTTTGTCACTACATAAAGGTCTCGACCTGGGGGAGGGGGTGTCCTGTTCCCCATTGAGAAATTTTGTTAATTTAAGGTTGCTTAGGTGCAAAATGGTGCTATCTTTGGGATATTTTTGGAGCTAATCGTATATGGCTGGAAAATGTCCATAATTTAGTGAATTCTAATTTTCCGGCTGGCTGGATGAGTAAAGTGCGCCTTTTTATGCACCCTGCGTTTGTATACAGCCGTGGGAATCAGGCGCGTAGCCAGCAATTTGTCAAGGGGGGGGGGGGTCGAAGTGGTAGATTTTGCGAGGGAGCGAAGCGATCGAGCGCGCTTGCGCGTGAGGGGGAGGGGGTGTCCCCCTCCCACGGTGAGAAGCTACTGTGTTTTTTAAAGTGAAAATATGTGATTTGGAGCATACTGTATACGGTATTTGTATGCATAGGAGACTTATTATGTATTTTATGAAATATTTTGAAGGAATAACTATATACATGGGCGTCCGGAGGGGAGGGCAAGGACTTGCCCCCCTCCCGGAAAATCAAAAACTTGAAAAAACGAAGAAAAAATAAAGAAAAAAACGAAGAAAATATAACATCAACATTTCTTAACAGTTCAATCAGTGTGAATTTCTACTCTCAAAACAGGAATTGAATAAAAATATCAACACTAAGGCCCCAGTAGCCCCCGAGCATATATTTGATATTTTTTAAAGTTTATATTTACAATATTGCTAGTGTTTCCCCTTTTTATATGCAGTAAATAGGCCTTGGAAGTGCCATTTAAAGCGATCTGGGAAGCATTTTGGGCCAAAATTTTCTTGCGCTCCGCTCCAGCCCATGGTGGAGCGGAGCGTTGAGCAGTGGCGTAGCCAGGGGGGGACAGGGGGGCAAGTTGCCCCCTCTGGAAAAATCTTGGGGGAAATTTTGAAAGTGAATATATGGTGAAATTTGCGCATGATCTGGTAAAATTTTAAATTTCTCAACCAGTACACTTCACTTATTTAAAAGTATATGCCACACTGGCACAACCAGTCCTCATTAAGGTTTTCAGAGATGGAATGATGACACCATGCTTATAGTTGTACTAGTTATGTTTTACTATCTGGTTTATACAGCATGGGATCTCTGGACCTCTCTGTCCTTTTACTGTATACTTCCAATGTTTCTTGATAATTAAAGCAGCAGCATTGTGGTATATGCAGTTTGTTAGAATGGGTCAGTGGTCAAGTGCTGTACTCTGCTACAAGGGCAGGTCCTCGTAAATTTTAGACTGATTGTGGTGAATGTGGT
The DNA here is from genome assembly GCA_029531755.1 of Holothuria leucospilota. Classification (NCBI taxonomy): domain Eukaryota; kingdom Metazoa; phylum Echinodermata; class Holothuroidea; order Aspidochirotida; family Holothuriidae; genus Holothuria; species Holothuria leucospilota. The sequence continues at coordinate 5,355,034 of CM055964.1, forward strand.
GAACTGATGAAGGGAAAGGGTACCAGGGTTCACTTAATTACTGTACTGCACCCATTGTCATTCTGATCTACCAGTAGGACTCAAGAAAAATTCACCAAGACCTGAAGACAAGCAAGTTAAAAAAAGCTTCCTAAAAAAATAGGAATTCTTGGTGATGTATTCAGTTTACATTTAGCACCAAATGTGGCACCATTTTGCATCTAGCCCACCTTATATGAGAAAAAATTTTCCAATGGGGGATACCCCCTCCCCTTAGACCCCTCCCCCAGGACGGCGATCAGTCACATCAGCCAGGTCAGAGGAAAGCACCCGGACAAAATTTTGACCTGCGGAGAACACTGATTATTAGGAAGCAGATCACTGATTGGGGGAAATCTTGGTGCTCTTGCCCCCCCCCCCCTGACAAAAAACCTGGCTACGCCACTGGCGCTGTTTGTTTGTCTATGGACTTCGCCCCCCCCCCCCCTCTTGACAAATTCCTGGCTACGCCTTTGTCAGCACTGTGCGGAAGTAGCATCTAAACTCTTTTCTGAGAGTAAAATATTTCCCATGAAAAAATTTTGCCCCCTTGAATTTTTTTCTGCGGACGCCCATGACTATATAGAAGTCAAATACATATTGCTGGCAAATAATTTATCATTCTACAAGTATGCAGAATCAAATAACAGCTACAGACAAGTGTAAGGTGTTGCTTTTGTACATAGGCCTACCACTAGATACCATGTGTTCCTGATATGGAAGGTCTACAATTTCCTCTTTCGGTATCGGTAGAGTTTGCAAGTATGCTGCCAATGCTCAGCTCCAACCCATGGGATGGCGTGGAGCGCGAGAAAATTTTGGTCCAAAATGCCTCCCAGATCGCTGGAAATGGCACTTCCAAGGCCTATTTACAGCATATAAATTGGGGGAAACACCAGAAATATTGTAAAAGAAAAAAAAAAACAAAACAAAACAAAGAAATACCAAAATTTTGCTCAAGAGGGGGGGGGGGGCTCCCCTTTGAGAAATTTTCGTAAATTTAAGGTTGCTTAGATGCAAAATGGTACTATCTTTGGTTTATTTTTAGAGCTGATCGTATATGGCTGGAAAATGTCCATAATTTAGTGAACTCTAAGTTTTGGTTAGGTGAAAGAAGGGAGTATGTTGTCTGAGAGAAGAATACGTTTTCATCAACCTTCCTGAAGTCCCTGCCCCCCTTTTGGCTACTTCACTGCTTCTGTTGTGACAAAGTTTTTCCGCAAAAATACCTGCGTTTAGTCAACAGAAACTTTCTTGGACTATTATGAAAAATTTTCCTTTCCTTCGTTGTTCATTATAAATGGGCATCTAAGGCAGGCATATGCCTGTATAGGGCCTCCTGGAAGCTCTGGATCAATTATATAAAATGGGGCAATGGCGTAGGCCTAATGCTTATTACCTGACATCCAAATGCTAATGTAGATTATGACGCCAAGCACTTTACGTCTATCGTATTTTTACTAATTTTGAACGAAAATCCAGACGAACAGCTTCCAGCAATGGAAAATCGGCAAGAGAATAGGTGCAGTAAGGTGATGTTAGGCCTCCCTGATAGGTGTAGCAAAAGGTGTGAAGGACTAACAAGCGCGTTTCAGTTTTCCTCGTAAGTGTATTAGTAATCACCATCGATACCGATAGTGGCTTCGCGCGAAGTGCGCGGTAAAAGTTTTTGAAAAATGTATAACGGCAACAACGTGCGTTAAAGTTTCATCCTTCCACATCATGCTTACAAATTAGATGGAACGATCCCATATTGATGCGGGCCCCCTATACAGATGTTTGTAGATGTATCTCTGTTTTCGGAAAATGTGATCAGAAGGGTTCCTTGCATAATCACCTTTTTAACGGTCATCATGAAATAAATGCAAACTGTGATGCGTGCCGAAATTTTTCATTAAAGAAGGTTTCCCTGACAAAATCTGCCTTCAGAATCTGCATCGAGACACTTTCAACAAACCTACATGACACTCAAAAAGTCAATCAAATAGAGCCACGACACTACTCTTTACGAAGTGGGGGAGGGGGGACATTTGATATTGTGTCCTCCACCCATCGAAATGTGGGGGACGTGTCCCCCCCCCCCCAGTGGCGTAGCCAGGTTTTTTGTCAGAGGGGGCAAGAGCACCAATATTTCCCCCAATTAGTGATCTGATTCCTAATAATCAGTGTTCTTCGCAGGTCCCAATTTTGTCCGGGTGCTTTTCCTCTGACCTGGCTGATGTGACTGATCGCCGTCCTGGGGGAGGGGTCTAAGGGGGTACCCCCTTCCCCTTTGGAAAATTTTTGCTCATATAAGGTGGGCTAGATGCAAAATGGTGCCACATTTGGTGCTAAATGTAAACTGAATACATCACCAAGAATTCCTATTTTTTAGGAAGCTTTTTTTACCTTGCTTGTCTTCAGGTCTTGGTGAATTTTTCTTGAGTCCTACTGGTAGATCAGAATCACAATGGGTGAAGTACAGTAATTAAGTGAACCCTGGTACACCTTTCCCTTCATCAGTTCACCACATTCACCACAATCAGTCCAAATTTTACGAGGACCTGCCCTTGTAGCAGAGTATAGCACTTGACCACTGACCCATTCTAACAAACTGCATACCACAATGCGCATCAATTGTCAAGAAACATTGGAAGTATACAGTAAAAGGACAGAGTCCCTTGTCAGAGGCCCGGAGATCCCATGCTGTATAAAACAGATAGTAAAACATAACTAGTACAACTATAAGCATGGTGTCATCATTCCATCTCTGAAAACCTGAATGAGGACTGGTTGTGCCAGTGTGGCATATACTTTTAAATAAGTAAAGTGTACTGGTTGAGAAATTTAAAATTTTACCAGATCATGCGAAAATTTCACCATATATTCACTTTCAAAATTTCCCCCAAGATTTTTCCAGAGGGGGCAACAGCTTTAAGTAAACCATGCAACTTTTTCTCAAATGACATTTGATGCGCACCAGAAAAAGGCCACAAAAGACAAAATTTGTACATTTTTCTTATAAATAGCCAAAGTGATTCGGGCTAACGGCCTGCCAATTTGGAAGCAGTAGCAAATATCACTCAAGTTTTCTTACAAGAAATATTTTTTTCCCCATATTTATCCTTGATGTGGTCAGGTTTGTGTTAATGGCGTGTTTGAAAGAGGATGGGGGCACAGGCCCCACCTTCGAAATCCTGCACACGCCACTGGTTTGTACGTGTTAGACATGATCGAGCACACTGAAGTTAAAACTTTACAGGATGTCTCTCTTTCACACATTTTGAAATGCCTTTGATAGCTTTCCACATCAATGTATGCCTATAACTAGACGCAAGTATCTCCGATGGGTCCGGGCAAAGCGCACGGAAACGGAGACATACATTTTTCGGATAAATTTGTCATTTTTTGTTTTCACCTTTACCTATTACGACGCTGATTTGTAGTTCTACTCTTTGGGGCAAAGGATTTGGGGACTCCTCTGGGTCCGGACTCCGGACCCATTTGACCCGATGGTAAATCCACTTTTGAGACCATCAACTTGTCTAATATGGTAACATAAAGCTGGCGAATAAAACTAATTATACTGGTTTCATATAGCAAGTCTGCAAAGTCTGCAAAATTTTACCAGATCATGCGAAAATTTCACCATATATTCACTTTCAAAATTTCCCCCAAGATTTTTCCAGAGGGGGCAACTTGCCCCTTCTGCCCCCTGGCTACGCCACTGCCCCCCCCGTCCCCCCAGGATTGACGCCCATGCCCACTGCTTGCCACTTCATTGCCCGAGCTGTCTGCCTTTACTAAAATTGTCATATTTTAGTCATTTTTACCATGTACTTTGATGAATTTGGTATCAAACGAAAGAGGAAAGTCTGGCCAACATGCTCCTGAACCACAAAACACAAAAAACAAGGATGATTTGCATGTTTTCCATATATAATTAAAAAAATTTGTATTTGATGCACTAATTTGCACGTTTGCCTACATAATTAGAATAAATGTTCCACAGTTACATGCTAAATGAAATCCTCATACTTCAATCTTTCCAATGATATATAGGTTTCTGTACAAATTATTCTTCAAAATGTATAGCTAAATGTCAACTAAAGTAGCGCCCCCTTAAGTGTTACCCACTGCTTGCCACTACAATATTATTGCCCGAGCTGTCTGCCTTTACGAAAATCGTCATACTGTACTTTGGTCATTTCACCATGGATTTTGATGAATTTGGTATCAAACGAAAGAAGATAGGCCAACATGCTCCTAAATTCAAGTATATAACACATATAACAAGGATGATTTGCATGTGTTTTCCATATAACTCGAAAAATTTGTATCTGGTGGCCTAATGTGCATATTTGCATACGTAATTAGCATAATTTTTCGAAATTTACTAGCATGTAATGTTATGTTCACAACTGAAGGCCGAATGACCGAAACGTTTTGCTAGCTTGCTCGGGAAAATATATTTTGGTTTCGGTGTAACAAAAGTTGTGTCTCCTCCTTTTACTTTCTAAGGACCTCCCAAGGAAGAGATTGGAATTAAACACTGTTAGATTAGGTTTTCTGGTACCTGGAAATCGAAATAAGTACACAATTTTGCAGTGTATCTAAGGGATTGTCTCCAAAAAGTAAGTTGTGGCCAAAAGGAAAGAGGAACTGTGACCTAACCTAACGTTTCTTGAATTCGCACTTGAAAGTAGACAAACTATCGACTAAATTTAACTTAAAGGTCCTTCTACAAACCCAACTATTTAATTCCTCGTCATCAGTGAGCGAGTTTTAAGTTCAGACAACAACGGTTCAGTTTCGGAATTACAAAAACTCGACATATGTTGCCTAAAAATAGCCGATACAAAATGATGAGCGCCAATCTGTGAGGTTTTTTTTGGGACTTTATTAAACAGGGCTGGATGACTCGAGACCGATGTCGGTCTCGAGACTGGTCTCGAGTTCCGATTCTCGTGACTCGGACCCGGCGCTCAGGACTCGTACTCGACCGACATGACTCGGGGACTCGGGCCGAGACCGGGTGCGAGACCGACTATTTTTTCCCACGACCGTAAAATTACTCAGGTCGGAACTGCGCGAAAAAATCTGCAGTACGAACTGAACACTCGGAATATCGACTCAATCTCAGTCCCCAGGGGCGGCGCCACAGGGGGGCAGGGCAGGCATTTGCACCCCCCTTATGGTTTTTGACCCAAAAAAATAAAATCGTCTAAATAACGTTTTAAGACACATAATTTTTGTAGGGGGTGGGGTGAGGTATAACAGTATCATGGAATAAAGTATTGTGATACATTATCCGTCGCATATAGGACATTTTCGCTGTAAATCCTCGAAAATTTTGCGCGCTTCGCGCGCGTTGTCTTCTCTGTCTAACTCATTGTACATCCGCCCCAGAGCTTACACTTAGGCCTCTTCTACATCCCAGAAGACCCATGATTGGATTTCTCTCTGAGTATTTTTTTTTTCTTTTTTTTTTTTTTTGTCGTTTAAGGGTTAATACCTAGTAGCGTATACAATAGGGGGCCAAAATACAGTATATCCCCTGGCGAGATTCTGTGAAAATTGCTGTCTATTTGAAAGCAAGCAAAACATAGTATTCAACACTAAACTGACTGATTTGAGTGATTAAAAGTTAATTCAAATCCGTATTTGACCGACGTATTTATCAATATTCTGTAAATTCTCGGACTACGCGGGAGTGTGGTATCTATTACGAATTCCTACCTTCACGACCGTGGCTCACGAAGAAGTAGGCCTACATCATATTTTAGTGTGTAAATCCAGTACGCATGGACCTACCAGCCGTAGTTGTACACTTGCCCTACACATGCAGTGACATGTCTGTAGTGCAGTATTGTATCCAACCAGGGGAGGAGGGGGGGGGGGTAGGATTTTCACTTCGGTGTACATTGTTCAATCATGTCACAGCAATCTCAAAATGGTTACATTGGTACGCAGGGAAGGTTATACCAGAGGAAGAGTAACAGTTCCGTGAAAGTGGGAAAATATATATAAGGCGTGTAACATATCTAGATGTCTTCAGTGCAATTTGAAAGATCTGGGAAGAGCCATTTCTTGCGACCTGGGAGCTTTTTTGGCAAAAATTTTATCGGCGCAGTCCGTGCCAGCCAATAGAAATCATGCCACATATCAAGATGGCTTCAGTGCAATTTAAAAGGTCTGAGAAGGACCATTTAGTTGCGATATAGAAGCCATTTTGGCAACACTTTAAACGGTAAGCTCCGTGCCAACCGTTAGTGGCGCTCCGCTTCTATACTAACGCAACCAAACGCCGTTCACACGCTCATGCCTGTCAGTCGTCACGTATCAAGCATCGTACGGTTCAAAACTGCCTCCAAGATCCCGAGAAGTGCTATTTCATGCAGTCTGAGGGGTCTGTAGGGCGAAAATTCTCTTGTACGCTTCGCACCAAACTATGATGGCGCTCCGCTTCGATGGCAACTTTCATTCTGCGCCCCTCCCCCAATAGCCAACACAAATCGCCGCCCTCGCCCGTTTGGTTATGTAATCGTCGACAATAAGTGCAACAAAATTGGAAAACTGTAGTCGGCCAAAATTAGATTACCTACCTAAAAAACTAGATTTCTCGAGAAAAAATACGACTTCAAAAGATGCAAAATATTGTACCAGATTGCGTGTAAGGCTTCCCGGTAGTCGAAAAATCTTTCACACCCCCTCCCCTTAACCCCTCCCTCAGAACCGCGATCACTCATCTCATGCCTGGGGCGGATGCAGGGGGAAGGATGCAGTCGCACCCAAAAAATTCAAGAAAAAACGGCAAAAAGTTTGTTAAGCTATACTATGAGGAGGGGACAGGATGCAAGTATGCTGCATCTTCGGTCTATGTCCGTCCCCTATAAGTTTCTTTGCCTGTGTTGTTTTCGTTTCTACAGTTAAATTAAACGTACGTTACCTATCCGTTCATTGTCAGTTCTATTCCTTTACGCTTCCGTTACTTATGCGTTAGTGTCCGTCGAACATTCGGTACAGGTACTGTACTTCTACGTTTCATCCGTTGTTGTCCGGTAATGATCCTGTGAGTAATAGCAATCACCGGAGACGAACGGATACTAACGGAGAAGTCCAGTATGAGAAACGCACGAGAAAATGATCAAACGGAAGCTTAACGGATAAGTAACGAATACGTAAGGGGTACCTTTTTCGGTCGATGTCCGGTCCAAGTTTTGTGCATGTTCAAAATCTCTCGCCGTTCATGCCGGACGTTCCTGGTCATGAAACGAAGTCGGCGGAGGAGAACAGGAGACTAAACGGATACTAACGTACATCAACGGAGTGCGCCATTTTGGGTCTTCGTTTCCTCTCCGTTATTGCAATCCGGTGAGGTGTGACAGGCGCTTAAAGACTGACGTGTGTTATGGTACGGTATCTCCCTCCCTCCTCCCTCTCCCTCCCTGGTGACGCCATCCCAACAAATTATTTATGCCTCTGCCTGTGAATCTATTCTTAAGGTTTAAGTCCAAATTTTACATATATAATACTGTAATAAAATAAATTTCAATCAGTTTTGTCTCTTATCCCATACATGCACGTTTCATTTTAGGAGTTTTAAAGCGGACCTAAAGTGTAGAATTATAAGAATATATATTTTAGACGTTGGAAGCGAATTTCACTCATCCAACTCTCATTTTCATAGCTCACCCTGTTGCTGAGATATGAAAAGTTAAAATTTATTCACTTTATTTGAAATAGTTGATTGCGCAATAATTTGTGATGATCTTCTTGTAAAACTCACATTACTTGCTTCTGTTTCCTTTTGAAATTGAAATGTTTATATAACCTTGCAAAAATTACTGTTGTACGGAGAGGTTTTGTATAGTCAAGTCACCCTATAACAGTGAGAAAGTGATCACATTTTGGCACAAGGTGCAGAGGCTTTCGAAAAATAAAGAAAACAAAGAATGTAATTTGAGTAGTACAAGAATGACATTACAAATTATTGCACCATCTACAATTTTAAATTGAATAAGCACCAACATTTTACATATCTCAGCTCAGGAATTCCTGTAAAGATGGCAGTTAGACCATTTGGATTCATTTTTCAAGCTTTGTAAGATATGTTTTTGAAGTTTTAGCCTTTAGGTACACTTTAAATTTAGCTAAAATTTGGCAGTTCTTTGTAGACAAAAAAAAATGCATTTTCTATGCGCGTTTCTTTCAATATAAAAAGTTGATTTAACTGTATTTTCAAAGCAAAGTGAACTCAAAGCAAGCTGGAGTGATTTCACATTCTCACATTGATGAGCAGTTCTCCCTTTTCTGTGCCTTTCAATCGTTTTTACTTACAGACCCTTAAGGGTGCAATTTGCAAAATTTCAATATCTCCTATGCATGTTACGTAATGATACCATACGATTATGAAGGACACTAAATCGGATTTAAATTTAACGATATACATAAATCAGTCTGTTAATGTGAGGAAATGACGTCACTCCTGTTTGCGTAAAGTTTACCTTAGCTTGCAAATTTGGTTACATCATTGGTTCAAAAACTAGAAAAACTATAGGTAAAAATTTAATGTTATCTCATAAGAGTTATGATTCCTCTCCCTTTTATAAAATTCAATTTTGCGTATAACCCTTCCTCAGTGATTCGGTTTTTCTATAAGCAAGAAAAAAAAAATCACATAATGAGGATTAATTTTTTCTCATTAATTAAGAAATTGCAGACATGAGATCCATATTTCAAGGATGAATACATACAGTTTAGAGCACTCGGGAAGTGCCGTTTCCGGCCATCTGGAGGGTTTGCGAAGTCAAAAATTTGCTTGAACGCTCCGCGCCAACTGATGGTGGCGCTCCGCTTAGAAATATGTATTACCATTTTTCATAGATTTATTTTTTTTTCTCCTTAATTGAGAAATTGCAGACATACGATCCACATGCAGCTTAGAACACTCGGGAAGTGCCATTTCCGGCCATCAGTAGGGTTTGTGAAGCCAAAAATTTTCTTGTACGCTCCGCGCCAACTGATGGTGGCGCTCCGCTTAGATAGTCTTGCTGCACTCAGCCCCCCCCCCCCAATATTTTTTCGCTCCGCCGCGACTGCTGCGTAGTTGAAGCGTCTCATTCAGTGAAGGCCCGATTTTCACTGACAGACAAACAACCCTTCTCACAGTTCGTATTTATTTTAGAAAAAAAGTTTTTTTTTGAGAGAGAAAAATAAAGTCCAAGAAAATGAAAACTCCAAAAACGCAGGTTCTGACACGGGGGGGGGGGGGGGGTTAGAGTGAGGCTCGGAAGTCTTCAATGCCTGCACCCCAAAACAATAAAGCTGGGTCCGACCCAGCATGCTTTGCCCCCCTCCCCTCGAAAACCCTGGCGCCGCCCCTGTCAGTCCCCCAAGACTAGATTGAAGATAGCACCGATCCAGCACGAAATGTTAAACACATCATCCCTGGGATTGCCTTTGTGAACCTGTATAGTAAGCATTCAGTGATCAAATGCCGGTTTGGAGAATTTACTTTCAGGTCTGAGCACGGTTTAATGTTATTTGTTTCGAAAAACGTGTACTAGACGGGTCGAAATAAGATATTGGCGTCCAGCCTCTCCAGGGTCCTAGTATTCATGTTTTTGTTTCAGACCTGGGGCAATTTTCAGGAGCCTACAGGCTGATTAACTTGTTATAATGACAAATCATGTACTGCAACATCATATCAGAATATCATTTAAGCATTCAGCATTCACCAATCACCATGTGCTCCTCTTGCATAGCTTGATCTTGGTACTTGAAATACTACTTGGGGTAACTGGGTCTAAGTTTGAAGAAATCAAACCCATGGGTTATTTTCAGAGAAAAGTACCCCTAGTCCATGAGATTTTGGTAATAACCAAGTAAAATTACGGGTCTCTGTGGGGAAATCGCAGCAAAGAACAAATTTTGTGAACTGTCCTGGGTTCAAACCAATGTGGGGCCCCATCTGACCTTAATTCTCCTTAGGACTATACACTGGCGCCAGTCACGAAAGGAGGGCAAAGGTTGTGGTCATTTTCACACCCGCCCCCACTCGAAATGAACTCCATAGATTTCCTTCTTACTTACATGTAAGCCTACAAAACGAAAATTAGCACAGATGATCTCCACAAACTACCCCAAAATACAATAATGTAATTTTTTGGGGCTCCTGGGCAATCCGGCCCTGATCGGGGGATGGGGTGGGGTGGGTGGGGGGTTCTAGTAAATACTGCCGGCCATCTTTTATAAACCAGGCACGGATCCAGGCGGAGCTCAGGGAAATTTAGCTCCTTCTCTTCATAGCCATCACTCTTAAAGTAGTCAATTTTTGGTGTTGTAACTGTCAGTAGTAAATTATTCAATTTCATATACGGTAACATGGACCTCTGGAAAGCTAGAAAAGCTGATTTTTCTCTTTTTGCACTGCGAGTGCGGTGAAGCATTGCTGTGATCTTCTATTATTTCGTGGGCCCCCTTTTTGGAAATTGTAGATCCGTGTCTTATCCGTCTATGTTCGTAAGAAGAAATTCAGTGGTCTTTGTTTTATTACGTTTACTAATTGAAGTTGGATCTATGGCCATCTTCAATATTAGGGAAAGGAATAAAGGTTAGAGTGTGACTATTTCGTAGTAGTTCTCGTTCCCTTGCACTCAAAACAAAACAAGTTCAATTTACACAGGGACTCGGGGACTCGGACTCGGGCCTTAGGACTCGAACTCGGACTCGAACATCAGGATTCGGGGTCGGATACCAGCCTGAGGGACTCGACTGCAGCCCTGGTATTTAAGGTACAACGCATTCACCATTTTTCGTAATAAAGAAACTGGGTCTATGTTTACTGGGGACTGGAGGGAATATTAAGCCAAATAGATGCCCGATAAGGTTTCGACAAAAACTGCAACAAATTTGGACTGTACACAACACTTTCTTGACTAAAACATTCTCCTTGCTTGTTCAAAACGTTAAACTCGTTTAAATGATCTTTGCAATGGAACCCATGGAAACATTGTTTACAATTAGGTGGAAATTTATGATGATTGTATCATACGTTAAGTACAACGTAGTCACCGTGATAAGACATACTTTACGCTCTATTGTTACTTGTATACTTCGTAAACCTTTTTCAGGAAATGCCTATAGGGTATTTTTCTGTGCATGAGAAGATAGCGAAAGTAAATGTGAGAAAACGAGTTATTATTTAACCCGGGCCTTAAAATAAAATTGTTTACAGACTAATAATAAGAAAGCAAGTTTAGCTTTGGATCATGAAGAAAGTTATTCAAACGTGAAATAGGAAACACAAACAGAACTATTAAAGTGAGTTTGAAACTTGAAAACAGGTTTAAATGCAACTGTTGTCGCTTTGTTGGTTGGCAACCGACATCATAAAAGTGGAATCGATTAGCTTATTGTTATAGTGTGGAAATAATGGTACGACAAATCCTAATTGACACCACGGTAAGGGGAAACGGAGCAGTACTTTATAAATCAATACATACCTTATGTTGTAATTTGGCCGACCATTCGAAAAATTTTCTCAGGGATTATCATCTTTCATGACTGTTTTGTATCCATTACGCCATTATGGTAAATAAAATCGCCTTTTGAAAGCTTGACAACTTTAAGGAATCGTAAATGACTAACCGTTTTACACGGTTTAACTATGATAAGCGGCCTTTATTACATGTACATATTAAGATAGTTTAGGCTAGCATTGCTAGGTCAACGAAGCGGGGTAAGGTGGAACAAAAAGTTTCGAATTGTATAGGAAAGAGGGAACAAGTAACAAAAAGTACAATTCAGTAGTATTTTTGTCTATATTTTCAACAATATTATTGTATTCTACTTCATAGGTTTGAATTCATTTTGAAAATGTTGTAAGGTGTCATAATGTAATCACCACTTACAAATATGTACAAATTAAGAAACAAAATTTTACAAGCATGGTTTCTAGATGTCAACCACCTGCGTCACCTACATGGACTAATTTTTTAGTGTCTATGAAAGGCATGATGTAGCCGTAAAGTGACGTAGTCAGCTACGCGACTGTCATGTATTATGATTTCTAAACGTATTGTTAAAAACGTATTCTTTTTTAACATTCTACTCTTTGGTTTACAATTTACACCACAGCTGACGGGACACGTTTTTATTGAAGATACATCCGACACGGATTTTCAACAACATTATTATATTCTACTTTATAAGTTTGAAATCATTTTGAACATTTTGTAAGGTGTCTTAATGTAATCACCACGTACAAATGTGTGCAATTTCTATGTACAATTTCAGAAACAAAATTTTACAAGCATGGTTTCTGGCTTCAACCAACTGCATCACCTACATCAATTAAATTTTTTTGAATTAAAATTTTTAGTGTCTATGAAAGGCATAATGTAGCCATTAACGTGACGTAGTCAGTACGCCACTGTCATGTATTATGATTTCAAAACGTATTACTAAAAACGTAATCCTTTTTAACGTTCCATTGTTTGGTTTACAGTGTACATAACAGCTGAGGAACACGCTTTTTATTTTGAAGATACATACGACATAGATGTTGTGACTCTTAAATACTGCCACAACAGGAAAAAAATATATTCGGGTAACAAGCTCATCATACAAATACCCCATATCATATAAGTAACAATCAGTTATCATGGAACTAGATTACAACTGCATTTCCCAATTTTCAAAGCAGACTTAAGTTTGTAGACAAAATCCTATGCATTATGGAGAAAGTCAGCTTGACAGACCCAAATTTATGTTTTGCGTGGTAAAGAATTCTCTATAGTAACTTTACAACTTCGTAAAAGAAATTAAATTTTTATAATCTAAAACTGTTTTAACAATCAATAATAAATGAGGAAACAGCGTTACAGATTCAAACCGCGTGGCATACGGACGCTTCCTCAATTAAAAAAATTATACTGAACAATATCTAATCTTACCATGAAAGAGAACAACAATAATCGGAATAAGATGCCAAATAGAAGTAAGTTATAACTCTTTACATCCCAAATACCATGGGTTAAAAGAAAGTTGACAGTGTTTTTCATCAAAGTTAAATTGAGCATTCCATTTTAATTACTTAAAGGTGACTTCACCTTCTTAATAAAAGAACATGTATAGCTTTTGCAGGAATAACAAAGTAACCACTGCAATGTTAGTCATAGGTATTCCCAACCATGGTAGTATAACCAAATTCTTCCAATGCCAATGGTCCATTCTGGGTAGGAACAGTCTCTCGATCACCACAGGATTTGAGTGAGTTTGAAATCTAAATGGGTTAAATATATGAGCTAGATATATGGGTTCATGGGTTAAATATATAGTACACTTGGACTGAATTACCAGTTCTGAATAATGAAAAGACTATAATAAGAGAATGATCAAGGAGTTAGTTAGTTAGTTAGTTAGATGAGATTTAACGACACACCAACACGAATGTGTTATATAGTGTCAACTAGATAAATACGATTCAGGTTTGGTTTTAAATACACTTCAAATACAGTGCAAGTCCTCCCCTTTAGTCGCCTCTTACGACAGGCGGGGAATACCGTGGGCATATTCTACAACCCCCAGCCCACAGGGGGCAGAATGATCAAGGAACATTACAAGACCAGAATGCAAAAATACATTGAGGTTTCGATGATATATGTTCTATTCCAAATAATGCCATGATGTCCCATATCTTTTAGTCACTGGTCAAATGCTATCTTAAAGTGTTGAAAAAATAGTTGTGTTCATATTTGATCTTGAGAATTCTTGGAAAATTTTGCATTTTGACCTCTGGTGACCCCAGATGACAATCTTGGGAGTTCTTGGGAAATTTTGCTTTTTGACCTCTGGTGAACCCTTGGGACGATCTTGGAAATTTTGTATCTTGACCCACGGTGACCCAGATGACCTTTGACCTCCACTTTAAATGATAGGGTTCATCTTCTCACCATAATGCACCCACATACCAAGAATGAAATCTATCCAGCTTCCTAGCTCGAGGTATCGTGTTAACAAGCTTTTCAGTGTTTGACCCACGGTGACCCCAGATGACCTTTGACCTCCACCAAAAACAATTGCATTCATCTTCTCACCATAACGCATCCACATACTAAGTATGAAATCTATCCTGCTTCCTACCTGGAGATATCGTGTTAACAAGTTTTTCAGTGTTTGACCCTGGTGACCCCAGATGACCTCTGACCCCCACCAAAACAATAGCGTTCTTTCTCTCAGCATAACGAATCTACATACTAAGTATGAAATTTATCCAAGCTGCCTACCTCGAGATATCATGTTAACAAGGTTTTCAGTGTTTGGCCCCGGTGACCCCAGATGACCTTTGACCGTCACCAAAAACAATTGCATTCATCTTCTCACTAACGCATCCAAATACTAAGTATGAAATCTATCCTGCTCCCTACCTGGAGATATCGTGTTAACAACTTTTTCAGTGTTTGACCCCGGTGACCCCAGATGACCTTTGACCCCCACCAAAACAATATGCTGTTTCTCTCAATATGGGCATCTGTGTACCAAGTTTGAGAACTGTCAGTTTCCCTTCTGGAGATATCGTGTTAACGAGCAAAGCGTCACAAACACACCCCCACACACACACGCACAGTTGTGCTTTACATACTGTTTGAGGACCTCATTGTTTTCTCTATTGTGTTTGCTTCCTTAACCCTAACTTTAACAATAGACTCTCTATTGTTAAACTTCTGAGGACATGAGAAATCTGTTGTATTTCCTTCTAAGGACCTGAAATCCATTGTTTAGGTCATCAATCTGAATGGAAAGTAAGTGCGCATACACACCCTTATATACACACAGGCCATCATGAATGCATAAGTTTCTGTTATCATTGAAACTAAAAGGCCCACACGGCTTCATGTCCTATTAATACTATGCTTTAAAATATAAAAGATGATTAGCGTTACCTTAGAGAAGGATAATCTCAATTGATTAAGAGATGGTCGAAGTGATACCTCTTCTTCCCAACAATCGAAAACCCGTCTATTCCTAAAATTTTCAACAATAGAATAGTTAGTGCATCTGTTAACTTTGCAACTACATTGTTGCAATTGACCTTTATTTGTTAAGGATATAACGTGTTGCAAACCATCCATAGGCGCAGGAATGAGTCTAGTGGGGACTTTGGCCCTAGTCCTAAATGTGGAGTCCAAAGTATGTTCCCTCCCTCACTTTTCAAGCTAAAACCCCCTTACAAATACCTTCTGTGAAATATATCAACTACTCAATGCTATATCAATTTTTCAACAAATGCACACCAAAATACACAAAATATATCATCAAATTGCATCCACGACCACTCAAATATTGAAACCTTTTTTCTTAGAAAGGGATGGTGACTCGTCTGTGATACCCCTTTCCGCAGGATGACAGTCTGAAACATTCAGTCCCTGCTAAGACCAGCTTTCTGCAGGTACGCTTATGACAAGTTCTGTAAGAAGTTCTAACTATACAACCACATTGTTCTAATAACCAGCATATAGACAGACTCAGCTTCGCGTCTTCTGTATACTTGTATTAGGGCGTTGTATAAAATATGGGATAAAAGGTTTTTGATCCTTTAGTGGAAATAGAAATACCTTTTTAAATACAACAAATTAGCCAAGTTATAATACAACACATTTACGGTAAAACTGAAACCAGGTGAAAAAAAGCAGAACATAACACACCATAAAATAGCCCATAAACAGAGTCATAGAGAACAACAGAGGCAAACGTAATATAAAATTACACACAAGAAAGCATTGAAAGTGACAGGCAAAGTAAAATAAACACATGAGATCAATAAAAGACACTAGCAATTAACAACTATTGAGAAAGTACCGAAGACATAATTAATGATAAAACTACTGCTGTTAGGCTGTGGATAGGAATATGCTGGTGATGGAATCATAGGTATGCGACACAAGGGGCAGGGGGAAGTAGCCCCGTCCCGTATTTCGGGCAAAAGTTTATTTCTCTGGCAGATTTTAGAAAAAATCGGTGAATTTCTTTTGGCCAATGCAGTTTTTGTGGGGAAAAACGGCTCAGCCCCACTAGAAAAGAAAAATATCGTGTACGCCTCAGAGAGCAAGACATGTATGACGAGTTTCTTACCTTAAGTGAACAATCGCAAGTCATCACTTTGTAAAATCAATCAACTTGATATGCTGCTTCAAGCAGGGTTGTTCCCGTTACACTTTAAAAGTAACTCGTTATAGTTACAGTTAATTCCATAAAACTGTAACTCGTTACAATTACTAGTTACAATGTTGAAAAACGAAACTAGTTACAGTTACTTTTAACTGAAAAGTAACTAGCTACATTTCAAAAGTAACTAGTTACTTCAAGGTAAACATACGGTACCTCGGTACCTGAAATGGAAGGTGGGGCATAATTAGATAGTAAGACGGGGCACATGAGAGGACTGAACCTCATTTGTACCGGTTATCCTTAGGTGTTTTCCAAAGAAAGTCAATGATGCCAGCTGATCTTCACTGGGGATTCAGGCAGAGGCTCCTAACGCTCATCATGAAGCAGCGAATCATGGTACTGTGTCGGAGCTTACGCAAACTATTTGTTAAACGAATATGGTTGTAACCAAAACTTTTCCAGTTACGACAGTACTTCTTTGAGGGTGGAAATTTTTAAACTTCCATCACAATTTAGAGAGGTTAGCGGCTATTAAAGGGGGAGAGCGTTGTTTTAGCAGTAATTAAAGTCTTCACCCCTCAAGGGCATAAATATGGTAATACGATGCTCAATATTTGTTAATAAAGTCTTGAAACCTCACTGCTAAGGTAGGGCTAAGTGACATTTCGGCATAAATTTCAAGTTTCACGTTGTGTCGATATAAAACAATGCATAGAAATGGTAAGACTATGTTGTTTACACATGCAGACCATGTACCCATAATTCACTTTCTTTTCGTAATAAATAGGTGAAGCTTTAAGTCGGACACTTCTCTCCTCTTTCAATTAGCTTTGTTAGGATACTTTTAACGCCATTTGACCATCTCAATATTCTGCTGTTTTTTATATTAACCTTACTATTATTCCAGTGTAAGGAGTTACGGGCATTGAAAAGAATATGATATAGCCTAAATTCATACGTTTGATTCATCAAATAAGGATACCATACATGTTAAATTAGATACATAAATGGATGTTTGCCGACGATTGGCACGGTATAATTTACCGGGCTCCAACGCACGAGTCCGGATTCGATTAGCTTAATGCCGGTCTCAAGAGCGTGTTTCTAGATTAGGAATTTGCCCGGGGTTCCGGAATCGAAATTTTTCAGGAATGTGATGTAACTGGACTTGTACTTGGAGCTCATTCCAGCCGAGTTCTCAAATATGAAAATTACATTAAAACTGTTTAAATTCCCATTGTAATTTGTGCACAATATACAGATGTAAAGTATTGTCACACATGATCAGCTAAATTACTGAGGAGGCCAGGCTATGAAAGTGATTACAAATGATGACTTTATTAATGGTGGACATGTACAATAGAATTAAAACATATGTAAGTTTGATGTGCTATACATTGGTAAAAAGACTGGTCTCGGAATTGGTGCCATTGGAATCGGAACTGGCCGGAACATGAGGGGTACGTACCATGCTCGGAAAGATTCGGGAAGCTAGAATCGCTATTAGCTCCGACTCGGATAGGATGGACTCGGGTCCAGCCCTAACGTCTCAAAAGGCAATGATTAAACTTTCAAAGTAAGCCTAGTATTTGAATGCCTATGGGCCAACCTGTTTCTCACGGTGAACTATCTCCAATGTGTCCTCTAAATGACAATATGAGTGGCCCAGCTGACTTCACTTAGTATATATAATAGGCTATATAAAGTCAGCTGGGCCTTAGTCTGCCATAGGACCGTTCAGTTCAGTATTTTTCAACTAATCGCACAAAGATTCGGTCTCATGGTCAATAACCATTGATCTGCCTAATGAGTAAATTGACACACAAATTAATTTTTAAACTTAGTTTAATCGACAATTAAGTGACCCTGTAAGCCTACAGCATGTGCATCTAGTATCAACTGCTGACTCTAATCACGAATAAAATTTGATGTCAGTGAGGGTGACGTCGATAATAGAGATTAATGATAAATTTATCGAAAATATTTTTATTACCAAAGTGTCATCAATTTGAAAATTTTCTGTTACTACTTCGAGTAAAATGCAATTTGTGGTTATTTTGACTATTTGTAACGGGAAAGTAACGGGACCAAATGTAACGCCGTTACAGTTACTTTTACACAGAATTGTAACTAGTTACTTGCTCTGTTAATGAAATGCAAATGTAACTCGTTACTGGGTTCCGTTACACAAAATGTAGCTCGTTACAGTAACGGTGTTACTTGTAACTCGTTACTTCCCAACCCTGGCTTCAAGGTAGATATGTCATTATGTAATATACACATCTATGAAAAAGAGATATGCTTGCAATGGTATCCTTTGAAAATCTGATATCAAACCATGTGCTTCAGAAAAGATACAATTCCGAATTTAACTACGCAGATATGCACTAATCCAGCCGAATTAACTTCCAAGTCTTGTTTTACTGCAAAGCATATATTAGTTTACCATTAATTGCTGTCCCGATTTTGCTTTTAGCCGACCCACCCCACTCCTCAGCTCCTGACGGAAAAATTGTTTATTCACAAGCACAACAAAACCAAAAATGTGAATTAACGAACTTTGAGAAAGAAACTATGACATATTTTACCATGATGCATTTTGACTTTGAATGAAAAAAATCTAAAGAAAGTCAAGCATCATTTGATGAGATGGCAAAACGTTAGTATGTGCTATAACTTACCTCAATGTTCCATATCGCCTAGGCCATTCATTTGGGGGCGACGGAAGAGCATTTAAACTACTAATGGATTCTTCAGTAGATGGAAATGGATGGGAACCTGGAAGTCATAGGGAAACACAAATTAATAGAACACCTTTGGTGTAGCTCAAGCTTAAAACGTAAACGCCTAACCTTAAGAAGCTGACCTACCATGAGCAGTTTCTTTCTCAAATCTGTCTCAAATCCAGTTCAATATGCTTTTGTAACAATAGACCAGACATCAACAACATTTGAAGTGAAAAGATTCCCCCAATTTTCTACTGAGTTTCCGAATTTTATGATGGAATGCCCAAAAAATGTGCAAAAATTTTCGCGCGCTTCGCGCGGATGTAATGGCTTAGTGATCTACTTTATTCACCTGAACTGCAACGAATTTCGGGCAATTTTTTGAGATTCGGGCAAAAGATTTTCTATCCCCAAATTAGAAGAGTCCTGTACGCCTATGATTATTACTACCCTACCGTCCTGTAGATTGTAATAATCTAGGAAATTTGGATCATACAACTATGTCAATGGGAGTCGGTCTCTAAGAAATGTAGTTGGTCCCAAAATAGTTCACCCCCCTGCAAATTCATGTATATACGCCCCTGGCTAATGGTATAGGTAGTCTAACGATTTACTGGTTCACTTACTTTACACAGTGTGGTCTTAATTTACCCCAAGAACTAAGTAAACAATTCACTAAAGCAAGGAAGATGAAAACTTCCTAAAAAAGTAAAAATTCTTGGTGATATATTCAATTTAAATTTAGCACCGAATGTACCACCATTTTGCATCCAGCCCACCTTTCGTGAGCAACTTTTCCAAAGGGAAGGGAGACACCCCTCCCTTAGACCCCTCCCCCAGGACGGCGATTCGCAAATGGTGAAAAGTCCCCCCCCCCCCGTCTTTGGAGATGGATCCACGCCCTTGAAGGTGTCCTCAAGTTTATTCCATAAAGATGTTCACAGAATGCAGACACTCTTCAAAAAATTACTCAAGAGAAAATGAATAACTTGTATGGGACATCATTTTATTATTTTTTATAATTTTAGTGAATTATTATATAAGTCAAAATGAATTGTCATATGAACAATTTAATGTATTTAATAAAAATATTTTCGGGTAGAGAAATATAGTTCAACTAAAATCTTTCAAGATATTTCGAAATCTGTAGGGTATCTTGTGATAAGTTAACTTACCACCTGAAAATATTTCCCAAATGACAACTCCAACGGACCACACATCACATTCCTGGGTATATATATTTCTCAGCAACGCTTCTGGTGCAAACTGGTTAAGATTGCACATTGTCTGGGAAGATTAAAACGTGCCATCAAAAAAATAGAGAGACATGAAAGTTTGCAACAAAACAAAGTATTAAGTCGAGTTTTAGTCTTGTCACTCGGTCATTTGCAGGTCAATACAAACACTATTTTACGAAAAAATTTACAAGTTGAAAAACGCTGAGGTTAAGGGAAATAAAGTTGATCTATGAAAGCGTGCCTTTTATTGAAGATAAAGCATACTAAATCACCAAACAGGCAAGTATTGATGATCTATGAAGTGACTAACTACATCATACCAACTTAGAGTGACATAGCTTACCAATCCCTCGAGGCTATCAAAGCAAAATGGATGTTACTCGTCAAATCTTTAATAGGAGAATGAACAAAATTGGGAAGAAAATGCACTTATGTTACCTGTGCTTTTGCGATGGCTACTCTCTTATCTGCATCCATACTGAGACAGAAATCATACAGCTTGCATACACCCTCATCGGTGACTAGAATTTTCCTTGTTGTCAAGCCAGGATGAAGAAACTGAAGAAAATAAGTGAGGATATCATAGGCGTATAATGCGTGGGGTCTCGTAAGCTGGCAGCCTCCAAAGCGATAACGATTGTGGATATCAGGGAAAATATGTCAATTTTAAGTCTCTGGCACTGTATTTCAGAGAAAGTTAGTATCATGATTGTTTATCAAGATATAGAAAAACTTTTCAGGCAAACATCTTCTGCTTCCTGATGTCCACCCTACCCCTGTTTGGAATTTAAAATGGTAAGGAACGTGTTTAAAGAGACTGAAAATGTCACAGTTGGACCGGTTGTGTAAAGGAAGAAACAGCCAAAAACTTTACACAAATTTCCGCCATATATTTTTGGATTTTCTTGAGCGAAAATACATTATATATTTCAAGTTATTGACGAAACGATTACCGTACTACCTGCAGATACACTGCTTGTTGCAATTAACACGAATTACGACATGAAACAAATCACCTTTCAAGACTTTCTTCACCAGTGTCATGGGCATATACTATCTTCGTTTTGCTGTTTTAGACATAATCAAAACGAATAAAGCCAAGGTTATAAGCTAATATCAAGTTCTATATCCCCCTTAACAACAATTCTGCGGAATAAAATGTGTCTAAGTTGCTCTGGCCATTTTAGGGGGGGGGGGACGTTTCTAAACCTTAAAAGATAAAAATGTTTAAATGCAAATTGAAAGGCCTGGGAAGTGCCATTTCCTGAAAGCTGCCAGCATCGGCATTTTTGCCAAAATTTTTTATTTGTAGGCTTCACGCCAATTGATGGTAATGCTCCACTTAGACAGTGTCACGTATTTATCTTACCCCACAAATAGTATCACCACAAATGACACTTAAAGGGTCCAAAGGGTCCTTTCATTTGATAGGTTACGGGCCCCCCTGAAGGCAAACCCGGTCCCGCGATTCTGAGCACTAGATTTGTGTTCGGCATAGGATATTTCACTCAAGCTTCGTTTGCAGTATTTCGAATCGGCTAAAGCTTTCAACCAGCCAGCGTTTGCTGTTTGATGTAGGTAGTATTCATAAGGGGGGGGGGGGGAGACGTTCGCTTAGCAGATTTTCTCATTTTGTGTTCATGTTAACAAATTTAATACACACGACCACCATACATGACTACAGTCAACTTCGCCCTCGTTTAGTCCCAAGGCAATGCATTGCGCGTTTCTGCTATGAAGCAAAAGATCTATTGGTGTCGTATTGAAAGAACGGTTTGAAGCTAATAGTATCCTTACCCCGTAAGAGTGAACCAACTCCATCCCCTCCAGAATGCCTCTTACGTATAGTAATGCTTCAATAGGTGCCATCAGATTCATTTTATTACAGTTCACAGTATTTGTGGCCAGGATGCGCTTATCGAGGGTTTCGCCAACAATGTGCTCGTTCAGCAAATACAAACTAACTGAATAATTAGAAGATAAAAATGTTTGCATAAATCAAAAAGGAGGTATCACTCCGAAAATGAATGGTCAAACTAAGGTTAATTACTCATATAAAACAATATTTTTACTAACATTATTGGAACCAAAAATTTCAAATATGACTTGTCATCTTGTTTTGAATAGTTAACAACAACAGACTGTGGTTGTATGTATTAGATCCAAAATAAAATGTAATAAGGATGTTTCTTGCCAAAATTTTCTGTTTCCTCTGTCTTTCTATTGAACATTGCACTGTTTAAATTATTGAATCCAAATGAGCAAAAAGGTAAAGCTGTAGTTAAGCGATCCATAGCGATAGCTATGCAATCTTCAATTAAATTTGTAAAAACAAAGTTGATCAATCATGTTTTATTTTACTAATTATTGTTGTTTTGACTAATGTGCGTTTTAAAGTGTAAACCATAATTGTTCCCGGTATTGTTGTATGGGAAATGTTTAAAAATGCTACCAAGTTTTGTAATAGAAAAGTTAGAAAACACACCTTTGTATTAGCCATGTGTCACTTGGAAACATTTCCTGCTCATGGTTCAAAAGAAGTATCTTTTCATTTTTTTCCAAGAAAATCCCATGCACCCATAGCGACTATCCAGGACGTCCGTATGGTTATATTTATAGACCCTCGCAATTTAAATTTCACATGAACGACATTTTATCACAATTTATAGTTATCTGATAACGTTGTCGGCGACAACTTGTCGCTTGAGTTAGAATAGACCTGTGACCCTTTAAAGGCCCTTTCAAGATCAATAACGTCACAAATTGTGACATAATCAGAGTTTGCAACTAGAAGGAATAAGGTAAAATTACACATAAGAACACATTAACAAGGTATATCGGTCTTTGTTATAGATCAATGGTTTACGTTATGCATCTTCCGCTCAATATATTTCATTGGTGAATGTTGGCTTGAGCTTCCCGTTCAAGAGTTTTAGAGAATTTAAGGAGACAAAACTAAAGACCCCACTGTTAATGATATGACAAATTTTCCTCCTGAAATGTCCAGCTGTTACTTCCTATAGATTTACCTATGGGTGACGAGTGAGCCCGAAGACAATTGATTGACACAGACATCAGCCGCAGTAACACATTTGGGAGCTACTTGCATTTGCAACGCCCTTAAGCGACGGTATTGGTAATATGATAGACCCCACTCAGACAATAGAATGATGGGGTTTGACAAACAGCTTTTTAGCGCAGTCAATACACCATGATCTCTCGGTCATCAAATGACATACAGAGTTGAATGTCCCGCAAAACATTCTCATGTTTTCAAGAGACAAGTGATAAGAAAGTATAGTCAGTTCGGGAGATGCCCTCATTTGGCATAATCTACTTTTCTCAAGAAGATCGGGAGGAAAATTGGTCATGGGCCCCGCCATTTTGTCTATTTTGTCCACAATCCCAAGCGTTCTTTGTGAACATTGCCAGTGGTGAATGGGTTTTGGAACCCCTTGCAAAAAATGTCGGTCTTATATAATGGAATTAAAGGTATATTCGGTAGGTTTGTTGTCATAGCTATCGAAAAGCGGCATCGTAATCAGTGGTTCACCACGCCGTTTTGAGTGGTTTTCATTCTTGTTTAACCTTATCTTTGTAAGACTGGCAAGCCTATATAATGTAATGCATGAGTTTTCACCCATTCGCGAGAATTTTGGTTTTCCCCCAAACGGGAGAATCTCCCGAACTGATAGTAGAGACTGGAAGGAAAGATTGCACAAAAATTATGTAAAAAATGCGGTCTTACCTGCATCCATGCAGATACCTACAACTGATACCAGGTTTTTATTCCTTGGCAAATCAAGCACACGCTTTACGTACTCCTGCCAATGAATCTCCTTAGTTCTTAAAGTCCGATCTGAACATTAGTAAAAAGAAACGTTTCATGAGCATTTGTTGTAAAGGAGCACGAATCCTTGAGCCTATAGTACAGTACTTAATAGCTGCCGGTAAGATTTTAGATGTTATAAAAATCGGTAAGATAATGTAGAGAAAATGAAGAGGCATACACTCTGCTTCGTAAATTTCAAATGCTGCTTTTGTAGATAGTAAGATGACAGATACAAGTGTATAAGCAATAAATTGTTTATTGAAACCTGTAATTGTTGAAATCACGACAGATTTGGTGTTTTCACTGTCTATGGATACGGTTCCCATCCATCTGGTGTACACTGGCCCTGTCTTCATCTTGACAAGCAGGCTCATTTCCTTTGCGCTAAAATTTCTACTTTTTGGGGTCATATATTGCATCTCTAAGTCTGAAAATGAAATAATACGTCTTCTATGCGATCACTTAAAGACAAACAGTCAGTTAACAGTTATCACATAAAGATGACTTTAGTTCTAATATAAAATTCTCGAAACTGACGGTTAGTCTTAATTCCCTGTCTTCATTGCCGTTGATTCATGTCCATACCCCCAACTTACATCGATTATACCTTTAAATCGTTCCCAACCATTTCTACAACCACGTTATCTCGGTGACTGTATCCCAGTGAGTTTCCAAAGCATTCAGTGTACTAACTATGAGCTAAACACTCTAAAGACGTCCGGTTGAAATCGAAACGAAAATGGATCAAATGGGCACTTAACCGAAAAAGGATCAGACATTTGACTAGTACTGTGAGTAAACACTTCACGTAGTGTCCTTACCTCCTTCGAATTCTGGAAGAAAGGAATAATCTGGATCATTGGTTGAATTTTCATCACGGATGTTTGTTAATTCTGGTCTGAAAATTGAACATTTCGAAACCCTATAAACAAAGTGATAGTTATTTTGACAAGCTAATTAGAACCACTTAAAGAGAGAATACGGTCACCCCAAGTTAGATTAATGGCACTGCACGCCCATAACATAGTATATCTTCATAGCTGCCGGATAAAATTTTTCGTTTAAAGTTTTGTGGATTTGTACGTTAGAAAATCAATTTTTCATATCTAATCTTAATAGTATGGAGATTCTCGAGACCTCAGTGATATGCCCTCTAAACTGAATTAGGCAAAACAGCCTTAATTCATTCTTTGAGGCGTTGGTTTGACTGACAGTATAGTCTAAACCAGTGGTTCTTAACCGGTAGGTTTTTACCCCCTGGGGGTAATTTGGTATCGCAGGTGGGTAATTATTGACCGCCGATCATGTCCAGTATCTTTTTTTTAAATTATTCCAGTTCTGTAAGATTACTCTCTCGAGTTCGACGATCTGACACTGTGGTGAACGGGAGTACTGAACAGTAGTACGATAACGTTACCAGACCCATTTTAGTGTACTCACATATCTGGGAGATGACTGGGTTCTTAGGACCGCTTTATGGAAAAGTAAATGACTATTCATTGGAATATTGTCTCCAAATTAAAGTAGGGTACTTTAGGAAAACAGGTTAGGGTCTGTTTTCCAGGGATATTGGGCATGTTCTTTCAGTGTCGTCAAATTATTGGTTATGACCATAAAGCGGTCCTAAAGGTCATTGTCATTGTTCACAAGCATTCTCTTTGCTGTGAATGTGAACTATGAAAAAAAAAAACACTTTTGATATATGTTAGGAGGGGAGAGTACATAGGGTGGCTGATTGGAAAGTGGGAAATGGGACGGAGTGGCAGATTGGAAAGGGGGAATGGGACGAAAAAGGTTAAGAACCACTGGTCTAAACGATACCTCATGCCACATATGACTAAACTGAACGTTATCTTGACTTATTAAGCTTACCCGGCTGAAAATTCCTTTTGCGACCTTTGGTAGAAAACCCTTTTGTTAAAAGGAGCCCAGGGGGCAAACCCTTTGGAGTCAAATGGTTCTCTTTGGTGCAATGGAAATTCGACAAAAGAAATTACAAAATTATCCTTTGAACAAACCAGACCCTTAAAAACCCTCTTCAACTTGTCGAAAACCACTGGTACCCTTTGTTTATCGGTAATTGAGTCACAAAGGGAATTTGATTCTGGTAAAGGACGCCTTCCAAAAAGGACTTTATATTCTCATTACGTTTAACATTATATATTCATCTTCAATCAATACCGAATATAAAACGAAAAGTCTTACTCCAATGTTCTCGCGTAATCTGCACAACCTGAACAGCAAATTAAAAAAAAAAAACTAAATCATTAGTGAAGAAAGTTAGTGGAGAGACAAGCCTATGTAGGAGAAGGTTTGGGTACTACGTTAGATAAACACAAATGAACCATTCCATCCTTCTGATACTTATTTTGAATGTGATGTTTTTACAAACAAAGAAAAAAATAAGTAAACAAACAGACGAACTATCTGCATACCTTTAGGTAAGTGAACAGAGACTCTCTCGTTTTCAGCAGTATCAACACATGGTGAATCCAAAGGTGTGGTTTGATTTCTAAGATATAAAAAGAAACTTACGGGTTGATTATTATTGTCGCCTATAGGCGTGAATTTACTTAATCCCTTTATCAAATATTACATCAACACTGAAATGTTTATCTACATTATATAGATCTCAATGAGATAAGTGATTAACAACGTTTGTAATCTATTGTTTGTCGATTTTGTAAAAGAAGCTACGTTGGTGGAAATATGATTATGCATAATAAACTAAGTAAAATTAATTGGGCAAAGGGTCGTTTGAAGAATTATAATGCTTCACACTGGCAGTTGATGGTGAGTGTGGCATTTGTCGCATGCGTTCTCAGTTTAGTTATACACAATTGATTATGCTTTGCTAAATGTTCTTCAACCAGTCGCTATCTTTACCATATTCTTAAAATAGAGGAAAATAGAAACCTCTGAATGAAAACGAAGTTGAAAGGCTTACGTTTGGCCATGTGGTTGTGAAGATCCTAAAGAAAGTACAAAACATGAAAAACAAGGAAATGGGTGAAAGCATGACATGTGATATGTATTTAGAAAATGGACTTAACTTTATTTGAAGTAGAGGGTGGAGATAGTTTGAAGACCTTATTATATCCAATTAATACTTTCTTCACCGAGAATTTGTGATCAACTTACTCCTCTCAGTAAAAACGTAATAGTATATTACCACACCACTATACATGTCAACATTGTATTAAACAGGTAAAAATATTCAATACGATGAGATGTATATTATGGTTTTGATACTTTTCTCTTTTAAGCACTGAACAGCAAGATCTTGAACTAATGGATTATAGTTCTGTACGAGAAGGAAAATCAGGATGATTAAAAAGAGGGCATGGTTAGATGTTTCACATAGGGGTAGGAGACGAGGAGCTCAAGGGGAGGGGATGGGGACTAGGGCTTAAGCTCTCCACTAAAAAATGTGAGAAAAATGAGCGGGAGAGAAAGTATACGCTTCTGCCCTCACAATTCAAGGATGAAAACCCCTTCTTTGTTCTCTGATTAAAAAATGTTAAAAAATTTACAGTAACATTCCTCAAAATTTGTACAAAGTATCGCACCAGTTTCCATCTAAGGACCTTTAAATATTCAAAAAGGGGAAGGGACACACCCTCCCCTTAGACTCCTTCCCCAGGACGGCGAATCGAAACAGCGTTCAGTCCCCTAATTGAGAAATGTTTCCTAGGCATATGATGTTTCACGTGACCAATTTAAGTTGTTTTGACAAATTAATTGTAAGAATATAATATTTAAGAAAAAGAACTACTCACCTTTAACTTTCTTTACAATACAAGCTACTGCGACCAAGCAAATCAGGATGATGGCAGCAGACAGCATGACTATGATTATGACAGTGATATTCAAGGGAATTGCACTGGTTGAAGGTCTTAAAGTAGATGAAATCTTTGTGTCGTTCTTAGTCCGTCGGTCGTCTACAAAAAAAAATAAACTCAATATAGTTAAAGACAAGTTAAGGACAATTTAAAAAAAAATTGTACAAGAATAAATCCATACATCAATCTTTTCTGCAATGTTTAATTTATGTATTCTTAGACTGATGATTGCAAAGATACTTGCTATCGAATGTTATTGCCCATTATTTTTATATAGGCTATATATTCCTTTTGGGAACGAGAAAATACTATTTCATTCAAATTGATTGAACGGTTTTGCTCCATTCTCATCATTTATGATAATGAAAAGAAAGCTTGAAAATGTCATTATTTGGCATCAGCTGCCTAGCATAATGTCGAGGTAATGCCCGCCTTATCGTACATAACTTTTTCATTTTCCATTTCACTTTGTTATTTAATTGCTTTCCTATTTTCTGAGATAAAACACAGACCCATCAACGTCTAAAATTTTTTTGGAAATCGATCACTACATCTGACAGAGAGGCACAGGCAGGAACTAGAGTAAAATTCACTGTACATCTAGCTAGGGGTGGGGGGGGGGGGTGCGACATCCCTATGAGAATAAATAATAATCAGACACACCCTGTCTGGATAACTCTCCAAATAATATGTACCATGTCTTAACTTCTCCTATTTCCCACGCGAACAAAACAATTTAGTTGTTCCCACGCGAACAAAACAAATCAGTTATGCACTCACTCTCAACTTTGAATTTGACTTGTGAAAATAATTCTTTTTCCGACAGACCATCGATAACACACGTGATGTTACCACTTTCCCCATCTGGTTGAAAACTTATCGATGATGAAGTGTCGAAGGTATCGTTACTTTGGTTGTTAGTTGCAATCACCTGATGATCTATTGAAGAAGAATTCACTTTTGTTTTGTTTATAAACCACGTAATATTAACTGGTGGTCTAGCACTGGACGCGACACAAGTGGCGATGACATTTTCGTTTCTCGGTACAATCACACATGGAGCTTCTGGGTGTACACCATTGACCGTCAGATAAACCGTCGGGATAACTGTAGGAGAACAAAGATTTGTTACTTTGACGATATAGTGCTTTGGTTGACACGTTTTCTATAAAATGCCTCAACAAACAGTTGTATAAAAAGAAATTAACTCCATTTTAAATAAATGGATAAGTTCGTCGAATCAGCGATCTGGAAGACATTCTCTTTTTTACCAACTCCAATATCCGTTCCAAATACATCTCATTTGCAGTTCGAGCATTCAGTCCTCTTGTAGCTGAAACTGTGAAGGAAACATTACACTTGACAAGGAGGTTTTCATCTTGGGGTACTCAAACGCCTGGGGTGGGAGAGATTTCTCAGTGTGGTGTTAAAACGTCCTTGTAGACTATCCATAACATCGCTAAAAAAGTATAAGCACATTGCACGTGATCGTGATAGAGAACATTTTCTTTTAATGCCATAGACAGTTTACTAAGCCTCCTTATGCCTAATCCCCCAACTTTTCAGCGGGCATGAATAGCGCAAGCAGCTCAGGAAGCACTGAGAATCATGAAAATTATTTTTCAAAATAATTCAGAGAACAAGACTATTAACTTCTGTGGTAAAAGATACTTTATATTCTGTGTGAATGCTAGATAGCACAAAAACCATTCTTACCTGACAAATTTGCAAATACAGTTACAATGAATTTGTGGCAATGTTGTGTTGTTTGCGTATAAAAGTATATTTTCTGCTGTCTGAGGATACATATCATGGGTCATGTGTACCGTAGCGGTACGCCTATTAAAACGCCTTTGGCCTAGACCAACACACATGTACCTAAGCCATGTGCCTGAGTTACTGTTCAGACCGTAAAGTAACAAGAACAAAAACCAATGCGTTTTGACGAGGAGTCTATTACAAAACTGAACTTTTTAAAGATGCAACTTCTATTTTACATCTGCGGGACGTAAATCCAAAGGAGGGAGTGGCCGTCCCCAAAACTTATATCGACGGGGCAAATCCCTTTCAAATTGATAGTAGTTATTATGAGTATAATGGAAGTTATGGATTCTTATACCCATTCTTATTTATTCGAATTGTTGAATGGTTCTATTCCCGGCTCAACATTAATGATAATGATACGAAAACTTGAAAAGGTCATTATTTTGCCATCATCTGCCTAGCATACTATCGAGATAATCCCCACCCTTTCGTACATAGAGTGTTTTTCTTTTCCACTTAACTTGTCATTTAATTGCTTTTCCATTTACTGAGATAAAAAAACAGACCAATCAACGTCTATCCTTTTTTTAAGAAATCGATCACTACATCTCTCAGAGGGGCACAGACAGGAGCTAGAGTAACATTCACTGTACAACGAGCTGGGGTTGGGGGATTACATCCCTGTGAGAATAAATAAGTAATAATCAGACACACCCCGTCTGGATAACTTTCCAAATAACATGTAGCATGTCTTAGCTTCTCTTATATAACAAAAATCAGTTATGCACTCACTCTCAACTTTGAATTTGACTTGTGAAAATAATTCTTTTTCCGACAGACCATCGATAACACACGTGATGTTACCACTTTCCCCATCTGGTTGAAAACGTATCGATGATGAAGTGTCGAAGGTATCGTTACTTTGGTTGTTAGTTGCAATCACCTGATGATCTATTGAAGAAGAATTCACTTTCGTTTTGTTTATAAACCACGTAATATTAACTGGTGGTCTAGCACTGGACGCAACACAAGTGGCGATGACAGTTTCATTTCTTGGTATGATCACATATTGGTCTTCTTTGTGTACACCATTGACCGTCAGATAAACCGTCGGGATAACTGTAGGAGAACAGAGGTTTATTACTTCAACGAGACAGTACTTTGGCTAACACGTTTTCCATAAAATGCCTCATCAAAAAGTTGATATAAAAAGAAATCAATTCCATTTTATACAAATTGATAAAGTGCGTCCAATCAGGGAGCTGGAAGACATTCTTTTATTTACCAACTCCAATAGCCGTTCCAAATACATCTCTATGGCTTCAACCAAGGTTTATGAGCCATTTGCAGTTCGAGCATTAGTCCTCTTATAGATGAAACTGTGAAGGAAACTTTACACTTGACAAGGGGGTTTTCACCCTGGGGTACTCAAACGCCTGGGTGCGCCAGATTTCTCAGTGTGGTGTTAAAACGTCCTTGTAGACTATCCATAATATCGCTGAAAAGGTAGAAGCACATTGCACGTGATATTGATAGGGAACATTTTCTTTCAAAGCTATAGACAATTTACTAAGCCTCCTTATGCCTAATCCCCCAACTTTGAAGCGGGCAAGATCAGGGTAAGCAGCTCAGGAAACACTGAGAATCATGAAAACTATTTTTCAAAATAATTCAGAGAACAAGCAGTGGGGCCGGTACGGGGGGGGGCATGGGCGTGCCCCCAATCGATTTCAGAATTTTTTTCGGAAAATTTTGACATGATCCCAAAGGGCGTTTAAGCTATTGATTTCTGTAGGGGTAGGGTGAGGTGTGTTTTCGACTGAGTGATGGATCTATTTTAACCATTTTCTACCACATATGGTTCTCAAACTGTCAGAATTATCGCAAATCCTTCTCAAACTATCAAACTTTTCGCGCGCTCCGCGCACTTTTAACCTTCACCTCAGTATTGTCCTTATTATCAATAATTTCCGGTAGCAACTCCCGCAGAAGCACAGCAACAAAAGTAGAAGGCTGTTTACGAATTCTCAGGTAAAAGTCTGGCTTTGTGATTGGCAAATAGGTTTGTTGGGGGAATTGAAAGTGTCTCGATGAAGAGCACGAATGCAGGTTTTGCCATGGTTATCTTATCTACTGAAACATTTCGGCGCGCTTCGCGTGCATTCGTCACGGTTTTCACTTCATCTCATGACCATTATTACGGTTTTAATACATGCAGCTATTCTGATCACAAAACTTTTCGGAAAAACAAAAGTACGTGGGGCCTATCGGATCTTTCGATCTAATTTGTAGCATGATGCGGAAGGTTGAAACTATGTATTTGTCGTTAAACATTTTCAAAAATTTTAACCGAGCGCTTAACGCGCAGCCATTACCGGTATAGATGGTGATTGTTAATACACTTACGACTAAAAAACATTCTGAAATGCGTTTTTTAGTCCTTAACCCCTTTTGCTTTTCCTATCAGGGAGACCTAATATCACCTCCCTGCACCTATACTCTCCCTCCCATTCCCTATTGCTGGATGCCGTTCGTCTGTATTTTCGTTCAGACTTATTGAAAATACGATAGTTGTAAAGTGTCCGGCATCTTACTCTATAGTTTCATTTGGATGTCAGGTAATAATCATGACACCAGTGCCACATTTTATATAATTAATCCAGAGCTCCCAGGAGGCACTACACCGGTGTCTTCCAGCCTTAGATACCCTTTCATAATGCACAATGAAGCAAAGGAAAATTTTCGTAATAGTCCAAGAATGTTTCTGTAGACTCCAAGCACGTATTTTTACGTAAAAACTTCCCCGAATAGAAGGCATTAAAGTAGCCAAAAGGGGGATTCAGTAGGTTTGTTGACAACCTACCATTCTCTAAGACAACAAACTCTCCTATTTCACCTTACCAAAATTTAGAATTCACTAAATTACGGATATTTTCCAGCCATGTATGATCAGTTCATAAAATATCCCAAAGATAGCACCATTTTGCATCTACGCAACCTGAAATTAACAAAAATTTCTCAAAGGGGAGGGGGACACCCCTCCCATAGACCCCTCCCCCAGGACGGCACCTTTATGCAGTGATATAGGAAGGTTCCCACACTGCTGTATACAATCCCAGGGACGCACAGTCTCCTCTTTCACCTAACCAAAAATTAGAATTCACTAAATAAGGATATTTTCCAGCCATATGTGATCAGTTCCACAAATACCCCAAAGATAGTACCATGTTGCATCTAGGCAAGCTTAAATAAACAAAAATTTCTCAAAGGGGAGGCCTCCCCTTACACCCCTCCCCCAGGACGGTACCTTTATGTATTGACAAAGAGGATTCCACACTGCTGTATAAGAAAGGCACAATTTACACAGACGGGGGGGGGGGGGACTTAGGTGGCATTACGACGTCAACTGTTCTGCCCATCACCAAATTCTGGAGGCGCCATTGTTCAACAAGACTATCAACTTCTGTGGTAAAAGATACTTTATATTCTGTGTGATTGCTAGATAGCACAAAAACTATTCTTACCTGACGAAGTTGCAAATACAGTTACAATGAATTTGTGGCAATGATGTGTTGTTTGCGTAAAAAATATATTTTCTTCTGTCTGAGGATACATATCATGGGTCATGCGTACCATAGCTGTACGCCTATGAAAACCCGTTTTTGCTAGACCAACACACATGTACCTAAGCCATGTGCCAGAGTTACTGTTTAGACCGTAAAGTAACAAAAACAAAAACCAATGCGTTTTTACTAGGCATCTATTACAAAACTGAACTTTTTAAAGATGCAACTTCTGTTTATCATCTGCGGGGCGTAATCCCAGGGACAGAGAGGCCGCCCCCAAAACTTAAAACGTGGGGACGAGCCCCTTTCAAATTGATAGTTGTTATTATGAAAATAATGAAAGTTATTGATTCTTACACCCATTCGATTTATTCGAATTGTTGAATGGTCTACTCCCGTCTCAGCATTTATGATAATGAAGAGAAACCTTGAAAAAATCATTATTTTGCCATCAGCTGCCTAGAATACTATCGAGGTAATCCCCGCCATATCGTACACAGGATGCGTTTTTTCACTTCACGTTGATATTTAATTGCTTTTCTATTTACCGAGATGAAACACAGACCAAGCAACGTCTATCCTTTTTTAAGAAATCGATCACTACATCTCACAGAGGGGCACAGACAGGAGCTAGAGTAACATTCACTGTACATCGAGCTAGGGGTGGGGGTGGGAGATCCCGATGAGAATAAATAAGTAATAATCAGACATGCCCTGTCTGGATAATTTCCAAATAACATGTAGCATGTCTTAACTTCTCCTATTTCCCACGCGAACAAAACAAATCAGTTATGTACTTACTCTCAACTTTGAATTTGACTTGTGCCAATAATTCTTTTTCCGACAGACCATCGATAACACACGTGATGTTACCACTTTCCCCATCTGGTTGAAAACGTATCGATGATGAAGTGTCGAAGGTATCGTTACTTTGGTTGTTAGTTGCAATCACCTGATGATCTATTGAAGAAGAATTTACTTTCGTTTTGTTCACAAACCACGTAATATTAACTGGTGGTCTAGCACTGGACGCAACACAAGTGGCGATGACAGTTTCATTTCTTGGTATGATCACATATTGGTCTTCTTTGTGTACACCATTGACCGTCAGATAAACCGTCGGGATAACTGTAGGAGAACAAAGATTTGTTACTTCAACGAGACAGTACTTTGGCTAACACGTTTTCTATAAAATGCCTCAGCAAGAAGTTGATATAAAAAGAGATTAATTCTATTTTAATAAAAATTGATTAATAGAGAGTAATCAGTGTGCTGGAAGACACTAGACATTTCTTTGATACCTTTTTGTTATTTATCAATTCCAATATCCGTTCCAAATATTTATCTCTATGGCTCCATGGTATACGAGCGATCTACAATTTCGGACATTCAGTTCTCTTATAGATGAAACTGTGTAAAAACATTAGACTAGACGAGGGGGTTTTCACCCTGGGGTGCTCAAACACCTAGGCTGTGCGAGTTTTTTAGTGTGGTGTTTAAACGTCCTTGCAGAATATCCATAATTTTGCTGAAAAGGACAGAAGTACATTGCACGTGATCGTGACAGAGAACATTTTCTTTCAATATTAGACAATGTACTGATCCTTATTCTACCTAATCGTCCAACTTTTTAGCGAATCAGATCAGCCTAATTAGCTCAAGAAACACTGGGAATCTTGAAAATTATTTTTCAAAATAATTCAGAGAACAAGACCACCCACTTCTGTGGAAAAAGATAATTTATTGTAAGACAGAACAAAACAATTCTCACCTGATGTTATTTGCATCAAAAACATTTTCTTCTGCCTGAGGATACATATCTTGGGTCATACGGACCCTAGCGGTACCCCTATGAAACAACTTGTGCTAGACCAACACACATGGGTCTAAGTCTTGCATTTGAGTAACTGTTCAGACCGTAAAGTAACAAAAACAAAAACCAATGTGTTTTGACTAGGAATCTATTACAACCTTGTAAAGAGGCAACTTCTGTTTTATATCTATGGGACTATAAATCCCAGGGACAGAGGAGCCTTGGGGACGAACCACTCTCAAATTGATAGTAGTTATTATGAGAATAATGGAATTAAGGGGAAAATTTTACATAAATGGATCACTTCCGAAAGGTATGTGAAACATTACTAAAATGTCTTTAAAATGTCATTTTGGGGTGCGCTTCGAGGGCATCCATCATGTACGCTGATGTGTAAATCTGCTTTAATTACCCTCTGTTTATCGAGTGACATAACATTCTTTATCGAGGAATATTTTTACTAATTTAGAGTTAATTACTACACTTAGCAGAACGTTATTTCAGTCGTTTTTCAACTCGATAAAAGTGTAATTACAGTAGTCACTTGCTTAGGAAAGATTTTACCATTTTACATTAAGAGAGTGATTGCCTTATTATTCTTCCCGTAGCACAGCTTTGGTAATTTATGACAAAGCCGCGCAACCTCTACCGCCCATCATCCTCCCCACTGAATCTTGCAAAAAGACCATTAGTCCGCATCAGGCTATTGTAGTATGAAAGAAACAGACGAACTGCTGTGTTAATAAGTTAATGTTAGCTGTTGAGAGTTAAATGCTTAATTCTTATGCCCATTCTTATTTTGCAAATACCCCAGAGATTCCGGAGACTCGTCCCTAAACGCTCCTACACGAGGGTCTCTAAGGCGGGCCCCTGGGAGGAGCACTCCGCTGGAGCCTTCGGCAGTCCGGGAGATTCTCCCGTTTGGGAGAAAATCAAAATTCTCCCGAACGGGGAAAATATTATGCAAGATATTGTATAGGCTTGCCAGCTTAACAAAAACAAGGTAAGCAAGAATGAAAAACACTCAAAAACTCAAAACGGCTTGGTGAACCACCGATTAGGACGTAGCTTTTCTGTAGCTATGACAATAAACCTTCCGAATATACATTTAATTCCATTACAGTAGAACGACAATTTTTGCAAGGGGTTCCAAAACCCATTCTCCATTGGCAATTTACACAAAGAACGCGTGAGATTGTGGGTAAAATAGACAAAATGACGGCGCCCATGACCAAGTTTTTTTCCCGATCGGGAGAAAAGTAGATTCTCCCGAATGAGGGAATCTCCCGAACTGTTCGGCGTCGTTGTATTCATTTTCTATTTTCACCCCAATTCAAATGTAGAGAGCTAAGTATGCAAATGTGTGAAGTGAAAGAGGCACTTGCAAGGTTTCCCATCTGCTATCCTATGTTTTTCAACCATCATTTCAAACCTGAGGAGAGTTTTAACAGTGACGTGCCACTTACTTTGGAAGTAACAGATATCTATGGGAAAATGTCAACATCCCGTGTCTAATTCCAAAGTATGGGCGATAGGTCGTTAGGAGATAAAAGTCATATAAAAGAAGTACTAGGCTAACAATGTACTACTCCTAACGTCACAATGCTTGCATAGCTGGACAATTGTCTCAGAAGTGTCAAACATTGGAAGGGCACCGTAAAAGACATTAGTTTAAACGGATTATTCTGGTATCTAATTCTTTGAATTCTGAGTAAAACGGCTCCTTAGTTTCATGTCTTTATATATTTAAAGTAAAAGTCTTTACAACATGTATTAATTTTTTCAACTTGAAGATCACCATGAGATGATGTATTTCTTTATCGTTTTGGTTTCACACTAATTCAAAAGTCAAATGGATACAATCTGGAGATCTTTTAGATAGAGAGTAAGACAAGTAAGAATGTGAAAGTTAGCACCTCATTTAGTGTGGATCTACGAGCTCAGCTATAGTATGTACAACTTTTTAAGTAATGTTCGTCCCACAGTACCTCAATATTTTGCAACGTTGCTCAAAAAAGCTAACTTTTTAATTAACTTAGCAGAAAGACAAACACAAAACATGTACTCGGGCTCAGAGTTTTGTGACTTTGATTTGTTGTGAAGTAAACGGATATGAGTTTGAGCAATAACAGGTAGACCACCAGTACTCGAAAACGTTAGTAGACTATACTGGTATGTCCGACATGTGTAAATGTCCTACAGAATGGAAATAAACACTAAAAATTAAGCCAATTCCAAATGAAATCAGTTTTTTACAAGTCCAGGCATGTCGTCCTACAACAAAAGAGTATACTGTCAGGTTTTCTGAGTGACCGTAGCTTCCAAGTTACTAAAAAACCTTAAATAATATGGTAATTTTGTTTATGAAAATGTATATTTGGGTTTTCAATTTACTAAACCACTATTGCATCGTTGCAGAACATTCACGCACTCACAATTTTCTTATAAAAGTTTCTTGGTTGAAATTGTATCATGATTTAGAAGCTTACGTTTCAAAACATTGGACTACACTTCAAAGACAAATGATAACCAGACCAGGAGTTATTAAAATCTGCTTAACTAGAAGA
This sequence comes from Holothuria leucospilota, assembly GCA_029531755.1. NCBI lineage: Eukaryota > Metazoa > Echinodermata > Holothuroidea > Aspidochirotida > Holothuriidae > Holothuria > Holothuria leucospilota. Next base: position 5,392,552 of record CM055964.1, read on the forward strand.
AAAACATAAAGGAAAAGGGAAAGAAAACAAACCACGTTCGCAACATTACCCTCTACTTTGATGGAATGACTTGAAAGAATCTGAGAACCATTTGTGCATTGGTACAAACCCTCCTGCTCAATCGACACGTTCTGGATAAGCAAGGAGTAGTTGGCTGTTATAAAACTGTTCTGTTTAAACCGTTTATCCCAAATAACTCGGTTGAGGTTGATATCGTTATTGTCAAAGGTCCAAGTACTTTCCAAAGTTATGGGAGTGCTACAGTCTAGTATTACAGTACCAGACTGAGTGACGGTGTGAGTAAAAAGTTCATTTGTTAAAGAGATCTCAAAAAGAAATCCACAAATGAAAAAACAAGACCACAGAAAAACATGATATCCACTGAGATATGCTGCAAAGACTTCCATAGTACAACTCTGTATTCCTCAAATAGTCTCGTCAAGTATTTTCAAGAAATACGAGTGTGTTTAGTACGTGCAGACTATTTGAAGTGGTTGGAACAACAAAAGAAACAATACGTTAACAATTCACAACCAGTAGTTTTCCAAACGTTCTATGGGTGTCGATAAGGTCCCTCTGTTGACATTTAGGCGACCGAATAGCTACTGGAAACAAATTTTCGTGGTAAGAGATATAACTTTTCTAAAAATTAGCCATTTTTATCAAGATATCATAAAGATCGTATTTTGGAATGTAATGTCCACATCATTTTAGAACTCAATCACTCCATGTCACGTTGTAGCCACAGAAATTACAAAAGTTTTAGTTTGTTTGAAACGTGAACCGAGACCAGTTTTTTCAGCAGGAAAAGGGCATATTTTGTTAGAAATCAATAAGCTGGGGAAGATAATAGTAAAGGATCTGGGAATAATAAAAATGTGTGATTATCGACAATAGGAAATAACTTATAGTAGCTTAGTTCGCAGGAAGCTTCTGTTGTTATACTGAATCTATTGTTTCTTATCATAAACAGAACCTTCCGTTAATTATTGTTTTTCAAAACTCACACCTTCCTTTATAATGTATAGCAATCAAGAGATTAGTGTACGCTAGGTAGCACTAGAAAAGAGCTTTCACCTTCGACATTTGAAAGATACCGTCAAAGTGCATATAAATATATCTAAATACTAATGTAAGTTCGTTGTGTTGTGACAAAACCCCATAGGCTGTCAATGATTAAACTGCTTCCATTTTCGTTTTCATATGTCGTTTGGGGCTGCAATAGAAACAAGGACGGATTTCTCTATTGTTTTTGTTTTAGTTAGTTCGGTCGTTCATTCATGAGTATGGGTTGTCTTCAAATATGAGGGGCCAAACAACCCAGGATATCGTCATTGGGGGATTTTAAGGTAACACGACTGAATGGTTCCTCATGGCAAAACGCCCCCTTTCCTCTCGTTCTCTCTATGGCAGGGGGTCCCGAAGCCCATCTTATTGTCCATGGTGGGGGTTCGGGGCAAAGCCCAAGAAACTCTTTGATATTTGCAACATTGTGGAACAGAATGAAGCATTTAAAGCTAGTCAATCGACATCGGATGCGCTCTTAAAACCAAACATCACAATTTAGTCATTTGTGCATGATAGTCCTGCTCTATCTAACAGCCTATCGATTTAATGATTCAAAGAGAGCAGTAGCAGGAAGCCGCATGCAAAGGACTTGGGAACATTTACTGCAATCAAGCTGTCCTACAGGAAACAATACATGGAACAAACGATAACAACCTGCTTTAGATGTGCCCCAGGCCAGCCGAAAATAGCAGTTTAAGGCACGATATACAAACGATTTACATACATTAAAACGTTGTACCATAATATTGAATTCCCTTGTAGTATCCTTTTCCTTGTCTTTAATAATTCTTGGCGTTTTATTTATTTTTTTGTTATAACAAAATCGTAGAATTCACTTTTTAATTTTAGACGAAGTTAGGGGTTTTGTGCAGTTGCTAGGCTCTCAAAAATGTGGAAAGGACGCGTCCCATCGTCACCCATGATCCATATATAGAGGCATATTGAGCATATACAGTCTGTCACGAGGCAACCTGTTTTGGCGCAACGTGCAGGTTCGTAACCATTCAGTATTTGAACAAGCGTTTCCCAAATACGCTTCGTAACAGACAAGACCAAAATAATAAGCCAAAGACACAAGGGTTCCGTTTGCTTGAGCCGTATACGATATTTTTATTAAATAAAGAAACAACCCTTCTCTTTTGCTTGTAAGGCTTTGAAAAAACAAGAAAATGTAGTTACATAACAAAGTGAATTATAACTGAACCCCCGTGCGCACGGTAACTTAAATTAACCTGAAATAAGCTCTTAAACTAACATCCTATAGACCTATAGTCCTACAGCCGGCTCTAAACTAATAATGGCCATTTAACTGAATGTCCGTTTCTTTTAATTGAAAATCATAACATCATCAGTTCTGTTCCATTTTGTGCGTCTTTGTTTTTGCGTAGTTGCTAGTTAGTACCGAAATCCTCGGCCATGCCTTGGGCTGTCAACAGGAGCCATACTTGACAATTCTATAAATGTATAGAATGCACCATCTCAAGTTCTCAACCGTCAATAAAGTCGGACATATACAACACTTATTAAACCACAGTTTAACGCTGCCGACATGGTTTGGCCCGATTTGCCACTCCCTGGGTGTCGGAACAGGTCTACTCCACGGTGGCTAATATTCCACGCCCTTGCTACTTAGATTCTGCAAACCAAGTAACTAGCTCTTTCAACCACACGAGGCACAGTATTTCCTTGGTTAACCAAATACAATAGAAGTTTTACCCAGACCCAAGCGGTAATCTCCTTGGGAATGCTATACTCGTGCTCTCCACATTTACATGCAAATTATGCAGAAAAACCAGGGGGGTAGCGAAGGTGTTATCTTTGGGGGGGGTAAGGAGATTATGTTTTGCCGACGGATCTGGTAATGCGTAGTGCAAAAACGAGCTTTAGCGGGTGGGGTCCAGGGCCCCGCCTAAGGACCCCTAATGGGGTCCAGGGGGGCGCAGCCCCCGGAAGCTCTGAGGTTTAAGTATATCTCTGGGTGAAAAATTAAGTCTAAGGATGGATATAGGCTATTTTCGTTCATAATGCATCGTCAAATACAAACTAGATCCCCACTAATTTGAATGTATTAGGCCATTCCTCTCGTCAGGGCGATATATTTTTAAGCGGTTGGGATCCAGAGCCCCCGCTAGTGTTTTAGCTAGGACGTTTTCTCAATGCGACATTTACTGATCTGTGGCCTGGGGAGGAGTGTCCCCCTCCCCTTTGGAAATTTTTGGAATTTGTAAGGTGTCTAGATCGCAAATGGTGCAATATTTGAGTGGATTTCCGCCCTAATGAGGAACCTCAAAATTTACACCCGGGTAGAATTTGCTTGTCAGATCAGGGAGGTGTTATTAGCTAATAACACCTCCCTGGTCAGATCTTTTTTGTGCGACATTTGTCGCCGGTTATGCGACATTGTCGCACAAATAAGGGCTGCCTAAAACACTGGGCCCCCCTAAGAACCCCTAGTGGATTCCGAAGGGCGAAGCCCCTGGAAGCCCTGAGGTTTAAGTATATCTCTGGGTGAAAAATTAAGTCTCAGGATGGATATATTTTGGTTCATAATACATCATCAAATGCAAAGATTCCCATTAATTTTAATTTATTAGGCTATCCCTCTCGTCAGGCCGCTATAGTTGTAAGCGGTTGGGATGAAGAGGTCCGCTAGTGTTTTAGCCTGGACGCTTTCTCAATGCGACATTTACTGATCTGTGGCCTGGGGGAGGGGTAGGGGGTGTCCCCCTCCCCTTTGGAAATTTTTGGAATTTGTAAGGTGCCTAGATCACAAATGGTGTAATATTTGAGTGGATTTCTGCCCTAATGAGGAACCTCAAAATTTACACCCGGGTAGAATTTGAGTGTCAGATTTTTTTTGTGCGACATTGGTCGCTGTTTTTGCGACATTGCCCCGCAAATAAGGGCTGGCTAAAACACTGGGCCGACTTAAGGGCCCCTGGTGGGAGTCTGTGGGGCTTCGCCGCCGGAAGCTCTGAGGTTATAGCTCTCGGTAAAAAATTAAGTCTCGTGCAGGACTGGTATATTTTGGTTCATAATGCATTATCCAGTGCAAAGATTCCGGTTAATTCTAATGTGTTAGGCTATTCCTCCCGTCATGCCACTATACTTCAGGAGCTGAACCTGTCGTTCAGAACGGGACCACTATGTGTTCAGCATTTGAACACTAGACGCTACGATAAGTGGATAGGCGTCCGGCGTTCAAAAAGGGAGAGAAAGTGTTCAGAATCTTAACACAAGTGTTCAAAATATGCTTTGAACGCCAGAATCTGAAGATGGGTTTTGTATCTGTTTCATTTCGGTGTTCAAAAGTTAAAAGCCTGAGATTGCAGTGAAGGGAAGACAAGCGCGGGACGCATTATTTTTCCCAGGATGTTTGTGGGTAGACCGGATCCTCAGAAGTTTGCAAAATGTGTTTGAAGTCAAGGTTAGGGTTTAGAAGAAGGGGGTAAGGATACCCTCTCCATAGGTAATCGGGTGCTGCTCCCCATGGTGATGATAAAAGTGAGGAATAATGTGTAGACAGTGGTTTTTCAAGAATGTCATATGACCCGAAATAGTGCACCTATACGGAAGCCGTTAAGTCGCTTTCTTTTCGCGAGTTGTCGACGGACTCAGTCATTCGTCCAATTACACCGACGGCCGTTGACACGGCCGTATACGGCCGTCAAATGCATGATCAATTTGCGGACGGGTCTTCAACTTGAATGGGCAATCAGATGAAGAGCCGGAAATCGAAAGAGCCGAAAATTGAAATAGCCGATAACAGACTGGCCCGTTCTCTCTTTCTCTTTTTTCTTTTCCTTCTCAGTCTTCCCTTTCACTCCCTTCCTTTCCCTTTCTTTTCCCTTCTTCTCTTCTTCTCCTCCTCTCCTCTTTTCCTCTTCTTTTCCTTTCCCTCTCCTCTTTTTGCCGACAGATCGCAAATTTGCGGACGGGAGACCAAATATTGGGGGGTGTGACACCCCCACACCCCCCCGCTCGCTACGGCCCTTAGAAAAACACTCAACACAAAGTTCATCGTTAACAAAAATAAGAGGGAGCCCTCATATAAGTTCAATTGTGACACAGTCTTTTCTAGATCACACTTTGTTACCAATATAATTTTGAAAATCTTTTTTCTTTTTCCGCAAGAGCTTCCAGCAACGATCAGGTGATGGCATTAAGAATAAAACAAAAGATTTATTCAACTTTAAACTTGTTGTTCATTTGTTTATTCACTTCCTTGAAGGTACATAACACAATTATCGTAAATATACAGATATAAACTACAGAAATAGTAGAATGAAACATTGAAGGTAACAGTCACACTTCCATGCAAAAATAATTTCATATCATCACAGTTGCATGTAGTAGGAGACTCTACTCAGTCAGAGGTGGTATTTAAGAGGAAAATCTTAATACTGCAGCCACTAAGTCAAGTTTAGTAGCGAGCCTAACATTGCAATCTATCAGCATCTTCATCAAAGACCAACTATCAAAATTACAGAAATATTAGCAAAGCATTCATCATACCCTTAAAACGGAACAACTCAAAAACTGAATGAGGTCGCACAAGAAATGCAAAATATATAACGATGGCTTAGAATCTAGTGAGAGAGGGCAGCAAACTAAACATAACGAATTTTATAACAATCCACTTGTCTGCTTGTATTGCTCCCTGGTGGATCACCTGGCTGAGAATATGACAGATTTGTGTCATGATTTCACGTCGTAAAAATTCATAAAGCCTGTTTTGCTTAAGTTACCCCCAATCTGCAAAATGACTGCTGTTCCACATTTTAAGGTAGAAGAAAAATACTGTATTCAATTTTTCAATACTATGTGGACAATTTGTAATATTTTTATGCAAGTAGCAGCTTTTCTTTATCTCAACAATGAAATTTATTACATAGAAGACTACTAGCTAATAGTTTTCAAATTGCTTTATTTTTTGTTTGCAAAAATACATATAAATCAATTAATCTTGATGTATTCATACTAAGAGGTCATTATCTTTCTCGATTATGAGTATGTTATAAGTATCAGTGGTGAAAGACGAGGGTAGGGCCGTGGGGGTCGTTGTGTGACTGCCAACATGGCTTGTAGGGATGGGGAGGCTGTCTCTCATTTTGAGAAAGTGGTGAAGACGTAAAGGTCTTCCAATCTGTCTACGATATTACTTGTTCGACAAATAGATGGTGGCAGACTTAACATAGGTGCAGAAAGTTTGTCCCACCACTTTAGGTCTATTCCAACAAGTTTAAATGCAGATGGTTAAGTCAAGTCAAGGGTTAAGTCAAGGAAGAAAACTATAAAAATCAATACAATTGTAATTAAGGCCAAAGAAAATGAGCACTCGGTTGTACTAAATATGATTCAGATTTGTACACTATCCTTTCATCAGGTTCAAATGGTTAAATCTTAGAGTTTCATGAGACCAACAGTTAAAGCAGTGTAACGCAGAGATTGCTATGATATTTAATGTTCAGAGTGGCGCCGCCAGAGGTAGGTGATTGGGGGCCCTACAGAAGATGATGCCTTAAAATCACCACAGATAAACCGAGAAAGTGTAAATTGTGCGTAATCACATCGGTGGTAGTTTGCACTGGGCGCAAATCCTTCCGTTTTTGGTACCATTTTGCTTGTAATGTCCTGGGGGGAGTAGTCCAAGGGGAGGGATGTCCCCATATCCCCCGTGGGAAATTTTTGTTCATTGCTCATTTAAGATGGCTTAGAAACAAAATGATGCTATCTTTGACATCTTTCGAGCTGATCATGGATCGAAAAACTTTCACAATTAAGTGAATTCTTACTTTTGGTTGACTGCAAAGGAAAGGTGTTGTCTAAGTGGAAGGGTAACTACTCCTCCCCTTGAAAAATTCTTGTTTAGGTGAGGTGGGTTTTGATAAAATGGTAGTATCTTTGGCAATCCTTCAATTAATTACATCCTTAGAAATTATCGTTATTCAGTGATATTTTGACTGTGGCATGGTACTCGTTATAAAAAATGCGTAACGACAAATACATGCTATGAATGTTACTGCATATGCTACCCATGATATTAGATTGTTCTAAGATTCTGTATTGATTGTGGGGTCCCTGCAGAGGTTGGAGATGCACTTTTTTCGGAAAAGTGTTATGGTCAGAATAATTTATTTTCTCACCAGTAATGGTTATAAGATGTAGATGGTTAACCGTGATGAATGAGTGTGAAGAGCGCCTACATTTTGCATTGAAAATCATTTCCATAACAAAAGTTGAGTGCAGACTTTGTACTGAGAAACTTTAAATTCCTGACAAAATGCATTCTCCAATTAAAGAGCGAGCCTTCTGTCTGGCACTTTGTATGAGCTTTCTATTTTCATAAAATAAGTCTTCCCCTGAATTCCACTACTTTGTATTCTTGCAATGCTGTGCTCCTCCATAATGACTACTGTGCACAAGAACAATCGGCGTAATTGTAGAAACCTCACCATTGCATAGTGCGAGTTTGTTTGAGACGGCATTAATGTAGTAAAGACAGCCATACGGTGAGACTGCACGCGTGCTCCGAAAATTTTGGCACTTTGAGATGAATTGCGAGAATTTTGATTGTTTAAAAACGGCCTGTAATATAAAGTTATTAAAATAGAGTCATCAATCCGTCAGAAACACACCTCACCCTATCCCCTACAGAAATCTTTAGCTTAAACGCCTTTGTGGCTCAGCTTAAAATTTTGGGGAAAATTTTCGAAAATCGATTGGTGGCACGTGCCTCCCATGCCCCCTGCCGGCGCCACTGAATGTAAATATTTTCAATATAATGTTCGATACGAAGGTTCTCATATCTTGTTTTTTTAACCTCTTTTGGTTTTCATATCATACCCATGAGTACTTAGTTATCTAATTTTGGTAATAACAAAAAAAAAAAAGAAACAAAACAGGCAATAATGAGAAAAGCATCAGATACTGTAGTTTTTCTTCTTCGAGGCAAAAGTAAAATGCACCCTTGGCCCTCACAAAGAGCAAAGATAGTAGTTACCCCACTTTAGTATTCAAGTGAAGTCTGTAAAAGTTTATGTAATCGCCCATTTTAGTACATCTTTTACACAGAATGGACACTCAGTCCAACTTATCCAATAGATTTTATAAACCAGAGTTCCCAGAGTCCGTCAAAATTACTTCTTCAGGGTTTCTTGGTTTTCCTTAACACCATGAGACACCCCCACACCGGGGGGGGGGGGGGTGTGCGGGTGTCTCATACCCCAAAGTTCGTCAGAGCGACGATACTCGGAAAATCTGAAATTCCAGTTGGAATTTCTGATATCTCAGTTTAGCACATTTTTCCGACTGAGCCTTTGTCAACTAGATCAAGTGAGAATAAAGCCAAACGTTATTTTCCTCACGTAAAATCGAATCAAAACTGTCCTTTTTCCCAAATTCTTCTCAAACTATTAAAGGGGAACTATAGTGGCCATTTGACCCTTTACATATGTGTAGTATACATATAAATACTACAGATAATCTCTACCTGGTGGACCTTACATGAAACCTTTATTAAGAATAATATATTTCAAATTTCCCTCGCTTGCTGTCATGTGCGCAGACATATTCGAAAGAAGACGACTAGATATCAGCTGATTGCTGACGTACAACCTGCACCTCACGATTTCCAGAGCAAAATGTTGCCAACTCAAATAAATTTAAATAGGCCTTCTTAATTTTTCTGAGTGGCGGTTCAAAATTTCAAAATTATGTATTTTAAATCATAAAAAATATAGAGTGTATAACAAAAACTTCTGTGGGATTTTTATGCCCCACAGCTGAAAATACTAAATAGTTCTTGCCCATTTATTTTTCGTAGTATTGCAAGAGGATGCTATCAAGGAATACTCTGTTTCAGTGGTTCCATTTTCCGAGCCCATGATATCACGCTGAAGGGCTGTGTTCATGCGGTGTTTGGATAGTTCTTCATAAAGATTTCTATACGTAAATGATGATTATCTGTTTTTACTCTTATGTTACCATAAAAACATTAAGAGATTCAACTCTTCGGTAGTAGTCATGAAAACTTAAGGAAACTCTGATCCACTGAGGGAAATGTTTGTCTAACTTATGGAAACACTATTCTCCTTAAAACACCATTCGTTCGAGACGAAAGTCTTGTGATATTTTCTGATTTAGTGCATATAATGAGGATTTTGCGTAGACACTGTGAAGGACGATATCGATTATTGCATATTTGGTGGAGTACTGGCCTCATTCTTTCAGCAACACCTTGAAATGTCAGTCGAGAGTTGTATTTGAGTCTGCCGGAAGCAAGCCTAACCATTCTCCGCGATGTGTTCCCATCATGGCTGCCTCGAGCTATCGGTAACAGACACAGCATTTCTTTTTGGTTGAGTAAGCTTCAATCAGACGCATTTTGTCTGGTAAGAGACTTCTGTGTATTGTTTGAATATTTTACTTTGAATTTTACAACTTTTATTGGCAGATTAGCTGTTGAGAGTTTAGAAAAATCTATAACGTTTTGACAAGTATGATCGAATCCCTTCGGACTACGGCGATGCAGTGCAGTGGTCAGTACCGTACCATGCATGTGTGTGATACACCATATAGAGTCAATATGGATTTCGAGCTGCACTTATAGTGTAGGGGGAAGGATTTTCTCGAACTTTTTAACTGGTTAAAAATCATACGTAACAAGTAAGAAGAAGGCTGTATGATGATATTAGATAGTAATGTACAGATTTCTGGATTTTAATGGTAAATTTAACCGCTACATTTTTTGAAAATTAAAGATAGTTTTGACGTTACCGTGAATACTGTAGGTGTGTGCTTACAATTAACTACACAAGCAGTTGTTGTAAAACCCGCGGCGAGGTACAGGTGTGACATCACAGTTCCGTTGCATTGTGGGTGATTTCACAATATCATGACTGCCTACGCAGTGGCGTTTAGTGAGTTTCAAAATTTTTTTGAAAAATTCGTGTTAAATAAGATATTGAGTTATATTAGTTGTTAATGGTATCACAATGCTTGGAAAAATGTGTTCTAAATGTTGTACTTGCTTAGGAAGCTGTACAATTGTTTCCCTTTAACTGGGACGTTAAACCTCATCTAACTAACTAACTAACTAACTAACTAACTAACTAACTAACTAACTAACTAACTAACTAACTAACTAACTAACTAACTAACTAACTAACTAACTAACTAACTAACTAACTAACTAACTAACTAACTAACTAACTAACTAACTAACTAACTAACTAACTAACTAACTAACTAACTAACTAACTAACTAACTCAAACTATTAAAATTTTCGCGCGCTCCGCGCGCTTCAAACCTTACCTCAGTGCTATTTTTATTATCAATATCTTTCGATAGCAACCTTCGGAGAAGCAGAACAGCAGAAGTTGAAAGCTGTTTACAGATTATCCAGTCAAAGACTGGCTTTTTGAGTGGCATGTTGGTTTGTTGGGCAATTGAAAGTATCTCGATTTAGATTCTGAATGCAGGTTTTGTCATTGAAATCTTATTAAATGAAAATTTCGACGCGCTTCGCGCACATACGTCACGATTTGCAATCAATCTCATAAACATTATTAACGTAATTATACCAGTCACAGTTCTAGGGGAGCTAGGGGGCTTTAGCCAACCAAAATTTTTCCAAGCCCCACAGAATTGTGCCAAATTTTATAAAGACTTTTATAGGTGAAGACATAAATATACTCAGAAAATAATCCAAATGTCTATTTATGAGGCTTGTAGCCAGTAAGTTCTTTTTATAACTTCAAAAAATTTTCACGCGCTAGGCGCGCTTTCATCTATAATTTTGTCTAGTGGTAACGCCCCCGTTTCAAATATATTGGATTTATTCAATGTTTCCACGAATATTGTTCTTCCGTGTAAACGTGATTCTAGAGAAATACGAAAATGCATCGTTGCGAAGTTTTTTCCTCTTTTTCCTAACTTTTGGAAGATTCTTTCTTCAGCCTCGCCATCTTGGCAAACATATTTTGTAAGGAAAAGATTTTTCAGTTTCGTCGGGGAGCCTCAATGGGTAAGATAAAGAATGTAATCCCCGACGACGACCATGCAGTCGCCCCAACAAATTTCATGGTTTTGCCCAGTTTCTTCAATAAAAACCGAAACTTTTTCAACTTTCCTAAATAAAAAAAAAATGTTAAATTTTTTTTCAATATAATCCCAAATTTTTCAGCGAGCTTCGCGCGCCTTATATTACCTTATATTACGAGTTCGTCAACCTATGTCATCTGTCGGGACTTAGAGTAGTTGGCCTCCAGTCAGGGCACTTCTTCGACTTGTCGGCAAATCAAAGCACCACCCATGGCTGAGCCTGCATGCAGGTTTTTTATTTTGGCATTAAAGTATATTTCCAAATTTCGGCGCGCTTTTCGCGCAATCCTCACAATTCACGTTGTATCACTTACGGACTATAAGCACAAACGTACCAGTGAACTTTTATAGCATAAACCAGGCGTACATTCTGAAACGTGCTTGTTAATCCTACACCCCTTTGGCTATACCTGTCTTGCAGTCTGGGAGGTCTAATATCACCTTTCTGCACCTATACTCTCCCTCCCGCCCATTCCCCATTACATTCTTGGATTATTTGATTTTACACTTGCAAGATATTTTACAATTTGTTTTTTGAATTTCTAGTTTGTTACTTTTTCTTCTGGCACCGGCAATTTTGAATCGTTTCCACTTGTTTCGGTTCTGATCGATTCATCTACCCAGGCATGTAGCACACACAACTTACAACGTACGTACGTATGCAGTATATTAGCGTTACTAGTGGCAAGGCACACGCCTATTTCGCGCATCATCAGCAGGAGGTTCATGAACAACATTGTGGATTTTGCAGGTACTGAAACTGTTTTTTCAATCAATGAGTTTGTTTTTCGTGGTAGACCTAGGCCCTAACGCTAGCCTAAGTTAGGCTAACGTTAGTACTGTTAACGACAGTAACAAGTGTACTGTTACACCAGACACACTGCACGCATGGCTTTGATAAGTATCGGTATCGGATCGGATCGATAAACCAAGAAGCGTAACCGGATGTGACGTAACGAAGTCGGCGGGTCCTAGAATTTATTCTACTTTGGCGGCTACTCAGCTCCTTTAACAAAACTTTCTCAAAAGGGAGGGGGAGGGAGCACCCCCTCCTCTTAGACCCCTCCCCCAGGACGGCACCTTTATATAGTGACGAAGGATCCCCATTGCTGTATACAAACGCGGGGCGCATAAAAACGAAGGTGCAATTTACGAGCCGCCACTCATTTGGAAACAGAATCCAGCCAGTCGAAAAATTAGAATTCACTTAATTATGGACATTTTCTAGCCATATATGATCAGCTCAAAAAATATCCCAAAGGTAGCATCGTTTTGCATCTAAGCAACCTTAAAACAACAAAAAATTTTCTCAGGGGAGACCCCTCCCCTAAGAAGGCACCTTTATGAAGTGACAAAGGAATGATCCCCACTGCTGCATATAAACGCAGGGCGCATAAAAAATGGTGCAATTCACGCGCCATCATTCAGTTGGAAAAACCATCCATCCAGTCGGAATTTGGGACCTTCGCATCCCCCCCCCCAAACATATGATTCTAACTACCGCCCTGGGTCCGATACGCTTGTGGTGAAAGTAACTCTCGACAAATTCACTTAATTTCTTCCAGGAGTCCTCTTTTCCTTTTTTTTTCTTCTACAACTTCTTCGACGTCTTCTTTTCGCCTGGAATCCCATCTTTCTTGAATACGAGAACAAATTGACCCGTTACGTGGTTACGAATGGCAGTGAAGAAAATAACAACCGAAAGGCACGTGGAACAAAGGGGAGTTCCCTTGATGATACTGTCCTTCTTTCAGTCAGTTATATGATCCTGCATTAAAGATATGATTTAAAATTGGAAGCGAAAGTAACGAATGTTGGAAAATTTGTGTTGGGGTAAACGGCAATCGTATAAACATCATGGCACTTCACTTTTAACAGAAACAAATTCTTGTATTTGTGACATTCACCAATTTATAGCATAAAGGTGAGCCTTAACCTAGGTAGGCGTATTTAATGGGAACTCTCACCGAAATCTCTTACCGTGAAGATCGGCCTACCGGGTTGTCCGACCATGGCATCTGCTAGCAGATTTTTTGACATCTCTAAACCGCAGGGATAAGAATGATATTGCCTCTCAGAAACTGCGATTCCATACGTGACAATTTGACTGGATTAATGCCATCCTTGTTTTCAACTAATCGGTACCAATCTCCCTGATTCAAAGTTCGTTTTATCTAACATATGGATTTCAATTTCTTCTAATACTTCCGTATATTAGCGTGATTTCATTCCAAAAACGTTAACTTTGTAGATAAATGTCCATTATGAGATTTTTAAATACAAAAATTTCGCACGTGGTCATTGTATCAGAGAGCTGCTACTAGATCCTGAAACTGAAGACAGGCAAGCTTGTCCTACATTCCAGAGGTTATTTTTCTAATGATGTCCTAAAAGGGAAAATGCAGTCCTCCAATTTAAATTAGTGTGCCTCGTCATCCCAATTCAGGAATGGCCCCTATGAATCATGTGACAATACTTTTGTTACTTATTGTTAAATTTATGCCGAATAACTCCTTGCTTAACTTTCAATGTTCTTTTTTTTTACAGAAAGATAATGATAGATACTTGTAAGCAAAGTCAGAGGAGATTTGTAAGATTTAGCAAATTTTTGAAAATAAAGTTAGGACGACTGCTTTCTTCCTATAATCTGTTAACTCAAATACTGACCTTTGCATGGATGGACCGTTAAATGTTCACTGATTGTAATGTCCTGTTGCACGGAACCCATTCACCTAAAAATGAAAGGAGTTTGCGTCAAATTGATAATTGCTTGAAAAATCATAGCAAAACACACACACACACACACAGTTGTGCTTTACATACTGTTTGAGGACCTCAGTGTTTACTCTATTGTGCTTGCTTCCTTAACCCTAACTTTAACAATAGACTCTCTAGTGCTAAACTTCTGAAGACACGAGAAATCTATTGTATTTCCTTCTTATGACCTGAAATACATTGTTTAGGTCCTCAATCTGAATGGAAAGTAAGTGCACACACACACACACACACACAAATCAATCAAACATCACTTTCTGTAAGCATCTCTTTTACATCTCATTAAATTCCATGCCACTATGTTTGACCTACCTCTTGTGCATACTTCTCTTCAGTTACTTCTTGTCCTCCGTACATCTAAAAAAATGTAAGAAAACCTTTTAAAAGTTCTGTCTTAAATGCACGGAATTTATTATATTGGTAAAGGTTTCGTCTTACGCTTTATTTTGAAGAAAAAACAGTTTGAGTCTCGTTACAACTTAAATCTTACTTTAGCACGGTACACCTAGAAACAACAGACTCATTGTAAGTTGCTTGGAGGTATTACTTTTACAACAGTATGATAAACTTTTAAAGAATCATACCACTGAGATTATGACGACCTTCTGTTCGAAATAGGATTGTTCATTAATTGCTAGTTAACTAATTAGCGACAGGTGCTTATAAAGCGCTACATGAAATGCATCAACGCGCTACACTGCATGATAACCTAGTAAAAATTGCTAGCAAAAAGGTAAGTCTTGTATTGGTCTTAGAAAACATGCAATACTGAAACTTCCCTTACATAATATGGAATATTGCGGAGGGTTTGACCACCAATTTTCTAACGAGACACGCGCTTTACCAAGTGTAATACTTAAATATCATGGAACTATCATGATTATTGACAACATACGTAGTATAATGAAGCCGAAATGCTCCTTTTCTCATGACGCCTTTTACTTTGTTATTCACTTTGTTATGACAATGAAAAACATTAGCAACTGTAATAATTACTTTAAGTATCATTTAAATACAACAATTATGGGTAATTTCCTTTATATTATATAATCATAGCAACAACTCTCAGACATCGAGCTTATGTGATGTTTGAAGTCTGGAGGCGACACTTTTTGAATCCTTGGCGAAGGCAAGATGAATCTGTGCAAGTAGGATGGTGTGTGTGTGTGTATGTGTCTGTGTATTGTTTACCTTAAACACGATATCTCAAGATAGGAATGATGGATACTTTTCATACTTGGTACATAAATTACCCACATTCCGAGTAAGAACCCTATTGTTTTTGTTGGGGGTCAGAGGTCATATCAGGTCACCGCAGCTCAAAAATATTGTTTTTGTTAGATGTCAAAGGTTATCTGAGGTCACTGAAGGTGAAAAAACAAATACTTGGCAATTGCTTGCTAACGCTATAGCTTAAGATGTGAATAATAGATACCTCCCATACTTCTTCTTTGTCATATTGAGAGGAAGAATTCTATTGCTGTGGGAGGAGGTCAGAGGTCACAGAGGTGAAAAACTTATACCTTGTAAACTTTATTTCTAAAGATAAGAACCATAGGTAGTTTTCGTACTTAGCATGTGGATGCATTATTCTCAGTAGATGGAGGTATTGAGGTCAAAGGTTATCTGAGATCATTGGAGATCAAGTGGCTGTAAACCTTGTAAACTGCTTACATACATGATATTTTTAGAGGGACGCAGCTCATAAGTGGCATATCTTGAAAGCCCTCATATTGAATAAAAGAACTGTATTGCTTTTATGGAAGTCGAGGTCATTTGGGTTCACCAGAGGTTGAATGTGGTAACTCATAAATATGGTTTTTCATGAGGGGTAACCTCGATCTTTTAGGTGGCTTTCCTCCCGTTTGTCTGGGTTTTATACTATACCATCAAAATCGGTTACATGTGTGATGAAGTTAATGAAGTTGGTCTGAAGCACCCTTGTGTGGACCAGTGAAATATGGGACTTTGTTTGCTTCTTGCTGAATCCGCTCAACTTAGTTGAAGCCATTTAAGTTAGTTCTCACTATTGCATGGCCCTCTGATGGCTTCTGAATTACCTCTTGTCTCAGTTCAGAGATGATACTCTTTTTGTGAGGAGTTTCAGGTTTTAAAGTTACCTGCAGAGGGTATGTTTCAGAGGCAATTAACTAAGCCCACAGGCGAAGGGGGCTGTGCTCGACTGGGGGGGGGGGTGAACACTGGAATTTTTTTAATATTTCAGGGGCCTTTGGATACAATTTGATGTAAAAAATTGGGTTCATTTTAAGTAAAATTACTGCAAAGTTTGACATTTTACAGAAGGAACGAATAAGGGGTTTCTGTCCTTGAATTTGAGGTGGTGGAGGTATACTTCCGCTCCACGACATTTTTGATTGGGGGCTTCCCCCAGCCCGGCCCCCGCTTCTTACGCCTATGACTAAGTTTTTTTTTTTTGGCTTCGAGTTATGATTTATTATCCTTCCATCTTTAATCCAGTGACTTGCACTTGCAATGACTGCAGAGCTTTGATTTTGTGCATTTTAGTTCATAATTTAGCAAAAATTGACGAGTCTTCATCATGGTTTACAATCTCGTAATTTGTAGAAACAAATTACTGCTTTCCTGTGACAAAAACGTGCACACTGTTTGAACTAAACATCGATAGGGAATATTTACTCACCTCCCAGTGACCAGTCTGAAAATTCAAGTCGTAAAGTTCACCTGGTTTTGAAAGCCATTGGACTGTAATTAAAAGGAAAAACATCCGTCAGCTACAATTTATTTGTATTATTTAAATTGAAAGTAAAAGTTGAGTTACGAAACAAGTGTTACAAATGCATAGTTGAGTATTTGTACTCATAATAACAAGGCCTGCTATATAATTGTGCAGTGTCTTTTCGGATGAAAGTAATCGACTTTGAGGTTTGGCACCGACCTTACTTTTTCACGCCTCTCTTGTATTATTTTATTTGCTCTTTTTTTACGTTTCGAGCGCCAGTTATTCTTGGCAGTTTGTAACAAATTGCATCTATTCTATTGCCGTTTGCAAGTAACGTCTACACAAATTCTATGTACAAGTAGAGACCAGCAGTTTCGGGACTACAATCCGAATACGAGCTGACGTTACGTGAAAATTTCGTGTATGGTCGAACAATTCCGACGGAGAAAGGATTAACCCGAAAGCCCAAAGGCTTAATGTATACCTTGCCGAAAGGAAATGGTTTGCCGCCCTGAGGTTTATCCCTCAAAGGATGGAAGTCTACTTCGGAGGTAGTACTTCCATACTCAAAGTTATCTTCCTGGAAATACCTTGTTTTACGAAATTTTCACAAACCTCTGGTGATGACCTCACATGTCCGTTGAACTCCACCAAAAAGAATGGGGTTCTTGTAAACAACATGGGTCGTTCACCTGCTGAATATTAGATCTCTCAGTGTAGCATACCATTTTCCCCCAGTTTTCCTAGTTTGACCTCTTTTGACCTCAAATGATCTTTTACAGCCACCATAAACAATTGAATTATTGAACGCAGTATGGGAACATCTACATGCCAAGTATGAGTTAGATGAGGTTTTACGGCTCAGTTGCTAACCAATTGGTTTAAGTCGGGCCGGCCACGGCCTTTTCTCCAGTTGTTACTCACTGACTTGTTTTCCCTATTCCATTGCCTATGCTGAGCACTAAGCACAATGGCAGTAGATTCCATTTTTAAAGTCTTTGGTATGACCCCGCCAGGAGTCGAACCCCAGACCTTCCGGCTGCAAGTCGGATGCTCTAACCACTTGACCATGGGCAAACATGCACCAAAATGCTTCCCTGGGAGATTCTAAGAATTCCAAATAGTATAATAAAATAAGCTTTCCAATGAGTTTCTACCTTCTAAAATAAGTTAAAGTGAAATTGAAAGTTAAAGTGGCCCTTGGCCCGGAACACTTGAAAACCCTTACCTATCGTGCTTACGAGCTTTTCACCATACAACCTCTAGTGACTCCATATAACATTCACCTCCACCAAAAACAAAAGGCGTCTTCTACTTGGTAGGCTATGGGACATATAATTATGAGATACCTCAGTTTACAAAGTTTTCGTAGTTTCACCGCCGGTGACTACAGAAAACCTTTAAACTCTTCTGAACACAACAGGAGTATTTTTTAAGTACTTTTCTACTTTGAGATATGGTGTTTACGAGGTTTTCCGTTCTTGACCCCTGGGGAACTCAAATGACCTCTGACCTCCAAAACGGTAGGGTTCTTTCTCTCAACATGATTAATTTATATACCAAATTTGACCAGAAAGCCCATAGGCTTAGTGATTCCTTGCCGAAAGGGGGGTGTTTTATTGCACTAAGGTTTCATCCTTCAAATTTATACTTCTTTAATAGATCATTTTTGCTATCTTTTAACAATTTGACCTCTGCTGACCTCACTTGACAAGCGGAGCGCTGTTCTACTATGCCATCAAAGAACTCGTTAGATGTATGGTATTCCTAATCATACGATAGTTACAGCATTCTTTACAAGTGTTCATAAGTGCTCATAACTAGGTACTTCAAACAAGCATTATTACTGTAACAGTTATGCCCGTGAAAAAGTAAATAATGTTCTCTATACTTTTCTTTGGAATGGTACAAAAATTCAGCCCTAACTTTCGTTGATCACGAAACGTCGGACACAATTTGGAGGTACCGCCCACTGTCTATTTAGTTTACGAGGTTTTCGCAGTTTCACCTCTGATGACCTCAGAAGACCTTCGACCTCCAACAAGTCCATAGGATTCCGTCTCTCTTAATATACACATCTTTATACCAAGTATGAAAAAGTATACATCATCTCTGTCTTGAAATCTGCGTGGTTTTGTCAAGGTTTTCGTTTGTTTTACCCCTGATGACCTCAAATGACCTCTGACATCCACTGAAAAATTAGGGTCCTTCCTCTTAATATTACAAAACTATATACCAAGTACGAAAATTTTCCATCATTGCTTTCTTGAGATTTCGTGTTTACAAGCAGTTTCTAAGAATTTCGTATTTTTCACCTTCGGTGACCTCAGAAAACCTTTGAACTCTACCAAGGCCAATAGGGCTCATCTTCTGACTAAAACGCATCAACATGTCAAGGCTGAATAACACCCATGTTTCCTAAATAGAGATATCATGTTTCCAAGGTTTTCGGTTTTTACCTCTGTTGATCACGCATGACCTTTGACCGCCATCAAAAACAATAGGGATCTGCCTCTCAATATGATAACCTGCACTTCTTAAGAATTTCGTATTTTCACCCCCGGTGACCTCAGATAAACTTTGACCTTTTCCAAAATCAATAGGGCTCATTTTCTGACTGAAAATCATCCACGTGCCAAGTATGAAAAGCATCCATGCTTCCTACCTAGAGATATCGTGTTTTAAAAGGTTTCAGCTTTTTGACTTCTGGTGACCTCACATGACCGCCACCAAAAGAAGACGGATCTTCCTCTCAATATAATAATTCTATAATTGTAATCTCATGTAGTACAGTAGTTGTACTAATTGAGAGGGACGCCATTTTTTCGTTTATCACTAAGATTGCAGATTATGGTGCAATACCTCATTTCCATAATTTTGAGACTGTGCACACGACACCTAGTCTGTCTGGTTTCCCCCTCCCCTGTGATTGGTCCTTGTTGATGGCATGGTACACTTTCAGCCAATCAGAAGCCTTATCCCATAATAGTAGATTTTCTGTCTTCAATCAGAAGTTTCTAGCCCACGCCACTCGTGTTCTAGACTTCTCAGACGAAACATGTAGTCAACTTGTATGTAGCTGATCATCAACATGGCCGGCCTTTTTTTAATTGTGTGATTTTCATCAATATTTTGAGGAAGAATCAGTAATAAAATCAAGACCAATCGAGTGAAATGAAATCAACATGAACCCTCTCAAGTTGTTTTTGCTGTCATTTCTTTTATGGAGCTACACCCTAGGATCCCGTACCAAGCCTTCGCATGAGCGATTGGCCCAAACACGATAATAATAATTCTTTATTCCAAGTATGATAAGTATCCATCCATCCATCCATCCATCCATCCATCCATCCATCCATTCATCCATCCATCCATCCATCATTGCTATCTTGAAATATGGTGTTTACAAGCCAAGCGTCACAAACACACATTCATACACACCGCTAAACACACAATCGCCAGCGTGATTGCATAGATTTCTTTTGCCTCTGGCAAGGAAACCATAAAAGCAAAGAGTGGTGATTGATATCCATTCTTTTAGTTATAATTTAGTTTGATTTAAGAGACAAAGAATATTAGTCAAACTCTGTGTTTTAAGAAATCATTACTATCTACCAAATAACAAAATATTTTAATAATCTCCTTTCAAGTTTTCTTGAGGTTGAAAAGAAGAGGCCTTCATAATTTTGAAGAAGTCAAAGCTTAAGTCGACGAATAAAGTAAACAAAAGTAAACAAAATTTCTTGTAGAATGAGATATTCACCTTTGACTTGTGCTTCCTGAAGTAAAGCTAGAAGGTCCTTATTTTCTTGAAGTGACTCGGGAACCAGGGAACGCCAAAAACTAAGAAACGAAAAGTTATTTCATTGACGCTATTGTTTCCAAAATTCTTAACACAGAATTTTCATTGTCCCAAGTGTACCATTTTGATTCACATTCCCAAATAGTAAGCTACCAGAAAAATCTGTGACTGACACAAACTGTCTTATGTCGTCCGGTATGAAACGTGGTTTTAATCATAATACGGTAGAAGAAGCTTAAAATAATGAACGGTTATACCCAGACAAGTTCAGTTAATCTTTTGCAGTTATTTTTGAATGAACAGAATGCGTCGTTAAGTGTCGGAAAGATGAAATACACATGGATACTCACAAGAGTGTTGTTAATATCAAAAACCTTTGAAGAAATACAACTGACAGAGATAAAACAAGTTTTTGTCCCAAGGTATTCTTATATGCACTACCTATTGTCGTGACATGAAGAAACAGAAGCTTCACCCTCCTTAAATGTACCAAAACCTATTCACAAAAATCATGATTAAGATCGTTTAGACATGCCAACACCAGGGAGGTGTAATTAGTTATTAGCTAATAACACCTCCCTGCCAACACAAGGACAATCCATAATTCCGTATTATCCAAGATAACTTGAAGGTAGTATGTAAAGCCGATGATATTTAAAGACCCACATAATAAGTAGATAATAGCAATAACTTACACGATCTTTTCGAGAGTCTCACTTTTTGTAGCTAATTCCAAAACTTGACAAACTTTTTGTTCTGTTAACGCTTTCTTTTCCTCTTCGATGCGGACTTCTTTAAATATTTCCAGCTTAAGCGTCAGTCCGTTTTTAAGTTTTATATATCCATTCTGAATGTCTACGTCTATAAAACACTCCGTTATCCACAAAGGAGGAATGGAAATCTAAAAGAACCAACATAATCTTGCAATATGTCAGTTTGTACGAAATTCATACAAATCTTTTTTATGCTAGAGATTATAGAATTCAACATTTGAAGAAACTAAAAACATTAGCACTAGGTATTATTTAAAAATTTGATGTAAGGAAAATTTCGGAATGTTTTCTTTTAATTATTGAAGGAACTGTATCTCAAAAACATTGTCTGACTCGAAAATAATTTCATTAAAAAAGCTTCTACTTTGAGAAAATTATTTGAATACAGCATTAAGTTATCTCGGAAGCTAGAGCGTCACCCGGTCATTCACAAACTCACGTAATTACACTATAGAATACGCATGGAATACAAACCAAACAAACTGAAGATTTCTGAAATCCTACCAATTAATTTAGTGTTATTAGAATGTAAATTTAGTACTTCAAAGACTACATATTTACCTCCAAGCTATGAGCAATTTCACACAGCTGTAGCGTAGACATCCGGAACAATTTGCTGTCTTCCTGTCGTATTTCAACAAATTTAAAATCCTTGAAAAGGTCTTTCAAAGCCTGTTTGGTATTATCCAAGTTGCCAGTTTCTTCTAAATCATACAGTATCACTAGTCTGTCCCCGACACCATCAGGTTGTTTTTTGAAGTATTTTTTCACTTCTTCTGAAGCTGCAAGATGAAGACCACAGGAGAAACGGTGAAAGTAATGATGTTCACAAGGATCGACCCCTATGTACTTTTTGGCATCTTCTCTCCCGTACGTTGAAACTCTGTATGAAAAGTAGTGCGCTGCATACCAGTCACATATTAGTTTGTTGCAAAACCTGACCTCTAATTGATCGTCATACAGTCCCTCAGCTTCAACCAGGATTCCAAGGTCTACACATTCCTGGTACAAGGCTTCGCCGATTTCTTTACAAGCATCCTCCTTATTCCACATTATTTCAGTGCGTTTACTGGCATGCCTAAGCAAGCCTTGAAAGGCGAACCTATCTAGCTTGCGATGGTCACTTTCTATTAAGAGATCTGATTGGTTCTCTTGGTTGCTAATTTCACTTCGCTTGTGATCGAAGAAACGTGAGATGAAATATTTAAACATAGTGGTTACACTGTAGAACTTTGGCATTGTGTCAATCTCTCCCGTAATTCCTAGAAACGTAATGAAAAATACAGGAACTTGACAGATATCATCAAGACTGGGTGCTTCTTGCAAACGTTTTCTCAGTTCCTTCAATTTTTCCATTTCATAGTTAGATTGCCTGCCGTCAGTTTCGGTATAGGGATCTTCTGGCATTATCTCGTGATAAAATGGTTCAGTCTGAAAGAAAAGTTGTGAAGATTTAGTGAATATTGTTAAATACGTTTCCGAAAACTGCCTGATGAAACCGGACAATTCCCAAGATTAACAAGGTTAATTATTAATACTGAATTCTGCAAACTGTTTTGAACTTCCTGATTGTGATGAATTCAAAGATGCTTGAACCATGGAGCTACTAGCTCCATGCTTGGACTAAGTTCAAAATGATTTCCTTGTCAATTGTGAATAAAGTTGCCCCCGTCAAAAAAAATTGCATCCTAGTCAAACAGAGAACTGAACCTTGGATCAGTGCTGGAATACATAACTTGATCCGACTGCGAAATTTCAATTTTGCTTGCCATGAAGACACCTAATCTAATTGTTACTTATCTGAGAAACAAGACTCAGAACTTATTCGTAAGCCTTAAGCTGGTTTCTTTGCTAACAAAGCATAGAAATCCCCTAAAGAACTCTGGAAAGATTTAAAGTATGTAGGTGTCCCTGCAAATAAGCAAAGTAAGGTCTCTTAGAGTACAGGGTACCGGTAAGTTATCAGTACTTCGATATCCGAAAGGTTGCACAAATATTAAGGTAATACTTAAGTATTGCCTCCAACCATAGTGAACAAATATAACGTTGATCGGGCAAATTAAGTAACCATCACGTTTCAAATTTTATAAGAATTGAAGATCTGTGCTAATAATTTTGGTTTTGTTCCCCTCAGTGAGAGTGAAGTGTTAGCCATCATAAACAATCTGTGTTCGTCCAAAGCTACTGGTCTTGATGAGACGCCTGGAATATTCCTTAAGATAGTTCCGTTTTACATTGTTTCTCCACTGCCCACATATTTAATCTCTCCCTACAGTCTGGTATTGTTCCTGGTGTTGTCAAACGTGTAAGAGTTGCTCCTCTTCACGAGAAATGAAATTAAACGCAAGAAGGAATTATTGCCTAGTGCCTGTTTTTAGTATAGTCTCAAACTCCAGACTGAAAATATCTCTTTTGTGAAATATTTGGGAGCCATGCTTGATGCTAACCTGTTTGGTGAGAGGACGCGCCAGGATGGTATAAGAAAGATTATTAGTTGATTAAAATTTCTGGAGAGAATAAGGCACATGCCTTGATGGTTCTTCTAGAAAGTTACTGGCCAATTCTTTCATTTTATGTTTTCGTTTATGCCTGTTGCTCGTGGTTTGGAGGGCTTTCGGTTAATTTAAAAACATGCTACTGGTCTGCCAAAATAAAGTTATACGTTTCGTGCTGGATCTGCATCCTCGCACCTCTCTTAATTCCATACATCTTTAGTGCCCCCCCCCCGAAATTTCGTCCAGGCTACGGTCCTGGATAGGTAAAGCTTCTATCCATTCAAGTGGTTCACGAGACGGGGGCTGCAATGTGTGAAAACAGCTGAGTAGATGAGCAGTTATGCTATAGTCTTTAGATCTATGGACGTGAACATTATGATACAGGCGTTGAGGGTGGGTGGGGCACGGCCTGCTACATTTAACTGTAGAAACAAATTCGTGTTATAGTGTGAAATCGTCTGCAATTTAGGGGGATTGAAAGGTCAAATTTACGCCATAAAGGCGTTCTAGGGTGATCAAAGGCACCAGCTGGCAAGGAGACGTTCTATACCGTGGACTACTGTGCCCCTTCACCGATTTAGCAAATCTCCCTACAAAAGCATAATGACGACAAACAACACTTATTGCATGGGGGTGAGTGTACGTCTAATGGTTGTCAGTCTAAACTTATAATGATCCAAAAGAAATTGAAGCGAAAGATTTCTACAGGAGGTGAGATGAAATTCCTTTAGGGGTAGTTGCATGATGTTTTTTTCTTGTTTTGTAACATAAATCGTTCACAAACTGTCTATAGTTTCGTACTTTTCCTTTTGTTTAATTCTTTTACATTTTCTTTTCATTATCATCCCAAACGTTTCTGATTCGTTCATCCACACCCCATTTTCAACTCTCAACTGACGTTATAACTAACATAACGCTTATTATGGCAAAACCTATTTTCAGAAAACTTTCTGGTTCTGCGCCTGATGTGAATTGTCTTTAAGAATGCCCGGAATAATTCAAGATTACCCATCGAGGGCCCCCTCGCAAATACTTGAATCTGCACCTGAGCTGTGATTTTTTTAGAAATTAATAATTCACGTATTTTTTTATTGTTTTCTACCACAAATTTTTCACCTTACTACCTAAATTTTTCTTTCAATCCAATTCTTTTCCATTTTCTTCTCCTAAATCATCTCAGGCGTTTTTGTTGCATTCAGAAGTAACAGATCAATGTCTCACATTTAAGCTTTTCTTTACTGGAGTGTTTATGAGATAGAAAAGTTTGTAACTCCTTAGAGGGTTGCATTCTTCCCGCCTCCCACTCTTTTTTAAAGCACAGGTATATTTGAAGGAAAATACTGTTCCATAGTGGATCACAGAGCATATTCAAATCAGACTTATCTGAAAATGATGCCTTAAATAGAACATTTTGGCGCTTTTGCGCATAACTGTTTCTTTTTGCATTCCATACCCGATTAACATTATGACGAATTCATTATAGCAAAAATAATTTTCTGGAAACTAAATTTACGTGTCGCACATCATGCTGGAGTTCATGTTTTGACGTGACCTCAGCGATTCGCCCTAGACTACATCAGCTGCTCTAATAGTTGCATATACTCAGCCATTAACATGAAATTTTATAAAACCTGAAATGAAATTAACAGAGTATCCGGACCCGATTTTCTGTGTTCGAAATATGTTATCTAGTAAGAGCTTTCGGGGTCTTCACCCCCTAGCTCCTCTTCTAGGCTCCATCCCTGGACCCCATGGATACAAACTCGCGCTTCGTGCTCGTGGTGTACTAAAGATTCCTCATTGTAGGCCACCCTCGAAATTTCCTGAATCCGCGCCTGACTGACTCAGCATATTACATGTCAAGAAGTACTCTTCTTTGGCATTATAGTACACAGACTCGACAACACACATAATATTGATTCTGTACAAATTTTTGCAGGCCTTAGACTTTCCAATAAATGTTTCAAAACAACTGTAAGGTATCATGCAATGTAAGCTATAAGTGTCTTGAATGAACTAACCTCCTGCAAATCAGGCTCAAGTTCCTGTTGGTCGGTCTCTTGTTTCTCTAAGTCAGACTGACGCACAACTGTATTTGCATTTCGTAGTTTTTCTATAAAAAAGAAATCAAACTACTCGTTACACTGAATTAATTTTGCATGAAAAGTATTTGACAAAAAGACGGAAATCACTTCTCTTTGGTAAATTTAAACGTCCCAATTTGTCCAGGAGGATTTATATATCTAAAAACTGATCAAGTGTGATTTCGAGGTCTAAGTGCTTCACATCTATAGGGATGACTCCCCACTGCTTCTGGGAAAGTCATTCAGTGTTCTGCATGGTTTATCTCCTTTCCAAACAATTGCAATGTGAAATTAGTGTACAATCTAATCTGTTAAAATAATTTTCCTAAGTAAATGTCAGGCAGATATTTCACAATTTCAAGTTGTAGTTGGTCACCTTTCATTGAATTTAAAGAAATCCTTTGAGCGTGATATTTGTTTCAGTATCTGATTCGATAACACTACCAAAATGACTTTCACTCTAACAAACCTTGTGGTGTTTTTCTTTTCTCTCTACTTAAGATATTTACATCTATGAAAACGTTTTGTTGTTATTTCCATGTCCCACATGTTAAAATCTAAGTATTTTACTACCTCTGCTTTCACCATTCCGGTAACCAATAAGCCATTTTAAAAAATTTAAAGTGTTTCCTTTTTCATTATGGCGTCCTACTCCAACAATTAATTGGGAATCTTTAGAGCGTTTATTACCGGTACGTTTACATAGTTTCAAATAAATGATAAGTTTTAATTACTTTTTCGATAAACAAAATAGGATACCGCACATATTGCCAGTATAAAAGGTATAATGAAAACCACCATCCAGGTAAGGGAGCTTTTCGTAGGTTGCAGGGTAACTGCCGTTGGTGTAACACTTGTACCTGTTGAGCGAAAAAAAGATAAGGAAAGTAAATTTTTTAAGGTGGTATTGACAGGGTTGGGGAAAATAAAATGGACACAAATATTTGATAACCGCATAAAATTCTAATAACTCATCGATTCCATTCTAAGATGACACTGAATGACGTTTAATAGACTTTAAACTTTACAATATAGATATCACATTCCGATGCCACCAGAGACCATGAGTTGATTACAAGTTGTTAGAATAGATCTATTCTAAGCAAATACTCATGGGCACAACAAATGTAGCCATTGTTACTGAGTATACCAAGGCCATTCACCTAATTGGTTTTATTGTTATCAGCTTTTCCTAACAGGATTATCTCCTCTGCCCTTCATGGGTATGAGACTAGTGAAAGCTAAGTTCAGTTTCATTCTGTTGCAACTGAGGAAGGGCAAGGTGCCCGAAATATCTTGCAAATAAATGTATATTTTTCACACTGGATGTTATGAAAGCGTTACCACTCTCTTCTTTTCTTCTTATTTGTGGTATCCAGTACGCGTACCTTATTATGTCTATATATATATATATATATATATATATATATATATATATATAATATATATATATATATATATATATATATATATATATATATATATATATATATATATATATATATATATACTTTTTAGAGTACTTTTTACGTGAACAAGAAAAGTGTATCTTTTCGAAGCGTCTTGCAACCAGTATGCTCATTTTACCTTTTAACGATTTAACCACTTTATCATCTTATTGCATTGAAGATTTTGATGATCCATCTTACCTACGTGTTTTAATAAAACTTTTTATGGGTTGTTCTTAATATGTCATGCGTCTGGTGGCTTCTTATTTTCATCTATGTATATATATTTACTAGTTTCTGTAATTATATAAACATATTATGGCAAGTTACATACATAACATTGTATTTACTGTTTGGGTGATCAATAACACATCAACAGTAGCTCAAACTGATAGATCATTCTCTTCAGCTTTTGCATAAAAATATAAAACTTAAAATCGCGTTGGCAATAAGTTAATTTAAGTTAATTTAAAGTTACCATTTTGAAATAGGAGGTCAACTATGGTCCACATTTCAAGCGACTCGAATTCCTTCTCTACCACAACGCACTCAATGGTTAATCGTCGATGAGAGACATCAGTAATTGTGTATTCTGACGTAAGAGCTACGTCATATGTATAGCCATCGTTAGAAATAATAGCCGTCTGTTTTTGATTTTTGAAGTTAATTTTCGGTGATGATTCCAAATAACGAACTTTCCATAGGAGGGAAATTTTGGGACGGATCCCTTTAATTCCGCACGTCAAACTTCCTTCTGTTCCAGTCCTTTTGGTACAGTACTGGCTGTCACAACCATCTACTAGTGGATATCTTGGCTCTGGAAGAACTGAATACAGATTATGATGGTAAATTATTTTCACATTTTCTTGAGTTGAATTTCAAAGTATTGGTTTCATTTACAAATTGAAAATTTGACGCCATGTCAACTTCAAAGCCAAGAATATTGTTTTTGATAAACGTCCATGCTACGCGAAGTACTAACAAGTTTCTACTGTCAACCATTTTATTGCTAGACAAATGTAAAATTTGTATCGAATTGCAAAAAGTACTTAACCGTATAAACCGTATTCATAGCAAAATACATGTAGCTACTGAGTAGGCACTCACAATTTACATTAACTTGTACTCTCGCTGGTGAGTACAGTGAGTTAACCATGGATGTGAAAATTAAGACTTATGTATTGTTTTCTGCTTGTGAAGCCATTTTTAGTACTTGCTCGTGTTTGAACCCATGATCAAAGAAAAATACATAAACACCTATATTCGTATGTCTTAGATCCCAATAACTACAATACAAGGTTTCCTGAAAGGTGCCTGTCTTCCTGTTTATATAAAAACGATGCTTAATAATTTCCTTATATTGAGCTTGAACTAAACTGAAGATTAAGTGTAAAATGACTTAGTGAACAAAGTTGTTAAATGTTTCTGTTTTACCTGCAACAGATACCTCAAATGTATGTGTTCCCTCCAGTCTATCACCACTGTAGATGCAAGCATAAAGCCCCTCGTGTTCCATTTTCACATCAGATATAACAAGAGAGTGTTGTCCTCCAATCTCAAAGCTGTCCTTGAACTCCTCTCCTACAATTTCCTCATTTGCAAAGGAAACAGCAACATTATGAAATTCTCCATCAGACATTTTTCTTTTCCAAACTATATTTGACAAGTCGCTTTCCACACATTGTAGTGAGAACTTGGAACTGTAAAAAGCTAGCTTTGCCATTGGTTCGATTGCTGACATATTTATTCTCCTATTTTCTACGAGGATTACAGATTCGTCATCTTCTAAAAGTTCATATAAATCTACAGCCTTACAAATCAGTAGCTGGAGTATATGTGACTGGTTAAAGGGCTTAGATATGGTAACCTGTGACGAAAAGAACCGAGGTCCATCTGAAACAGCTGTATTAGAGGAGATATTTCTGTCACCTGTGGCACTTCTTACTACCCAGTACAAGTCAATGCTTGGTCGAACATTAAGAACAGAACATGTCACATCCGACCCTTCGTAAATCTCTGCATAGCAGACCCTGCTTTCCTGTCCACATTTATCGATGCTTGGATGAGGAGTCGTCGGTTTTTCTATTAAAAGAAATCAAAATTCTACAAAGTATCTCACATTATCTGTTGACATTCGTTTGGGATATTCCTTTGATGTAATAGATATACACAAAGGCATTAGCATTCATTTGCGTTCACTTTAAATTGATCTCATAACTTTTCATGCTTCTTGCATGCTTCTTGCTAAGACATTGCAATATACAGCGTATGAGGTTTCAAAAAATTTAAACAAATAAAACAAAATAGCAATATCTTTGACCTAGATGTGAGATTTATTCTAGTCCCAAGTTCTCTTCTTTTGTGAAGAAGATCTATAAAAGACAAAGGACTAGTCCCCAACTTTATGTCAATTTTTAAGTATTCGCTCACTCATGCATCTAACCCGTGATTTGATGTTATATGTCGACTGAAACGCAAATACTGTACATACAATTAAATAAGAATTTATCATCCTCGGGTGCTCTCTTAAAAATGTCTTCTCAAATGGCAAGGTACAACAATTTTGATGGACATATTTTAAGACTATCTTCATACATATGGGCACATGACTTACCCACGTAATTGCATTTATTACAGCTATTACTGTCATTATTACTATTTTCTTGTCCATGATATACAGAAACATTTACAGAGAACGACGAGGTTTGATTGGAAAAGGATTTATCTCTTTCATGTAATCGGTCAAAGAGTTGGCTTTGAATGTCCCATCCCCCAAATGATACATTTTATACTGTTGCTCGGAACAATTTTACAGGGTAACAATGTTACCTGTTAAAAGGGTGGATCTCAAATTTCGATAAGGAATAAACCGGTATAGAAAAAGATATATAAATAAAGTGTGCCATGAGATAATTTTGAGGTCATTACGAAACTCAGATAAAAGTAAATAATATATCAATGATATGCATTGAAAGAACCTATACATATTGTAATGGTGTCAGAAAACTACCTCCAAGATCATCTAAAACCGCGTTTCTTCATATTCTGTTTGGTAGGAGATATAGCAATTCTAACCCATTTTCAAGGAGTTGCAATTTCTCAAACTTACTGATGTGTAGCAAGTTTGTTTTGACTTTTCATGCTCACTTCCGTGTAAAATCAATTGTTTTGCTTTATATTTTGTTTCACTTCTCCTCCCTTTGTATGGTTGCACTCTGTTTGTCGATGACGTATTATAAAGTAGCAGTTCTCGGTCTTTGCATTCCTGAGATTATTTTCTGAATGATAGATGGGCCCCCAAAATAAACAGAAGTCAAGTTGAAAGAAAACATAACATCTGCTAAAAGAAAGTGAGCCTATGGCGTCCTAATGGACTTGCTACCAGCCAGAAATGACAGCGTGCTTATAAATGTTGAAAATGGTGATATCTCAATAACCGAATATGCTATGAAGATAGGGGATTTTTATGGGTTATAGTTGCTTCCTCCCCTTCCCTTAATGGAGCTGTAACAGCACCAGAGGCCTGGACCTTTCATCTCTATTGAGCCTGCATGTGTCAGATCACATCTTTATGTCACACTGCAAATTTTTTACTAATACGTATTGCTAAATTGCTTTTAAGAGTTGACGTGATCTGTAACTTACTTGTAACAATCACTAAGACATTGACTTCTATGGGACTGGCCATTGTTTTCACGTATATCACTGTGAAGGAGTGGTCGTGCTCTAGTGTGACTTCATTTATTACAAGGGAGCCATTCTGGTGAACATCAAATTCTCTTGAAACAATTCCTGGTCCACTTTTACCGGAGGCATCAAGGGTTAATATCGGTAAATCCGTAGCAACATTAGTTGAGTTATACCAATACACTGCGTAAAACTCTCGCTCAAATTCACAGTTTATTAACTCAGTTTTTCCATATTCGGCATACTGTGGTGTTTTACACAATACTCCCCCTTCCTCTCCTGTATAAAACAGAAAAATTGAAGCGAATGAAATGTGTCATTGTTACCACAAGCGTGTCTCAAGTAGGGTGTCAGAAGAAATTTGTAACTCCCTAGTATTTATATGCTTCTCTCTGGGATTATAAAAGCAGATAACCCGATATTCACTGAACACTTTTCCGGTATAACATCAAATGTTCCTAACAGGGGACAGTGCGTTCTCAAAGGGGATGCTAATCGCAATATTCCCTTCCCTCCTTTCAAAATTTCCCTCCAATGCAACTTCTTGAAAAATTAACAATTTATCCTCGAAACTTTAAACATTCAGTTGAAAATTACAAAAACAAAATATAAAGAAACTTACCAAGTACGAGGCTACAGCTCATTACCAAATAAAGGATAAAAAACTGATGAGAGATGCCCATTTTCACCACTGATAAGCATTACCTTTACTGAAAAGAAAACATATCGTGATTGCATATTACATACAGGCTAGATTTATTGAATGAAAGTTTGTTTTTTCACTTATTATCTAAAAACGCATTATAAGTAAATGACTCTTTTAAACTCTTTCAGAACAATAATGGTTTTTAAATTCATAATTTGAGAGATAAAAATGTTTAAGCAGGTAAAAATAGAGGAAATAGTGTATGACATATTTTGCTTAATAATGTAATAAATCTTACGTTAACTAGATTTGCAAGTTTTCTCTCCAATACTACCAGGTATCCTGACAAAGCAGTGTTCCTGTATGTATCATGTACTAGCTCTTAGGTATATTACTACTCCACTACACTCCACAGCGTTATCAGCGTGAATATTGTACTTGTTTCCTAAACAGAAAATATGTCTTTTGGCATCTAAAGTCCAAAGGTTAAGGTGTTTCAGATCAAACACAGAATTCGTTTACGACCTGCATTCCCTAGCTTATAAAAGACTCACAGTATTTGAACTAATCAGCTGAAGGCTCCATATATACAATGTGACATTTCATTGAGTTGGAAAACCCCATTTACAAGTTATAAAGAAAGATAATGAAACCTTTCTTTAGCAAAAGAAGACAAAAAGACTTACCTATGGTACCTTCAGAGCTCCTAGAGACTCATCGAAACATTTTTCCGAACACTGTTGTGCAAAATAAATTCATTTTGTACGTGTTACTTGCCCATTTCATCTTATGGTTTATGTTATTTTTATATTAACTTTTGTTTTTCGAAACAAAACGTCTTGAGGACAGCCTACCAAGGAACTTGAGCTCTTCATACTCAGCTTATCGTGCCTCAATGGCGCAGGTTCTGCACGTAGTGGGTCATTATAAAGTTATAAAGTTTGCAAATGTACTTCGTGTTACCTAGGTGTGAAGAGGAGCTCTTAGCAAAGTTTATCAAATTGGAAATTTGTAAAGTACCACTTCTTAAGCAGTGTAGCAGGCCTACATGCGGTGAATACAAGTTAAGTGAGCTTGCTGTTTAACTTACATTGCAATATCATGATTCTTGTTAAACCTTATTACAATAAACATGGGCTTTGGATACAAGTGTCCATTTGCCCTCTACTGCTGTAAGTGATAGGAATAGTTCAGTAAAGTTGTACATGTAATATTGCAAATATTTACACTCTAAAAACTGTTGGATAAAATTTTACCCAGGTTGGTTACGTGTGCCTCCTGCTAAACTGTTGAGTAAAAATACACCCAGGTTGGTTACAAAAGTACCCATTGCTTAGTGACGTTTAACCCAAAGAGGGTAATTTTTAAGCAACTTGGCTAGTTTTTTAACCCACCAGCTTAGCAGGAAGCATACTTACCCAACTGTTTTTAGAGTTTGCTTTTCCTTAAACATAAAACTGGGCAAATATTAGCTGCTATGGTCAAGTTGCTCCGTGAAGTAAATATATACTAACAGGAACATACATGCACTCATCTTTATCAATATCACCATCGTTGTCTGCTTATTCTGAACTTAATAATATCCAACATCGTAAGCAGGCATACAGAAGTAGATGTCATTTTCTTAAAGATCTACATACATGTTAATGTCAAACCCGCCTACTTGATGCATTAAAAACTTTAAAAATACCAGTCAAAGTTGCCCATTGTACAAGGCAATTAATGCCTTTACACTTTTTTCTTGATGAACATGAGCTACCGATATGCAAATTTGTGAAGTGGAAAGAGGGACCTATACAGTGTGTGTTATGTTATCCTTTGTTTGGTTTACATTCAATCTACTCAAGGACAGTTGCAATGGTGGCATGCCCTGAGATGTTTATTTTTATTACTTTGAAAATACCCACATTAAAAAACAAACTAGAAACTCTCTGGTAAGTAACTAACAGAAAATTTATAAAGGATAAACGAAAGAAATTCTGACCCTGTGCAACACTCGACCTTAACACTTTTGCATAGCAAACGATAAGAGGGGATATGGCGTCCCCCAAACCAACTCCCTGCCCAAACTTATTTAGGAACAGCCCTAGAATTCTAAATACAGTTGATAACTGCACTTTGACTGACATTCAGTCAAACAATATAGCTTCACTCTGATTGGTCAACGATGTCCTGTCGAGTCATTTGTGTTCCTAGTTAAGCTCACACACAGCCTCTGTGTGTCAATATATGACCTCGAGCAAACTGAACTCAGCGCAGGCTAGATGCTGCCCCTCTGTCTTGGAGGTATACTAGACAGGTGCTTTTTGTTAAGGTGGAGGAAGGGCTAGAATGAAACTTAGAAGTGAGAATTTTACTGTACGGGGTGCGATAAGAGACCATTTAATCTCAGATAGAGTCAAACTTTGAAAAGGTATATCTTAAATACGGTAAAAGATATTTAAATAATTCTAAAGAATTTTTTGTCAAGGGTCTTAATTCATCATTATTGAGTGACGCAGCGGTTTGGCTACATTTCCACAGAGCTTTAAACTTCATCGCAGTCTGTTTAACAGAAAACTTCCTGGATTGGGATGGGGCTTTTTCATTTCTAAGGAATCACCATGCTGGCTGATTATGTGTTTGTGGAAGCATATCTTTAATTTCCAGTAAACAGTTTGTCATTAAGGTCAGGTCACGTGACAGTTTCTTTGTCTCAAATTATCTGGAAGAGCAGTTCAGTATGGGACATTTCCTTTGCACCATTTTCCGTAATGAAATGTAGATCATGGAGTACAAATCGCAAACCTGGATTAGATAAATTACAAATAAAAGAAACATAAGGGTAGTTTACACTTAAAACGTCTGAATACTGTAGGTAAATAAATGATGCGCAAGTTCGGGTGTCCTATAATTAGCCTTTAAGTTGGACAATGTGTAATTATACAAAAACAAATATCATCGATTAAACTTATGGAATCATTGAATTCAACAAAGAAACGTATTTCTTTACTGTAATGTGATATGCCTACACTTGTAGGTTGATTCAAAAGACGTCACAGTCTATAGTGGTGTGCATGGGACACGTTCACTTGTTCCGCAAACACTACAGCTGGTGAATGTTATGTATCTACTGTACTAGTCTTACGTAAACGACTGTATTTAGCTACATGCATGTGCAGCTCACTATAGGCTACAGGGAGCTTTCGGGATTTTGGCGACCGGATATAAAAGTGCCTTAATTTACACTAATGTACCAACATGTATCTTACTGCGAGGTCGCCTTACGTTTGCCAGTGGTTTGTAATGGTTTGGCAGCTTATGGCGGTGGCACAGAGAAATAGATATGAATTTAAATGGCTTCACACATTACGCCAGTTGTAATTTAGTTTGCAGAGGAATCGACTCGAACAAGACTAGCTTGGTGTCCACCTGAAACAAAGATTCGTGGATTTAGTTTCATACTAGTTATACCAACGGGAAGTCGACGAAGACACGACGACTATGATTAGCATCGAAGTTAGCTTAAATTTCTCAATAATAAATCAGTGTCTACTTTAAACTCTGCCCAATTTTTGCGAACATTTTAATTCAGTGGCTGGTGTAACTTGAAAGCCTCAAACAAACCTGAAGTTATAGAAGTACTACGGTCGTCGAAAAGTATTTGTACTGAAATCTGTAAACATACATTGAGGGTCACATTACACAAAACTAACTACTTATACCTTATCCTCAGCGCTGCTTTGCAAATTTACCACTGCATAAAATACCAGAAACCATGCTTTTATTTTTAAGTACATTTTTTTAGAAAAATCCAGGCTTTTTGATTGAATATATGATTATTTTCAGTGACTTTTTGAATTATTTTTAATTATTTTCTTATTTTTGTGGGGAATTTTTACTCTGTTATTTTTACTAGTTTGGTGAGTTCCCAAAATATTGGCCGAAATGTGCTTTTGTGCCAAGGTTTTTAAAATCCAGTTTTGATTATAAAATTAAACTTCATCATTACGAATAAGGATTGTGACATTTTTTAATGTTTTTACATAATTTTTAAAAATAATTCATTCATTTTGTTCGTTTTGTTTTTCCGCCATCTTGGTTAACCTGGATCTTACCTAAAATGTTCCAGAAAATTAGTTTAGAATTTTCGTCATGAAACATGACCGAAGTTTAGGAGTAGATGTGTCATCATTATTTTTTAAGATTATTTTCTTTATTATTTTTAACACAAAATATTCATAATTCTTCCCGCCATTTTTGGCAGCCATTTTTAAAAAAGTGAGACCAAAAAGATCCACTGTAACCACTTGATTCCGTGTTCAGGGAGCCATACGGTTTCCAAAACTATTGAGTCGGAGGGTTGGGGGTGCCCATGATGTGAGTGCCTCTGGCTCATTGCCTATAGTCTGTACAAATGGATGCAACAAGGGACTGTGAGAAAGCCTGCACGTGGTATCTTAAAATATCAGAGGCAGTGTATAGATAGTTCTCAGTGACGTCACAGCTAGGAGTTAGCAACCGCCATGTCTGAGGGCAAGCTTGTACACACATGCCGGGGTTGCCCTCAGACGTGGCTGAAATAATACACGTGGAAAGCTCCTATGACGTCACGTGAGAACTATCTCTATCATGTTACAAACAAGCGCAACAATGTTGCCGAAGCTCAGCTTTTCCTGTTGACCTAAAAGTCTGCAGTCAATATTTTGGTTGGGTCTGTAACTCATGTTGTTCATACGTACGTTAGAAAACAAAGAGATAAATATAAACTGAATGCAATGAAATATGTATTGAACTCCCGAAGTCTCTGAAAGACTAAATCTGGTACACAAAGTTAACTTTATATACTGCACAGATGTTAGTATACAAATAATGAATGTTTATGAGTGTGCTGCTTTGTAGACCTCATTTGTTTTCCATAATTAGACCCAGATAGTAACTTCCGATGAAGAAATTTTACAAATGGTTAAAGGTCTTAAAAGCGATATTTTGCCCCAAAGATATTCCTTGAACTTTTCCAGAGACAAAAGTTCAAATACGTTTTGCCACTATGATTTGGAAAAAGCAAAACTGCTGAATTGCTCAATATAAAGGGATAATTTCTAAATTAAATTCTTTACGCGCCTAATTCTAAGTACTCTTTTTTTCCGTTTTCCCCCACAAAATTATTTTACTGCATAACATTTTTATGATTGCGATCTGCCAGGTATAAATCGTCGATCGCTTTTAGGACCGGTGAATGTGTCGCAACAGGCCGGAGGGTAACTACAGTTCGTAGAGAGCGTTGGGAAAATATGCACACTTATACTAAAAGTCTAAAGCTATTGAAATATCATCCCCCATGGCTTCCCCTTAACAACTTGGTGGGGCTTTCGGCAACGGAGAACAAGACTGGGGCGGTTCCTGCAGTGTCGACGCCCATGTGACTGCACCAGGCTCGTAGCCTGACAAGGTACTGAATGGGGGCGAAATGGCTTCCAGGGGCTAACAAATTTTTAAGGGGGCCAAATGTATACAAATGCCATTAAGCCAATGGCAACTTGAAAACTTGCTAGGGGGCGAACAAATTTCAACGAGGGATTCGCCCCTTGGCCCGCTTGACTGGAAGCCTGAGCTGCACAATTCCTGCAGGCACCCAGATGACATATGGCACACGCCTTCAAAAAGCACGTTTTCCTTTTCAAACCGAAAATTGTTTTTGGAATGTTAGCACAACCGTCAAGCTTAAACCATATGAAGCATTGTATTTTCAATCAACGTGCTATGTTCTTTGTTTAAAAGAAAGGGGTGGGTTCCTCTTACGACATTTCCTAGACAACATTCACCTTAACTTGAAGTAGTGTTCCCCGCTCCGGCATCCCAATTCACGCGGCGCGTTGCTTCTTTCCTTCATGTGACAATAAAAACTAATTTGCTATTAAGGAAGGATAAGTCATTTGTTTTCCTTTCATACTAAATAGTTTTTGTCCAGAAATGTTAAGAAAAATGTTTGTAAAGGAGATACAAGAAGATTTGAAAGATTAAGGTAATGTTTACAAATAACTTGAAACTTGAACTTGAGGCGACTGGATATATTCTCTTTAAACTTTAAGCCAAACTCCTAAAACCATTCAGATATCAGGCTAAGTTGAATACTTGTTTCTGCCTCAACACAAAAATGTGTAGGCCTATCTTATACCACTGTTTCGCACAAGGCCACATATTCGCAAGAACTTGCACAACTTTCAAACGTCCGGTATTTCTTTTCGAGTAGGCCTAACCATCCAACCAATTTAGCTAGTATATCATTCAAACGCCTGAATGAGATCAGCGCCACATGTTCACGTAACGCCTCCATAGTAGGCTGTACGGTATATTCCTTATTCATGTCATATCCCTGGTTTGGAAAGCAAAGAGCTGAGCAAACATAGTCTGACATAGTGGGGTAGCCCACGTACGGTATTCAAAAATCGATACACTGCACTTTGCGTAAACACTTCCACACGATTAAGTACGAGACGGCCTGTACACTTTTACATGTTCAGTATGCTTTTGTACCGTCTCTCAAATGTAACAACTGGGATTCTCGATGTAGGCCTATTCCCGAACTTGAGGACTTCCCCAGAATTTCTTTCAAAAAGTGCTGTTTTCATGCCTTTAATGATTGCAGAAACGAAAAAAAAAATTAACTTTTGTTCAGCACAAATTGAACTACCTATATGAAACATATTATCAAGATTGGTGCAAAACTGAAAGACAAGTAGGGAATTTTACGTTTTCAAACAAAGCCCCCTCCCGAGGTCAAATAGCGGTCAAATTAATCGAAAAGAGTCGCAGCATTCAGATATTACTTTTGCTAACATCTCTACTAAATTTCAGCCAAATCTATCGAAAAACAGCGAATGTCAGGCACTTAAACGCAAATGTTATGGTGACAGACGTTTGCCGTGCACGACAGCAATAGCTCAGCTGAAAGCTTTCAGCTGAGCTAAAAAGGGAAGGAGTTATCTATATCTTACAAGTAGGCTATATAGGACAGTTTTGTGGTCGAGACCTCCAAATCTGAGAAGGAGAACCAAAGTCGTGAGACCGAAATCGAGGCCAAGCACAGGAATTCTAGTAGACTAGAGATCGGTCCGAGAATAAGGCCGAGACCTTACGTATTCACTAGAAAGATTAAGTGGTTTTCAAAGCAACTTTCACTTCCCTTGAATGACCATGGAGCTACCATCTCGAAGGTGAAAGCTCCATGGTTAGCCTATGCCAAAGGAACAGTGCTATTTCTTTCTGTTCCCAGCATGTTCTCGTTCCATTTGAGAAACACGCACAGTAAAACTCCGTTTATCCGAACACGTCGGAACCGAAAGTTATTCGGATAACCAAAAAGTTCGGATAAATAGGGTTTCACATGCATCGTTAATTTGCGATGTCAGGTGTAGTAGGTGCTAATTAATAAAGTGAAATTAACTGTTGTTATGTTGTCTCTATGTCATTGCCTTCATTTCGTAGTAAATAAAATTTCTGTTGACAGGTGGACACGGTGTGGGACAATTATACCTCCCCTACCAAAACTGCGTTCTTTAGGGCCAAGGACACTGGTACAAATAAAACTTTGTATTCTCCATGATGTTTCTGCCCAAACTAAACTATTGCAAAGTTAAAAGATATCTTAGTAATACGACAACGCAAACAAGTCACACGTTACACTGGCTGGTACATCAATTACCAAATTGTATATGTAGACTCTGTAGTGCTTGTTTTCACACTAAAAGATGTACCACAGAAGAGAAACTAGTAGAAATTAATGGGAACAGCGCCATTATTTCCTTGGCTAATTTGAATTTGTTTATCCCATTCAGCAGGTTACCCTGTGTTTCAATGTTAAATGGTAGCAACTAGCAAGTCTGAAGGAAAGTATCATAAGCACATTATAATTCAATGTAACTAAGAAGCGACTCTGTGTATTTTGTGATGACTCTGTTTTTATATTGTAAGTAACGAATATCCAGCAAAATCATCGAAACAGTCACAATCCGAGACCGAGTCTACAATGTGTCACTACCAAGACCGAAACTGAGACCTATAAAAAGATTGGTCTCGTTCTCGAGACCGGTCTTGAAACCTCTATCACTGGTGCAGGTACGGTCTATAGGCGAAGACAGGAACATTACAAAGCTAAGCAAATGAATACTAAAAGTTACAATATTCATGTTTAGGAGGATATGAATGGGTGAAGATGTTTGCATATAATTATTTCAGTGGAAAGAAAGCTATTACACTCATACAGAGATACTGCTTTAGAATAACAATGAAGAATAAAGAATCATTGAATCGATTGTCGTCGCCATTTTAAGGCACATCCAATAACATATGAGGCCTTAGGATACATTAAATAGCTTCATCTTGTAAGCTAATGTCCATTTATACCGGTGCCTAAAAATTTGCAAGGGGAACTTTGATCTCATCAATTCTCGCTGAGGTGGAGCGAGGCACCAAACTAGGGATCATAAGCTGGCGATATCTCCAAAAGGAGTGTAAGTTCTTCCACGAAATTTCTCTAATACTTAATGCCGGAATTTCGTGTACCTTGTGCTAGTGTACCAGGGGTGGTCTCGGCAGGCAGTGGCCACCCTCTTCTTATTAATTGCTGAAGTAAAGCAGGATATCTATTTGTCTTAATTATAACATTAAGAAACCTCAAACTCAAATATTTCCATCTAAAGGCTTCATTTTTCCAAATTTTCTGCCGAGGTCGGTGTAGATGCACTTTCGCTGCTTTAATGTGAGGGCTCCCCTCAGTGGTATACCTATAAGGTAGCTGTCTCAATATTAATTGCCATTAAGAAGCAAGAGTCAAATTACCCTTCTAACGCCAAAGGCAAACCTCAACATGATCTCTCGTCCCCACTCACAACCGTCCCCTCACCAGCCGATTTTTTTTACATCGTTAGTGCGAGGTAGGCTAAAAAATACATGGTAACATAGGGATTTTCATTTTGTGGTCTGCTTAGTGTGCATCCATTACCGATTACCATTTTAAAATAGTTATATATTTCAATCGAATGATCACAATTATGTTAATGCCCCAGAACCTCCGGGGTCGAAGCTCCGGACCACCACCAGGGCGTTGTTCCTGGACCCTAACAGGGACTAGTACGGTGGGCCACTGAGACAGCTCCTGCAGGGGATCGCTTCGCGTCACCAAGATACTACTAGACGACTCTATCATTGCCCAGTCCTTCATGTTCCCCTCCGACTGGCGGTTATGCCCCCGTGCTTCCCACTTCAAAGAGTCTGGCAACGCGCCTGAGTCTAAGGTGCCTTTCACGCAGGAAGAATTGTGCTTGTAACGAATATCTGAAAGTTTATGAGGCCTGTCAGACCGAGATGAAGGAGTTATCCACGGGCAAGGGAAACGGGAGCAATAACCCAATGTCCGTTGTAGCTCCCCTGCTTTCTTGCATTATGTGGGATAGTGCGGAACAAGAACTTCCGAATAAGCAGTGACGTAGCCAGGGGGGACAGGGGGCGAGTTGCCCCTCTGGAAAAATCTTGGGGGAACTTTGAAAGTGAATATATGGTGAAATTTGCACATGATCTGGTAATATTTTAAATTTCTCAACCAGTACACTTTACTTATTTAAAAGTATATACAACACTGACACAACCAGTCCTATAAGGTTTTCAGAGATGGAATGATGACACCATGCTTATAGCTGTACTAGTTATGTTTTACTCTCTGTTTTATAACAGCATGGGATCTCTGGGCCTCTGACAAGGGACTCTTTCCTTCCAATGTTTCTTGATAATTAAAGCAGCAGCATTGTGGTATACGTAGTTTGTCAGAATGGGTCAGTGGTCAAGTGCCATACTCTGATACTAGGGCGGGTCCTCGTAAAATTTGGACTGATTGGGGTGAATGTGGTGAACTGATGAAGGGAAAGGTGTATTAGGGTTTACTTAATTACTGTACTTCACCCATTGTGATTCTGATCTACCAGTAGGACTCAAGAAAAACTCACTAAGACAAGCAAGATAAAAAAGCGTCCTAAAAAATAGGAATTCTTGGTGATGTATTCAATTTACATTTAGCACCAAATGTGGCACCATTTTGCATCTAGCCCACCTTACATGAGCAAAATTTTCCAAAGGAGAGGGGGACACCACTTCCCCTTAGACCCCTCCCCCAGGACGGCAATCAGTCACATCAGCCGGGTCAGAGGAACGCTACCGGACAAACTTTGGACCTGCGGAGAACACTGATTATTAGGAAGCAGATCACTAATTGGGGGAAATCTTGGTGCTCTTGCCCCCCTGACAAAAAAAACCTTGCTACACCACTGCGACTAAGAGTATATATGTTATTAAGATTGTTATTTCGGTTTTGGTATCGTTAATCTTTAGTGAAGCTCGAATAAATGTTTGACGTTGTAATAAAGGTTTCGTATAGCAAGACGAACTGAGTGTGCATGATCAAGGGGTATTTTATTGTTTTACGTTGTAGGTTATTGTTGCAAATTCCTGCTTGGGTTTAAGCCGGGAGAAGGGACCAACATCATCCTTTAGAAGCCTCAGCAGCTAAATGTTTAATGGTTATATATCCACTGACGATTTTCAATGGAATCGCTTTTTTTGGATCCTTTGTAACTGCAACAGGGAAAATAAGTGCACATGTGTTCCAGATGTTTTCCAGATGTTCACTTTTTCCAATGTCCCCTCGAATCTTTGGCGAAGAGCCGAAGGGGGAAAACCAAACTTTACTCCAGAAGGAGCTCTACTACCGAAAGGAGCTAGGTCCCCAATTGCCTACGTATGGCATATTCCTTGTTCAGTCATACAACAAGGCTTGTGAAGCCTTAAAGGGGTAGTGAACAAGCCGAGTCCGTCCCGCGGGGTAGGTCCCCAAGGGACACTCAGACTTGACGTGACTAACCTCTTGACCTTCAGATTCATACGTGGCTCCCTTCTAGACTGGCTGCAAAGAACCAAGATGTGCATTTCTTTTGCCCCAGCGGTATGAGGAAATGATAATTGAAATCAGTCACTATATCGACTTTTGTTCTCTTTCGAGAACTGTGTACTGGTAGCTAAATATAAATTATCCAGGGGTACTTGGCAAAAGAGACTTTTCTAACAACTAAACTTGAACGTTTTGCATTAGCCTGCACTTAGTCGCATCCAATAAATCAAATTGGCAAGGCCTGGAGTGCCTACCTTGATTACATATATATATATATATATATATATATATATATATATATATATATATATATATATATATATATATATATATATATATATATATATATATATATATAGATATATATTTATAGATTTGTGTTTTGAATGATAAAAATACAACAACAGTCTTGTTGCTAATCACAAACAGGAGATGATATGTAGTTGTCGAAAGAAACAGATGTGATTAAGTTTGAACAATATTGTATTTTTTCAAGTCCTACTGGATAGAGTGAATACATTTAATCTCAGTTTCTTTGTTATCGTACGTACAAAGCTTATTTACTTATGCAAAACATGTCCCTCACCAGACGTTTAGTATTAAACATTGACCTTTTCCTTACTGAAAGAAGATCTATTGCAAAGGGTTTTTGTATTCTGCTTTTGTTTTTTTTTTTTATTATGTCAGATACATACTTGCACTTTCGAGAACGATGAAGTAAAACCACTTGAATGGACGTACACAGTTTACGACAAAGATACTTTCAACTGA
Organism: Holothuria leucospilota; assembly: GCA_029531755.1. Lineage (NCBI taxonomy): Eukaryota > Metazoa > Echinodermata > Holothuroidea > Aspidochirotida > Holothuriidae > Holothuria > Holothuria leucospilota. The sequence continues at coordinate 5,435,825 of CM055964.1, forward strand.
AAAGCAACTTGAACTTCGTTTTTCTCTACTGTAGCTTCGACGGGACATTGAAGATCTTTATACATCACAACGTCCACTCCATTTAGCTGAAAATATACGATCCCTTTGTTCAACAGACTTTCTCCCTTCATACAATTTCAAGCTTTGTCATCTTAAAAAGGACACATTTTAGATTGATTATAATTATAACTGTGAATATCTTTTCATGCAAGAAATATTTTGCTAAGCCTAGTGTCAATCAAAAGGATCTTTTCGTTACCCTTAGAACTGTTGTGTAAACTGAACTTTGCAAATCAGTGACTCTGAGGTTTATTTTTAAAAAAAAAATACTCCAAATAATTGGGATGCACCAAAAACAATTGCATATCCTGGAAAAGCATGCGGCTTTTCATTTGCATCATGGAATTTCCCAATAAATGTCGCAGTCCGAATCGTATGTTTCTGTACTTTTTCTTTGCAGTATATGGATATTTTTCTGCGATTTCTCCGGCCAACGGGCTTCTTACACACACCGTCATTCAGTCGGACGATGTTACACTTGCGTGTAATAGTTCCACAAACTCGAAAAGAACTTGGCATTTCAACGACAACATAGTCAACAACTACAGAGTTATCTGGGGTAAACTGTTTAAAGAAAACAGTTTTATAACCGAGAACTATTCTTTATATATCTGGAACGTTTCGATTGAACAAGAGGGCATTTACCAATGTAAGACTGGTTCTCATGTCCTGTCAAATCATTTCGTCAAAGTAGAAGGTAATGTTGCAGACATTTCATTCCAAACGGAAAGTTAATCTTTTAAAACTTTTCACTTTTTTGAGTAATTCAATATTTTCAAATACATATTTCTAATCATGATGTGGTCGTACGTTTAAGACATCAATGCCGAGCCTCAGGCATTCCAATTTGCCCCATGTTTAAAATTTCAATATACTTTGTTCTTTCAAAATATCTATTCATTCATTCCAACTGTCCATTAAACCTAGAGTACGATCTACCTTAAAAGTACATTCCTTCCAAGAGTAACAACTGCCTTCTTGGAAAGAGTATGTTAGAGCTGGGTCTTTAAGAACCTAGTGTCGTATTATTCCATCAATTTTACAGTTATGTCAGACATGTCCTTACGTCAGAATAATACTTCTTTCATATGTCATTTTCTTTAAACAGTGATTGACATGGTTTCTCCTGGTTACTCCTAGTTTGTGGTTGGGCGTCTTGTCTACAATTATCGCCAAAAACACTTGAATGAAAAACATAAGAATAATTAACAAATATAGTACTGAACTGAATTAAATCTTCCTCTTCGTGGCAAATTTCATTAATTTGCTAAGCAAGAAGCCCGCGAAAAAATCACAGTTCCTTGTCGTTTTTTTCTAGTTTTTAGCAGTTAACGTCTGGGATTTCGAGCATGATTTAAAGAGTGAAAGTTCTACATACCAAATACCCACATTATGTAAAACGTTTTGCTTAATAAAGGAAATTGTTTCAAATTCTTCAAATTCAACCAGGGTCGTCGGTTTCGATAGCTTTTGTACTTGTCCTTTTAATTGTTGTTTTTGAAAATGGAGGATACATTAAAAATGATGGCTATTTAAATATTAAAAGTGCGACATGTTAAATCTTAACCTTCACGATAGCAAATTATAGACATATGGTGCGATTGTATTTATTCCATTGTTTTTGGCAAAACCAAAAGCTGGACTCTGTCTGAACCCATCCCAGGCCTCTGTTAGAATGATAAACTTTCCCAACAGCACTTCATGTAAAGAGTATAAGTTCTAGTTAGTGATGGGTGATAAGTGTAAGCACTTGTTAAATGTTTTAAGTGTGATATAACTTGTCCAGGTAGGTTAACATTTTCACAGAAATGTGTAAATGAAATCAGATGGTGCTCAGCACTGAAGTGGTTTTTCACTTCACTGCATTATTAGTTAATTTTCCAAGACGAATATTGACTCCACACGTTGTGTTTTGTCCTCTAACATACTGTGATGAATGTAAGTCTAAGGTCATTGCTTAGAGTCACGGCTACATGCAGTTATTACTTATTATTAATTAGGAGTGTGTACAGGACTACATTCAGAACATGTGCTTCTGTTATGCAGTGTGTTTGAAAGTAATCAGTAGCTTCGCCAAAGGGGGGGGGGGGAGTTCCAGTCAAACATTGGCTGTTCCCCATCCCCATGTTCCCCTAATGAGATTTTCTGTATTAAAAAATTATGCACGTAATTTTTTAATTATGCATATATTGATTTTTACGCAGGGAGCCACTGTCAATTTATCAGTCAATCATGGAGCTTAAACTGCCCAAAATGATATCACAAACAAATTTTTGCGGTGCGCTTCGCGCGCTTGTATGTGGACTTAGTAAATCACTGCCTTACTGGGAAATATACTCCAAAGTTATCGTTTTAACATCTGTTTTCAACAGCTATGGGACCACTGCCGCCGTGACTTCTCTCTGTTTAATACAGTTCAACATCGATTACCTTTTAGGGTAATTTTATGTTCGGAAACTGTAAAGACTGCGAATTTTGTTTTCTTTCAAACCCACAACCAATCACATATGAGGATAACTAAATATCTCCATATCATCGGCTAATGTCCGTTTATTTTGAGTGCAGGAGCCTTCAGATTTGCAAGAAAAATCTTGCTCTCTTCAATTCTCACAGATGAGGAGCCAAGTACCACAGCAGAGATGATAAAATGGTGACCCATCCATAAGCAAAGTATTTATGACAAATGAATTTCCTGCAAGACATATAATTGTCATAACTATAACGTTAAGGCACCCGTAACCTAATAAATCAGTGCATCTTCTTCCAAACTTTCCCCTGCGAGGTCTTAGATCCATTGCCGAAGACGCACCTTCCATACTCAGTGGCATCAGAGGCATACATGGTAATTGTCTCAGCGTAATACCTATCGGGCAGCATGAGTGGGTTTATCTTGTAAAGCCCAATGAAAACCTTAACATGATCCGCCGTCCCCACACACAACCCCTTCCCCCTCCCTAATCATTAAATCTTTAGTGCGTCTTAGGCTAAAAAAATGGTCAAATTGTTATGTTTATTTTGTGTTCTGTTAGAAGTTGTTTGACATGCCACTAAACAGAGCTGTTTCACTTGTCAGTTAAAGAATTAAGTCCTCCAATGAATGATCCATTCGAATTATTTCAATATCTTTAACCGTTCTCAAAATATACGTCTTGAAAGTTTGATAGTTTCTGAAGTAACTCATTGCCTATACAAAGATGATGTGGAGTATTGCACAGTGTTAAGGTTTCTTCTGTTAAGGCTATATAAATTATCTCTGAATAACTGATCACATAGTTTACAGTTAGGTGAGTGATATCAATATTTCTCAAGGAAACAATTTTAACTTTCATAATAAACCCCTCAAAAGGAGAACAATGCTACCAGTGTCCTGAAATTAAGGTTGAAAAAGCAAAGGCTAACATTAGCCATATATGGTATGTCCACCTTTCGATGTCACATATTTGCATACTAAGCTCATGTTTATTCATGATACAAGTGTTAAATAGAAATTACCCTGTAAAACGGTGAATATTCGATGGATTTTAGTCGAAATTGCTGCTATTTTCTGGATTTTTAATGAGCTACATCAAATATCCAACAATGTAATTTTCATGTCACCAGACCTTTAAGTGCGCATCCATTGCTATTTGGAGACAGCTAAATACTTCATTCTCATGGGCGTCCGCAGAAAAAATTCAAGGGGGGCAAAATTTTTTAGGCGGGCCAAGTTTTTCATGGGAAATATTTCACTCCCAGGAAAGAGTTTAGATGTTACTTTTCACAAAGTGTTGACAAAGGCGTGGCCAGAATTTGTCAAGGGGGGGGGGGCGAAGCCCAAAGATAGACTCTCAGCGCTCCGCTCCACCATGGGTTGGCGCGAAGCGCAAGAAAATTTTGGCCCAAAATGCTTCTCAGATCGCTGGAAATGGCACTTTCAAGGCCTATTTACCGCATATAAAAAGGGGAAGCATAAGCAATATCGTAAATATAAACTTTAAAAATTCCAAAGATAGCTGGGGGGGGGGGGGCTGCTGGGGCCTGAGTGTTGATATTTTTATTCAATTCTTGTTTTGAGAGTAGAAATTCACACTGATTGAACAGTTAAGAAATGTTGATGTTATATTTTCTTCGTTTTTTTCTTTATTTTTTCTTCGTTTTTTCAAGTTTTTGATTTTCCGGGGGGGGGCAAGTGCCCCCTTGCCCCCCTACGGACGCCCATGTTCATTCGAATGGTCAAAATTTTGTAAATATCCCAGAGCCTCCTGGGCTTCTCTCCCTGGACCCCCGTTGAACCCACCAGAGGCTTTACGGTGTCCTCATGGCCCCTAACGTCTACATGGGAGGGGTTATGCGTCTCCAAATGCCTCCAGTGCCGCTCTGTCCTTCATGCTGGTGCAGTGTGCGGAACGAAACGCTGTGTGCGCAGTTCCCCCTTGTCTGGCGACGCCACTGAATGTAAATTATATAGATATCTTACGGATAAACAATACCGACTTGAGGGACTTCTTGTTTACAAGCCTCCAAAGTGACATTGTGCCACAACAAAACTATTTGACAGTGTGCGATGGGCATTGAATATGAAATGCCTAAAACTTTGAGTAATGCAAACAGACATTCTGTCTCTGACCGATGCTGCACCCCCTTTCCCCCTCCCTCATGCATTAAAGGAATTTCTCCAAGACTTTCTTACTATAGCCATAACTTACACTCAACGAGGATAAAGGGAAATTAAAATTCGACAGACTTCTCGATTGTTAGCCTGAGAGTGAGCCTTCTCAAGAACAACCAGGCCCGTAGTCGAGAGAGCCATGCCCAACGTCTAGCAAAAGACCCCTTTTCAGAAGTTCTTGATAAAAACACTGTTGCCGTAATACATCTACATATCTTGCCTCCTGAAAAATATCTCACCTCAGATTATCGTTCCCCTTCATCACGTTGTCAGGCTTAAGGCTTGTAGGCCAAAGAACTCCTAAATCAAGCTGAAAATGCCCTATATTTTATGTTTTCAAGAATATTTGAAGAATTATTCGACTAGGACTCAATGCCTGTTAGCTGGATATTGACAATTTCTTGGTAATACTTGGTGAATATTACAGACATCTTTTTCCGAAAGTTAAATCAATCAAATGCAATTAAGTGGCTAACACGTAGCAACAATGTATGAATGGCTAATTTATAGAAGTTCAAGTCTAACCTTCAGACCATGTGGGGACAGGGTTCCAAGTTTCATGATATATATATTATATATATATATATATATATATATATATATATATATATATATATATATATATATATATATATATGTATATATATTGAAATGAGTAAATGAAAGCAACCTCGGGTAAAAATTAATCACACCACAAATACAAATATATTTGTACATATGCAAATATATAGCAATACATTAAATAACAATATGTTTCGTTTACGCATGTTACTTTCGGTCAATGGCCAATTTTAACAGGAGAGTTTAAGACTTATGTAAGGATACATTAAGGATCCCTTCGTCATGCACTTGCACATTTTAAAAGTGAAAACGTGTGTAACGCATATCATGCACATGTACAATTATATCACAATACGTCAAATGGTAACAAATATCAGTGTCATGAAAAAATAATGACGAACAGATATCCATAAAATAAGAGAAGTTGCTTTTGTCCCTACGTCGGTCAGTTTGTCTTTCGGTCGATACATCAGTCTTTCTTCCTTCCCTTTCCTTTCTTTTAGTAGGGAGAACAGGTTACAAATTGTAAAATTTAAGTATCTTGCATATCCACAATACAAAAGTTGTGTTGAATTAGAAATAAAATAATGTACGTGACGTACGTCGTCCACAAGGTTTTCTGTCTGCTGTCTGTCCGTCCTTTTAGTTGTCAGTCCATCTAGATGAGAAAGCGGAAGGGAGATATTCAGAAAGGAGAGTTGAACGGCCAACTTCGTCTTGATTATGAAAGTTTGCCTTTCGTTGTTGGAAAAGTGTTTCTTTATACATATCTTCAGCAGACCTTGTAACTGTACTTTCGACTGCGTCTTGTATAAAGGGTAACACTTCCACAAGTGTTGACCTTTGTTTTAACGTGAGAGTAATTCCTTTGTTGGGTGTAAGCATTTATCCTTTGTTGAAAAACTGTTATTTTAAGAGGACATGAGTTTTCCCTTAAAACATTACCAATAGCGAATCGATCCTATCCATTAGCAACTTTTACGTCGTTTTTTCTTATACAAATAGAAATTCATTCCATGATGTTTAAAATTCCCTGGAGTTAATTTTCTAGTAATAGGATAAGAGTCCATTCGTTTACCAGGAAGGTTTAAGGCATTTTCAACATTGACATCTGAGGTAACAATATCGGCAATGACGTCTGTAAAAGTAGATGTTTCAACGTTTGGTATAAAACAGTTTTATATCAAAAGGAAAGACTGCAAGTGTTCAGGTTTTTCCAACAATTTTAGAATCACGCTGTTCGTCTACAGTTGATGACTGTCCGACGTTTGAAAAGAGGGTGAAAGCGTACCCTTCTAAAATGAGTTTCAAACTGATGATTTGTTCTCTATTTTCAGCAACTATTCTCATCGTTGAAAATATCCCAGTTGGAATAAAAAATGCATGGTAAGCACCACACTTGATATGAAATGCATCTGAACAATACAGATTTCAACCAAAATAAAACAAAACCTACAATAAGTAAGAGGCTACGTATGTGGCCTTCGGGAACTAAACATTATGCCTACTAGGACATTAAAAGCTCTATGTATATAAGCCTTAGCCTTGCCTATGTTTTAGCCACAGTGTTACTCAGGATTGTACGTATAAGAAAAGCTATGGGTTGTTTGCTGCGTGGTATCCTGACAGGTAGGCTGAATTAAGTTAAAGTGGGATGGATATTTGTACCCTCTGCTTCAGTGTTTAGCCAATGGGATCATGTAAACTTTTGTGCATGCCTAAGCTATTTTAATTAAAGAAATGAAAATTGTCCTTCAAGGGGAACATGTGTGGTTTGAATATGATAATGATGTAGTAATTGCCATGACATCTACAACAAAAAGTAACGCTATGTGCTCTTTAGTAAAGAAATGAAAAGGGTGTTCCAAACTGATATCCCGGCCATGATGCCTGATGCTCACAAGGTGGAACATTTTGTCTTCAACCATTTCCAAATCTTTCTTTGTAAGTTCAGATTTCTATGACAGGAGTACAAAAATGTCTTTAAATTGTAAACATTAGTCTGTATACAACAGCAAAAATACCCAGGTACCAGAGAATTTAAAGCACAATGCTTGAGCTATAAATCCATATCTCTGGGTCTAAATCCATGTAAACTTTGTTTTGGAAAGAAGGTCGATGTACTTGCACACCCATGGTTACTCAGAATATTAAAAAGATGTGGTGATTGTTTCTCCTAGGCCAATCAAGAGAAGAAGTCTGAAATGGCGTTGCTTAGAACACCAAATGAAACACACTGGAATCAACAACCCAGCAAGCAAGCTCTATTGGGGCCCAATTGGGTTTTACTTGGGAAGCTTAGGCTTAATTTGGCTTGGGCTGAGGTTGGTGTTACCTCGGGTCCCAACTGGGGCCAATTGGGTTCATAAGAGGGATGAGGGAGATGCTGTTAACTCATTTGGGCCAAGTTGGGACCCAGTTGGAATTAATTGGGCTAAGTTAGCTCAATTGAGGCCGGATGAAATCTGTGTGACAAAACAGATTGGGCCCCAATCGGTAGCCCAATTTGGCCCCAACTAGGACCCAATATGGTGTGCTGTTGGGGAAGATACTATACACATTAATTTACTGATAACATCAGTACTAATCGTGATATAACCACTGACGTATTATAATATTCTGAAAGCTTACATTGCATATGAAAACGAAAGCATTACACACCTATCTGCCCATTTCATTTACACACTTAGATGATGATTGACACACCTTCCATGAAGTGTCTGCTTGACAGAATCATATTAACGCACTTTCCTTATGATGGAACCTAGACCTCAAAACCTTGACATGGAATCTACAATCAATATTCTCTATGCCTACATTAAATGTTAAGATGGAAGTGGCACAGGCCGATTTGTTATATTAATACCTGTTCGTTGTGATTGACACACACTTCATGCAGTAAATAATATGACCAGTGTTGCCATGACGGCTTGCAACAATGACGTGACAAACAATCATCTGAACAATGATATGGGTAAACAATGTCTACACAGTTACCAATTCAGCGCAGTTGAAAGATCAATGTAATGTAGCAATTCACTTTCATGTGGTCGGACTATTACAAGCGAGGCAGCGTTAGTTAAAATGTTATATTGTAGTCTATTCCTGAAGAAAATGTGTTAATGAAACCACAAAGACGTGGGAGGGGCACTTCGGGAGTATTCGAATCCATGAATCTACGAAAGATTCTTTTATGGAACCGACACGTGACGCGACTGTTGTGTTACATGGTCATAATTTATAAGATTACAAAGACTTTTTACTGTCAGTTTTGAGCTGTAAGTCGTCAAAGCAACACCGATCTTACAACATGACTTCTTCATGGAAAACATTGGTTGATTCAGATAAATAAGTTTAGTATTACAGCCTCACTCACAGGAAACCAGCCGACAAGAGCCTAACATATGTGGAAACCCATGCAGCTAGAGCTTCGACCCACTCCGGAGCCTCCCAGGGCTTTCTTAAAAGTAATCAAACGTATTGATCATTCTCATTCACATGGCTTCCTGTTATTAAGCAAAACTACATCTGAGATCGCGAAGCGTACTGGGTCCCACGACATATATTATTTTGCATACAACGGACCAGATCGAGAAAGAATCATTCTAGAGCTACACGACGAAAATGCTTTTATTTAAATACCCCGATGAAAAGCAACAATTGTGACTTGTTGGCAACGGCATTCAAGACTGCGTAATGCATCCTGTGATATTAAAAAGGAGATAAGAAGCACTTACCAGTCTTGAAGAGATGAACCCATTTTGCCTCAATGGGAAACACAATAAAGCCACTGTATTACAATAGTCTTTGTGTACAGAAACTTTCGATATACACACAAACTGTAATCCTGCCAACAACGATATGTGGGTCTTATATGGGGCCCAATATGGTGCGCTATGTGGGACCAATATGGAGTTCCCATCTGGCACCCAGCTGCATGTGTCCGCGGGGAAAACATGGAGCATATATGTAATTCCATACGGGCTGGAAATGGGGCCCATGTGGGCCCTACATATTACAAACGAAATGCATTCATACTGCTTACATGGGCCAAATATGGGATCAGTATGGGTTCCATGTGGGGTATACGTTTTTTGTGACTTATATGGGGTTCAGATGGGGCATGTGTGGGATTACCATGAGGTTTATATGGGATTCGCACGTGGTTTGCGGTGAGCATATTGGTCAACATGTATGTCATGATCTGGTGTGAACTTCATGTCTGAGGTGTTTACCCATATAGCCTATCTGGTTATATCACGTTTGTTACTGATGCCATCAGCAAATGAATGTGTATGGTGTTATGTTGAGTTTCGTGTGTTGCACTCGGTGTTCTAAGCAGCCTCATCTCAGACTTCTTCTCTTGATTGGCCCAGGAGAAAAACATTCGAGATATCTTTTCAATTTTCTGCATACCCATGGGTGTGCAAGTACATCGACCCACTTTCCAAAACAAAGTTAGCATGGATTTAGACTCAGAGAGATGAAAGTATGGCTTAAGTATTGTGCTATAATTTTTCTGCAGGTATCTGTGTGTTTTTGATCTTGTTAACAGACTAATGTTTACAATTATTTTTACATTTTTGTACTCCTGTAATAGAAATCTTGAGCTTACGAAGAGAAATTTGGAAATTTTGAAAACAAAGTGTTCCAACTTGTGGGCATCAGGCATCATGGCCGTGCTATCAATTTGGAACACGACTTTATTCCTTTACTTAAGAGCAAATAGAGTTACTTTTTGTTGTAAGCGTCGGAACAATTACTACATCATTATATTCCAATCACACATGTTCACCTTTTAGGAGAAATTTAATTTGTTCACAGGATTATAGAAAAGACATAGGCCTAGCAGAGGGCAACTTAATTAATACTCAAGAAATTAAAACAACTTAGGCATGCACAAAAGTTTATGTGATCCCATTTGCTTCACACTTTAGCAGAGGGTGTACATATCAATCTCACCTTAACTTAATTCAGTCTACCTGTCAGGATATCACACAGCAAAGAACACATTACTTATACATACCGTATTGAGTACCGGTAACACTGTGGCTAAAACATAGGCAAGACTAGGACCTATAAACGTAGAGCCTTAATGCCCTAGTAGGCATAATTGTTAGTTCCCGATGTCCACATTACGTAGCCACGAACTTATTGTAGATTTTTTGTTTGTGTTTGAAATCTGTATTGTTCAGATGTATTTCATATCAACTATGGTGCTTACCATGCATGTTTCATGACAACTGAGATACTTTTAAGGATGAGTATCATTGTTAAAAATAGGGAACAAATATTACCGGTAGTTTAAAACTCCACCAGGGACTTAAATTTACTTCTTTTCTGGGGGGGGGGGTGTTATGCCCTCACCCACGTGTTAATTGTCGGACAGTCATCACTATAGATAAACAGCGTGCTTCTAACATTGTTGGAAAATCCTGAACACTTGCAGTCTTTCTTTTTGATATAAAACTGTTTTTTACCAAACGTTGATCCATCTACTTTTGCAGTCACTGCCGATGTTGTTACCTCAGATGTCAACGTTGAAAATGCACCAAATCTTTCTGGTAAACGAACGGACACATATCCTATCACTACAAAATTAACCCCAGCGAATTCTAGGCATCATGGAATGAATTTCTATTTGCATAAGAAAAGTGATGACATTGAAGTAGCTATTGGACAGGATCGATTCGTTGTTGGTAATGTTTTAAGGGCAAAAACCTTACATAAAACAACCTTATTTTAAAAATGTATGTTAAAACAAGTACCGATGAAACTACATGTGTGGCGGGCACTTTGGTGGGGTTTGTACCTACGAACTCGAAAATTCGACTCCAAAGATTCAACCAGAATCAATGTCTTTGTATCCCTTGGCTTGTCCACCACCAACACTCAAAATGAATACTATGTGGCTTCACCATTGGTCTATAACGAAATGACACATCTACAGCTTTTCTTCTTTTCTTATAATTACTTTAAGTATTTTGCAAGATGTTTCGCTTACCTTTGTGCCAGAAATGTGTAAAAATAACACTTCTACACCTAGACTTCTTAACGGCAAATTAATTCGGATGACAACCGTGTTGATGAAATAAGGAATAAATTAGGTGTCAAAAAAATTTTCAATAACCCTATCTTTCGAAGGAACCAGGCGGTAACAGCATAACCGCTGAAAACAAGGTAGTAAAAGCTCGAGTTGCCCCCTGAGCCCGATCTAAACATACTTCCTATCAGTTTCAACCCTCAAACTAAAGCAATTGTGCACTAATACCGTAGCCAAGAACTGTGTCTACAGATCTTATGTTTGCGTCAGCGAATCTACACAAAAAGGGTCAATCAAGCGTTATACCAAAGGAAAAATTGTCAACAAAAGAATATGTCTTGTTGGTATAACGACCTTCACGTATGGTGTGACCTAGACCACCTAAACCCAGCGAGAACATTGAAAGCAGTACTTACTAACCTTTAAGAGGGGAACACTTATTTCTTGATGAATGTTAACCCCGGCTTTCTTCCGTCGGGACACTGTTTCATTCAATTAAAAACATGTCACGATCACGATCTCTGAGGAGATTGTTGCAGTGCTGTACTTAGCTTGGTTTCATTTGAAGTCCGACTTGATATTGTTCAAACATGAGTTTAGTCGGAGATACACTGGGATGTACATTGTATGTTGGACTTAAATCAAAAAGATTTTACAGGGAAGGTCCTCCTTGTTTAATACCACTCTAAGAAAGTTGAGAGCAGTGAGGGTGCACACCCAGCCATGTTGGCTTCCTGACCTATAACAGTGTAAGTTTCTTCACTAGTTCTTTAGTATGTATAGTGGTCTGGTTTAGTGCACATAACCCGTTCATGATTGATCATGCATTCCATCACTCAAAGCACTCAAGAAATTCTGAAGACAGACATAGTCACAAACTGTCCATTCCTTAAGAAACTGCTTTTACCCTTCAAAAGTGCAACGACTCAATTGAACCTCTCCTTCTCTAATATTGTAATCCAAGGGCTAAATAGTTTGTCATACTTCAACGTTGGTATGTACACCGTGTTATCTAAGGAGCTAATATAACGTGTACTACCCTTCATTGGTATTGCTTTGTTTGATGTCTAACAATAAAAGGGGGAAAGTGCTATTCTGTGAAGCATTTTTGTCCTTTGTGTTTGCATGACCTGGACCCATCAATTGATGCAAACAAGCCCTTTCCAAAAATAGGCCTAAATAAAATCTTGATATAACCCCCATCACAAGTGACCCAGTTGACTACACTGCCCACATGCCACCACTTAGCCTCCAGAAGTCCGGGGTTGGGTCCTTTCCACCCCCTTGTCGTAGAAATAATGCTTTTCCCTGACAAATTATTCCCTACAGTATCGCCCCTCATTTACAAATGGGAAAATGCGCGTGCATAAATAAGTATGAACACTTGTACGATAAAGGTTATTCTGACTATAGGCCTACAGCCTACAAATATTAATAAAAAAATGAGCTATAGAACGAATGTAATCTGGAAAAATTCAAACGTGCTTTATGTTACGTCATTACGCCAGGGTGACTGTGACATTGACCAAAAGTATTCCCTATAGAACACCCAGCCTCGCATATAAACAACAAACAAAAATGAACAAAACAAAAACAAAGAATAATTTAAATATATAAACAAATTTGCAAAGATAATCTGGAAAATGAAAAACTGCAAAAACTCATGCTTCATCGTGATGCCATGATACATGTCCAGATGACCACGACCTTGGCCTTTGCTAGGCAACCTTAGATCAAGATCAGTGATGACGCCAACCACATGCTGGCTCCTCATTGATCACTTCCACTAAAGCTACTGCTTAATTCTCACGCCTTAGTTTTAGGAACCGATGGTAAAAGGGCTCCTGGCTAGGTCCATTGTAGAAGGCAGGTCTCGAAATATTAGATGAAACACAGAATACCGGTTTTCGGTTGAATTTAAGAAATTTGATGTTGATGTCTTAGTGAACGATATTTATGTAGCCGTTCGAAATTGTTCGTCTGCCACCATAACGTTTAAGCATTCGTGAATTGTGCTACCACCTTTTTCGAAAGAATGACATCATTTGTATCTTTACGCAATAGGCCAAGACTGACTCATTTTTTATGTCTGTACTTGATAAACTTTTTTACCTTACAAAAAAATCTAATAATCATTATGTCTTTTTTATCCTTCAGTTATCCCGACGGTTCAGTTGACCATCAATAGTGTGAATTCACTAGCTCTTTTAGTACCGGTTCCAAGAAATGAAAGTGTCATCGCCACCTGTCTTGCGTCCAGTGCTAGACCACCAGTAAATATCACGTGGTTTGTGAACAATGAAGAACAGTCTCCCTCAATCCAGAACCAGACTATTTCCACTAATAGTAAAAATAACAACACATTCGACACTTTCTCATCTATCAGTTTCCAACCTGATGAGGAAACTGGTAACATCACCTGTGTCATCAAAGGTCTGTCGGGGACGGATTTGTTTGCCTATGGGGAATTCCAAGTTGAGCGTAAGTTGTTTGTTGGCAGTAAGACATAATAGTCTACAAAATTACTGCAGAGTATAGAAGTTACTCTAAATGACAAACGTTAGATTGCCTGGATTTTCATCCGAATACCCATTAGGTGATCATGTGGATGTGTGTGCCGTATGTGGTTTGTCTCTCCTCCCCATCTCGGCAAGACATGTTAGTTTCTTTCATTTACAAGTACAGGATGAATGTTTGATGCACATTTTTGTTGATGTTGTTGTAATTATAGGATTACGAGGAGGGAAGGGGTGGGAGCTAAAGCTGCACCCTTTACCAGAATCAGGCTAGACTCCTAGAGAACGTTTTTGTTTATTGTGGGGGAGGAGAGGCATGATTTAAAATTTGAGGTAAAAGTGATGTAACTCCTTCCCCATTGAAAGTGGTTCCTTACGCCTAGGGATGTTGCTGTCACGGTTGCAGCTATTGTGGGAACGGGCTGAGTAGTAACGCAAGACCAGGTTTTCCATGAATGGCTTTAAAATAACGAAGGAGACGTAAAGATAACCCTTCAGATATTTCCGTTAATAGACATTGACTGTGTTATGTTCATCACCAAATTTTGTTTAACTTTTGTATTGTAGAGATTTACCCTGCAGAAGACCCAAAAACCGAATATGATGAAGAGGTCATATTCTCTTCGATGTTCCCAACCGTTTCGATTGGACAACCGTTTCAATTGGACATGGCTTTTATAATTACGCCCTCTTTAATCATAATCCTTACTCTAGTCATCGTCATAGCGTGTGTTGTGAAAAAACTGAAGGGTATGTGCACGAGTAACATGCATTATATTCATTTAATTAGAAAAGTATCACAATGTAAAACACAGTAGCTTCTCTTTTTCAATTATTTGAAACTTCTTACTGCAATGTTGCAAAATATGGTTTAACTTGCCACATGTCATATCGTTCTGTTCGCAAGTTACTTCGCTCTTTTAAAAAAATTAACTGAAAGTCATTCCATTGCAAACTGTCAAAAGGAACTTCATTCATAAAGTCGCCTTAGAAAGGCATCACGCCATACGCACTGTATCATGGTCGTTATTGACCAAACAGTTCACTTTTTTATCCATTTTTTTCAGTATCCAGGAAGTTGCAAGAACCTGCGTAAGTACTAGGTTTTGATTTTGGCATTGACCTCAAAGATTCATCTTTTTTGCCTCAATTTTAGGGGTGTAAAGTTTCGAGTGGATACAATGAAAACCAGCAGATTGTCAAATTTACAGAAAAGACGTCTCTGTTCTGTTTACAAATATTGTGAAGGCATGAGCTACGTGTTACAGGTGATGAAAGGTTTACTCATTGTGAAAATGAAACCTTGCCCTGTTCAACAAGCCGGAAGATTGCTTGACATAAAAACAAGGTCCGGAAAACATCACGCATTATTCCACTGCGATACACATAGACTTTCGCTTTTGTACACTCTATTCATACTTAAAGTGTACCCAAAGTTTAAAATGTCAAAATTATATGTTACAAAAATTGAAAAATGCATCCAAATGGTCAAATTTTTATCTTCACAGGACATTTCTGTGCTGAGATATAACATATTGAAGATTATTTGCTCAATTTAAAATGATAGATTGCACAATAATTTGTGATGTCATTCTTGTACTACTCAAATTACATTCTTTGTGTTTCTTTATATTTTGAAAGCCACCGAATCTTGTGCCAAAATATGATCACTACCTTTCTGTTGTAGGGTGACTTGGCTATATAATATCTCTCCACACAACATGCTATACAAGGATGATCAGTAAATGTTTCAAGGTCATAAAGACATCTTGATTTTTTCAAAAGGATAAAAAGCAGGTAATGTGAGTTGTACAAGAAGGACATCACAAATTATTGCGCAATTGTGTATGTCAAATAAGGTGAATAAATTTCAACAATTTATATCTCAACAACGGAGTACTGTGTTTTAAATATTATATTCTCCACTGCGATAAACTTAGACCTTTCGCTGTTGTATGAACTCTATTCATACTTAAGACAAGAAATGGAATCCATCATGACTTAAATGTGTATATCATTGAACCAAGAATTTATTTAGTTCAACATAAATATCGTGTCTTTGTTTCTTAGCTGGATGAAATACAAACTGAGTAATATGGGAAATAATGGTTCTTAAATTGTCTTTTTCTTTTATTTCGTAGGCATCAAAATTCAACTAGAGAAGAATCATCTGCTGCGAGCCTCGACACTGACAGAGAAAACGTTCGGCTTCCTAAACGTATGCTTACATTCTAAGGTGTTGAGCTTTTAATAAATAAAGGCATTCTGGAAAAACACACAATGAAAGAATTGTATATTTTCATTCAGAGAGGATTCGTTACTAACGTATTACAGATTACATAATAGTTATCGGAGAGAAAGATCTGATGACATGGGCGTGATTATGTTGGAAATCTATCAGAAAAGTGTGAAAACCCAGAAAACAGCCATAAGACCCATTAAAACCTATCGTACATTTAGCATGTTAGAGGTTAAATTCTGTTATACATTTATATCATAAAGAAACATATGCTAAATATACAAATTTGTGACGTAGAAGGACGCACTCACAAGATATGTCTAATGTTATTCTTCAACACAAATTTACTTTTTAAGAGAAAAATTTCTTTTCACCACATTTTATTACTATTGTAATGCATTATTTTGCATAGTATGTTTGTAACTTTGCTGTTTTGTTCCCTGTAGGAAGCGCGGATTACTCCAGACGGTTTACGTAAGACGTTGCTTTTTTCTACTTCTTTGAAGCCAAAATAAGAAAGCTTTAGTCATAGTTCTTCCCAACCATTCGAATACAATTTCAGCTCAAAAAGTAATCCTGCTTTCTATTTAAGTATCAAAACGTTTACATTTCAGGATAGGAATAACTTCCGGCACTGAAGAAATTTCTTCCGGTGATCCAGATTATTCCTTCCTGCCAGAATTTGAAGGAGGTAACGTCATTTTTGTAAAAAAAATCGTTATAAAGGATTTTCACTGTCAACATTAATACGAAAACCTAAAACAGAATATCTGTTTTTTAAGATTACTGGTATATACGTAAGAGGTTGAATGAGACAGTATCATGCAATGTAATTTTTTGTCCAGATTACTACTCACGGTTACAAGATAAGACTTCAACAGCCAGAAATATCAACGCCAAGGACATGTGTCTATTACTTAACATGAAGATGGGACCTGTTTATAACAAATGGATGGGAACCGTGGCCATTGACAGTAACAACACCAAATCTGTCGTGATATCAACAATCACAGGTTTAAATAAACACTTTCGTGTCTTTTGTTTCCTTCGTAAACCTTCAAAAATATTGTTTAATTTGAAATAATCTTTTAAACACCTGTGAAACAAAGGAGAATTCAGATTAAGGAAAAGAGGAAACTATTCTTCAATTAATATTAAAACTTTAATTTGTCATCAACTTTGTTTGATATGGACTTTTACGCCTGGAAGTTTCAATGTGTTTCAAGGGTTGAGATGTATGCAACAGATGATTACGTTTAGTCGATTCCGTGTGTGAAAACGTCTAATGACATCTACATTTTTACCTTTTTATTTTTAGACCAGACGCTTAGAAGTAAGGAAATTCATTGGGATGAGTACGTAAAGCGTGTTCTTGATTTACCAAGCAATAAAAACTTGGTATCAATCGTCGGTATTTGCATTGATGCAGGTAAAGACTCTTCTTGACAAACCACTTCAATTTCTGTTGTTTTATTCTCAGTATGACGTCCAGACTATCATCAAATCAGTGGTTAAGCTATACACTCTAAAACTGGATAACTACTGCCGCCTCTGGTTGAGCAAATAAGTCACGCTTCAACTATTTTCAGTTATATTACGGTGAAATGACTTAATCAACTTACTTAATCAACTCACTTTTAAATTGTGTCTTAATTTGCTGTGCAATTACTAGTAAGAGAATTGGCTTGTGTCCTCTGTTTAGTAATGGGTCTCCTGAATAAGTGCAGTGAGCGATTTTCACAAAGGACACACAAGGTCACGAAACTTTAGAAAGGAATCCTTTTTCTTTTATCCTTAACCAAGATCCAGCCACTATATCACGAGATTTTTTTGACTCACAATTGACCCACTAAAAAGAAATTTTTATATGAAAGAATGTTAAACTTTCTTGTGTTATCTTATAATAACATTTGTTAGGCAGTCTTTTGTCTTGCGTGCTACATACCACTGATAATTTTGCAAACATTTACATCCGATTGTAAAATAATAACAGGCTGTATCTCTGAGGATAGTCAGAATTGCTTTCTTTTCCTTACTGAAATGACTTTCATTTCTCGTGTAAATATTCTACTTAAATCAGCCGTCGCTGTCATTGTCTGAACATGAGAAATATTACTAAACTCCTCTTGTTTGTTGCGAAAACTAAAGGTCACGCTCGTACTTTGTAACCTTTACCTGAGAACACAATCTAGGTAGGCAATAGTTATTCATTTCATCGATAACAGATTTACCGAATTGGTGGCAAAATTTTTCATCATTTCATCGGATAAATTAAAGGGCGCAGTAGTGGTTGTAGGGCTTCCTCCTGAGTTTAAAATAAGACAACTGCGCAAAAGATGAATGAAACTTTTCCTTGAACAAGATACTATTAGACGATGCTTTGCCCTGTCTTGGACGGATGCGTGAATGTTAGGTCGATTTGGTTTGATGAAACGGAAAAAGTAACCCACCCTGGAAAAGGCAAATTTCCTTGTTTGAATTACCTGATCATATCACTTTCCATTATGATCTATAACCTTGACCTCACTTTGATCAATATTTTTCATTTTTTCTAGATTTGATCTATAATGCCTGTTATAATATTAAAATTTTACTAATACATCTAAGCTTTGTTTTAAATCGTCTTCCATCCAGTAAGCTTATACCTGTTGCACGAACATATTGTTTGCGAAACTCTCGAAAAGCGCATCGAGTCCACCCAAACTGTGGACCCTAATAAGCCGAGTCTTATGACACCGTTACAAGTGTTATCATACGTTAGAGGCATTCTATCGGGTATGGAGTTGGCGCATTCTTACGGGGTACGTGACACAAACCTTTCAGATTTTTCTAAACGTGTAGGCAGGCTGCTTACTTTCTGAAAGTATTCTTTTGTCGATTACAGAGGTTAAAGTGTACTGAAATATTTATAAAAATGTAAGTTAAAGGTGATAGCCTCAGGTCAATTCTTTGTAATTCGCCATGTACCAGACATATTGAAAATGACTATGTCTTCATATACTTCGGCTTTAGTGAACATTTAGTTACACTTTCGTTAAGGTTTGACACGTATTAAGCACCATAAAACATAATTGAACATTTAATAAATTCCCCTTCGCCTGCCGTAAATATGTTTTCACCAAACTCGAGATTGTCGTGCCATCAGATATGGTTCAAAACAGTCTAGTGAAGGACATGGGTTGACATATTGTAATGATGCAAGTTTTATACAATTATTGACAGAGAAGTTGAATATAAAAGTGTTGTTGGCTTCGAAAATCGAAGATATGGAGTTAGCTTTAGACATAATTAACAAAAATCTTTGTTTCATTTAAGTGATGCTTAACATTTCATTATAACAAGATATCGGGAAATCAACCATTCGACGTGGGACTGTCATAATCAAGCGTCAAGCATGTAATGCAAGCAAGAATTTAATAAGACAATCTCCCCACCCCCACATGACTTTATTCCTGGTCTTTGATATAAATTGACTCAATTGGTATGAATTTATTTATTCAAAAAGTGAGCTTAGTACATAAAACACTTCAGAACTGTGACTGTTAATGTCATCTTTTAATTCTCTAGTTTCTCCACCCTGGTTTGACAACAAGGAAAATTCTGGTCACTGAGGAGGATGTATGCAAATTGCATGACTTTTGCCTTACTAAGGACGCGGATAAGAGAGTAGCAATGGCAAAGACACAGGTATGATTGTGTAAACCTACCTAAGGAGTGGCATCAGGTGGGAAGGACCCCCCTCTTCCCCGTCAGGGAATTTTCAAATTTCGTCGGAGAGTCTACATGGATACGATGAAACATGAATTCCCTAACCCCAAACAGTCGTACCGAAAATGAAAACCCCAAATTCTCAAAATTTCTGGAATGAAAACCCAAAATTTTGGGCGCGTTTTGAGCGCCCGGCCAAATCAGGCAACCAGTCACCTTTGTCAGGGTTCGGTTTGCTGGTCCTACATCAGGAAGCTTGGCTCCCTGTCGGAGACTCCTGGCGCCAGCCCTAGAGAACATCGTTTTGTATCTCTTTATTCTAGGTTTGCTCAGTTGAAACTCAAGTAAAAAGTTTCCACTTGTTACGGAACTGATGAATACCATTTCTGATGTTTAACAGCTTAGTTTATTTTATTTTACATTATATTCGATTCATATGGATAATACGTTGATAGAGCATCTACATACACTAGAGTTATACATATTTTATATACTTTTACCTCTCACTTATTTCTTCTTATTCTTTACTACCTTTCACTTAAATTGAATCTATAGCCTTTAAATAAATTCACTCATGCTAGAAAATGTACATGGGTTTGAATTATGAATTGCCCGTTACCATTGCCTTACAGGGATCTATTAGTCGTTCACATAACTTGTGGGTTTCTGTCTCCAACCGATTCAAAAACTCAGCTCAATCAACACAGTAAATATTATTTAGAATGTGAGGGGGTGAATTTGATTCAAATGTATTTGTTTCATGAGAGTACTGATTTGTTTGCAACCACTCTGAGCCGTATTGTCGTTACAAACAGACCTTTGTTCCTTAGACAAGGCACCATTTAATAAACTGGGAGGTTAAGGCTTATCATATTCATGGTTCTTTCCCTTTGCCAAGGGAAAAGAAGTTAAGCACATATATGTGTGAGTTGTTAGCAAAGAGTCATTAAATCGATTGTTTAATTATCCAAAAATATTATTGTGACCATAGGAACCTGAAATGTGATAAAAGTGTGATATAACATGTCAAATTAATACTTTTGATGGTTCTAAAATGCTGGTCCTAAACTGCAGTAATAACGGCGGCATTGAACGTTATGGTAACGTGATATTATTGTAAAGAATTTGTGAGGAGAGTCTCACAGAGGTCCAGTAGTTGCTTCTGTTGTCATAGTGCTATGTCTCTCCCTTTATTACTGCCATTATATTTCGTCAGGCGGTGTACAATCTAAATCACTTTGCACCAGAAACATTGCTGCGAAATGCTTACACACAGGCATGTGACGTATGGTCGGTGGGAGTTGTTATTTGGGAAATATTTTCAGGTGGTGAGTAAACTCATTTCACGAGATGACAAGTAATTGTTATGAGGGTAGAAGAACTGTATTTCCAACAAAACATCCATCCCTTTCAATTATGTAAGTCCTGTTTTCCCGTCTACACACTAAGTTCTCTATGTTTAAACCACAAGAAATAGGGGCCTTGTTGCGCTGTGATGTTTGAAGGTTATGTTCCAGATGCATAATCTTCGACGGGTTTTTGGCATCGATTTACACTAAGTTGTCATATTTGGGTATCCTGAAATATAACTGTCCTCACTATATCGCAACATTAGATTGTATAGTTTGAAATTTAGCTCCATCCAAGTTGTTATCTCATTTGAGATTTCCTGCATTTTTTCAGGTTCCCATCCATTTCCATCTACTGAAGAATCCATGAGTAGTTTAGATGTACTTCCGTCGCCCCCAGATGAATGGCCTGGGCGATATCAAACATTGAAGTTTGTTAAAACATATTCTCCTTTGATTTTACTTAATAATTAAATACATTACTTAGAACGACGTACCTCTTCCTTTGTGTTTATTCCAAGTAGTGCTGCAACCAATTCCCAAAATGTGAGCTTAATTTACATTTAACTGATTTTGCATATGAAGAAATTAACATAAACTAGCAACTATCACACAAGATAGGACCTTAAGCATGTACATATATATGTTACTAATATAACTCATGTTCATGTAGAACATAGTGCTAATTGGCGCAGGGCTAGGTATAAGACGGGATCTGGGGTGGCAACCTCTTGATCAAAAAAATTTGATTTCAGGTCTAGGAATATCAATTCTTAGGGCAAAATTTATGTAATATTTTTTTGCCAATTAAGTAAACTTTAGGTAAACGCATTTCTCCCCTTTGCATAATGTCTTTTCATATGCATACGCTAAGAAAGGCTGTGAAAACTACAGATCGACATCATTATCTATGATGACTAGACAAACGCGACTTGTACAGTATTGTCTCTCTATCTCTTTATCTTGGGCCTGACCATTACAATTAGACAGGTATTTACTTCTTGCACTTTTGGGATGCAGAGTAAAAAGGCCACATGGCTTGATGCAAATGAGTCCTTCAACAATTATAAAATAAACAATGTAGATCAGTATCTTCAAAGAATAATAAAAAAGTCCATTATAATTTCTTATTAAAAAGAAAGATGCTGATATCCTAGATGTAGTCTATAACAGTTTTCTAATACTGACTATTTTAGGAATAGACGAGTATTCGATTGTTGGGAGGAAGAGGTATCACTTCGTCCGTCACTGAATCAATTAAGGTTATCCTTCACTAAGGTAAGGCTTATCACTTTCAAATCTTAAGTTAAGATGCAAGCAATTTTTATGTTTCATGAAGGCTACGTCCTCAGCAAAACTGCCATTTTCAATTTCATTGGAAGATCAAGGAAAGATAATTTAATTTTACTCTAAACCTTGACCTTTCTACTCCCTGCTTACGCCGCCTACATTGGCTCCCGCCCGGTACACTTAAAGATATATTTTAAGTTACTCGTGATAGTATTTAAGTGCATCAAGCGCACAGCCCCCTCCTACTTGACTGATAGTTTAATGCCTTACTGCCCCGCTAAAGCACGTTTACGTTCTGCCAAGGAGCTGTAAGGGAGCGCCCTGGTTCTCACGCTGGCTGAACATAACATTCGGAAATTTCTTCATTCAACCACTTGTAGGACCTTTTGTTATGCTGCTTCCCGCATTTGGAATGACTTGCCATCTAGTATCAGGGAATCGGAAACCTATACATACTTTCAAGAGAAAGTTAAAGGACTTCTCTGTACTGTGTTTGTGGTTTGGGGTTTTTTAGAGCTACGATCTCGATGAAGCAGCGCTTTATAAGTATACATTATGTATGTAACCTTCAACTTGTTTGACACTGTAAAATGTGAAATCTATACTGTATGTATGTATGTATGTGTGTATGTATGTACGTATGTATGTATGCATCCGCGGTGTGTAACGTGTGCTAAGGGTATGGGTGCACTCACCAACATGTCCTTAGCGGGACACGGGGCAGCTCGCCGCTCGCACGGCTCGCACGTCTTTCCTAGCTCACGCGTGGCTCGAAACAGGGAGTAGCTACCCGGAAATTCGGCCACTGCAACGAGAAGTCACGTGCAGCTGCACGTGCTTGCACGGCACCGCAGCCCGTCCTCAAGCGGCCACGTCTGATCCCCGAGATCTCTGGCAGCTCCGCTGCTTGGCAATTCCTGTCTCTTCTCTACCGGGACATTTCTCGTGTCCCGGTAAGGAAGCGAGGGTGCATATGGGTGTATGTATGTATGCATGGAAGGGTGTATGTATGTATGTATGCATGCATGGAAAGGTGTATGTATGTAAGTATGTATGCATGCATGCATGTATGTATGTATATATGCATGATGTATGTATGTATGTATATATGTATGTATGTATATATGTATGTATGTATGTATGTATGTATGTATGTATGTATGCATGTGTGTACGTATGTATATATATATGTATATATATATTCTTTAAATGTGCTGTTGTTCTGTGGGTGTGTAAGGAAGAAAAATTGACAAACAAACAATATATTTTACTCTTTTTAACACTCAGATAGCCGATTCATTGGAGCCTTGTTATGATCGACCGACTGTTACTCCTTATCTTGAAAACGTGGAAGAGTCCAGTGAAGCGAATACGGATCAGAATACCTATCAGTGAACATGCAGTGTCTACTGTGAGATGTTAAGTTTAGACAGGACCAGGAGATGTTAGGACACCTCCCTGACAGGACAAAGCTTTCACTTTAGGTTGGCTCTAAACGACTCAAAACCTTCTGTTGAATCAGGGAGATGTTACGAAGGAGATATAACATCCAAATGTCAGACAATATGTACTTGAAAATGGTTTAATTCTTTTCAGGCACTGCTATTGGATTGACAGGTCTCTTTGTTCCTACTGTTAAGTCTTTGTTGACTTAACCCTTTTAATGATGATCCCTCTTTTCTTTTCCACGTTATCCCGGGACAAAGACCATCATCTTTACATGCTTTGAATTAAGGTTTGCTTCCGCCAATGGACAAACTTTAATCAGGATTTTCAGTAAAACGACTGGCAACAAACTTTCTAATAATGTACTTCAATTGTGCTCCCACGATTTTTATACGTCACCTCCTGAAAAAATTGTTCAAGCCTATACATTTGTCTTAGTTTTTAGCAATTTTCCATCATTAGGAAATGTATTCGAAAAGAAAGTTGTAAAGGAATTCTTAGCTGACTTTAAATGAAATGATATTTAGTGTGACGAATAACGACGAAAGGTTAAAATTTCACATTTTTGCATGACGGCTGGCAACGGAAAGTTAACGAGTTTGACGTATGAGGTGTGTCTTTTCATTGTCATTTTGACAATGCATCACTGATCCTAGTTGATCTAGGTATTCAGACAAGAATTTTGAGAAGAAAGGCAAGATAACTGTCGGAAACGAACATTGCTTCAAAGTCTATAGAGCGTTGGATCTCCTTCCTAACATCTCCCTGACTGAATCAAATAGGGAAGATGTTTATACACACCAAACGGGTTTATCAAGCATTTAATATGGTAAAACATGTAGTGCCCTTACTTTTATATAAGCAAGGGGGATCACAAAGACGTTTATGTGTAAAAATGTTTCCACTTGGGCTACAGGGAGCGATAAACGGTAGGTCAAGGTAGGCTTTTTCAGCTATTTCAATACAAAATGGTACAAAGCTGCAAGGCTGCTGTCCTGTCACATAGTTAAGTCTTTTCGTCAACATCAACGGGGGGGGGGGGTATTGTTCTTGTCTTCCTGGGACAATTAACAGAACTAAAAGAACCGGATGTTCCGTTCTCGAGATGTTCACAAGTATATTTATGTAGTTCACGGACTCCCCTTGCTCACACCGACAGGTCTTACATCCCGTACCAACCTGCAACAGGTCACATAATCTCAGTTAACCAAAGAGGTCCCGCCACTCTCAAGCTGCTCAGTCTAGCCTGAGCAAAGGACTCCCTGTCAGTGAACAGTTTTCGTACTACATACGGAAAAATGTCTACATTCCAATAGTATCACAACTCAGTGAATAGCAAAAAGTATTTTGAGGCAATTTTCCAACTTTGCACCACATCCTGTTACTTTAAGGGAATCTAGAGGGGTTTCTTGACAAAAGAAACCAATCTTTAAATACGGATATCTTGAATAGGGAATAACATTTGTAAATGGTACGAGGTTTGACGAACATGTACTGGTTTCTTTTTCTCTCTTCTTCTTTATAAAGAGTCCTGAAAAATACCACAAGAAGATACCTTACTGTGCCGTTTACCCGCCAAAATGACATCATGTGACGTCAATGTACAGGGTCTATGATACTGTTTGAATATCAGTCAGTGCCATTCGACGCACATATTTAACATTATCCAAATAAAATATGTAATTCTCGTATTCCAGAAACAAAAATAAGAAAAAAGTTTTTGAAATATCCTTGCAGGTATGACATTCCTGTATAAGATGCACCCAGTGTAGAAAAGTAGAAAAGTGTGCATGATACTGTTGTTAAGAGTGGTTCATCAACACTTAAAAGAATATATCGCATTAACAGTGAGAGGGTTTCAAACCAATGTATAAAGATAAAATATACTTATTTAGTATTAGTTGTATTCAGGTCAGCAACACAAAGGGATGTCTTCCCATGAATTATCAAACACGCTACATACGTTCTTATCAGTATTTTAAAAATTAATAAGCAAGTGGCTGTAAGATCTTTTTTCATTACATTATCCAGGGGGCTAATACGCTCTTATATTCAGTATAACATAAATTTATTACCACGTGGTTGTCAGGTACACACAAAGAAGTTTTCTTTTCTTTCATAGTTTCGCCTATAAACAGTTTTAATGAACCATAAAGTAGCTATTGTTATGGCTCACTTTAAAATGTTAGTATCACTTAATTAGTCACGTATAAATTGTAACGGAAGTAGTAAAAGTTTCCACGTCATTGAAGCTGTTCAACTATTTCGTGTAGAAAAGGACATTTTTCCCCCAGAAGTTGTAATATGTATATACTTTTACGGGAAGGTAGAGTAGACTGAAGGACGTAATAGCAAGATTGCACGATCTAATCTAATCTTACATAGTGAATTTTTCTTTGATGTTTGAGAGAAATTGACCAAATGTGATTGGGAGCATGTTCTCAACACTTGAACTAAAAGTTCTTTGTACATTAAATGCACACAAAATACAGCTGAAAGATGAGTATATTTATTTATTGTATTTTTATGAGAGTACATTCCGTGTTAGTTGTATGTACAATCAAAATACAATACCTTTACCCATATGGAATATCTATTGTAAAATGAAATTTTTGTTTAAGGTTTTCAAAAGGGGCAGATTCACCACCATCGGTCCTGAAGGCTGAGTTACGTCAGGGCCCCTTGTACTGACCATCCCTAAAGTTTGCTTTGTGAGTCCTCTTGACCTTCCAGTCACCTAAATTTAACAGCTCACTAAGCTCAATTGGTGATCCGCCATTGCTTTAAGTTTTACCATTTCAGAGAACCTTATCAGCTAAATGCAAGAGCAGTAATGATATACAGTGTTGAACAGTTTAACTATTCCTTTTTTAAACGATTACAGAATAACGGTACTTCTTAGATACGTGCAGGCGAGTTTGAGGTTTGATGTGAATCGTTGAAGTTTTTGTTTTGTTCAGTTTTTAATAATAGACAAGTGTTTCCCCTTTTACTTCGGAATTGAACACCTCAGCGCATATGAACAGCACAATTGTCACTTAAAATAAACCCGGAGAAAGAATTGCATAAGGACTATATTGCGTGTCCTTTATAGGACATTAAAATTACAACTGACATTAGAAATTGCGGTTCAATAAACGAGGGATACCAAAATTTGCCAGTGGTGAAATTTTACAATGCTTTTCATGAAATACGCATTTCTTTATATTATAGCTACACATACCTTTGAAATACTAATGAATTAGTATGTGTCCACGCTTCGTGTACGCTACATGCAGACATGAGGATATATATCCTAGGTTCTCAAATGGCGGCCCGCGAAGTGCACTAAAATGGCCCGACGTAGATCTGAGGATCTTAAGATTTTAAGGAAACAAGCTATTGAAGGAAGTACTGGCTACAGTAGTAAGTTTAAAGCAAAAACTCAGGAAACAGTGCTCGGCGATCCGAAACACTGGGAAACCCCTGGTATATATCATGGACACCTGTACTCTCATGTACTTTGTGTATGGATGGTCCGTTTGAACGAAAAAATAATTAAATTACTTTTGGTGTATATTAAATGTCATTGCCAAAAACATAGTAAATATACTACAAAAAGATTAGCTTTGATCGGGATCTTCCTTTTGACTAATATGATCTTCACATTTGAATCTTCTAGACAGTATAGATCAGACACTGTTCTGGTGGAGGTAAAAGGGCATATGTAGTTAGTTACCAGAGCCTAGAATCAAACCTTGAAAACATGATAGCTAAAGAAAAGTGGCTTTGGCCTTTCTTATACTTCTCTCTGGCATAGTCCTCCCCTCCCATTAGAGAATTATTTCTTTTTCATATAGGCCAAAACCCTGAAAAATTGATAGCCGTATCTCAAAAGAGGGGGTTTTCCAGCCCCATAGGAAGAATGTAGATGGCTTGTTAGCATGTCTGCACCAGGATATAAGTACGTTATTATTTCCAGAAGAGGAAAATGTGCTTGTTTGTTTGTCATCATTTAATTGCCTATGCTTGTTAGTTATATATACAACTGTAGCACTTTATAAAAATTAGAGCTGACTGATTAGCGGTATCTACTTTTAACCCTTTTTATCTTGTCGGTCTTAAATACATTTCTAGACAAAAACAAAACAAAAAACAATGACCAAAAGGGAATACAATTCCTCCTCGTTATATTCGACTCAACGCGTCTTATGATTTAGAAATGTAGCTAGAAATCTTTCATGTTGAAGGGGGGTTGTTTCTGGAAGGCTCCTCCCTCTGGAGGAGGGCTTCAAATACGGAGTCGGTGTTTCCCTCAATCTTGAATTCCGGGGGTCCTAAGGCGCAAAACTTTTGTGGGCGGGGATCGGGCCCATCCCTCCCTGGCTACACCACTGTCATGATTTTATAATATATAGTTCACGTGACAGCAACTAACGCTAATAAATACAATAGCAATTTGATGCACGTACAAAGTAGGGAATGAATTCTTCATAATAACATGGCCTCTCAATCAAATGAAACAACAAATATACAGTGTATCATCATTCCAAGCACAAATTAGAATATAATGAGAAGCTATACTGCTGTTTTTATCAGATTTATGATGCCATTTTCGTTGTAACTTTTCATAACCATTGTAAACATTATTATGATGGTTAGAAGAAGACGCTTCAATGCCAATTGCAAAAACTATTTTTATCATCAACTATTTAGATATCTTTGAATCAGTAGTCTTTCAAGTACCTTCTTTTAAGATATTAATATAATTAAATTACTATGATTAAATGGTATCAGCAGTTACCCAAAAATTTTCGTCTTTATCATCTTCAATGACGTTTCAAAACATTAATATTTTATATGAAAAATAAGATAAACCACAGAGGTATCTTGAATCGCTTTAACTTCAGAATCCAACATATTGGACCCCGATGAAAAAGAATCATATTCGCAAGTCATATTATATGGTTATGGTATCCAAACTTAGTTCCTGTATTTACTCTTCGAGATCCTTATCGTCAAGATATTTTATCATGTTTTGCCACACTTATGAGGTGGGAGAGACATCGTTTCATCACCCACGGTAGGAAAACACGGTTGGCAGGTAAGGTTTTTATCGGCCGACCGGTTTATTAGCACTTCGACTCAGCGCTCTTGTATGCGTAATCGTCCAAAAATTCGTTGCACGCACAGACATATTCCGCTTCTCTAGCGCATTCGAAACAGTAAATACATTCACACGCTTTGCTAGAACATCTCTTAAAGTTCCCGTGAATGTCTTTGTCTCTGCACCCTTGACAGTATTTGTTGTAAAACCCAAGTGTTTTCATGAATTTTCCCCAGCAGGGATACGTCCTCATTAGGTATGCATTGATACTAACCGAATTTTGATAATCCATCTCTTTCTTATTCTGTTTCATATATCTCCGTAGGAGTCGGAATAAGTTGTTTCGTCTGTTCAAAGTTTCGTTATAGAGATACAAAGTCCGCTCGATTTCCCTCTCAGGATAATAGTACGATGCTATAAAACGTCGTAAACGTAGCATATACGCTTGACATAACACCGTCAACAAAGTAAATATGTACAATACACCGACCGCAATCGCGGTGTTCCGATGAGGTTGTGACGGTGTGGGCAAGCACTCGTTTGTATCAATCGTTAAGTTGAAACTATTTGCAACATTGAATCCCTCCGAAAACATCCATCGTACCAACTGGCTCATTATTCCTGTTCCTCCAATATCGAAGTCAGTTGCCCCCTCAGTTTCAAAATTGTACTGGAATTGACCGTGCTCTCTGATTAACGCTAGTAGAAAATAGAAACCGTAATCTACAACAATAATCAGTGCTGCAATCGTTGCATGCATGAATACGGTAGCTAAACCTATTTTAAACAATCCCCTCTCAGGTTTGCATAATCTTAACGAAGAGAGGTCCACATAATGCCGGCGTTCTGATTTCTTTAAAGGAAGTAAATGCTGCTTGCCCTCGGATTTACGATGTTCGTCCATCTTTTTGAACGCCGGTGTTATATAAAAGTTATCAAATTTATCCTTTGTGCAAAATTTCCAGTAGTAACCGTAAGATCGGATTGCTAGCCAGAGTAAAGATAATGCCAATATCTTATCGGAAACTGAGAAAATTTTCATGATAATATCGTGCGTACTCTGAAGGTCCTCTTTGACTGCCTTCTGTATCGCTTTAATACTACCATTCAACTTTTGTCGGTTATCCCAGTAAGTGCTAAAATCGACATCCACGACCAACATCTGTCGGAGATTTTCGATACTGTCCAACATGTTACCAATAGTGTTGTCAATGAAGGTATCGATCGTTGATGGGAACTGGCAGACACCGCCCAAGTTGAGAAGCTCGCATGCTTCTGCAGCGTTTAGAACTTCACATACTTGAGCTATGGAGAAAACAAAATGAAATTCCTTTGTTAATACAGAGAACGACAATATTTTGAATTTTCAATTTTTAGTATAAATACAAAGAAAGTAAGTATAAGTCCAAAGAACAGGACGGGTAAAAGTGTTCTATTTGTAACAAAAGAGTTTATTACGTGTTAATACTGGAGTGAAAGCTCAAGTGCACCTCTACACAGAGTTTACGCTAGTGCATTCGTCAGGAGGAAATATATTTTCATCCCTTATCCGAATGAGTAGTGTTACGGTGGCGGCATTGAACTAAACATAAAAAGTAGTCATATACTGTAATAGACAGCAGGGGAAAAAAATCTCTAAAATTCCTTTTGTTGTGTTTACATTACCAGTTAATCATTGCCTAGACTTTGATATATATATATATATATATATATATATATATATATATATATATATATATATATATATATATATATATATATATATTTAAGTGCATACGCGCTTTACAGTTTGCTGAATATTTCATTTAAATCTCTTAAATCATGAAAAAAGAAACATTCAAGTTCCAAACGCTGACTCTGAACGCCCACGTGAACGGATCATTCGCATATGCTGGTTCAGAATAAAAATATAAGGAAAGAGTAAATATGTAATAGAGACTATCTAGTTTTTATGAGCCGTTAATCCGATGAGGGTCTTTGTGTGGGACAAATGTTACCAGGAACCAAATTAAAGACAATAGTTTTCTAAAGAAGAACTCATTTGCATTGAATATGATATTACATGTGAGATTGTGTCATGTATCAGTCAAATTAATTTTCATACCGGGTAAGGCCTTTTATAATGCGGTGTCTAGCTTGATATGGCTATGTACAACTTGATTTTTATATAGAGGATAGGCTTTTATAAAGTTGTTTCTGCTGGATATGTACAAATAAAACTTGACTTGCATATCCTTCATGGCCTTTTATCACGTAATATCATGCTCGAAATGGCCATATAAAACTTGAATGTGAATTGTGAGAGGCTTTATAAAGTTACACCTGGCTTGCTATTACCATTTCAAACTTTATATGAAGAGGTCTGAAGGTCGAGAGGTTGGCACAGTTATGTTTTCAGTGTCCCCTCCGGGGACGTAGCTTATTCGGAGAGAACACTTCGGGGGTAACTTTTGTTTCTCGCCTGTCGGCTTTCGACTTCCAGCCTTAGGGTCTTTTGAAAAAAGAAAAATACACACACACACACACACACACATTATTTGCATATCCGGCCTGCGTTTTCTATCGAATAAATATATTTGGTGTAATATGATCGTACAATTCATGACTTGCGTATCTGGCATGGAATAATATCAGGGAATAATCTGGCTTGATATGGCCACATTAAACTTGATTTGGATCGGCTTTTATAAAGTTATATCTGGCTTGATATGACCACGTAAAACTTGGTTTGTATTTCTAGGATGGACCTTCATAGAGTCGTAACTGGCTTGATATGGCCATCTTAAGTCTTTAGCCAGATATATCCACAATGATACGCTTTCAACATTGCAAGGAGGACGAACGGACGTAAATGCGAATGCCCTGGCCCCTATAAATCATGCATTTTCTGCAAGTTAAGTTTCAGTTTTATACTAAAGGTAACAAGTTAACCAGTTTCCATTTGAAGCTGCTACCGCTGTGGCCATTCGGACTTCCATCGGAAATTTGTCCTATGATCTCACGAAATTGCCAACACTGGCACCCATGAATATTTATCTGATAAAAACAATATGCGCCGTGAACTTACAAATTTTGGGTGTTCCAGTTAAGGCTTGTTTACAGTCCTCGTAAGCCATCGACAGTGTGTCCCGACAATCTTTGTAGGCTGACCCAATTATTTCATCGCATATTGTTGCTGCATCTTGGAGGACATCGGCGACATTCTATCAAAACAACAAAAATATACTCGTCTGAGGAGGTATAATTAAATGAACAACATCAACTTTTTATCGAGAGGAGATAACCCAATACAACCGGTATGGTTCAACGAAGATAAGTTTTACGAAAGATAGTGCTAATGAAGCTGTAAAGCATCATGGGGAAGGTAGCTATAAACAGTACATTGGCCAACGAAGAATTTTAAGTGATAGGTCTAACACGTTTTAAACAATAAGCTGACAACTGATAATGAAGTTCGTTTTAATTCCTTCAAAGCGCAAATACAGTTTCATTTCAAGTTTAATGGTTAAGATTAGCCCTTTTAAATAGACTTTCTTAACTG
This sequence comes from Holothuria leucospilota, assembly GCA_029531755.1. Lineage (NCBI taxonomy): Eukaryota > Metazoa > Echinodermata > Holothuroidea > Aspidochirotida > Holothuriidae > Holothuria > Holothuria leucospilota. Next base: position 5,468,312 of record CM055964.1, read on the forward strand.
CCTGAAGAAATGAGTTGGTCTGTAAATGTGTTAGGTGGCCGTTACATCGATTTTGCAAAATATATCTTGACGAATTTATTTAGTTCTTTTTTCCTTTCTACCGGGTGGTAAATGTAAGATCTCAGATTTTGCACTAAACCTCGAATCTGTAGAAAATAGTAAAAAAGATTTGTATGATATTCTACATTGGCCGGACTCGAAATTTCAAGTTTCAAGTTTATTTTCTACTTTCCATACAAGAAGAGTTTTGTACATACTACTAATAAAATTTTACATGCAAGCACACAGAATGTATAACAATGCACAGAAAATTACCATATGAAAAGATGGAAGTAGAGGAACGAGAAATAAGTTTAAACTTTTCTGGTCTGGCCCCTTAAATACAAAAAGGTAATAAAACAAGAATCTGAAGAAGTGTTCAGGAAGGAAGATTGAGTTAGACAAGGAATAAAAAGAGAAAGAAAAGCTGTGTTTTAGGTAACTATGTTTGCTACTCAGAAGGAAATGTTTTAACCTACGTTTGAATACAATTAGTGAAGGAGAACTTTTAATCTCCGGGCTGAGAGAATTCCAGAAATAAACACCTGTGCTTCATACTTGAGGAGAGTTTAGACTTGTTCTAGACTAAGGATGGTGTAGGAATTCTTTAGAACGAGTGTTATAAGTGTGATAGCTTTTATTGTAACTGTAAAAGTCGTCAAACTGTCGAAAGCAGAGGGCAGAAGTGAATGGTAAAATTTGTAGAGAAAAATACCTAGCTGATACTTATACAAATCATACAATGTGAGTGTTTTTAAGTGTATGAATACAGCAACAGTGTGTGATCTATAATTCACATGACTTATATTGCGGATAACACGCTTTGAAGCTTAAATAAATTATTGAGTAAGCTGATATGAGTATTACCCCAAACAAGAAGACTGTAATTAAAATGAGGAAGCACAAGAGCATTAAAAAGGGTAAAAATTGTATCCCTGGGCAGAAATTCCTTTAGTCTATTGATCACTCCATTAGATTTAGAAACCTTCCTACTAACCTCAGAGATATGTTCCTTCCAATTTAGATTTTCATCAATAGTGATTCCTAAAAATTTTGTATAAGGTGAAGCAGAAACAAGATGACCATCGAGTAATGCAGTAATTGTGCTTGAATCAGGAACTTTATTATCGAAAATCATTAATTTGGTTTTCAAAATATTAAGAGATAATTTATTTGATCTAAGCCAATTTGAGATATGAAAATTCACAAGTAGCTTCAGCAAGAGTATCGCTTAGATTCTTATTTTGAAGTAAGACCGTTGCGTCGTCAGCAAATAAAATAAACTTTGATTTTACAGAAGACTTATAAATATCATTCACATAAAGAATAAAAAAGAGTGGTCCAAGTATGGAACCTTGTGGTACACCAATATTAGAGAATGTGTGATTTGACGAGGAATGATTAAATTGAACGGAATTGCATCGATTGGGAAGATAACTTCTGAACCAGTTATAGGCAATACCTCGAACACCATAACAAAAGAATTTACTCAAAAGAATTTGATGGTCATCAATGGTGTCAAAGCCTTAGAGAGATCGATAAAAAATACCAGCTATTGTAAATCTATTATCCAAACCTTTGGCAATTCTATCAATTAGGCTTAAAGCTGCCATATATGTAGAATGATCATTGCGAAATCCATACTGGTGTTCATAAAGAATTTTATATTTTATAATGAACTTAAAAATTTTTGAAACGGAAGGCAAAATAGAGATTGGTCTGTAATTATTGAAACGTTTCTGGTCACCAGACTTGAAAATTGGCACTATCTTAGCGATTTTCAGTTCAGACGGGAATACTCCATTTAAGAAAGAGAGATTAATAATATGAGTAAGTGGAGTTAGTATTGTATCAACCACATGCTTGAGAATGTCATTCGATATATTATCATGACCAGGACTCTTGCCGTTTTTTAGTCGGAGATTGAAGGTTTCACCTCATCAGTGTTTGTGGGAAAAAATATAAAAGAATCTAGGACATGAGATTTAACATAACTTAGAGGTGGAAACTTGCCCGCAGGAAGTTTATCAGCCAAATCTGTTGTAACAGAGGAAACGTACTCTTTAAAACTATTTGCTATTTCGTCCACATTCGTAATTAAACCATTTCCACAAACAAAAGTCTTATTTAAGTCAATATTATGCTTCTTATGAAGGATTTTGTTAATGACTTTCCAAAGCTGGGTGGAGTTACTCTTGTTGTCTTCAATCGAATTACCGTAATACATTTTCTTTGCTAAGTTTATTGCAGTTGTGAGAATATTTTTGCATTTTGTGTACTTAATATTGCGAATCGACGTGGGGCTTTGGATGAACCTTGAATATAGTTTGTTTTTATGTCTAATTGATTTCAGAATCCCAGAAGTAATCCATGGAGCTTTTTTATACTTAACCTTCGCTGGACCTTGGTATAAGGGCAACACTTATTGAAAATCATCAACAAAATTTTGGAAAATTTTCTGTAAAAAGAATTGACATTTTGATCATTTGTAACGAATAACCAATCAACATTACTTAGTTCGCTTTTCATATAATTGATGTTCCTACTACAAGTATTGTTCTTATAAATAGTTTGACTACTTGAAGTGCTTATCGTACTTAATATAACACAAAAATAGGATAATGATCAGAAATATCAGTGACAAATACACCACTTTTTGATATACGGTTAGCAACATTGGTAAAAATATTATCAATTAAAGAAAACGTACTGGTAGTAACCCTGGTAGGCTTATCGATCAACGGATTAAAAGAGAACAGAGACATAATATTAAGAAACTCTTTTACGTTGTGTGCCTCATTTTTCGTTAAAAGATTGATATTAAAGTCACCTGTAAGGAAGACATTCTTGTTTTCGTGATTCAATACTTCTAAACAGTTATTCATGCAATCAAGAAAATCATTTACACCTTGTTCGGGTGGACGGTAAATAACCCCCACTGTAGTATTTCTATTTTTACTGTTTTCTACTATAACGAAAAGAGTTTCAGCACTGCCATTCATTAGGTGAATAAGATCTGCCCTGATATTTCCATGTAAGTCATGTTTAATAAAGAGAGCAACACCTCCACCCCTCTTATTACTTTTGTTTTTATATAAGAGTTTGTAACCATCAATTTGTAAAGTATCAAAAGGAGACAAATAAGTTAACCAAGTTTCTGTGATGGCAATAAATGTAAATTGATAATTTTCAATGGAGTTCAGACAGCTGACAAATGCATTAAAGTTCCTAATGAGACTTCTGACATTAATATGAGGAGCTGAGGTATGTATATCAGAACAATGAAATTCTGTGCTAAAACTAGAATCAGTATTGTACAAGAAACCACAAGCTGCTGTGTTTATATCACTCTGATCGTTTTCATTTATTATTACGGTGAAGGTTAAATGATGCAATTCTGTAATTTTCACAAAACATTTGACTTTCACGTATAAAGTACAATCAGGTGGGTGGTATGTACACAGAACAACATTCTGGTATGGCAATAAGACATATATTACCCTACTTCGTAAGGTTCTTACATGGTAATCCAAACCATTCAAACAAGTGGCAGAACAGCTTATGCAAAAGAAAGGGGAGGAAAATAACAAGTAAGAAGAGGGATTAAGAAAAACGTATGTCAAAAGATAAAGAAAAGGATTTAAACCAAGTTTCATGATGAAATAGTCTTACTTGAGAAGTTTGGTGCCCTTTCATGTAGTGTGTCGGCATAGTGAAACAATAATATTGAGCTTGTAAAAGATATGCAGATACATATTATGATGGGCTGTTCTGAAATTTATATGGAAGCCTATGATTATCTCTCCAATGTCCCGCAGTGAAACGTAATTTTATCCTCATGTTGTACAGTTCCTTCACTTCTCGTGAACACTTTTTCTTCTCGCTAAGATCAACTTTAGTAAGGTCATCCAGTTCGAAAAAGAGATTCATCTCAAAGTACCAACCTTGCATTTGAATGTTAATTTTGTCCTTATATGATAAGCATTTCACGAGTATGTGGGGGATCGGTCATTGTTACCCTTCCCTCTCTATGAGCACTCTCTATACGTACCGTGGTCATCTTGAATTTTTCGGTCAGGATCGAGTAGATAATATCTTCGCATTTCTCATTTTCTTCAGAAGGATAGCCGACAAGACGAAAATTGTTTCTTCTTGACATACGTTCAAGTTTATTAATTTGCTCAGACTGGGCCTTAAGCTTATTTTGGAGATTTCCAAGTTCGTTTTCAGAACAGTATCTTTCCAAAGTAACGAACTTGCATTCCAGGAATTGACTCACAGTAGGGACACTGGAATCAGAATTATCTCGGAATCAGATTAAATGGCCTCAGATACAGCTCCGGAGGACAGTTAAAGGAGTGACCAATCAACTGAAGAGCAGTAGATTGTATCACAGGGAGATAAAAATTCTCCAAATAAACACTACGTAGTAAAAGCATTACAGGACAATTGACCTTTCTCTGATTAACTTATTTATTGTGGAACATGTAAAGAAGTTCTTGACAAGATTTCAAGTGTGATTCAGCACGAACCTACTTGAATTTCAAAAATAGGCCTTACAATCCAGGTTGTGGAAAATAAACAGACGTAGGAAGCCGGGGTGTAGTGGGCACTGAGAGGCTTTAGCCTCCCCCGTGAAAAATGTGATGGGCGGAACTATGCTTGCGTCCCCAAAATCCAAGAACAAAAACCCCGTATTTGTTGATCTCCTTAAAATTTGTCCAACTTGTTGCATCAAATTGTATCTAAGGGGCCTCAAATATTCAAAAATTTCCCAAAGGGGAGAACCCCCTCCCCTTAGACTACTTTCCCGAGATGAAGGTCTGAAACAATTTTCAGCCCCGCCCAGTCTCCAAGAGCCTCTTACGCCTACGAGTAAATGTAGTTGGTAGTAAAAGAAGTAGAGAACAATACCTGCAGACCGCCTTGAATGAGGTTAATTCCCTCATCTATCGGTTGAAAGATCTCGTTGACAGTGCTTACAGCTTCTTGTAACTTCACAACACTGTTCACAAGAGCTCTAACGTAGCTATCAAGTACTTCTTGGGAAGCCTGTTGCAGAGCTCTAGAATGATTTACGGCCATCTGGTAAAAAAATCGAAATTTAAATTTAAGCTACTGATCCTCATGTTCGTTACTACAATCCCTCCATGCGAGTATTACGTTCAAATGGGATTACTTGCGGGGATTGCATACGGAGCTCGTTTTCAGATCCCAATCAAATTCTCCGGCATGTGGATGGATTAGTCATTGAGATGAACCCCTATAGGTGATGACCAAAACTGGCCTAGTTATCAATACCAGGAGATCATCATCATCTCTCTGCCTGTAAATGATCACGTCATCTTGATAATTTTAGCTCGAAACACTGAAATAATAAACCTCAAGGGGGGCGAACTATCGCGGACTGTTTGATTACGTGCTTGTGCTCGTATTCACTTCTTACCCCCTTTCATGTGAATGCAATTGTGATGTTCGAGAAACCGCATAGTTTAGAAGTTTGGTAGTTGTAGTTTTCTGTTCTCAACGTGAGGCGCACGTTATTGCGAGTGGAAGTCTTAAACACTGAGACCTTTACTCTACTCAAGCTTTGGGGAGGTGCTGACTAAGGGACATGTGCACCCTCCCAGTGTTTGGGATAATGGCTTCAGACTAGAAATGCCCTCCCTTCAGTCAGATGTGGATGAGGTTATATGACATACTTGATGCTGGATTAGGACACACCTATTCTTGACACAGTCAAAGTAAAGAGAACGCAGTGTAGACGGTTTTCTTCGTCAGTCTACATGGTAGGGTATCTGATGAACCTGAAATGGGGTGACATTTTATCATAAATATGACATAATCATAAGAAATATACGTGACTGCATTTTTCAATAAGTGCCATAGGATACGGTAGCTGTTAAGCGGAATTACTTTGCCGTATTTCAAGTGACACGGCGGCCCTCATGTCGATATCTATAAGAGGGTCAAGGAGGTATGGTTTAATTACGTTGTGATGTTAGAGTCAGGTATCTAGCTCATTCGGCACTAGGGCCTGCTAGGACGCGTTAGCGTGTACGTCATAACAAAACCTACCTCGGCGCTACAACTCATTGACTGTGACGTCACTTCCGCATTGATGTAAATGTTTTGTATTGGTCCAGCAAGAAGAAGTCCAATGATGATGGCATAGATCGCAGCACGACCTTTAGAGGTACACAGAGTTGGGAACATTAGAGCGGCAACACAACGAGCACGAACTGTTTTGGAATGAGGAGACATTTAGTAATACAAGCATGATTGTCAAAAAAAGAAAAAAGACTTCCAATCATTTACCTCATGTAGCATGACTACGGTGAAACAGTGTGGAAATGATGCAAACATTTAAAAATTTCAGTCTGAACAAAATCTGATATGTGAATAAAAGACGGCACAGTATAAATTTAGAGGGCGCTGAAATAGGGGGCTCCCCAATTTTATGGACACTTAAAAAAGATTGGGTGCATGCACACACTGGGAAGTTTTACCCTTCTACTCTGCCCCCTTTTCCTTTGTTGATCCAAAAGATATCCCACATCATCAGTTCTGATTTTCTGATTCCGACCCTTGCTATAAACGTAACCAGTAAGAATAAAGTACTACCTTGGAACAGGCCTGTAGGCCCGCCCCGCCACTATGGTCCTTCGAGCCTGCTATGGATAAGTATTCCAGTATGGTATCATCAGTAGGGAAACATGGTTAACTTTGTGTCTTACTGACCATTGTTGAAAAGCTTAAATAGACTCATAGTAAAACAAAGTTATAAAAAAAAGAAAACTATTTCAATCAAAGAAGAATAACTCTTATTTTACAAGTTAGCTTGACCATGAATATGCATGAATTTAATGACGAATGAATACCACATAATACTTGTAACGAAGTTACCTGTTAAAGCTAAGCTGACTGCCATGAAGAGCGATGCAACTGACGTTATGATGAGGGCAGCTTTCCATTCATATTCTAATGCAAAGTCCAGTACCATATATAGGCAAATACCGAGAATAATGCCGAATACAAAACCAACAAGAGCTTTGATTTTACGATGACTGCTACGCTCCGACATAAAGATCTCTCTGAAGATAGCAGCGGTACCTAGCAGACTTTCTGGGATGCTGAACATACTGCTACCCGAGCTGCGTCGTCGTCGTCGGTGCTGTGGGGAGTTCCCCGGGGAGTTTAGACTGTAGGCGCTAACACTATCCACGAAATCTTCCTTTAAAGATAAAATAGAAATATATAAGGAATTAGAATAATGAAGCACCACATGTCAATAAAAGATTTAAATTAACGTGCAAGGTCCAGGACCAAGCAGGTTTCCACAAGGGTTCAAAAACGGTGACTCTGTTCCGGGATCCCGCAAAGGGATCTCTTATATAGGCAGTAGGGATATGCCCCTAGAAAAATTGATTTGCAAAAATCATCACATCCTGCGATCAGTTGTTTTTAGTATCTGGCAAATACATACCACAGGAAGCCCTTCCATGAGTTCTGAAAGTCCAATGACAAAGAAACTGGATTCCTTCCCGAACCGTGACTTATCGAACTTGGGAGTGAAGAGAATTGTTTGCTAAACGTCTATGAGTGAATAGTTTCTCATTAGTACAGGTGATTACTTCTGTGTTATTGCTATTTTCATCACAGATTTAGCGTAATATATTTACCTTCGATGCGAAATCAGTTTCGTCTTCACCAACTCTCTGCTTATGATGAGACTTATGATGAGAGGTCGAGAGAGGGGGCTTTGTATTTGTTTGATGCAACCCAATCGAATTCGAGTTCGTCGATTTTGGATGCGAATTCGTATTAGAAACTGCAGAACGACTGACTTGACGTTGAAGAGCTTCTCTGTTTATACAAAAAGAAAGAAAAAATCTCAGTCGTGAGTTATATGTTTCACATTTTGGTTTTGTTTTTACATTTTATGCAAAGTGTAAATTGCATATGATATACACGATACTGATTTACACTTAAAGTACTCACAAAATTGAGAAAACTTGAAACTCAAATGCTGATTTAAAAACACTTTGTTCTGACTTTTATAGTGCTAATTGTATAACACTTAACGGATCATGATAGAAAAGTAGGCGGAGTCAATTTATGTACACAAAATATTAAAAAATGTTGAAATATTAGAAAAGGTCGTATATATTTGCATTTGAATTTTATCGGTATTTTTCAGCTAATTATTTATCTTGAAGATAAAACTTGAGATTAATCTAAACTCTTTATGAAACAGTTAGCAGGACACTAAGTTAATAAAATGAAAATTTGATTTGTATTTGTTGACTTTCCATCGCTTCGGTGTCCTTTAATCCCCATATCTGGCCCACGGTTCTTAGCCAACTTTGGAAAACAGTCTCTTCTCAGCCTTTTGACTTAATCCATGTGTAATATCTGTTTTTCAGCCAGTTAAGAACGCTCCACGCATGACAGAACCGTTATGTAGAGGTCTGAACGTCAAGAGGTTGTTCATGTTTGGTCTTTTTGTCTTCTGGAAGACGTAGCTCGTTCGGGAGGAACGTTAGTTTCGACCTTTGGCTCTTCGCCAAAGAGTTGCGGAAACTTTGAAAAACGTTTCTCTGTTCTTTTCGTCGCTGTTCTTCTTCAGCCACTTGAGAATGGAGCCCCGTATGACAGACCCACATTTTATATAGCTGAAAGTTAAGAGGTTCGTGCGTTGAATCTTAAGTGTTTCTTGAGGACGTAGCTCCTTTAAATAGCAAAATTAGGGAGCAACGTTTAGTTTACACCCTTCTGGTCTTCGCCAGAGAGTCGAGGGACTTTGGAAAACGCTTTCGGTTTTTTGCTAAGTGTCCCTTGGGGACGTAACTCCTTTTGGGAGCAGAACTTCTTCGGGAGTAAAGTGTGGTTTTGCCCTTAGGCTCTTCGCCATAGAATCGAGGGGACTTTGGAAAAACTTCATCGTGGTATTCCATGATGATTTGATGGCACATGGTGCCGCTGCACACATTACAAACCGTTCAAAGAAATTAATACACATAAACAAAGTAAATAAATAACAACAAAAACTGTCTGCTATGAAAAATAGCGTCAGTACTTTCAAAGTGCTGGCATAAATAGCAGTTTTGCAAGTGCTATTTAGGTACTGTTTGTTGTAGGGAGTTCCTAAGTGCTTCGAAATAGCTCTCCAGGTGTTGAAATTAGTACTTTATTTTTTAGAGTAAAGATACAAGACCTCTCATTGATTGCAGGATTCCTTAAACGTAGAGCCCCGAATTTATAATTTACAGTAACACTCCGTTATTATCAGTTTATCAATAAATTCTCCCAGACTATCATTTTAACAAATTAGTGTCTCCTGTAGCTAATCATTGTACCCGATTAATGTTTCCCCGATGAAAGATTTTACTCAGGTAATGTCTCCAAATAAATTACTACACCTGAGCGATGTCTCCAAATAAACGACTACACCTGAGCAATGTCTCAATGTTAACTATTACACCTGAGTAATTTCTCCCTATTTATCATTTTACTTGAGTATTGTTTCCTTATTTAATCATTTCGTCTGAACAACTGCTTCTAAGTAATGGTTTAATCTAGTGTGTCCCTAATTATTCATTTTACCTGAGTTTTGGTTCAACAAATAATTATTTTACCTGATAATGTCACGTTAGAATTATTGATTTTACCCGAGTAATGCTTCCCAACTAATTATTAGACCGGAGTAATGTCTCCCACTTGATGATTTTTACCTGAGTAATGTCTCCCTAAGGTCACCTCTCTTTCTCTCCGGGGATGTTCTACTACTAGATGAAGCGGACAGAGATGGAAGACCAGCGTTAACATTTGTTGACTTGATACGGCCCAGTGGTACGGAATGACCCCTAGCCTTCCGTCTACGAACCTTTGACGATTTGTGGTGCTGAAAAAACAAAGCAAATAACACCAAAATGAATAAACGATACATACCAGTGTACTCAACCTTCTAGGCCTCTTTGTTACATTTTAAGAAGCTTAAAAAGAGAAAACTGGAAAAAAAGCCTAAAGTGGTGACAGCTTGGGTGGAATTTTTTCAAGTCCCATCGACAAATCAAAGAAAGAAAACAACTGCTCCCGGAGGTAATCATCGATGAGCTCTGTCCCCATTTGGCAGTTTAGGATATTTGCTGTATAACAACTGTCTTCTTTTGAAAAAGGGTTCAATTTCATGTAATTGAAAGGCGGGCAGACTTCCGAGTATTATACTAGCCTAATTGTGACCCATATACATCCAATACCTCTGTTAGAGATATCTTTGTAAATGGGGTGCTCTTTTAAAATCGGTAATTAACCTCAGAAGACAACCAAATGTGAAAAAGGAAACACACATGAAGTATGTCCGTTCCCTTAGGCCTAATGACCATAGATTTATCACAAATTCAAATGGAGTACATTCCCGGGAATGAACACCAGCCGCCCTCCTCCGATTATTTTCGAACCAGAGGTGGTGGTGGGGGGGGGCAACTGTGTGTTTCTCCCTAATTTACGAAGTACTTTTCTAATTCCTCATGATAATTCTCAACTATGAGATTTGTGCTAGATGTTTCATATGTTCAATGTGCAATGAATATGCATCGTGATATATGTATCTCTTATTCAGGCTTATAAAAAGGAGTGAAATTGTATACGGTCAGCTGAAATCTTGGGTACATTTAAAAATAATATTTGAAAGGTTTTGAAGAAATTTGACCCCACATTCCTTTTTTTCACGGGAAAATCACGAACGTAAAACAATTTACAAGAAATTAGGGTATTGAATAAATACCAGTAGTTCTCCCGCTGGTGGAATTTATCCCAGTAAGAATGGGGCAACTTCAACTTTTACCCTAAACCTAACCTAAACATCATTTACGTTTTATTTTCCGTGATTTATTTATATAAAAATTCATGAAAACCGCCTCATTGGTCCTGGGAAAATATCCGTCGCGTAATACTCTCGTACCTGAACTCCTGCGAGGGCGTCCTGACTACTCGTCCTTGCTCTTTGACTAATCTGGGCTGGCAGAGAACGATGCTTTGATTTTTTGTTTGGCTTTTTATTAACCATCACAAACCCTTCGAAGGAACTCGAATCCGACACTTCCAGAATCATATCTAGCGAAAAAATGAGATATCGATATAATTACTGAAATGTTAATTGAAGTTTGTCTTAACGTGTATAAATTTTTTGTACCTTTTGTTGCATTTTCCTTTGCTGCATGCTAAGCTTAGTAAAGTGATTAGAACATATAGTGATCAAAATCGTTCAGATATATTCTCTTAGAAATGAAGTACCCTATAAGAGTATAAGATGTCACGATTAGTTGGCAAACATGATTTACTGGGAGTACGTGAAAGCGGGCATTGACCAATGTGTGCATGAAGTAAGCACGTGAATAGTTTTCTCCTATATTTTATTGCTGTTGAAAATGAGACAGATTTACATGTGCCTAATTTTTTACACTCAGCCATTTGGCCATCGTCTATAGAGATCTCTCAAACACTCTGACAATTATATCCACCACTGACTGCCAACTGCCGGCTACCTTAGTTCCCCAAATCTTTCCACTGGGCAAGTATTATCACCAAAGCTTCTTTACCTTTGGTACAGTACAGTAGCGAGGCCAAGAACAAAGTTTTCAGGGGAGGGCGATGGGTATGGGCGGGTTCAAGTTCAAGTGAGGTCTCTGGGGTTATGATTTGGCCAGAATATTACCTTGTGTTATGCATTTTTCACTCTGGGGATACCCAGTTGAAAGGGGCTCATAGGATTTCTGAGATTTAATCTGGGTGTATAGCGCCCAATGCCCCCTTTCCGTAACTACTCTGATTATTTACCTTCCTCTTCCTCCTCGTTCTCTTCCTCGATTGTTTCTGAAGCTGAATGATTCTGCCGATTTGCTTTTAGTGGGGGTGGAGTCATCGTCTTCCCGCCTGACAACTGAACTAAGTTGTCCCGGACAGGAGAGGCCAGTGGGCTGATTGGAATTGGCACTCGTTTATTTCTTTCTGGACTAACGTTCAGCGGTTTACTTGTATGACCACTTTTTTGTCTTTGGATGGCCATCCGTTCCACTGGTGGTCTGAAGAAAGTATATAAAAAAGGGAAACTTTGAAAATTTACACACACGCTTTGTGACATCATGTTGCAACTCTTATAATACAGTGCAGTTAATATAAAACGTGCTATGTTTAACATTTGACCCATCTCATCACTTCAAATTTTAAGCAAATTCAAATGTGATTATTTTGAATACACCTTTTACTTTCAATTTTCACAAAAATGTACTCACGGGGTGAGAATATGGTTCACTGAAAATTCTTCATAAATTTGTCTCGACTACAAACAAAGGATTACCTTGTAACACACTTTGCCCATGTAATAAATCCGTCATGAGATTTAGTTCAATAGTCGCTTGATTGCTCTTTTCTCAGCACTACCAGAATATATTGATGGCAAAAAGTACTACCATTGGTCATTGCTAGAACCGTTAATAGACATTCACAAATTCTAGCTCAATGTGATGCCCTCTAGACCATATAAAGGCTCTTCTAATCGAAAAGAGAACTGTTTCCAATTAATAATTGTGAGCATTTTGTTGCACCCCGTACATTATATATAGTGGCTATAAAAGCACTATCTTCAGTCCTACCCCGCTTACCTTCCCACACATTATACTACACACATCTTTCCGGATAAAGAAAAAGATTACATAAGATTGTGTTCATTAAATTGTTTCTTGTTCTTGCTTAAGTCTTACTCAAAAGAATTTGTATTTTATTTCTTCAGTGTAAAACCGATGATTAGCTAAGCTCGTACTAACTGTAAACGCCTTCAATGTTTGAAAACAGCAAGCATCGTCATCTGGTCATGGCAGGAAGACAATGTCACATGCTTCAGAAAACCTCACTTGCAATATAACTATAACTTTGATGTACCAACCATGCAGACGTATGTTGGTACATGTCAAGGAGCCCAACACGTTGCTATGTTTGTAAAACGACGGAAACCATTAATTTGTCTGACTTCTGGCCTCTGTCAATTTGTTCATTTCCTATTTGTATCTTGTCAGTTGTAAGAGCACCCACTCTGATGGGTGTGACGGATCCTTTACATCAAAAGTAGTTACCTCACTTCCGTTTATTTCTCATTAATTAAAACGTTCTCTGCTGCCAAGATTTCAGGAAGCTTTTCCATGAAAACAACATTGATTATTGTACAGTTCTTCACTTTAATAAAGTGATTAAATTTTAAATTTTAATCTTTCAGTGTTGGCCAGTGTTGTGAAGATGGAAATGAAACATGCGCGGTTCATATTTCAGTGTATGTAGTGATTTAGAACTGTAAACTCAAGAGATAGATAAGCTTATACCAGACAATTAAAAAAATCTTCCAGCTGTGTTCATTCCTCTAGCACTTACTTCAACTAAATCACGTAGGTTCTCTGAAGCTCTTAAACAAAGATACAACAGGTCGTATTGATGCCATTCTCTGCTGAATACATTCTAGCCTAACGAGTGTGATTTTAAACTGACTTGTCAATGCAATGGGCCACACAACATCACTTGTTTCTGATCTGTACTGTTCATCATTGACCAAGTACAAAAAAGGGTATTACCTAGTTTATGTCAATCAAATTGTAATCTCTAACTGCGAACACAGATATGCGGGTTCCTAAAATGTTTGAGGTAATGCAACAGCCCTGTTAATTTCCCGAAAGGGTCTGAAAAGCACTGCTCATTTGTATATGGGTATTCCATGTGACGTCAGCCGGTTTACGATTGCCTAAGTTGCTTCCGGACATGTACAGCAAGAGTGTTTACGATATGTGAGTACAGCAGGACCTTAAATATGAGAAAGTATATTGTGACATGGGGGTCTACGATCTCCTCACCCTTCTAACAATAAACGTGCTCCCTGTTTAGTCTTCTTCAATCCCCTCAACCAATTAAAAAACGGTCAGGTTCAGTGCAACTCTCAGACAAAGCTACAGCAGGCCATGGTTAAAGTTACTGAAGGTCATATCCACACGCGACTATGTGTGAATGTGTGCTATGCATTCTGTTCAAAAGTGATTGCGAAGCCAAGTTATTGTTTGAATAAATGCCAAAGTGCAGTAGCCAATTGTTTATAGACATGTGAAAATATTCCTATGTTTGGAGTTATGCAACAGTCCCTTTAATATATTTTTGACTACCAAATTGTCCAACTTTATCAGAAAGACCCGCGATGACGTCGATGAAACATCTCTATGCAATTCTACTTACATGCTTCATTCTTCCACAGAAGTCATTTGTAAAAGAACTTTTTTCGGTGTAAAATAAGATGTTACTTAAACTATCCATTATTAAAAACTTCCAATTGACTACAAACAAAGACATAATTGAATATTTTTTCTAGTTTTTATCACTTACATGTGAACTATAAATTACACTCGATAGCTTAATTACTAGTATAATGCCTAGTTTCCTCGACAGGTCTCTCTGCAGATTCCTCTTCTCCCTAATGCGACGGTATACCCCATTATTACCCAACGAGCAACATGTTATTTCAAAGAAAAGGTGAAGCGCTGTGTGTACTTCCTACAGGGAGTTGAAGTCATTACACACGAATATGTGCATCTTACTGAGAGCTATAACCAGAACAGACTGACCTCAAGCTGATAACCATAATTTACCACCTCCGCGTTTAATTTCTAAGCTAGTTTAGGTTTTGGAAGTCAAGGGAAATTCCCTGCTTAATTTTTAAACTGCGCTTATGTGGTTACGGTGCTCATTTCATCGCTTTTGGATAATGTTGTGATTTTGCATTCTTTTAAAGATATCCAGTATCCTCAACTCTGCCCATCCCAGTCTCGTTTTGTATTCCTCTTGGCATGGTCCTAAGATGTGTCCTTAGTGTAGACGTTGACTTTATATTCGAACCAGGATGTCTCCAACAATACAGATTTCACCAGATTTTTCAGGATTCAGCGGGGGGGTTGCGGGATTTCGTCATTTAAAGATAAAAAACCTATAAAACGGAACTACATTTTCACCTCGCGTGTTTACTTTGTTCTCCTTCCAAAACCCAATTTTATCTCAATCAAACTACTTACATGACAGTTCTCTCCCAGTAAACACCCAACACATATTTCAAAATTTCTCTCATGATGGAGATGACATTGGTGTCAGTAAATGTACGTAAATCTGTTGAGCGTGATTCAACTCAACTGATTTCAGTTTCAGTATTTGAAAGTAAAGTTTTATGTGAACGGTATGGTAGTCTTACCCAGTAAGTTATCTCGTGATCCCATTGATAATCCTATTAATAATTTAAGAATTAGTTCTATAACTTACACGCCGTAATGTCCACGTTCCAGCAATGGACTGTCCCCCAGACTGAAAGTAGCAAATTTTCTGGTTGGTTGTGGAGTGTAGTACCGATGCTTTGAAAGAATAATGTCTCCATTGTTACCAGGGTCGGTGGAGCCATTCTTTACCCAGCCTGTTTGAGATAATCCAGAATCGGATGGAAATCGTTCTTAATGTAAAACAATCTTCAATTAGTGAATAAAGATATAATGACAAAACTCGATTGAAAGGGGGAGGGGAAACCTGAAAAGAGGAAGTGGGGTATTCTTTAAAATTAATTTCATGCTTTCTAGCGTTCAAAAAGACACAGTTTAACTCAAAATTTTAAAGTAGTGGTACATACTTAAAAATTTAAAGATGTTTACAGAAAGAGCAGAGAAAAATGTTAGAAGAAAGTTCTAATCTCTGTTTCAAGGGTGTAGGAATAAATCATGAGGTGACGACACATGTCATGCCATGTTCAACTTCCTGGAGAAATGTCACAATTTGGTACAAATATGACTACGTTATGCAAAAAGAAGGGGATAAAATTGTCAACTTATTTAAACAAAAAAACAGCTAAAGGCACTTCCGCAGACCAACGAAATGACAAGCCAATTCCACTGAAAGTGCTTGGTCTGCGCTATTTTGGTTTTTCCCGTCATCACTAACATTAGAATAAACCTCTTAAAACAACATATTGTCAGCGTTCGGTAAACTAAAAATAAAACAAATTTCCCATGTCATACAGGGAAATGCAGTCTTTACTCACATAAACAGGTTCACGAGGGAATAAATAAATGCGACGTCATCTATAAGTAAAGTTATTTTCACATTTTTGGTTGGGAGGGGGTGAGGAAAGGAAAGTTTGCTAATATTACACCTGTGAGAATTTCTATCGTGACTGTGCTGGTTTTTATGACTAGATACAGTACCTTACATTAAAGAGCAAAAGCCCTACCACCTACTATTAACGTTCTAATTTGTATATTTAGCTTTAAGATATGATCATGAAGGCATTATGTTACATTTCGTTTTGTTATGGTCATGTTCTATCTTCAAATAAGGATTTTTAACGTTACCAATATTTATACAACGGTCATTAGGATTGTTGTTATTTCAAGAAACTTCGTAATCCCACAGTTATTTCACATTTGATAATAGTTTTATTTTTTGACAAAATATAAAAAAAAAATTAACAATGTAAGTTAAATTTTCCTCATTTTTGCCATCATTCTGGGATGTTTTGTGTTCTTTCTTTACAAAATGTGGAACCGAATTTGGTTCAGTTTCATGGAAGTACCACAAAGAGTTGGACTTTTGATGTCTGTTTATGTATGCAGTGGGGTTATATGACTACTTTTAGAGACTTTAGCGCCCTCAACTTACCCCTTCTCTCCCATTTCACTGGGAAAATAATCAATCTTCGTTGTCTACTTAAGAAATTGGAATTGTTTCCTTCTGTTTTCTTTTTTTATGAATGACATCTTTGATATAACGATTTGCTAGGAATTTGAATTTGAAAGTATATGAGGGCATTTAACTTGAAATTGAAACGGATAGAAGAACCCCCCCTCAAGTTTCGAAGCCTGTACCTTAACAAAGCCGAGATGCAAAATTGTGCTACATGTCTGAATTAATTTAGAGCACTATGGAACTTTTTATAAAAGGTTTATGTGAACATGTAACCTCATTTTAGAGCTTCAAGTTATAAAAATGGGAGAACAAAATTGAGTAGTGTAATATACTAACATTAAATCTGCGATTCCCCTCACCTGTGATGTCTTGTGTTTTGACGTGGTAGGAGAATCCATTCGCCGTGGTGACTCGCCGGTGTTTGCCTATTGGTGCTGGATTCGGTCTGTTGACAACATGGACGAGGGTATCGGATTTCCTCCGGATATGTCTGGCATGGGGAGGCCGTGGGGCTTTCCTTTTAGGGGTAAGTTGATCGCCTGAGTTATTTTCCTCTGTCAGAGCTATCTTGGGGGAAGCATTTGGAAGCACTGGATCATCTAAAGAGCAGGAAGTCGCTAATTGGCCGTGACAGTCATTAGCACCCAAAGACTTGCTGTGTCCAATTCTCTTCTTCGGTTGGGGATGAGGTTTAACCCCATTTGATGTAAGATTGGTTGATTTTGAATTATCCTCAATTTTAGGCAATGATGACTGGTTTTCTGCTGCCAGTGTAGTTGAATTAATGAAGTGCCTTTTTGCTGGAACCGGTGCTTGCACTTTCTTATCGCTTTCATGAGAACCAGATTTGAATCCATTTTCAAAAGGTGATGGCTTGACCGAAGGCTTTCCAGAAAGGGATAAACTGGTGGACGTTGTCAATGGTGTATCTAGACTGAGTCCAGTTGACGGCGTACTCGACTTGGATTTTGTAGAGGGGGTTCCGGACCAGCTATGGATACCACTATCAATAGCGACCTTTACACTTTGTTTAGGAATTTCAAGCTTCAGTCCATGGGGTTTTTTGGGTGGTTTAGGTGGTTTCACGTAGGACTTTCTCCCCATCTGAGGTGAGTGAAACCTATGTACAGATTTATCGTGGCCATTGATACGAGAATTTTTGTATTCTTCTGAATCATGAAGTTTGGACAAACTATTAGAACGCTTCAGAGAAACTGAAAATGCAAAAGATAGAATAGAGGACGTTAAATTCTTGTGAAATTTTAGGCAATATTAAAAATCCATTATTTGGCTGAAAAGGTACTTTGAAAATTCCAAACTTAAACGCAAAGTGACCCCAGTTAAATTCACATACCCTAGTAATGCCACTTGATCATAAATGAACCACGCATGTTTTATAAAACAGTGGTTCATTTATGATTGTGTGATTAATGATTAGTTGAATTTATGCAATACTAACAATTGGTTTATTTGTGATATTTCTGTTATGATGAAGCGTCATTAAAAATATTTGTAAGGAAGTCAAAATAGTTGACAACCTCAACTGATCTTTTTAATGTTGTGAGTGATTATATTTCACAATTACACGATATAAATCTGTTACCTATCGTAAAACAAATAATATGATCGTGATTAAAGCCTAACTTAAGAAACACTCTTTTTAGCCACAACATTACAAAATGTTATAAAAGTCACATAACCTTAGGTACATAGGTGAAGCCACTGATAAGTTTTTCTTTCGACATGTGTCTCCTGGAAAACTATGGTATTCTTCATTCCATGAACTTACTATTTAGAATTTCCTGATCGTATTTCGTTACTTGTCCGCTATCTCCAATCATGTCACCTCGCTTAGGGCCGGAGTTGCTATAGCAACCCTATAATTCATGAGAGTCTTCGGGGAAGTAAACAGTAAGCTGTTGCTTCCTCCAATAGTATTATCCACCGTCTAACATATTCTAACTTTAATTTTAAAAATGGAGCGCTCTATTTGTATAATTTTAAGGTATATACAACAAGTATCCTCAATACATGTGATGAAATATTATTTATGTAACTGGTTTAAGCCTGGGACTTAAGAAACGTCCAACTTGTTTATTGGGGGTTTGTAATGATTAATTGAGACAGGGTCACTCTGTGTTCTCTGAGGGAACTAATTTCGAAAATGTTGAAAAGTGTTGCAGTCAAAGTAAGTATCCTCGAGGTCAAGGGCGGATCCAGCCTCTAGCTCATGGGGGGGGGGGGCAGTTTGAAAATGGGGAGCCAGCAAGTGGTAGTTTTACTTAATTTCTTAGGACGCAGGAGGGGCGCATTTTCTTGTATTTGGTGCACCAGACTGGTCATGGGGGCAACTGGGGACTCCTGGATCCGCCCTTGTTCGGAGTTATGGTCAAGACCTTACCATCAAAGGCCGAAACCAAGGTCTACCATCCGAGTTCAAGACCGGGCCATACCATCAGAGTCAGGAACCGAGGCCAGCTAACCGTACAGCGACATGACTTACAATAACGGATCTAAAGCTAACCATGCCAACTTGAGTTGTAGCCCATAACATAATGAAATAATAATGCAATACCGTATGAAAAAAGAGAGTTGTCAGAACTCTCTGGAAAAACTTGCCGAGATAAACTCTGAAGCATTCGCAATCATGAAAATGATACTTAGAGCAAAACGCCGGCTTTGTGCATCACGAATCTTGGGTAGTTGTTAGATTGCACTTAATGGACGACCGCTGATCGGTCTTGCACAGACTTCCAGTTATTTTGCGATGGCAGAGGGTACGAGGACGAGTCATAACCCCGCGAGGTGGACCTGAGACCTCCATCACTGCCATTGGGCACCTTTAATGGGACTGCCACGTTAAGTCTAAATTTATTCATGATGCAGAACGAATTTCCAGTTAACTTTTTTTTCCGAGGCAGTTATGATAACATGGTTCCCCCTATAACGTCTTGATATCGGAGATAAATCTTTACCTTTTCGATAATAATGACAAGGTGACTAAGCCACGCTTTGAAAATCTCTGTTAAGTATTGAAATTTTCTGAAGAGTTCAAGAAATAAAAAACACAGCCTTATTGTGTACAATCTATGTAGTATTGTAGTGGTAATTTCTTTAAGGAATCATGCAACAGAAAAAATAAAAGCTGTATAAATCCGTAAATAAATATGTTTTAAAAATGTTATTAGGGGTTAAGGTAGTTGCGGACAGGGAGGATTTCAAAACTTATCAGTAAATATGAAAATGCTTGTAATAAATCTGTTTCTTCAAAATGTATGGAGCCTTATGCGTTATTTATACGAGAGTTGTGCTTGGCCTCTTTAACTTCATGTTAATGTAACAGTGATATACAAATGTTATGTTTTTGACCTATTGCCAATATCTAGAGGATCACAACGAATGTAAGCAAATGAGACTGGCGTTATGCTCGCTGTAAAGTGAGCAATAGGTATAAGTCTATGACTGATCAAACTTAGAATTCTTGTTCGCGTGCACAAACATGGTCATTTAAAGCCGTGTCCTGAGTCAAGATTGGTTATACTGTAGTTCTCCGTTAAAAATCAACTTAAATCATTTCTGGGTGTGAGAAGATGAGATATTTTTTCCTAATTTTAGATAATTGCATTATCAATGCACTTTTTTACATTTCAACGGCTTGCTGAAAAAAATGTAAAATGTAAAAAAATGTAGAAATTCCGAACATAGTTTGTTGCATTTTCTTTGACTTTCAGCCTATTCATAACGATTTACCTTTTTAATTTTCAACATTACTCACGTTAGTTGCCTTAAAGGTAGGATCCCTGGCGGGATCCAGGGGCAGAGCCTCGTTGGGGGTCCAGGTGGCGGAGCCCTCGGAAGCTCTGAGGTATTTAAGAAATTGTAGGTATTAAAAATGATGCATTTTAGCTTCAACTTCAAATGACATAAGGTGGGCAATTAACATACCACAAAAATCACAATTTTACTTTTTTCAATTATATTCTTACTCCATGTGACTAACAGTCAGGTGGGGTGGATGATGCTGAGGACTTGAGGAAGTAGGGGAGAATGAATTATTCTGAGACTTTCCCGGAGCTTTGGAACAATAATTTTAAGAGTGGGAGATCTAATATTCAGAATGGGTGCGTGCGAAGCGAGTCGAAAAAAATCGCATTTTCATACTTTTTAGTGATGTGAGTAATAGAAATGCTAAGAAACAAAAGTATCCTCAAGGGGAGGGCTCTTGTTTCCCCCTCCCCCATCTCTAAGCGCCTGTCCCTTATTACGGTACCGAAAATGACACTTTCCGTGCCTTACAACTTGCATCTAAACAGTCTTTAGAGAGGCGGTAAATTTACCCAGATCGATGGTGATAAAAAATTTTGCTTTGAAAATTTCTGGGGGAGGGCGAACTTCTCCTACGTTGCGTACGGCCATGGGGGCATTGTTGGTTTCAATGATAATGGAAGAGTTTGTACGAAACTATATCACAAGCAGGATGTTCTACAGGAAGTAACCCCGAAACCCCGAAGCAATATTTTAAGCACGCGGAAGAAAACAGCTTTGAGACATTTAATTGTAGCCTATTGTTTTTCTTAGTTTTAAATGCAGTATTTTCATTGTATAAAAACATTCCTACTTTCCCCAGGTGGCTGTCCTTTCCATAGAGCAGGATATGGGAACCTATATCCTGCTCAGAGTCTATGGAGGTTCTCTTTCATGTTTCATTTTGTCGATGGTCTGGGACAAGTGCCCTCAACTTTTTTATTAGTGTGAAAAATGAGGTTAATTAATGTCGATTTTGAAGGTTATAGATAATGTAATACTTAAAGAAGTCAATGAAATCTTTTGTGGGTAGTTTATACATGGACATTGTCAAGGGCATCAACAGTTTAAGTGCCATGGAAGTAATTTTATTGGCGGTTGCATCATGGGAAGTTGTGGCCTACGAAGTCTTTAACGCGATTGCCGAAGGCTGGGGACTGAGGGTCCTCCCAGAGAAATCTTTCTTAAAGGCAGTAGGCAGTCACCCCAAACAGAGTGAGTGTATCCTGTCACTCTAGTTCATGATTGGCCTATTTTGATCATGTGACAATATTTTTGTGAGTGAATTGTGGAATTCAAGGAGAATTTTGCCTTTCTTTACCTATTGTTTGTAATAGTTATGTTCAAAACGTCTTCAGAAGTGCTTTTAATGCAATAAGAGGAGATTTGCAAGAGTTTGCTGATTTTTCAAAGAAAATTTTGGGGCGACTGCCTATTGCCTTTAAATCTGACGGCTTTTGCCGCCATTCTGGACCATTTTTTTGAGAAAATCCTGTTTCTCCCAGGTGTTATTTGAAATGCTAATGAAATAGTTTTCATATGATGATCGCAAATAATTGAAGATAGTAACCGTCAGTCAATTTGATGAGGATGGTGGTAGTTGGTGAGGAAAGTGAGTAGCGAGAGGTGTAGCGAGAGTTTTGGAAATGAAAATTTAGTCAAGCTGTCCTGCACTGGAAGTAATGACGAGGCAATTCCACCAAAGATTTCCTACGCACAGCTGTACTACTGAGACATCGATTTATATAACACTCATGCGAAGCACGAAAATCGTTTTTCGAGAATTGCGATTCCCTATACATGGGTAGGGTTTGAGACTTTGTTTGCAAAGACCATGGTGCATTTTATGACGTACATTAGTATTTTCAGTGACCCTTATTTCAGAGCTTCAAGTCACAAAAGGTGTAACGGGTAGGAGGAAAGAAATTTAAGGTGCCAGACAAACTTTTCAGCTCAACTATATGAGTCAGTTTTCTCTGGAGGTGCGCACGAAGCGCGCCGAGAAAAATTTTCTTAGCATTTTTATGGTTTTTGATATTAATAGTTTCCTTCATTAAACTTTGCAAAATTTAATCATTATGGGCTATTAAAAATTCTCTTATAAATTGCTCTGGTCTCGCTTACTTTCGCTCATATTTTTTTTATTTTTAAGCTCTGGAAAAAGTGGGGGCAAGTTCCCCCGCTTGCCCCCCCCCCCGTAATCCCTCCTATGCATCTAGATTTCAAGGCATGGACACTACCATCGAACTACCTCAAGTACCACCCCTCCACTTCAAGTATCACTCCTCCACCTCCACCTCCAAGTCCCCTCCAACTTGAACTGCAGGCTTCGGTAATGCATTAGCTAAACGGGCCATTTTCTCTTCATTGTTTATAGACACTAAGTATGTTTTACTTGCAAAGAACGTAGTATCTCATAACACCAGGGAGTTGTCTCTACACTCACAAGTAAATTTTTAGGAAAACTATAAACCTCGGGATTAAATTTTGAATGTGAGTGCAGCTTTTGGCTGTCTGTTCTGTATTGTCTCAAAAAGAGTTGTAACGTTGAGTAAATGCCAGCAAAAGATGGAAAAGAGTGAAACGTTTTTCACGCAAGTGTATAAATGAAACCTCTTTTTACTTCGTAATTATCGTCCAATTTTTCAAATTGGTGCAAAATTTGAAAAAAAAAAACGATCGTTATAGTGTTGATTTCATAACCATTCCTTTCCTCCGTTTGAACAGCCAAAGTAGTAGGCCTATCTGCCAAATCATGTGACTGCGACACAAACAAAATGGAATGCCCAATGCTGATATTGTATCTGGGATCCACACTAGTATGGCTCTACTTCAAAACAGACAGGAAGCAATACCGTGACCCACAGATAACAGATTTCCAGTAAAGGGTTACCAAAGCTAGTTCTGGTTACATAGTCTGCTACTGCTTTAACAGAAATGCATACGCTTTATATGCGTACCGCACTTTGTTTAACTGGAGCTGTTACAGCTCTCTGATAAAACAGAGGTGATGGGACATATGTGGGCGAGGTAGACCAAAAGAGAGGACTCACCTAACTCATTTGTTTACTATAAAGGAGGACTACAGTACAATTGCTCACAAAGACCGGCCGAGGTGTTTATCTATGAGGAAACCTTTCATGTGGAAAATCAAAATAAAACTTCAGAACATATGGTCGTCTACCTTTCAACAGTTCAATGAAAAGTTCCCGTCTTTAGCTCGTTATGGAATTTGTTCTCGCTGTAGCTTGTCTACTTGTACAAACTAAACTTGAAAGGCAGACACTCATCACCCCCAAATAAATTTTACCTTTGACCAGGAGCAACCAAAATTTACTACTAGAGACCAAGGGCGGAGATTGCAGGGAAATGGGGCAACATATAGTCTCCTCCAATAATTTGATTGAGGGGACAGAATGTCTGTGATATTTTGGCAAAAATCGTAATAAGTGTTGATATTTGTATGAATATTAAACTTTCCGATGACTTAAAAGTCATGACAAAAGATTTTTTCCGGCGCGCTTCGCACACACTATTTAGGGTGCATGTTCGATGATCAATAAACAGTCGTAGACACACATGTACATTTCCTCTATAATTTGGTTAGGAACTCAATACCCTTGGTCAATCTTTCTGTAGTGATGGTCAACTGCAGGGATATTTACTAAAATTGGTATATATATATATATATATATATATATATATATATATATATATATATATATATATATATATATCTATATATGAGACATAGTCCTCTAAAATAATTTGGTTAGGGACTAGGGAGGACTGAGTACCTTCCCTATTTTGGCAAAATCCGAAATAGTTTCTTTTATTTGCATGTAGACCCATAAAGCATGATCCCTAGTATTTTGGTTGAAAGAAACGGAATGCCTTTCATGCATCCCCTCTCAATATTTTGTCAAAAACCATAGTATGTAGCTCTTCTGACCGTGAAAGATAAATTTCTCGGAACGCTTCACGCGCATCTATTTCAACACACATGCCTGGTGATTACTGAGACTCTTAGACACACAGGCAAATATTACAGTGGCGTAGCTAGACATTTTTTGTGGGGGGGGGGGGGGCAAAAGCAAAAAAATTTCGGACAGATTGTAATGATGTACTATCTAATCGTAGCGCCACTATCATCTGGAAAAAATTAGATTAAAATATCTTCGAGATTGCCTTAAATGACACTTCCAGGCCTTGTCAGTAACCATTTCGATGTGTAATTCTGCTTAAAAACATAAGAAGTGTTGTAAGTAAACCCCTAAGAATATAATTTTAGCTACTAATTTCCGTTCTAAGAATTTTCAATTAAGGTGGTAAAATTTCCGACAGAGGCCTCCGGAGGCTTTGTGGGGGCGACCGCCCCTGCCCCCTTCTAGCTACGCCACTGAAATATTATATTCAACTCCATATTCAGGGTATTCAAATTAACTCACTTAACGGGATATCCCCATGCAACCATGGGAGTTGCCTTTGATTCAACATTTACTAGATTTGGTTAAAAATGAAACGCCCCGGTTCACTTTTAGCCGAATCTAGTGAAATATTTGAACAGATTTCTGTTCGTGCTCCTATATTAACAGATTGATTAGATTGTTTTTAGACGTTTTAGATGAATGTTTCTTCAGGAAAATAGCGTCATACTCAGTACTCAGTCCTCAGTAAAATCATTGATGAGGACGAATGTCAAATCTCGAGTCACGTCGTTAACGACATTGCATTTTGACTCGAGTCATTCGTGCAATTGTTTAGGTTCGAGTCACCTCGAGTCGAGGTCCCTGCAGTATCTCGTTCGAGTTACTTCGAGTCACTTGATAATGTAAGTCCAGTCACATCGGGTCTCTGATCATGAAAGTTGAGTAAGGCCCTCACTGTACATTTCAGTACATACTGAGCGGTAATACGTTTAAGTAGTGTAACATTGACCATTCAAAGGGTTTTGTCGCGACATAAGTAAAGTCACTCTGGTAAAAGACTCGAATTAAGTCGAGGGTTGAATTTTCAAAACTCTATTCACCACCAGTCGTTCGAGCTATAGTAAATAGAGATTCGAGTAGAGTTTAGTCTTTTGCAAGTAAAGAATCGAGCCTAGTCCCTTGAATTTGGAATTTGAGTCAGATTTGAGTCTCTAAAGTCGAGATAGAGCCAGACTCGAGTAGTATCATTCACTTGAGTCATGACAAACATGTTTTTATACAGGCAGACTAAAGTATGTTGTGAAAAGCCGTGAGAAAAACGTCTATGAAACCATGATACGTGGTTCTGTATTACTCATTCAAACCAAAATTCAACGAAAGTGAATTTTTGGCATCATATAGAAAAAAGAAGACCTGTAAAATGTTTCATATTTCCGCTGTAGAGTGAAATGACTTTGGTTATGAATACTCCTGGATGACGATAAAGGTCATCGTACTCTTGGAACATAATCAGTAGGCTGTCGCCCTGTCTGAACTTCCTATAATTCTGTAATTTAGAACGGTGTGGATACACCGTATATATTTTAACCACTCACTCACTTCGTTAACAAGCAGAGAACGATGAGATATATGCAATCTATATGACTTTTTATTTCCACTTTCACAATTAGTTCAAAAACAGAACAGGGGCAGCTGTGATGGTCAATTTTCCCTATAACCTTACTTACCCTACCCATGCATGCTACATTCCTCCAGAACATAATCCTGGTCGCTTCATGTGAAACAATATACGGTAATTTAGGAGAATGTGCTGTTTAAGGAAATCTAGAGCAAGCCGCCGAGATTTGGGTACCCTCACCCCCTCCATATTTCCATGTAACATGTATATTGTCTCAGATCAGTAGCGTGTTCAAAGGGGGGGGCAGGGGGCACTGGCCCCCCACCTCTGAAGCCAGTCGGGGGAAAATCTCTTAGTCGGGGGATTTAAGGGTTAGGGGAAGAGAAAAAGATTGAAGAGACACTGAGCACTCAACAGGAATAGCGCCAGGTGGGGGCGGGGAGCCCCATCGGGGAGTCTTAATCATACGATAGAGTATGCAGGCAGTCCCCGACGGCGACTGAGGGAGGACAATTTCTCAAATAAGAACCCAAATTTTTCGGCGCGCTACGCGCGCTGTATAGGTACTCCAGGATCTTCAGCAGTTCCATTTCACATTGCTAGAAAGCACATGTCCTGCCAACCTTACCACAAAACATGTAGGCAGAGAACACTGTTCATGTGGAGGTCGAAAATTTCATCGCATGTCGCTAAGCCTAGTTACTGTTCTCTAATGTGTGTCATGCGGTACGGTCAGTTTGTGAGCGACTCACGGACCAAAGTTTGGCTGTTTCATAGGGTAGGCCAAGTGTTTCGATAATATGTATGTTATCCCCGATATGGTCTAGAACCCCTACAGTTTTTCTTTTTTGTTTTCTTTATGTTCTTGATCACATTTTCTTCAGATCCATCTTCCCCATCCCCTTGTCGGCATCGGGGCTGTCGGGGCTTCAGGTCGCTGCCTCCGCCCGTCTGGCCACCTGTCGGGCAAATCCTGGCCCCATCCCTGGCACTCAAAACTTAGAAGTAGCCTACAGAATGATATTAGAAGAGATTTTTTTTTTCATTTTTTGGTCGTTTACCAAAGGATAGAGCTCTTCCAATTGTCCTACAGTGAATAATCAGACAGGATGCTATCAATATCAATATCTGTCTCATATGGTGCAGGTAGGCCTCCTATCATTAAGTTCCCTTCGCCCTTCGCGCTAGTCACTTTAACCATCTGTAATGGTAAACTATATAGGTTTAAGGATGAAACAGTGCTGTTAACTTTGGCGATTATCTTAAGCAGCCTTCTTGACTGGCCTCGTGATCTTTAACGTAGTACCTGTCAATGTATGTGACACATACTGTAGCACACTGCGGCTTTCAACGCATAGAGGATAACCTGAACTCTCCGTCACTGACATCGAATTTTACAAAATCTGAAACAAACGAAACCTGATCAATAAGGCCTCTAGAACCAAGTTAGGGCGGTCTTATTACCTTATGTTGCAGGAGCTTCCGGGGGCTTCGCCCCCTGGACCCCCACCGGGGCTCTGCCCCTGGACCCCGCCAGGGGCCCTGGCGCGGGCCCCTGGACCCCACGCGCGCAAACTCGCACTTCGCGCTCGTGGTGCACCTTCGGTGCACTTGTCACATCCCTCCATGTCAGTCGGGGAAATCTCAGGTTGTGGCCCCCCACCTTTGAAATCCTGCACACGCCACTGACTCAAATACGTAGATAGCTGTTTCAAGTGATCATTCCCCGTAGCACAGTATGTACCACCTAGAACTTCAAACAATATATATATATATATATGTATATATATATATAATATATATATATATATATATATATATGTATATATATATATAAAAGTAAACGTAACAGGCATCACGACAGGACACAAAATATATATAAGAATGCACTGCACTTCTTCTCTGGTATATATATATATATATATATATATATATATATATATATATATATATATATATATATATATTATCTTACACACAGAGACTGGAGATGCATCTTTTTTACAAAAGTAATCAAAGAGGGAGAAGAAACAAATTTTATCATTCACATCCAGTGGTGCCACCAGAATTTCAAAAATGACAGGGTTGGGGGGATCGAGGGCAGAAGAAATGTTGGGAAGAAAAGTTTTGGGAAAAATGTTTTGAGCCTTCTTTCTCTTGCATGGTAGCACCACTGCATCATATCACATGGATAAAATATTATTAACACCATATCGACATAATATGATCAGTCACATCCACGTTACACTGTTTATTACGTCAACTGCACACAGGAGCATCAAATGTGAGTGCATGAGGTCAAACCAATCAATGCCCTGGCGTGTTACCTGTTATGTTTTTTTTTTCTTTTTTCTTTTTTTTTTTTTGGTCTGTGTTTATGTAAGATGATTCGGTAAAGCTTAAGTCTATATAAATTTTAGGAACATTGTAAAATAACTATTCCAAAGTACGACAAATGGCATGAATACTTCTTTTCTAATACCCAATTTATCTTCATGAGGTACAGGGATTTCGTCTTGTTACGGTGAACTTTACACAAATTAAAATAAAACTAACCCTAACGTTCCTGCTTGGGGTACATGAGACTTGAAATTTGTTGTCTTTTCGTCGTATACAAAGGCCGGGTCATACCAAAGACTTTAAAAATGGAACCTACTGCCTTTGTGCTTGGTGCTCAGCATAAGCAATGGAGTAGGGCAAACAAGCCAGTGAGCCACAACTGGAAAAAAGGCCATGGTCGTCTCGACTTGAACCAATTGGTTGGAAAATGGGCGTTAAACCTCATCTAACTAACTAACTAACTAACTAACTAACTAACTAACTAACTAACTAACTAACTAACTAACTAACTAACTAACTAACTAACTAACTAACTAACTAACTAACTAACTAACTAACTAAATAACTAACTAACTAGCTGACTGACTGACTGACTGACTGACTGACTAACTAACTAACTAACTGACTAACTAACTAACGTATACGAAAGATAAATTGGATGTAAAATTTGAAATTCATGTGGTTCAAGATGGAAATGCTTTTTTATCACATTTGCATGGATATTAACAGTAAAACTAATGGTGCGTGTAGAGAGTGTTTCAGTTGCTATACAGATCAAAGTTAGATATTTAGTCTTTAGAGTTAAAAAATGAAATGAAAAGGAAAGAGTATTCAATACCTTTCTCTTCAGGTCCATCGGAGGCTGCCACAAACTGCATGGTACGTACACCCAGGGTATTGCATACGATATTGTTACGTCACTTTAAACTGCAAGATGCGTTACTCGCTACTCCTCATAAACTATGTGCGATTTTCCAATTTGTCCTCTGTACAGTTACTTCACTGTCGGTGGCCTACAATCGTGTCTACTGTAGACCTACACTGTGTGCTGTATATAACTTCGAGAGGCCATGACAACAGGATATTAGTAAAGGGTAGCGGAAGTGTTCGTGTGACAAATTGAAGGCTTGCAAGACAGGCAAACTGATTTTGTTGTGAGAAGCTGTACCTGCCTGTATGCTAAAAATGTGGAATGACACAGCGTATATTCTGTAAAACTGGCAAAGTAAATTCTTGTTTCTTCTAAAATTACGTCGAAAGGGACATATATTTATGCAGATACTACACATGTTTTCCGGGAGGGGGGGGGGGGGCAACTAATTTGTGGTATTTGCTAGGCACAAATTTTGCCTTCTGAAAAATTCGTATAGATGATACATTCGGTGCCACTGTGTTTTGTGACTTCACTAGGGCCGGTTCCGCATTCTTATTAAATTGTCAGAAACGCAAGAAACGACATAGAAGGACTTGAAAAATTTCGCTTGTCATCTACAGTTCTTCTGTTAACAAAATTTTGGGAAAATTTCTTTTCCGTTTTATACGGGAATACAGTGTAGACCCGGGAGACCTACAACCCTCGACAAAAGTGTGAAAACAAAGCTTCGTATGAGTGCTAAGTCGCAGTTCTGAAGGCAGTTGAGATTGTCACCTATAAATCCTCCTCCCCTACCCCCTCCCCGTTCAATGTTGGTCGCTGCGTAGGAATTTCTCCACGTTCCCAACACAGTATAGTCTGCTCGGCAGCTTCCATAGCTAATAAACTCAGTTCTTGTACCTACACAACAAGGCTAGTAATGACGTCATCAGTTAATTCGATTCTAATAATGTGAAAAATGATGTGGAAGAAAATCTGATTTTCTGGTTAATTCCCTTTTACACTTTGTCTGTAAAATAGCAGGATTATTTTTTCAATTAATTTCTGTTTGTCAAGCGAATTGTCCGCCGCACACACTGGTGTAACGATACCCATATGTACCATATGTATATAATACAATCCACGACGAAAGTGTTGGAATACAGCTTCACATGAGTGCTAAAGTCGCAGTTCTGAAGGCAGTTGAGATTGTCACCTATAAATCCCCCTCCCCGTACCCACTCCCCGTCCCCGTTCAATGTTAGTCGCTGCGTCGGAATTTCTCCACAACATTGAACTGTGGGGAGCGGGGGATTGTTCCAACTACTTTTGTTGCGGATTGTAGCATACCTATTACATGTTCAATAGACCGAAAATATCAATAATTGTAGCCAAGTGACCAAACTGAGGTTAACAATCAGTAGCGCTCCAGTAGTTTTGATTGCGGAAGCATAGAAGATAATGTCGTGATCCCATCCCACATTAAACCCCAAAAGTCGGTGTTAACTGTACATATGTGTACCTGCAATGGTTTCTACCCGGGCAGATCCTTTGTCACCTGTCAACTCGTGCAGAAGCCGTGGGTATAGGGTCTAAGGGGAGTGCATGAGTGTCCCTTCCCCTTTGCGCAATTTTTGTTCATTTAAGGTGGCTTTAGATGCAAAACGGTGCTATCTTTAACAAATTTTCGAGCTGATCATATGTTGAAAAATTCTCCGAGGCTGGTACAGACCGGCATTTCCTCCAGGAAGTTCTGTGGTAATTACAAAATGGGGACACTAGCATGATGTTTAACTGACATTCAAATGACACTACAGGGGAGAACACAAGGAACGGATCTCAAATTTGACAGACTGGGCTAAATTAATGAGAACGAAGTTCGAACCTACGAGCGTAAATGTGTTAAGGTGAGGGGTCTGCGGTAAATGTCAAAATTAGACAATGTTAAATGATATTTCCTGGAATCTGGCAATCAAGTATACAAACAAACATCATTTTCGCACATTACCGGTGCTATTAGGTTTGTCCACTGCAATTTTGGAATAGACTTGCCACCAGGCTTTAATCATATACCAGAAAAGTTGTCAAGATACTGAGAAGGGGAAATTCCTGAAATTAAACACTGTAAGATGTTATTTTACCCCTTTTGGCAATTCAGTTAAATACATAAGTGAGCGTCATTTTCGCCCATTACCGGTCCCATGTAGTACGGTAGGCCTGCGATTTCCAGTGGCGTATCCAGGAATTTTTCAGTAGGGGGACAACAGAATGGTCTGTTAGGGTATAGTGGCGGAGGAATGTCTTCAAAAGTGGGGGCCAAAATGAGCACGCGTAGCGTGCACGGGGAACGCAAAGCGCAAAACCAATAACGTGTTAGGGTTAGGGTCCCTTTGTATGGCCCCTGGAGGGTTCCAGGGACGCAAGCCCTGATGTGGGTCGTGGAGGAAGCCCCTGGAAACTAGAGGCATTTTAGAGTTTCAGGTGCTCCAGGAAGATTGTATCAAAAGATATATAGCCTATTCAACGATGCACTTCCCTATCTTTTGGAATATTTGACACTTTCTACTTACAGAAAGTTATAGTATATACGCATGCATAATCATAGGAAGACAGTCTCAGGAAGTCTTTAAATATGCACATGTGTGCCCAGCGTGTCACAATTAACCTAGCCTGGTGGTAATTTTCTCTTTTATTTGTCATACAGAGAGGTAAAACGTCTTTCAAAGTGGAGTGGAAGAACTGGCTATAATAACACTTCTTCAGCTTTGAAAGTTGAAGCATGGAGTGTTCTGCAAAAAGCGAGGCCCCAATCGGTCCCTGGCGGGGTCCAGGAGTAACATTTATGGCTGGATCCAGGAGAAAAATTCCCCTGAAGCTGAGCTCTTAACAAAATGGGGATACTTCCATGGAGCTTTTCAGCTAACCTCCAAATAATAACTCCAAACAACAAACACACAGTCATCGAATCTTTACAAAGTAAACTTTGATCGAAAATCTGCGCAAACAACTTGCAAAAGAATGAGAGAATATAGGTATAACCAAAGAGAGATAAGACTAATAAGTTCTGATCTAAAATGATTATTCCTTTGGAAATGTGTTTATCAATGCAAAGTAACAATGGACCTAAAATATATTTAAGTAAATTTACATAGCACGTAAAGCTTTAACTGTTAAAATCATAGTCATGGCTCTACGATTGTTACTCAAAGTGTTTAATTGCTACATGGAAAGCTTTGTTGTAAACTTTTAGTACAACTTTAGAATCGTCTCAAAAAAAAAAGAATAGTGGCGAAAAGGGGAAGACCTGGAGCCAGAAGAGCTCCCCTCTGGATCCGTGTCTGCACACCAAGTGCTTTACAAAAATAGTATTTTTACAAATTTTTAACGAGAATTCATACGAACAGCTCCCAATGACGAATGAGATGCTTTTTGGCTCCAGGAGGAGAGCGGTCCGGAAGACGCGGGGTCAAGGGACCATGTGAGGGGCTCTTTAGGAGTAATATCTCGGTGAAGGTCCCGCGAGAAAAGACGGGAAGCTTTGTTGTAATTTCAAAATGGCGATACTAACATAAGCAATGAGAATTCAGACGATCAGCGTGCAATGGGGAGTGAGCGAGAGGAAAGTAGGAATAATCAAAGGATCGTGGACTAACAATGATGTTGCAGTATTCTTCTTCTTTGTATGTGTATTAACAATCACCATCTACTGATATAATTAACGGGTGCCTGCAAAGAGGGCCACGTAAACATATCTTGACAAATGTATAACGACAGATGCATACATCCAGTCTTTCAAATCATTCTACAAATGCTATTGAATAGGCTATTCATGATACTAGATTGCTCTAAAATCTTCTTTTGATTCGCAACCATTACAGACGTTGGAGAATGAAGATGCACCTTTTTTCTCACCCTTCGGGGAATTTTTGGATTTAGTCTGGGAGCCGTAATCAGTACGATATAGTATGTTTACGCGGACGACGACTGGCCACCCTGACCGTTTGCATATTTTTGCTTTCAACACTACGGTGTTTTCGATGGGAACCCAAAAAGTTAGTGGCGCTTTACTGGCATTAGAGTTTTGGTTCTTTTTGCTTCTTCCATACTTCCGTTGAAAGATGTATAGCCAAACAGTTCAAACCATTTCCCCTTTTTGTTTAATGTGTACCCAAAACTTTTTGCTCGATTTTCCAATTTCTCCTATTGCTCAATTTCAGATTCCCGGGAAAACACTATATCAGCACTCAGCTCGACACTTGAAGTATTTCATGAACACTATGCAAAATAATCCCCGTCACTGGATGGCACAGGGC
Source organism: Holothuria leucospilota (assembly GCA_029531755.1). Classification (NCBI taxonomy): domain Eukaryota; kingdom Metazoa; phylum Echinodermata; class Holothuroidea; order Aspidochirotida; family Holothuriidae; genus Holothuria; species Holothuria leucospilota. The sequence goes on from CM055964.1 coordinate 5,501,957, forward strand.
AAATGATTTCTCCCAATCGCCTCCTCACTCCTCCCCCTTCCCTCAGCATCGATTCTGCAACACATAGACCTTATCGGAGCTTCGAGTCGTTGGCCGCCACGTCGGGGAGCCTGGGTAAACTGTCGGGGAAGTTCTGGCGTAACCCTGGCAGGTTATGAGATACCCCTCTCCCCACTCGCGATGATATTGCCACTGATCTCGAGTGCAAATATTTAGAGTCGAACTAGCTGGAAGGCTTAAAAAGTCGCAAAAACTGTTCTTGTGTCAGTGAGACTTCGTAATCGACCGCATACTTTGCTAAAGATGCATGTACTCGTCAGACGAAGTAGTATAGACATAGCCTACGACGTCAAAGAAAAGAAAGTGCGCCCTCGGCCAAGGTAGATTCGTAGCTTAAAGGTGCGTTCACACAAAAACTGAAATCTACTACGTTTTAGGGGCGGGAGCCGCAAAGCAACTGGCTTGTACGTATTTCTATGAAACCGTTCACACAGAAATTGCGTTGTGAAAAAAGTTTCTGTGTGAACGGTTCCAGTGAAATACGAACAAGCCATTTGCTTTGCGGCTTCCACCCGCAAAACGCAGCAGATTTCAGTTTTCGTGTGAACGCACCTTTACAGCTTACACTACAAATGCAGACAGCTTATCTTTGTACCGGTAGGATACCCGCCTACGTCTATGTGCGCGTGTGTACATTATGTGTTCATTCATGTGCCTCATCTAGACAGCTTCATTGTTAAAGTCCCAATACGACTTTGCAAACGAATTTGGATAAGAGAAATTAGTGGTGCTTAAGGTTGCTTAAACCCATCATAACCAGAGAAATGGTTTGTTGGAGAAAAAACACATCTGCGAAAGTGACAGGTTGTTTTAAACAAATCGTGACTGTAAATGTAACGGCTGTTTCAATATGCACAAGGTTCATCACGGTGGAAAGTTCTAAATCATTATGAATATTCATTACTCAGCTGCTTCGAGATCACATCATGTCGACGACTGTCCAGCAAGATGCAGCCAGTGAACATCTACTGCATACGCACTCGTGTACCGTATTTTCATTGTGCACTAATCAACGACGAATGCTAGGCTACGATGTGCTTGATGCACAAAGAACGTAGCTATAGGGCTGTAACACACAAGCAGTCAACTTGCGTGACATTGGCGGCCGGACTGCGGCTGTGCATGTTCGTATAGCCTGCCTGTATTTTGCCTCGCTGTGCCAGGCAACGTTATCTTGCTTAGGATTTCAGGTGAGGTTTTCCTCCTTTTTCATGTTAGTTGTGCAGCAACTTTATTGGTGTGGGTAATTATTTCTAACTGCATTTCAATTCTAAGTCTACACTAACCTGAGTATAGTCCTAGGCTGTTTGTGTAGCCATCCGTCGAATAAACAAGCAAATGCTCTGCACTCTTTACGTGCTAACATTTCACTGCAGTTGAGCATGTAGGCAAGGCACCTATAGCTGTTTATTTATGAATAATCATAAACAAACAGACTTTCATTGGTTCATACTCCTGACTGATAGGCTCATTACGAGGAGAGAACTCGAATTTCAGTTGGCAATCCGAATTAAACATCTGCATTTCGGACAAAGATTACTCCCGAAAAAAGCTAAGACTGTTCTTCTAGGTATGTTAGAACCTCTTAAACTGTTACTAACTTCATATATCTGGCTCTCGTGCTATGACGATTTTTGGCGGTTTAAGCATTTCTTTATACAAAGTCGTATTGGGACTTTAATGCCTTAACATGACGTCAGCTTGACTTCACTGATGGTATAAGTCGATAGCAAGGAAGTCACCGCACATCTAGAGCTAGAGCTGTTACTGGGCAGCGACGTAAGAAGATGTTTGACATGGGGGGGGGGGGGGAGACAAGATGCGATTTTCTCGACCTTGAACCCCGACCCTTTCCACACCCCAACTTCATATTTGCTCAAAGTAGTATATCTAAAGAAAAAGGAAACAACCACAATACATCATCAGTGGTGTAGCTAAGATATTTTGTTTTAGTGTCTCTGGAGGGCTGGGGATTTTTGTTGGCCGTGGCTCTCGTTTACTATCTAAGCGGAGCGCCACCATAGGTTGGCGCGGAGCGTACCAAGAAAATTTGAGATTTTAATACATCAAAGATCGCCGGAAATGGCACTTGCTGGCCTTAATAGCAGGCATCAAGATGTGCAATTTTTGTAGAAAATTTGTGAAGGTTGATTTGAATTGATTCTAAAACATATTAAGTTTGTCACAATCTGTCCGAATTTATTCAAAATAATTCAGAGTGGAGTTATCCCCATGGATTTCAATGGATTAATTGGACTGGAGATTTTCCACAGGCAGAGTCTATAATCAAGTTTAGTAGAGGTGGCGCCAGGATTCGCTCGAAAGGGGAAGGGGCAGCGACCAGAAGCTCCGACAGCCCCAGTGCCGTCGGGTATTGGTGAGGTGGAATTTGAAGAAAACCTATGTACTAGACCATGTCATTCGGGGCGTAAATTGCATAAAATTTGTGTAAACTAGAAAAGCATAGTTCCGCGTTCTTTAAATGTTTTTCCCGGAATCTAAAGTAAAAAATTGCAAAGCGTGGGAAATTTTTGGTAGGTTTAAAAAAAAAAAAAAAAAAAAAAAAACATACGTAATCGTTAAGAATAAAAAGGAGAAAGAAAATTTCTAGGGGCTGACAGATTGTAGACCATATTGGAGATAATATACATTGTAATGAAATAAACCAAACATTGCTCCGTGAGTTCCTCACAGACTGAACGTACCGCATGACACACACAAGAGAAAAGTAACTAGGCTTTGCGATATGGGATGAATTTTACGACCTCTACATAAACTATGTAGTTTTCCTACATGTTACTTGAAAAGGTGGGAAGTACTTGCGCTACTAAGCGCTATGTAGAATGGAACTATTGAAGAAACTAGGATCGCTCTATAGCTAGCGTACCGCGCCGAAAATTTTGATTTCTTATTAGAGAAATTGTTCCATGAGAGCAAAAACGGCAGAAACGAAACTGTAAACTATCGCGATTTGGGGGACCAAAATGACATTTTGCCCCCCTCAGAACACATGGGGGATGGCCCCCTTGCCCCTCCGGCTCCTACGCCACTGCTGGGCAGGGTAGCAGCACTCTGGTGTCATTCGAGTCAAACCACGTAGTTAGCTCGCACAACGCATGAGATGCGGAGGCAGCCCTTCCCCTTCCACCCAGCAAAAAATGTCAATTTTGTGTCTAATGTGTCTTTTGGGCAAAAGTGCCGTAATTGGTTGTTGTTAGGGGAATTTCCTAGCAAATATCTTCCCTTTGTGAAATGTCTTCCCATACACCAGTGTAAACTCTCAACGGACTCTAGTCGCTCCTCTAGCCGCAATTAGTTTTCATCCGGGAGATAGCATTGCCTATACGTTTACTCGATACATTTCGTACAATAATATTAAGGGCGCACTTTCAATTGAATATGAATTTGCCATTTGAACGTGAGTGAGAGTTGGTATTTGATTGATAAATACGAGTAAATTTCCCGATTTTGCCACATTAAACAACAAATTTCGCATCATGCGAGTATCTGATGAAACTAACTGTTAGGCTGTAGAGGGTGTTAGCAACGCCCGTAAGTTTGTTGCAATATTGTACCGGACGAATATCAGTGGTGTAACTCTGGGGGAAACCCCCTGGCATCCCGCGGGTCTGGCACCCACGATGACAATTTGTTTGCAATGGACTTTTGGAAGTGGAAACCTTTCCCCACCTGGGTCATAGGATTACACTTTTGGGCATATTTCATTCGGTCAGGGGGCACCCAACCCATTCTTGCCTCCGGGCACACTGAACCACTGCCGAATATAAGCCATTTTGTTTTTGCACACCTACAATACACATGAGCCCTGTATCATAAAGTGACACGCTTCATCTTAAGTTTGATATTCATGTGACAGTTGTATAATCAACAAGCGCCGGTAAATCTATATAAAACCGTGTCATGCTCATGAGCTGTGACCACTAGCATAGCAACTCTAAACGAGCTGACTTTACTCAAAAATCTTTTATATTTCACATAGTCATTTTCCTCTCACCGGATAATACCGTCACGACACAAATTCCACAGGTACAGTAATCAAGTTTAAAGAACATTTCCAATCAGTGAGTTAGGCCTTTCTCCCCCCCCCCCACCCCGCCCATTGTAAAAGAAAATCTTCAACGTGATCATAGGACCTGTCTGTTAAAACGATGATATAATATTCGGGACACGAAATTTGTATTCTGAGCTTGTCAAGTCCTCGAGATTTCTGTGAAGTCACTGGCTGTGAAGCTGATCATCTACAACTTTTGTCATAGTGCAGGTTGTGTCCTGTAGTCTAGGACGAAGGGGACGTCGAGACCATGAGGATGGGCGTTGTTTAGCATCAGTGTGGTTGTCGTGGACACAGTTTCCGAGGCCACCTCTCCGAGGCGAAGACCAGGTAATCGTATGCCAATATGATACATAACGCAGTAGACATAACCCAATCACTTCAGTTTATGTTATGACCTACTTAACGTGATCAATACCTTGCGGCGAACTTAGTAAGGCACACTCTTTAACATTTGCAACGCTAAATAGATTCTTTGAGAAAAAGATATGCATTGTTACATGAGATCTTTGTAAAACGACTCGGCATCACATACTTTGTCTCGGGTCTTCGGGTAAATTTCGGGTTTCGGCTAAATTTCTAAATCTAGAGGGTATAACAAGGCATTAGAATACGAACTCTAGGCCCAACCACGGGCTCATGCATTCCACAAAAACCGGCCTGGAGACCAAGCCTCAAATCCTCCAATGGTCTCCAAAACTTGACATGTTAATATGATATTACATGGATAGCTATCATCAAAAAATGACACCAACTTGAGTTAAGCAGGGTTAGAAGATATCCAACTTCCGCCAGTCTGGGGCAACGATTATAGAAAGCAATGAGACTGGATATGTATTTCCACCTTTGATAAGCTCTTAAAATTCCTAAAAGACGGTGAGTAGTAGAGGACTATATAGGCGTTATGTGTTTCCTTTCATCTTCACATTTCAAAAAGCCGTGATGAGGAAATTTGTTATAGGTCACATATAGTTCGAGCTTCATGGACTTCTTGAACTGTTGACGGGGTAGCATTCATGGAATAGATATACAATGAACTCTCCAAAGATAAAATTATGATTAACTAGTACGTATGAACGTCCGAGTGGCAGGATAGAGGAAATCATACCGTAATGTTTAAGTAGTGAGAGTTGTTGTGTCAGTGTATTGTGATATATTTGTGGAAGACAAATTACCGTGTCTCACTTTTATGTTCAGATTTTACAAGGAAAGTTGTCGGAAATTAAATACATAAGTACAATATCATCTTCCAGAAAAAGCATTTTGATGACATAAATAGATAAAAGCCTATGTAAAACCACCAAGTGATTTTGCCCATTTCTCACTATATGCTGTTAAATTGTTACCTTATATTAGTGCAGTTACACTGTCAACGTTTATTTTGGGGGAAAAAAGCTTAATCATGAAAACATCGAACAACCATGGTATTTTTAGTAACAGATCTATATTGGTATACGTTTACCGGTTAAGTGACCGCTTGTCATCAGTTTCAAAAACAAGATAGTGGAACATCCGAGCAAGTAAACACGGATGATGTAGCGTTTCAGGTATCTTTATAATCTTTGTTTATCCGCAGAGCTTCCTACTGTGCATACAGTTCAATTGCAACATTTGTTGGGCAAACGCATATCCACCTTCAGGTGGCAAACGCATGCAACAAACTGTTGTCCATTTTCAGTCCATAAATTTTTAAAAAAATAAATTACAATCTTGGCTGTATGTTGTTGTGCCTATGAAAAGTGGCGAGAGCCTTTCCCATCAGCATGGGCGGCGATCCCGGGGACAGGGGGCATGTCCCCCCAACATTTGAGAAATCGCTCATTGACTTTCATTTTTTCACACAGTAAATTATTTGAAAATGGGCATGCGCCCCCCCCCCCTCCATATTGAGAACAAATTGCTGCCCTTGCCCATCAGTACAGGCTTAGAATAGCTGATTATTTCCGGTCGAAATTAAGCACTTCCGAGCAAATCTTATGCTTGTTCCCCCAATCATGGAATGTGTCAGGACAAACAGATTTTTCTCCAGGCTGTTACATGTCTCCGGTTTGCGCCTATCTACAATCCCGTTGGCTTCGAGTGCGTGTTAAGTAGACGCCGAATGGCAGTGACAATTTGTGTTTCAGAGTGTATTTTTATGCGCTCAGTACAACATTAGGTATTAGGGGTGGCGCCATAGAAGGGACAGCTTAAGGCAGCGACGCCCACACGCTGACATGGCGTGGACATACCCTCAGCAATTTTAAAAAAACGTTTAGTTTTTCTAAGAGGACCCAAAAAAGCGTTTAATCTATAGATATCTGAAGGGGCTAGGATGATGTGTTTTGGACTGAGTGATAGATCTATTGTAATCATTTCCTATCACAAAGTATCAAACGTTTCATAAACCTGCCCCAAACTAACTCTAGTTATAACCTCCAAATTGTTTTCTTTCTTTAATAGCCTACATCTTAAACGTATCATGACCGTGGGGGGGGGGGCTCAAAGGGCGAATATTTTTTCAGGGGTGAGATATACAAAAATGCACTAAGGCAATGGTAATTTTTTATTCTCTGTGGGGAAATTTTTCCAGAGGGTCAAAGGTAAGTATACGGGTTTTGGGCAATTGCCATGCAAACTTTTGGCGCTCTTCGCGCGTATTTTCCACTTTTGCACTCGAAGCCTTATGACAATTAGCGTATAAGGACGATAATCAACGGGATTATTCTGGCTGAATTTATTTTGAAAAGTTCAAGTCCGATCTCATGCTTGCATCAAGAGGCAATTATGTGACAATCCTGTACTATGGACAACATTTTTAGCGTGATGTTCGTGATGTAGTACATTAGTCATTGCAAAATCTTATTCAAAGGTCATTAAGTGCATTTTTAGAGAAAAAGCGTTATGAAACATGCAACTTATTAATCTTCTTTACCACTTTGCTGTACCTTTACCCCCTCCCCTCCCAGTCATTCCTTATTGGAAACTGTGCATTTCGGATTCTCGTTGAAAATAAGTAAGGCTATGATTTTGGTGTGCTCTCGTGAGTGTCATATGGATGTCAGTTAAGAGCATCATACTAACGAACTCATTTTGTAATTACCCTAGAGCTTCCGGGAGGCCCTGTGCCGGTCTGATAGTTTCACCGGTGAAGGTGTGCCATGCCACAGCCAAAATATCATTGGGTAATGACAATTTCTAACATGAAATCAGTTGCACCATTTTTCATCTATGCCACCTTACCAAACAAAAAAAAAATCAATGGGAGGAGTTGCAGCCCCCCCCCCCCCGCTTGGGCACCACACCCTTTCCTTACGACAAAAAAAAAATAAGAACAATTTTTCAACAAATAACCAGTTCAACACTGCCAAGTATAGCATCATTTTACATCTATAGCTCCAAATTTCCCCCTCACCCTCTGAGACACCTTCGTATCAGTGACAAAAGAAGGATGCAAAGTGCAAAGTATCTTAAATAAGAAAGCGTATACTTAACAACGACCTTCTGAGTTTATCTGGGACAGGGTTACGACATCATTTCCTGTGGTGCTCCCGGTCCTCAAATTGTAGTGTCGCCACTGGACAGGAGGATATGTCGAATCCTCTTAAAGTTTCCATTTGGAAGGGGGAGCCTTACTCTATGCGATGTATGTTATCCCCGACGAACGATTAACCTGTTTTGCTGCCAAGGAGAGCAGATTCTTCTATAAAATTTCGCTCGGTTTTGATTTTCAATATTACGAATCTTTAACTGTTCCATCCGATTTAGCTAAGCAGTGCACAGCCCCCTCTACAGAGTAACCTACAGATAGTTTAACATTCTCCACCCGGCGATTTCCACACCCCCACCCATTCCTCTAGGGAGGATACTGCATAGTTGTTTCTTTGTTTATCGCACAGTACGAGAAGCCACGGCGGCGGGTTTGACCATCACTAGGCAGGAGGGGTCCCTGTGAAAAGTACGTTATTACTAATTTGGACCAGTCACCCAAATTAGCCAATGCATTTTACTCTTAATGTGAACCGAGAGCGTTTAGGATGACAAACTTTCACCTTGCCGTATGAGGGGAAGATTCATATAAAGTGATAAATCTGTGTTCAAGCTTTGAAGTAAAACCTAAGTCTGTTAACTACTGTGACCGAGGTCGACATTGGTCCCGCATGTACGGCATAAATAGCTTTTCAGGGAAAATTCCTGTATCCCGACACTACTAATATGGTTTCATCCAGTTGCTTTCAAAGTGGTCTGCAAACAGTCGTGTCCCTACGGGAGCATGTACCCTCCATACTGCCCCTCCCCGCTTTCCCCAATTGATCTAGTACTTGAAAAATTTATAATCGCTTGTGCAAGACAAAAACCATGCCATGCATTAGAATCTGTGCTTCTTAACGGTCTTGAAAATGCATTACCCTATCGGTGCGCTTCTCGCTCATACTGCACTGCTACTTAGCATAGTAAGGCCACAGGCGCCCCTTAACATTGTATAGTATACCATATACTGTGTAGTATATATAGACGGAAAGGTATGTCACAAATCTCCTAGCTCGAACAAACAACTTACGTTTCTGGCACAATTACTGCACTTTTCTCGCCAGATTTGTCTGTGTCGAGACTTTTGATCATAAGGTACCTCAAGGCATCCCTTTTTCCCGAATAATTTCACTTGGCATTGTCTGATGGATGAAATTTCGATGGAGTAACAGTCAGAGGATGGTAGCTGCTGATAGAGAGCATTCAGCACTTCCACACTATATAATAAAATACTCCTAAAATATTCTCTAAAGTTCTCTCAACTTTCTAAATTTCTTCCAAAATTTGTTTAATTATGGTTCACTTTTTATTATTGCAAATCTTACAGATATATATTAGCATCAATATGAACAATTTTTGAACATTAAATTTCATAAAATTTGAAAATCTTTTGAAAAGTGGAAGGGCTAGCATTTTCTACAAGCACTTGTGACAGTTGAACTGTAACTGTTTTAGTCTTCAACTGCCACAAATGCTCATAGTAAATGCAAGCCCTTCCACTTTTCAAAGGTTTTCAAATTTTATGAATTTCTGTGTTCAAAAATCTTGCACATTAATGCTAATATGTATCTGTAAGACTTGTAATAATCAAATCAAAACATAATTGACAAATTTTGGAAGAAATTCAGAAAGTTAAGAGAACTTTAGAGAATATTTTAGGAGTATTTTATTATATAGTGTGGAAGTGCTGAATGCTCTCTATCAGCAGCTACCATCCTCTGACTGTTACTCCATCGAAATTTCATCCATCAGACAATGCCAAGTGAAATTATTCGGGAAAAAGGGATGCCTTGAGGTACCTTATGATCAAAAGTCTCGACACAGACAAATTTGGCGAGAAAAGTGCAGTAATTGTGCCAGAAACGTAAGTTGTTTGTTCGAGCTAGGAGATTTGTGACATACCTTTCCGTCTATATATACTACATAGTATATGGTATACCATACAATGTTAAGCGGCGCCTGTGAGTAAGGCCAACTTTCTGTATGGCAACTTGAGTAATAGTGAACTACTCTCCCAATGCCACAAATAAACCATGCAGTAACCCGTTTTTCCCATCACAATATGTAGCATCGACAACTTGATCGGCTGTTCGTCCGAGGCAAGAAATTGTAAAAGAGTTCGATCGTGACTTTTGAGGCAGGTTTATTTATTCCCCATGAACCGTCTTGAAAATAATATTTAAACGCTTCATTCTAATCCCCATATTTTTGAAATTGTCTAAAATTTCGAAGCCTCCCTTTTTGGCCCCGTTTGAGGACTCTAGGGGGTGTGCCCCGCATAGACTTGCTTCGCGCTACTGGCAACATTTTTTTCCGTCGGCATTTTCCTCCTTGGTCGGCAAAACATGGCACACACCAACTCACATCCTGGCGACGCCTCTGGGTATGAGGACACTTTCGGGTTTTAGTAGCGCAGTGTGCTTGCAAAAAAGTGGATCTGGAGCAACATCTGTATTTTGAATTCGCAGTGGTTTTCGCTTTTTTGCAAAGTGTACCATATAATGTTTTAAACGTGTGACAGCGCTGTGGAGGCGGGGATGCCCCATCAGGGAAGTATGCTCCTGCTCCCTGCATTGGACAAATTTGTCAATTTTATCGGGGAGCTTAACGGATCTATATAAGTGTTTGAAACTCGACGGCGACCATTACTCATAAAAAGGGAAGATTGTTCAATAAAAAAACCAAAAGCATTCTTTTCTTAAAGCCCACATTTGTAAACTTTTCTATCAAGGTTTAAAATTTTTGCAGCGCCGAATATTTCATCAACTGCGTCCCTTAGGCTGAGAAACTCCGCCTTCAGCAGTGGATGTGTTACAAGACGACCCGTCAGGAACACCGGATTGAATCCATCGACGAGCGAATGGAAAGTTCCAGAGAATTCAACTTCAACGCAGCCTTTCTAGAACTGTCTAGAAGTGAGAATTGTTTACGTTATGTCGCAATTACAACTACTGTGTGTTCTAGAAGTTTCTATTAAGGAACGTTCTCGTAATTGCTGGACTGTGTACACTAGAAGTTTCTGTTAAATTCTGGAGAGTTCTCGAATAAAAGCCTTGCATATAAAAGGCAGTTCAACAACTATTATCGAGGAGAGACACCCTAATACTTCATCGAGAGACACCATCGAGTCCAGACGTTATTCTGCTGTCCGTTTGTTGACCGAATCATATGAGGCCAGCCACTGACACTTCACACTTGTGACAAATTGCCTTACGCCGTTTCTACGCTGTGTATTGAGAGTGTTATTATCCATCATCGCTAGCCTTGTCGTTATTCGCTCGTGGAACCAGTTCCTACGCTACAGCACGCTGCAGGTCTACTACTGTACCATCGTCAACGTGCATGCACTACCAGCCCTTGGACCAGACCAGGCAAATATTAATTAAAGGATTGTGAGTAAGTCTAATTAATTATTGTAAATTTAAGTGAGATAAGGAGATTGTAAATAATAATTAAGTTGTTGAATTTCAATCTCGTTCTTCTGTGATCTTTCGCTGTTATTGGTTTGACTTGCGACCACAAGCCGTAACAGGATGAGATTTGTGGGAAAAGTTGGTGGGGATACCGGTCCCTTGAAGCGAAAGTAACTGTGTGATAAAGTAAAATTCAATAAGAGCTTTTCCAAAAAGTGGGGGATTTTCGCCTATGCCGTCGTGTCGCGCTTTGGGTTACTGTCCTCGTCGAAAGGCTTGATCCACTTGACTGGCAAATCCTGGCGCCACCTTTGCTGCTTTCGCAAAAATGGCCGAAGAGGATAGAGTTCCTTTTCCTCGCATCTTTTTCATGCACACTGACCTACACACCAGTGGCCGAAATACTTTCATTTACGGTGGTAGATCTGTCATATTTGAATGTAGTTTGCGTTCATGGCATCTTATTCCATCTAATACGAGTGTCTGGGGTCCAAAAGGAGAGGCACACTATTTAATGGCCACTCGACGTGCACGTGGTTCCACCTGAGGCAGAGTTAGCTACAGGATCTGATATCAAAGATGCTAGCTCGGCGAGGGGGGAGGGGACTCACGTTTTCCACAACAATAGTCCTGAATGTGGTACGTGCTTGATCAACTTTCATAGTACATTTGACCAATCAAGAAGTAATTTCTCTATAACGTCATATTTGCATGTACTCTGATCACACATTTTGCACAATACAATGGTGATGTACCTAGTTCAGTGATGATAGTGGGGTGGGTTTTTGGGGGGTAGGGGATTTGACTTGAATAGTTGCACAGTACATGAAGCTTGCTCATATTTAAAGGGGATGAAGGAAAGAACGTGTCCCCTTTAAGAGTCTCTGAAACAAATTCTTTTGAAACAGTTCAACTCTCTGGGCCGTTTTGCTATATACCGGTATTACATGCGTCGTACTCATCCACCGTGCAGTGGCGGATTTAGGCGGGGGCGCACCCGGCGCGCGCCCCCCTAAAATTTTCCAAAGCTTATTTTTTACTTTCACTAAATAGATCATTTAGCCTACTTGTTTCTACATAATGTTGTATTATCTTATAATTTTCAAACTATGTAATTATAATTGTTACAAACTAATAGCAATTTAGAGCACACAGTTTCTTCAAGTTTTCCGATAAAATGTCAATAGAGTGATATCGAAGGTCTCAACCCTATTTCGGACCACGCTTTATGTAGAACACTAAACTTTTTCTTACAATCCATCTGCTATTTGGGTTCATCAGATGTGGAGTTTTTTAATCAACGGAAATCCTCGTTAATGTTACCATACACTCGTCATGGAAAAACAAAAGAACCGTGAAAATGTCCATAGGCTACGCACCATCGATAATGGAAGTTCAAACTGTATGTAAATGTAAATTATGCTATCAGTTGCAATCCCATTCCTTTCAAGGTAATTACGAAGAATTCGGGAAAGTTGGTCAATTTCGGGAAATGTAGAATATAGTGACAAAATTTCTGGAAATTCTCTGTATAAACTCAAGACATGGTAAAGATCATGTAAAAAGTGATATTAACTACTCGAATTAGCTGTACACATAGGATGGAGGAGAACTGAGTAGATTAACGAGGGCGTCACACCTATTTCTCGAAATGGTCAAACGCGGATTTCAGGAGATGCGAGAGCACGTTTCGGAAAAATGTGGAAACACTCTGCAATTACCAACTTCGAGACTCAAAAGATTGCAATGAATAATTTTGCCAGGCAACTAGCACTCAGTACGAATGTTTAGTCTTTTTCGGGGGTACGAAGTTGTGACAGTTTATCACAAAGTGGAAAAATGGGATGGATTTGAATGCATTTGTTTGGTATTTTACCTGGTAGTAATAATTATTTCTGAATAATACACAAAAGTGAACGTAAAATTCAAGAAAAATGCTTCATTATCACCTGAACACTATACTTGCACAAGTAAGTGGGACACTGATTCACTTCTTGATATTTTATGGAAAACTGTGTTTGTTGTGTTGAGCTCAGCTCGAAATATGTTTGAAAAATATTTGTTCTTTGTGACTATACATTTGTTAGAAATGTGTTCGATGTTTGACCTCTTTCTACCAGAAATGTATCCTTTAAGTCTGATTATGAGTTCTACAGGAATGTTTGGCTGGTAATAATGTTTGTATTCTCTAAGTCGGAAAGGAAAAAGAGGAAAGAGAAATGCAAATGCAAATGCAAAAGGAAAAAGAGGAAAGAGAGATGCAAATGCAAAAGGAAAAAGAGGAAAGAGAAATGCAAATGCAAAGGGAAAAACAGGCAAGAGAACATGAATTTAGGTTGAAGCAACTAGAGTTAGGGGTCATAAAAGCCTCAGACCCTAAAATAGGCTTGGATACTGGGGGATTCGATGTTTCTAAGCACGTAAAATTTGTCCCCAAATTTCAGGAGGATAATGTGGAGAAATTCTTTAACCATTTCGAAAAGCTGGGTGAGCAACTAAAGTGGCCAAGAGATAAATGGTCCATACTCATCCAGAGTAATTTCACAGGCAAGGCTCAAGAAGTGTATTCCGCTCTGTCAATAGAGGACAGCATGGATTATGATAAGGTTAAAAAGGCCATATTACAAGCCTATGAATTGGTGCCTGAAGCTTATCGCCAAAAATTTAGAAAGTATCGTAAGGCGGATACACAAACATACGTAGAGTTTGCTTATCAAAAAGAAAGGCATTTCGACAGATGGTGTGCTTCCAAAAAGGTCTCCACATTTGACACTTTAAGACAACTGATGCTGGTCGAGGAATTCAAACGGTGTGTGAATGATGACATTAAGACTCACCTTGAGGAAAATAAGGCTGACAACTTGAAAGAAGTGGCAAATTTGGCTGATCAGTATGCACTTACCCATAAGTTTGGTAAAGTGGGTCAGACTCAAAACAAGGGTCAGTTTAGTAGGCCAAATAAGAAATATGGCAATAATAGTGGCACAACAGGTAACAGTGGATCTCAGTCTGGTTCTATCTCTCCAACAAATTCTGGTAAAAAACAACCAGATTCAAGTCGTCAAAAGAACGACCAGGTCAGCTCAAACAAAGCTGCCTTTAAAGACATAACTTGTGGTTTCTGTCACAAAAAGGGCCACACAATGGCAAATTGCTTCACATTGGCAAAATTAAAGGAGACTGAAACAGCCTCCAATGCCTTAGCCATTGCAGAGAATTCTTCTGAGGTAGTCGTGACTTTACGGCCTAATTCTAACGACAAAATTAAGGAAGAATACCTTCCATTCGTGTCTGAGGGGTTTATTTCCCTAGATGGGAATTCAGCTCATCCACCCGTCAAAATTAAAATTTTGCGTGACACAGGCGCAACTCAGTCGTTGCTTCTTGATGGAGTTTTGCCATTATCGGACTCTACTTCCACAGGGGCAAATGTACTAATTCAGGGGGTTGAGTGTGGATTTATTTCTGTCCCTCTCCACAAAATTAATTTGAAGTCAGATTTAGTTTCTGGGTCGGTCATAGTAGGGGTCAGACCTACTCTACCTGTAAAGGGGGTATCTCTGTTGCTAGGCAATGACCTAGCTGGTGGAAAGGTAGTAGCCAATGCAATTTTGACCGATAAACCATGTGATTATAACAACACAGAGCAATTGGAAAAGGAATTTCCAAATTTATTCCCTGCCTGTGCTGTCACTAGTGCTATGTCACAAAAGCTCGCCGTGGATGATAATCTTAAACATCCACCCTCCAAAAGTGAGGATACAGTTCCCAAAAGTGGAACAAGTAGGGAATCATGTAAGGATGATAATCTTGAACATCCACTCTCTAAAAATGAGGGTATGATTTCTGAAAATAAGGATGATAAACTTAATCATCCACCCTCAAAAATTGAGGAATTAGTTCCTAAAAATGGAACAACACTCCCAAAAGAGGAGTCAGAATCTGGAAAAGATTCCAGTAAAAATATTCATGAAAGTGAAGATTCTTGGTATGATCTCAGCCAATCTTTTATGACTAATCTTAATGATAGTCAGGATTGTGAGTCTCCTGGCCCCACACATAGTGAGGGGGTAGAACAGGAAAAATCAAAAATGTCTGACACACTCCACAGAGACCAGTTGTCAGTCCAACAACAACATGATGAAGAGCTTCAGCCATTAATAGCTGGTGCACTCACTGAGGATGAGTCGAAAGACGTCCCAGTCTGCTTTTATTTGAAAAACAATATTTTGATGCGTAAATGGCGACCACCTGATGCACTATTAGATGAAGAGTGGAGAATTTACCATCAAATTGTGGTACCTAGGACCTATAGAAGGGAAATACTGAGTATTGCTCATGAAATGCCATTTGCAGGGCACCTAGGAGTCAATAAGACTTACCACAGAATTCTAAATCACTTTTATTGGCCAAAACTTAAAAGTGATGTGGCCAAATTTTGTAAGACCTGTCACTCATGTCAAATGGTTGGGAAGCCGAATCAGAATATTCCGGCTGCACCCTTAAAGCCAATTCCTGCTTTTGAAGAGCCGTTTAGTAGAGTCATCATTGATTGTGTAGGTCCCCTACCTAAGAGTAGGGCAGGACATCAGTATATATTAACCATTATGTGTGCTTCTACAAGGTTTCCAGAGGCAATACCTCTGAGGAATATTAAGGCTCGGACAGTCTTACAAGCTTTACTTAAATTTTTCACATTGTTTGGGTTGCCTAAAGAGATCCAATCAGATCAAGGGTCTAATTTCATGTCAACTGTATTCCAGCAGATGTTATATGAGTTAGGCATAGACCAAATTAAGTCTTCGGCTTATCATCCTGAAAGCCAAGGGGCTTTAGAAAGGTTTCACCAAACATTGAAGAATATGTTAAAGACATATTGTCATGGTAATGAGAGAGATTGGGATGAAGGCATTCCATTTGTAATGTTTGCTGCCAGGGAGTCTATACAAGAGTCACTTGGGTTCAGTCCATTTGAACTTGTCTTTGGACACACAGTTCGTGGACCATTGAAATTGTTAAAGGAGAAGTGGTTATCAGATCTAGGTGAAGACATACACCTACTTGATTATGTATCCCGCTTTAAAGATCGTCTTCATGGAGCATGTGAACTTGCTCAGGAAAATCTGAGGCACTCTCAGAAGAAAATGAAAGAGTGGTATGACAAGACCACTGTGAAAAGAGAGTTTAAGCCTGGTGATGAGGTACTAGTGTTTTTGCCTGTTTCTGGTCAGCCACTTCAAGCTCGCTTTCAAGGACCTTATGTCATTGAGAGAAAAGTTAGTGACACAGATTACGTCATTTTGACACCTGACAAGCGTAAATCTAAAAGAGTATGTCATATTAATATGATGAAGAAATATTATGAAAGAGAAGATTGTGACATTTCTAAGGATGAAAGTGTACATGATGTAAATAGTAACACTAATGATACAGGTGATCAAGTGTGTATTGTCAATGCTGATCATGAACTCAGTAATGATGAGATCAAGGCTAATAATGTTCCTGATATGTGTATTAAGTTACAAAATTCTGATGTGTTGAAAAATCTTGACCAGAAATTAAGTCATCTGGATCACAAAGAAAAGTCGGAAATGAAATCATTAATCTATGAATATGCATGCTTGTTCTCAGATGATCCTACTAGGACAAATTTGATTGAACATGATGTTGATGTGGGAGATGCCACACCAATCAATCAGCATCCTTACCGAGTTAACCCTCGAAAACGACAACATCTCAGGGATGAGGTTCGGTATATGTTAGACCATGACATTATAGAACCTAGTAATAGTGAATGGTCTTCCCCTTGTATATTGGTCCCCAAGCCAGACGGTGGGTACAGATTTTGTACTGATTACCGAAAGGTGAATGCAGTCACAAGAACGGATTCCTATCCGATACCCCGTATCGATGATTGCATTGATAGGATTGGGAAAGCTACGTATGTGTCAAAGTTTGACTTACTAAAGGGGTACTGGGAGATACCACTCACTGAGAGGGCTCGGAAAATCTCGGCATTCGTGACGCCAGATGGGTTATTTCAGTATAAGGTTATGCCGTTTGGTATGAAAAATTCACAGATGACCTTTAAACGCTTAGTAAATAACCTTACGTCAAATTTAGAAAATTGTGAAGTATATGTTGATGACCTTATTGTGTACAGCAACTCATGGGATGAACATGTACAACATGTTAAGGCATTATTTGACAAGCTTGCCAAAGCTAATTTGACTGTCAATTTGGTCAAAAGTGAGATTGCTTGTGCCCATGTGGTGTACTTAGGGCATGTGGTTGGTCAGGGTAAAGTTAGACCAATTAAGGCTAAAGTTGAGGGCATTGACAAATTCCCTGCCCCAACTGATAAAAGGCAGCTCATGCGCTTCCTAGGTATGGCTGGTTACTACAGACGTTTTTGTCCGAATTTCTCTGACATTGCTGCACCACTGACAAAATTGTTAAAGAAAAATGAAAAGTTTGATTGGACAGATAATTGCCAAGCAGCATTTGAATTACTGAAAAAGGCACTAATGAGTTCACCAGTGTTGATTGCTCCAGATTTTGAGAAGCAATTTAAGTTGGCAGTAGATGCCAGTGACAGTGGCATAGGAGCAGTTTTGCTTCAAGCTGATGAGCATGGTGTTGATCACCCTGTTTGTTATTATTCTAAGAAATTTGACAAACACCAGAAAAATTATTCAACAATTGAAAAAGAGACATTAGCTTTGATACTGGGTCTTCAACACTTTGATGTTTATTTGGGAACTACTAGTTTCCCTATCACTGTATACACTGATCATAACCCTTTGACATTTTTATCTAAGATGAAGAATAAGAATCAAAGATTGATGAGGTGGAG
Organism: Holothuria leucospilota; assembly: GCA_029531755.1. NCBI lineage: Eukaryota > Metazoa > Echinodermata > Holothuroidea > Aspidochirotida > Holothuriidae > Holothuria > Holothuria leucospilota. Next base: position 5,519,868 of record CM055964.1, read on the forward strand.
TTTATTTCTGCAATCGTATAATGTAGATATTAAGCACATTAAAGGGAAAGACAATGTTGTACCAGACTCTTTGTCAAGAATTTGATTTGATGCAGTATGTTGAAGATATCACTGTAAGTTTTGAAATTTTGTGTTAACTATGGCACACTGTGTATTGATGATGTTACTGTATTCATGTATCATCACCTTGCAAGACAAATTATATGTTATAATTGTACCTTCCATTGAATATTGGACTACATAATATACATACTGTAGTTATTACTGTAAAGTTATACATTGTAAATATTGTAACTTAAGTTTTGTCCGAGACGTCCAAAACTTTTTCAAGGGGGGAGTGTTACAAGACGACCCGTCAGGAACACCGGATTGAATCCATCGACGAGCGAATGGAAAGTTCCAGAGAATTCAACTTCAACGCAGCCTTTCTAGAACTGTCTAGAAGTGAGAATTGTTTACGTTATGTCGCAATTACAACTACTGTGTGTTCTAGAAGTTTCTATTAAGGAACGTTCTCGTAATTGCTGGACTGTGTACACTAGAAGTTTCTGTTAAATTCTGGAGAGTTCTCGAATAAAAGCCTTGCATATAAAAGGCAGTTCAACAACTATTATCGAGGAGAGACACCCTAATACTTCATCGAGAGACACCATCGAGTCCAGACGTTATTCTGCTGTCCGTTTGTTGACCGAATCATATGAGGCCAGCCACTGACACTTCACACTTGTGACAAATTGCCTTACGCCGTTTCTACGCTGTGTATTGAGAGTGTTATTATCCATCATCGCTAGCCTTGTCGTTATTCGCTCGTGGAACCAGTTCCTACGCTACAGCACGCTGCAGGTCTACTACTGTACCATCGTCAACGTGCATGCACTACCAGCCCTTGGACCAGACCAGGCAAATATTAATTAAAGGATTGTGAGTAAGTCTAATTAATTATTGTAAATTTAAGTGAGATAAGGAGATTGTAAATAATCATTAAGTTGTTGAATTTCAATCTCGTTCTTCTGTGATCTTTCGCTGTTATTGGTTTGACTTGCGACCACAAGCCGTAACAGGATGAGATTTGTGGGAAAAGTTGGTGGGGATACCGGTCCCTTGAAGCGAAAGTAACTGTGTGATAAAGTAAAATTCAATAAGAGCTTTTCCAAAAAGTGGGGGATTTTCGCCTATGCCGTCGTGTCGCGCTTTGGGTTACTGTCCTCGTCGAAAGGCTTGATCCACTTGACTGGCAAATCCTGGCGCCACCTTTGCTGCTTTCGCAAAAATGGCCGAAGAGGATAGAGTTCCTTTTCCTCGCATCTTTTTCATGCACACTGACCTACACACCAGTGGCCGAAATACTTTCATTTACGGTGGTAGATCTGTCATATTTGAATGTAGTTTGCGTTCATGGCATCTTATTCCATCTAATACGAGTGTCTGGGGTCCAAAAGGAGAGGCACACTATTTAATGGCCACTCGACGTGCACGTGGTTCCACCTGAGGCAGAGTTAGCTACAGGATCTGATATCAAAGATGCTAGCTCGGCGAGGGGGGAGGGGACTCACGTTTTCCACAACAATAGTCCTGAATGTTGTACGTGCTTGATCAACTTTCATAGTACTTTTGACCAATCAAGAAGTAATTTCTCTATAACGTCATATTTGCATGTACTCTGATCACACATTTTGCACAATACAATGGTGATGTACCTAGTTCAGTGATGATAGTGGAGTGGGTTTTTTTGGGGGGGTAGGGGATTTGACTTGAATAGTTGCACAGTACATGAAGCTTGCTCATATTTAAAGGGGATGAAGGAAAGAACGTGTCCCCTTTAAGAGTCTCTGAAACAAATTCTTTTGAAACAGTTCAACTCTCTGGGCCGTTTTGCTATATACCGGTATTACATGCGTCGTACTCATCCACCGTGCAGCGGCGGATTTAGGCGGGGGCGCACCCGGCGCGCGCCCCCCTAAAATTTTCCAAAGCTTATTTTTTACTTTCACTAAACAGATCATTTAGCCTACTTGTTTCTACATAATGTTGTATTATCTTATAATTTTCAAACTATGTAATTATAATTGTTACAAACTAATAGCAATTTAGAGCACACAGTTTCTTCAAGTTTTCCGATAAAATGTCAATAGAGTGATATCGAAGGTCTCAACCCTATTTCGGACCACGCTTTATGTAGAACACTAAACTTTTTCTTACAATCCATCTGCTATTTGGGTTCATCAGATGTGGAGTTTTTTAATCAACGGAAATCCTCGTTAATGTTACCATACACTCGTCATGGAAAAACAAAAGAACCGTGAAAATGTCCATAGGCTACGCACCATCGATAATGGAAGTTCAAACTGTATGTAAATGTAAATTATGCTATCAGTTGCAATCCCATTCCTTTCAAGGTAATTACGAAGAATTCGGGAAAGTTGGTCAATTTCGGGAAATGTAGAATATAGTGACAAAATTTCTGGAAATTCTCTGTATAAACTCAAGACATGGTAAAGATCATGTAAAAAGTGATATTAACTACTCGAATTAGCTGTACACATAGGATGGAGGAGAACTGAGTAGATTAACGAGGGCGTCACACCTATTTCTCGAAATGGTCAAACGCGGATTTCAGGAGATGCGAGAGCACGTTTCGGAAAAATGTGGAAACACTCTGCAATTACCAACTTCGAGACTCAAAAGATTGCAATGAATAATTTTGCCAGGCAACTAGCACTCAGTACGAATGTTTAGTCTTTTTCGGGGGTACGAAGTTGTGACAGTTTATCACAAAGTGGAAAAATGGGATGGATTTGAATGCATTTGTTTGGTATTTTACCTGGTAGTAATAATTATTTCTGAATAATACACAAAAGTGAACGTAAAATTCAAGAAAAATGCTTCATTATCACCTGAACACTATACTTGCACAAGTAAGTGGGACACTGATTCACTTCTTGATATTTTATGGAAAACTGTGTTTGTTGTGTTGAGCTCAGCTCGAAATATGTTTGAAAAATATTTGTTCTTTGTGACTATACATTTGTTAGAAATGTGTTCGATGTTTGACCTCTTTCTACCAGAAATGTATCCTTTAAGTCTGATTATGAGTTCTACAGGAATGTTTGGCTGGTAATAATGTTTGTATTCTCTAAGTCGGTAATCTCTTTTCTGTCAGTCTCTCAGAGAAGAAAGAGTATAAAAAAGATTAATTTTCATGAACATTGGAAATAAATTACGCCTCCATGCATTTTTGAGAATGAAAATTCAATCGACATTTGTACCTAACAGTTGTGAACATCAGCTGGATTGAATCTAGCCTAACTTTTTACAATTACTTTAGTGTACTGATTATAGCATCGATCAAAACTTGGGATTGATTTCTTTTTTGCGGTAAAGGCTATGCCATATTATCCACATACACGTTCATTCTAAAAACCATTCAACACATAATAAGACTTTGAAAGATGAAAATTACGTTACTGGTCACGGTGTATAGAATGTATAAAAAGCGCATGGCCAAACTTCACATGAGCTTAATGTCTATGTTCACTTATTTTATACAATCTGTGATCCCGTTTCTTCCTTTTTTCATGAACTAGAGAGTATTTTATATAAATTTATTTGGTCACACAAACCAGACAATTAGAGGAAACGTTCTGTTCTAATATGTGCAAAATGTGAAGTTGGTTATTATGCTCTTTTGCTTATAGCTTAAAGCGTAAATGAGGGAAAAATTATTTTCAGGATGGCTTTGCTTTTTGGAGAGTTTTGTTTGATAGTAAGCTCAAGAAATATGGCGGAATATATGTGTTTTAATGTGACCTTTCCAATGAATATGTTATCATTGAAAACAAGTATTTATGATGTCTGTTGCACTTGATCTTATTTTACGCCCTCCGGATGTGTATGCTAATCAATATATTTTGAATAATTCTTATTAAAATTGACAGTAAACTTATCTGTGCCAGAGCTCTCATGGTCACTAAAACTTACAAAGTAATTTTTTTAATGAGGGAGTCGACTGCCATAAATGTAATTTTACTAGTATTTTTGCTTTCACATTGTATTATGGAAAAATTCTGCTATCCCGAGGGAGTGGAGACTGAATCTACATGCCACTAATGAAATCAAGGATAACGCAAAGCGTTTAACAATGTTTATCTCTCATGCATATGACAATAAAGTGGTATATTTCATCAAGCAAAAGACTTTAAAAGCTACTGCGATCTCAAATATGAATCTTACAGCAGTGCATCGTATTCTTGGTCAGATATTTTCACCATCGTCTTTGAAGCTGTTGGAGACCCCAACGAAAAATCCTAGATCCGCCCCTGTTCACCTGTCTATCCTACCAAAAGGTATTCCGAGTCATCTACTATAACTTGGCCAGTGTTTCAATTCCTTGAATGCAGCTGGGCAACCTCCTTCCCAGTGTCTATAAATATTACTATGGATGAAAAGAAAATAACAGAAGCACATGTGTAAGTAAAGGGGAACACCTACGTCGCTTTTAAGTGAGGGCCGATTTCTGGGTTGTGCAAAGGCCGTGCGGGGCGTACTTCTGTGATATCGAAGGTACTACTTCCATGGTTTAAGAAAGGGTGAACTAGGGATCCTACCGTTTTGGAAGCAGTGGAGAGAATAGGGGTCCAACTTGGTTATGAAGCTTTTCCATGGACAAGAACATGGCGTTCAAGTTTATGGCCCAGCCAAAGTACACCCGATTAAGTCTACTGGCAACACCCTGGTGAGTGGTTGGGTGGGGGAATGTGAAGCCCTTGGAGCTCTTGGTATTTGCAAAAGAATAAATCATTGGACTATCTTCTAAATTATCTGAAAGCAAATTTGAATGTACGCCAAACAGATTTACCGTTTGACCAGTTCGTATTTCATTCGTAATTAGAGCCCGGTCTCTTTGATGCAGTGCAAGGGCTTGCCTTGTAGGTGGGGAGGAAGAACAGTGGTAGGGGTTGCATGGGGGTATGGGAGACTTATGCCACTCAAGCTGTCCTACAGGTGGTAACAATGAAATAACCGAAATTCTCTTGCTTTCTTCAGAACTGTTATAACGATCTACTTTATTTTATTTTTTGAAATTTATATATCACAGTTATCGACAATTGTCACCTTTGAACAGTAAAAAAAAAAAAAAGACAAAAAAAAAAAAAAAAAAAAAACTTCATGCGGGGGTAAATAGTGTCAGGACTGTGTAATTATGATCAGTTATGATCAAAGGCCCTGCCACTGATGTGGATCTTAGGGTCCTTACGAGGAAAATTTGAAATTAACACCGTTAGTTGCAATTTTTTGACTTCTGACTTTTCAAGTTATGCACAACTTTGAAGTGTACATAAATAAGGAGGGAAATGTTAGGCTACTCTACTTGGTGGCTTCGTTTTATCTCAATTTTATGACTAACAATATGAGAGCTAGAGAAATCGATTTGCTATGTTTAGCTCCCGCTTTAATTAAGTACTCCATTTTTTCAAATGGCCCTCCCTCCTAAGTGCTTATCACCCTCGATTTGCCACCGTGACGATATCGCCCCTTTTGGGAACCACTGAACTAGGCTTTTCGACTCAAAATGAAACTCGCGACTTGCCACGGACAAATATGTAAGCTATACTATGTCGTATTATATCACTTGCTTAGGATTTACTATTTAAACTCAGGGAGTGCTAAATAGGACTGAAACTGCCGGGACCGCTGCCCTCTGTCGGGCATTATCAAATCCACGAGATGGTGATGGGGGGTGTACCACATAAACCCAGAAAGTCGGAGTATATAGCTTGCATGCGATGGTTTGTATCAGGGCGGATCCTTCCATTTTCACCTCGTGTAGAGGCCGTCCTGGGGAAGCCATTAGCTAGAATTTTCAGCTAGTAGTTATTAGTGAGAACGTTCACATATCTGTATTAGGCTATCTTGGAACCTGATTTAATTGTGATTCTAAATGTTATGTTTTTTGCTAACCTGATTTAATTGTGATTCTACATGTTATGTTTTTTTGCTTATTAACTTAATATAAAACATTTTAAACTGAGAAAGAATGTTTTAACAAGCCTAAGATATTTCTTAAGTTACCCATCATAGTGTGAGGAAATCGCTAAGTGGAAACAGTGTTACAAGTAAAGCCTTCATACATGCGTAAAAATGAATAGGCCTATGGCGAAAATGGTCAATCTGCAAATCGAGAAGGAAAGTTTTCAGTACCACGGTCAGCTCCTACATTTTTTGGATCACCACCTGTACGTTTTACATAGTCAATGAATAGCTTCGCAACCACTCTTGGATTGTTGTTACTGTTACCGACATAAAGCCAACAGACTTTGCTAGAAAAGCCGTCTATTGCTGCATGCACAGCAAATCCATACTGCTTTAGCCTATCATATCCATCTACATGAATAAGATAATTTGGTCTTGCATATCTGTATCTCCTACGAAATATTCGGCGACTTCTCCTTAAAGCTACTCCGTCTGGATCCAATGCGTTTAACAGGAGTCGTTTCTTGAGTCACCGGAAAGTCGTATGGAGTACGAAGTCAATGCCACATGGCCCTATAACCTAAGTTTTGTCCAGAGTCCCCGAGTTTACTTATGGCTGCTACTATGAAGTCTTCATAATTGAGAAGAAGATCTCGTCTCCTGCATCTATGATATGCGAGAATCCTGCGTAACTGTCTCAAGCTAATAGCAATACCATGGCGTAAGGCCAGAAAATTAATGACTGTGGTGTCATTGAATCCGTTAAGCCAGAAGTGTAAAACTAATGCATCCCGGAATTGCGGTGCATGAATTTTCAGTTCTGCAGCAGTGTAGAAAGGGGCGTGGGGCAAATATACTAGGTGAAAGTACCACTAGAACCAGAAGGGCCTGTAAGAGTCAAGAAAATTTAGTATACAACTACGTTCAACATATTCTTCTCTTTAGCAATAAAGAAAGATTTCAGTAGACAACTTGTCCTACCAGGTTTTTTAAGTTCGTTTTCATTTTGTGACTACACATATTTAAAGGAGTAAACAGTCGCTCTAGTTTATTTTAAAACATCAGATTAATTTACAAATTGTCTCTTACTTTTCCCTTAGAAGTATCTTTCACTATGTTTCTGAACAAAAATATAAAATTTTAAAGATAACCAAGGGGTTATTTTGCTCGAATTTACCAAATGAGTAACAAATTATTGTAACATGATTGAAAGAAATCATTTCCGAATAAGGATACCAGGGTATAATAATTTAGTTTGGGGTGACTGCGTTTTCCCGTTAAAGTTCGTTGAAACTCCATGAAGAAACAAAGCAAAATGTTTTAAAATATTCAGAACTTGAGCAATACGGTATTTGGACTGCTTATTAAGCAAGGCAAGTACCACCAAGTTACAGGGGATTTATTGTGTTAACACTGCATCAACGTGAGACGGACAGAAAATTGCTTATAACGGTATTTAACCTTTGTTCAAAACTTTTGATTCATTGCAAGAATTACGAAATTTTTCATGATTTGAAAATGACGAAGTTTATATGGATAAAATAATTATACGAAGCAGTGTTTTTGTGTGAAAACCTTATATTCTGAAAATGAAGTTACTCAGCTTTATCTATAATATGGTTTTGAATGCATAAATATTTTCTGTACCTAAAACGCACTATTTCCCTTAACATCGAGTATTGTGCCAAGTATGTGAATGTGTTAATGCAACGGCATGTTGTATTGTTGATCATGTTTATACGTGTCACGCTTTGCTACACAAAATGCGGCCTTCAAACTTATAGATACCGTAAAAACACGATACCATTACTTCCAATACAATTTCCGATACTAGTTTCTGATTAATTAATGTAATTGCATTAGGAAATTGCTAATGGTTGAATGCTCAATTTGTGCTCTAAATAAAAGTTGGAAATATCACACACTGTTACCCCAGAACTTTTCGAACCAAAATTTATTTCATAAGATCAAATTGCATCTGTGAACTCACTTTATTGCTCAATCCCCCTTCTAATAAGCTACGACCAAGGACCATGGTCGTGGTATACAGCCCCTTTAGCTTGAAAAACAAAAACCGTAGCTTACGCTAGGAACCATGGTCTCGTCCTGTAAGTGAGGACAGAATGTATGCCTACAAGTGTAGCCATGCACAATGCAAGTATAGGCCTGTCTTTTCACTAAATGTAACCTGCACTGACGCAAAGCCCGTGTATACTGACATTACATATAGATAAAACTAAGTAAACTTACCACACTAAATCTACGAAATGCTTCCTTTTTCTCCATAAGCCTTCCAGATGAAGAATACAAATTACTTTCGATAACTCACTGATGCGATTTTTCAATGTGTGACTTGGAAAAGTACACAATTTCTGTAACGGATTACTCGCTTTTGTCAAAACGTAAGTGACTCACTATCCTCCTAGCCAACCATGCATGGTTTAATAAATCAATTTGCTCAAAAATTGTCGCTAAGGACGCTGCCTATCGTTGTCGGGACACTGACCCGGATTCTTATCGTAAAGTTAGGTTAGCTTTGAAGCCATGAGGGATGCAAAAAAGACGTACACAGAATTGAGAAAAAATTCTGATCTTGGGATTCTAGAGCTCTCTGGTCGAGTATAAATCGCATAACTCAATAGAAGGGTCCTTCCAATTCAGTTCAGTCTGATGATGCCACACTCCCCGACCGTCTTAACGAATTCTACGCTTGGTTTGATCTTGACAACAGCAGTAAACCGTCACCAGCACCGTGCGATGATGATCAGCCTCCATTCGTGGTCTCTGACCATGATGTTAGACGTTCCATTCATGAGCTGGATGAACATAAAGCACCAGGACCCGATGGCATTGCTCCACGTTTACTTAAATTATGTGGCAAACGTGTTCACGGAAATTTTTCACTGGTCACTTCGTCTCTCAAGGCCTACTGTCCTATCATGTTTAAAGGTGAAAGCTACTGTTACACTCTAAATTCACTATGGTCAAAATTGACCATTAATTGGTCAACTATGCACCGACCCAAGTATGGTCAACTTTTTTAATGTAAATTACGTTCAAAAAATTGACCATATTTGAGTCGGTGCACAGTTGACCAATTAATGGTCAATTTTGACCATAGTGAATTTAGAGTGTATAGGCTACCCGTTCCTAAGAAGAATTCCATTTCCTGTCGCAATGACTATTGACCCATTGCACTTATTTCGGTGTCTTGAAACGCTTTGGGAAACAGGTTTTAAGCTTCTTGAATTCTAAGTTGCCAGATAAATTTGATCCCTTCCAATTTGCCTGCAATCGTAATAGGAGTGTTGATGATGTCATATCTGCACGAACCTTTACAGTATCCCTAGGTAAAGAGGTCTTATGCCAGGGTTTTATTGATTGATTTTAGCTCAGCTTTTAGTACTATTATTCCTCTAAAGTTGCATTTTAGGTTAATTAACGACCTCGAGTTTCCTATCTCTATTTTTACTTGGATTTTAGTCTTTAATTTCCGCGTTCAGATTGAGTCCATTGTAAACTGGTGTGATGAGAATAACTTAATCCTAAATGTACCGAAAACAAAAGAAATGGTGATTGACTTCAGAAGGATTAAATCTCCAGGCCCCCCTCTTCAATTAATGGAACTGTTATTGAGCAGGTTTCTTCTTTCAAATTTTTGGGTACGTCAATTTCTAACGATCTTTCTTGGTCTGTGAACTTGGCTGGAATTCTGATAAAAGCCAATCAGCGCCTCTACGTTTTACGTAAATTAAAATCTTATGGGGTTAATCAACGTATTCTAGTCAACTTTTATCTTGCAAAATAGAGGGCGTGCTAACTACTTCAATTACTGTCTGGTATGGCCGTGTCAGCAAATCTGATATCAACAAATTCTCTTCTGTAATTCAGTCTGCGAAAGAGATCATCGGTTCCACACTTTCATCATTGGATTTGATATACTTAGAAAGAACTGCAAAGAAAGTGAAAAAAAAAACATGAAGCATCCGACTCACCCTGCTAATGGTTATTTTAATTTCTTACCTTCGAATCGCTGTCTTCGTACTTATAAAGGTAACAAGCGTTTTACGGATAGTTTTTTCTCAACAGCTCTAAAATTGTTTAATCCTAGTTTTTTGTTTGTTTTGTTTTATTACTTTACATTTTCTGTTTTTTATGTGGTTGTTTGAACCAGAGATTGAGGAACGTTCTGAGTTTCGATGTCTTTTACTGTACATTGACTGATTTGTAACTGAATTGATTTACAGTTCCTCATAGTTGACAATGCCGATTCAAATATAAGGACCTATCAGCCTGTATCATATTTTGCACGTTATAAAACAGTTACAGGTACCGTTATAACATTTTGCAAATGATTGTTCAGAACACGAAAAATTACAAGCCTTCAATAAAACATTTAGTAAACTTTTGCTTCTTCGCAGAGTTTGAAAAAGTTAGCAATTTACCATTATGCAAATAATTCTTAAGATCACAAAATGCTTTAACTCTTCAATGAAACTTTTAGTAAAATTTTGCTTCTTTGCAGAGTTTGTAAAAGTAAGCAATTCATCATCATGAAAATAATTGTTGACATCACAAAATAATGTATCTTGTTAATTAAACATTAAAATTTTTTTTGCTTTTTTTGCAGAGTTTGTAACAGTAAGCAATTCGTCATTATGTACATAATTGTTGACATCACAAAATGATGTATCTCGTTAATTAAACATAAGAAATTGCTTCTTTACAGAGCTTGTAAAAGTAAGCAATTTACCATTATGTAAATAACTGTTAAGATTACAAAATATTCAAAACTTCAGTTAAACATTAAATGTAATTTTACTTTTTTGAGGAGTTTGAAAAATTAAGCAATTCATAATTAAGAAAATAATTGTGGACATCACAAAAAATGTAACTCGTCAATTAAACCATACGTGTACGTATTCCCATATAAAAAGTGTGCGAAAAAGTCAACGGGAAGAAAATTATTTACCGTTTCCCCCAAGTGCGGGTTTTTTTAACACATTATTCCCCCAAGTGGGGAATATATATATATATATTATCAACATGAAAATTGTCTTTTAGTTCAAACGTTGCAATGACATTTTTGTCTGATTTTAGAAAAAACAAAATGTAAAGTATCAAAAGACATTTTTATTGATACTAATTAACATTGTGTATCTCCCCAGCTCAAATCTGCTAATCACAAGCCATATTCAAAATGCCTCTTTGCAGGGTTTGCAAACGTTAGAAATTTTCCGTAATTATGCAAATAATTGTTACAATTACAAAGTATTTTATCTCGTCAATAAAATATTGAATAAAATTTTGCTTCTTCGTAGAGTTTGAAAACGTTAACAATTTACCATTATGCAAATAATTGTTAAGATCACAAAATGTTTCAATTCGTCAATGACACATTAAGTAAAACTTTGCTTCTTTGCAGAGTTTGGAAAAGCAATTCATCATTATGAAAATAACTGTTGACATCACAAAATGATGTATCCTGTTAATTAAACATTAAAAAATTTTGCTTCTTTGCAGATTTTGTAAAAGCAAGCAATTTAACATTATGTAAATAATTGTTAAGATTACAAAATGTTTCAAAACTTCAGTTAATCTTACGTGCAATTTTACGTTTTTGAGGAGTTTGAAAAATTTAGCAGTTCATCATTATGAAAATAATTGTGGACATCATAAAAAATGTATCTTGTCAATTAAACATTAAGAAAAATTTTACTTCTTTGCAGAGTTTGCAAACGTTAACAATCTATCTTAATCATGCAAATAATTGTTACAATCACAAAGTATTTTCACTTGTCAATTAATCATTCAATAAAATTTTGCTTCTTCGTAGAGTTTGAAAACGTTAACAATTTACCATTTTGCAAATAATTGTTAAGATCACAAAATAATTTCAACTTGTCAATTAAACACTAAGTACAGTTTTGTTTCTTGCAGAGTTTGAAAAAGTAAGCCATTTACCATTATGCAAATAATTGTTAAGATCACAAAATGTTTCAATTCGTCAATGACACATTTAGTAAAACTTTGCTTCTTTGCAGAGTTTGAAAAAGTAATTCATCATTATGAAAATAACTGTTGACATCACAAAATGATGTATCCTGTTAATTAAACATTAAAAAATTTTGCTTCTTTGCAGATTTTGTAAAAGTAAGCAATTTAACATTATGTAAATAATTGTTAAGATTACAAAATGTTTCAAAACTTCAGTTAATCTTACGTGCAATTTTACTTTTGTGAGGAGTTTGAAAAATTTAGCAGTTCATCATTATGAAAATAATTGTGGACATCATAAAAAATGTATCTTGTCAATTAAACATTAAGAAAAATTTTACTTCTTTGCAGAGTTTTCAAACGTTAACAATTTACCTTAATCAAGCAAATAATTGTTACAATCACAAAGTATTTTCACTTGTCAATTAATCATTCAATAAAATTTTGCTTCTTCGTAGAGTTTGAAAACGTTAACAATTTACCATTTTGCAAATAATTGTTAAGATCACAAAATATTTCAACTCGTCAATTAAACACTAAGTACAGTTTTGTTTCTTGCAGAGTTTGAAAAAGTAAGCAATTTACTATTATGCAAATAATAGTTAAGATCATAAAGTGTTCTAACTCGTCAATTAAACATTTGGTAATATTTTGCTTCTTTGTAGAGTTTGCAAACGTTAGCAATTTACCATTATGCCAATAATCGGTGAGATCACAGAATGTTGTAACTCGTCAATTAAACATGAAGCAATATTTTGTTGCATTGAGGTAAAATGGCTTAGTGAAAAAACATACAATTTGCTGCGTTTTAATATATGCTCAATGTAACGAATTATTGCAAATTGTTAGGTTATTTCTTTGTGAAGTCATGGCACATATACGCGTCTTCGCAGAGTTTGAAAACGTTAGCAGTTTACCATTATGGAAATAATTGTTAAGATTACAAAATATCCAACTCTTCAATCAAATATTCAGTGCAATTTTGTTTCTTTGCAGAGTTGGAAAATATAAGTAATTTATCATTATGCAAATAATTGGTGAGATCACAGTGTGTAAACCCGACAATAACGCATTTATCAATATTTCGCTGCATTGCAATGAAATGGCTTAGTGAGAAAACAAACAATTTGCTGCATTTTGACGAGTAATATGTGCTCAATGTAACGAATGATTGCAAATTGTAAGGTTATTTCTTGTAAAGTCATGGCATTTATATGCTTCTGTATTCCGGAGACCACGGAGATCACGCCACGTTCATGAATGTTCCTATCCCGTCCTCAGATTTTTCTAGGAGTTTTAGCAGCATTCCGGCGTTTTTGACACAGCGTAAAATCCATCTATGTGGCCCCAGTTCGTAGCGGAAATTACAAAATGACGGTGAAGTTTTTTAAATAGACAAGTGTTCCCACTGTAACTCCCGAATTGAACAAATCAGCGTACATGAACAGCACGATTGTCTTTTAAGTTAAGCTAAGAAGGAGAATTGCGTAAGGACTATCTTGCATGTCCTTTATAGGTCATTAACATTACAATAAACATTAGAAATTGAATAAACGAAGGATACAAAATTTGACGGTGCTGAAATTTGACAATGCTTTTCATGAAATGCACAGTTGGTATCTTTGAAGTACTAATGAATTAGTATTGAGAGCCGTATCTCCAAAGGAGGAGCTTTGCCAGCCCATTACGAACAATACAGATGGCGTGTTATCACCAGGGAGGTGCCTCCCTGTTATCACGTCTGAACCAGCATATATTATGCTTTTATTTGTAGCAGAGGAAAATGTGCTTAATTGTTTATCATCATTTAACCGTATGTGCGTGTTCGTTGTGTTTGCTATACAACTGTAGCATTTTATAAAAAAAAAATTAAGGCTGACTGATTAGCGGTACCTACTTTAGCCCCTTTTATCGTTTCGTTGTCTTAACTATATTTCTAAAAAATAAAAATAAAACACAAAGGGAAGACAATTCCTCATCGTTATATGTGATTCAAGACGTCTCATGATTTAGAGACTTAGCTAGAAACAGGCGCGTAGCCAAGGAGGGGGCGAAGGGGGAAGCCGCCCCCTCCTTGAGCACATTTTCTGTATTTTTTATGATTTTTTTATGATATTGCTAGTAACTCAAAATAAAAAAAATGTTAAGATGCAACTTACAAGGCCTGGGAAGTACCATTTCCAGCGATCTGGGAGTCATTTTCGGCCAAAATTTTCTGTACGCTTCGAGAAAACCTACGGGCGCTACGCTTAGAAAGTTTTCCTACAGGCTTCGACCCTCCTTCGGCAAATTCCTGGCTACGCGCCTGGCTAGAAATCCTTCATGCTGAGAGGGGGGTTGCTTTTGGAGGGCTCCGTCATTTCTGGGGGAGCTTCAAATACAGGGTTGGTGTTTCCTTCGCCCTTGAATTTCTGGTGGTCCTGGGGCGCAAAACTTTGGTAGGGGGTTGGGTTACGCCAATGTCATGATTCTCATTTCATAATATATAGTTTACGTGACAGCAACTTAAGCTCATAGATACAATAGTAATTTAATGCACGTACAAAGTAATGAACGAATTCTTCATAATAATATGGCTTCTCAATCAAATGAAACAACATTTATACAATGTATCATCATTCCAAGCACAAACTAAAATATAATGAGAAGCTACTGCTGTTTTTATGAGATTTATGGTGTCATTTGCGGTATAACTTTTCATAACCATTGTAAACATTATTATGATGGTAAGAAAAAACGCTTTTCTGCCAATAACAAAAACTATTTTATCTCATTTAATTAGACATCTTTGAATCCGTGGTCTTTCAATTACCTTCTTATAGATATTACTTTTAGTAAATTACTATTATTAAACATCAGCAGTTAACTAAACTTTAGTTTAAACAATCTGTCAAACCTTTCATATTTCATTTGATTTCTTCTCTATCACCTTCGATGACGTTTCAAAACAAATATTTTATATGAAAAATAAGATAAACCACAGAGGTATCTTGCATCACTTTAACTTCAGAATCCAACATATTGAATCATGATGCAAAAGAATCATATTCACAAGTCATATTGTATGGTTTGGTATCCACATTTCGTCCCTATATATTTACTCTTCGAGATCCTTATCGTCAAAATATTTTATTATGTTTTTGCTACAACTGGGAAGTGGGAAAGACATCGTTTCATCGTCCACGGTAGGTCAACACGGTTGGAAGGTATGACTTTTATCGGCCGACCGGTTTATTAGCACTTCGACTCAGTGTTCTTGTATGCGTAATCGTCCAAAAATTCGTTGCACGCACAGACATATTCCGCTTCCCTAGCGCATTCGGAGCAGTAAATACATTCACACGCTTTGCTAGAACATCTCTTAAAGTTCCCGTGGATGTCTTTGTCTCTGCACCCTTGACAGTGTTTGTTGTAAAACCCAAGTTTTTTCATTAATTTACCCCAGCAGGGATATGTCCTCATTAGGTATGCATTGATACTAACCGAATTTTGATAATCCATCTCTTTCTTATTCTGTTTCATATACCTCCGTAGGAGTCGAAATAGGTTGTTTCGTCTGTTCAAAGTTTCGTTATAGAGGTACAAAGTCCGCTCGATTTCCCTCTCAGGATAATAGTACGATGCTATAAAACGTCGTAAACGTAGCATATACGCTTGGCATAACACCGTCAACAAAGTGAATATGTACAATACACCGACCGCAATCGCGGTTTTCCGATAAGGTTTAGACGGTGTGGGCAAGCAATCGTTTGTATCAATCGTTAAGTTGAAACTATTTGCAACATTGAATCCCTCCGAAAACATCCATCGCACAAACTGGCTCATTATTCCGTTTCCTTTAATATCCAAGTCAGTTGCCCCCTCAGTTTCAAAATTGTACTGAAATTGACCGTGCTCTCTGATTAACGATAGTAGAAAATAGAAACCGTAATCTACTACAATCATCAGTGCTGAAATCGTTGCATGCATAAATACGGTAGCTAAACTTATTTTAAACAATCCCCTCTCAGGTTTGCATAATCTTAACGAAGAGAGGTCCACATAATGCCGGCGTTCTGATTTCTTTAAAGGAAGTAAGTGCTGCTTACCCTCGGATTTACGATGTTCATCCAATATTTTGAACGCCGGTGTTATGTAAAAGTTATCAAATTTATCCTTTGTGCAAAATTTCCAGTAGTAGCTGTAAGATCGGATTGCTAGCCAGAGTAAAGATAATGCCAATATCTTGTCGGAAACTGAGGAAATGTTCATGATAATGTCGTGTGTACTCTGGAGGTCCTCTTTGACTGCCTTCTGTATCGCTTTAATACTACCATTCAACTTTTGTCGGTTTTCCCAATAAGTGCTAAAATCGACATCTACGACCAGCATCTGTCGGAGATCCATCAGGTCATTGATAGTTTTGTTGATGGAGGCACTGATCCTTGGTAGGGGTTGGCAGATACGGTTTATTCCGAAAGCTATGGAGAAAACATTAAAGTGTGAGCAGACCAGACAGCAGACCAGGCTATTTGCCTCTGGACTTTCCTCTTGGATTCTTGGAACTAACTTTACAGATAACAACTTATTTTGGTGCTGTTTGAAAGTTATTCATCTTTACTAACTATAATGTAGTGGATTGTGTTTGGATGGGGTATAATTTGAAGGATTTTCAAGGATAGTTTTTTGGACTCTCATGATTGCAAACATGTGATAGCACTTGGTACATATCTAGTCTAGTACACCAGTTGTGCTAAACTTTTTACTATAGCCTTGCCATTCAAGTGTTGATACTAAGGGAGTATGGCAGGAGTTAACACAAGGAAGAGACGGAGTAAAAGTGAGAAGGAGAAAGATGAGGATTGTGGGGCATGTAGAAAAAAGTGATTAAGACTGAGAAAGTTGTTCTTGGTGATGTGTGTATCACTTGGTACCACTTGGAATGTGGAGGTATTAGTAATGACCCTATATAAAACAATAGAAAAGTTTGGATTTAGAGGGACAAAAGAAATACCATGGCAGTGAAGAATATGTAGAAAATATGCAGTAGGTTTACCGCAGGAGATCCTGAAAATGAGTCACAGACAAGAAAAGATAGAAAAAAGAGGGAAATGGAGAAAAGGTTGGATAGTAATTTTCGGTTAAGGAAGTGAAGGAAAGGGCAGAAAAATATAAAGTGAACATAGAACAGGTAGAGGGTCAGGTTGAATCTGTTTTGGAATGTAAAAGGGAAATCCAAGAAATTAAGGAGAAGCTGATTTCAATGGAAATCCAGCTAACACTGTTGGTGGTGAAGATAAAATTCAAAAGGAAATAAACGAGGCATTGCAAAGAGAGAGAAAGAGAAATAGAGTGGTGATTAATAATCTAACAGAAGCAGAAGATACAGTGGAAGAGATACAGAGTAAGGTAGAACAATTGCTTCAAGAATTAGCCATTTCAGCAGGAGAAATTGTGCAAGTGAATAGGTTACAGGACCATAGATATGTCAGCGTAGAGATGAAACATACAGAGAGTAAAGCAAAGCTGTTTAAACTAGCAAAAGAACTAAACGAAACAGTTCACTACGCCAATGTTTATATTCGCCCAGATTTAAAATATAACCAAAGGAAAGAAGGGAAGCAAATTCGAGAAGAAATGAAAATGAGAATGAACAAAGGTGAAACTAACCTGAAAATTGTTAGAGGTAAATTAGTGAAATTTATCGACACATCAGAACAGCTGCAATCTCCCTCGACTGCTAGGAACCGACAGCAGATTTTTTGAGGAGAGGGTGAGTAGGAACCAGATCGAAGCGGACAGTTGTGTAAATAGTATACATAGTACCAATAGAAATATTTTTGTAATAAGGGAGCAAGATGGAGCGCATATTTAGTGCATGTATATTAATGAAAGAAGTTTAATTTCTAAGATAGATTGGTTGCAAGCATATGTAAGAACATTGGACTTGGATATAGTAATTGTGACAGAAACTTGGTTCAACCAAAATATTACAGATGGTGAAGTGGCAATTAAAGACTTTCAGTGCTATAGGCAGGATAGACAAAACAGGGTTGGAAAGGGGTCGCCATCTACATAAGGACGTCAATCCAAGCAGTAAAAATTGAGAATATGGGACATTTTAAGGAGGCATTGTGTTGAAAACTCATAATTGGTAAAGAACTCATAGTCAGTAGGAGCAGTCTACCGTAGTCCAAGCAATAATCAAGAGGAGGAGGATTGCTTCATAGCAACATTAAAGAGGGCAGCACAGTGTAGCAGAATTATAGTGGTAGGGGATTTCAATTATCCCGATGTTGATTGGATTAATTGGACAGGTGAAACAGCGAACTCAAGGAAATTTAAACATTCAGTTCAGGATAATTTTTGGCATCAGCACATTACTAAAGAACCAACAAGAGGAAATAATATATTTGACCTATTTTATCATCAGAAGAAGAAATGATTGAAAACATTGAATTTGGAGAAGGATTCGAAAGTAGTGACCACTATTTTATCACATGGTCCCTGGTAATAGTGAGAGGAACAGAGGGAAAAAAAAGCAAAAGTATAGGGATTGGTAAAGGCCTGATTGGGAAAAGATGAAAGCAGAATACTGTAATATCAACTGGGAACAGGAGTTGGAAGTGCAAAGAATGTGGAATGTTTTTCTAACATTTATAAACAACAAGTTAAAAAGTACGTTCCAGAGAAAGAGCGAAAATTGCATAGTAAGCCAAAGTGGATGACCAGAGAACTAAAAAGGCTTACTTGGAAAAAGAGGAAATCATGGCCAGAATATAAGATTGGTAAGGGATTGTCAGACTGGAATTACTTTAAGTCATTGCAAAGACAGGTTAAAATTCAAATTAAGCAAGCAAAGAAAAACTTTCAACAACAACTATCTGAGAAAATTAAAGAGGATACTAAAACTTTTTACTCATGTATAAGGTCAAAGCAGAAAGTAAGAGATAAATCTGGCCCAATTAAGGATGATAAGGGAGAAGTTATAATTTCGGAAGAAGAGACTGTGGATGCCCTAAATGTGTTCTTTAATAACATTTTTACAAGAGAGGACGACAATATTCCAGAAGCTAC
Source organism: Holothuria leucospilota (assembly GCA_029531755.1). Classification (NCBI taxonomy): domain Eukaryota; kingdom Metazoa; phylum Echinodermata; class Holothuroidea; order Aspidochirotida; family Holothuriidae; genus Holothuria; species Holothuria leucospilota. The sequence continues at coordinate 5,538,891 of CM055964.1, forward strand.
GGTATTTTTTACGGATGAGGAATGTTGTAAGTTGGTGAACCTGGATATAACAGAGGAGATGGTGATGGATCGGTATTAGGACCTGTTTGTTTTACAATGTACATGAATGATTTAGACATAGGCGTGCAGTCAGAATTAAGTAAGTTCGCAGATGACACAAAATTAATATGCCCAATAAGAGATGAAAGGGATAAGCAACAGCTACAGCAAGATTTAGACGTATTGATGTCATGGACTAAAAAGTGGCAAATGAAATTCAACGTAGGAAAATGTTCGGTAATGCATTTTGGACATGGTAATCCCAGGGGCAAGTATCAAATGGATGGGAAGGAATTGAAAGAAAGTAATGAGGAGAAGGATTTGGGAGTGTACGTTAATACGTCAATGAAATTTAGTAGACAATGTGCCGAATCAAAAAAGAAAACCAACAGAGTTATGGGTATTATCAGACGGAACTTCATCAATTTTGATTGTAAGGTTGTATTGACTTTATACAAGTCCCTGGTAAGACGACATTTGGATTATTGTATTCAAGTTTTGAGGACTATTTAAAAAAATTACTTTATTAGAACGGAGAATGACCAGACTTATAACAGGAATGGAGAGTAAATCCTATGAGGAAAGAATTAAAGAATTAAGATTGATGACAATTGAGCAACGACATATGCGCCAGGACCTGATAACATTTTACAACATAACACAAGGGAAAATAGTACTCAGGCTGGATGATTTTGTGGAATTTATTAGAGACAGTAAAACCAGAGGAAATTCGAAAAGAATAAGACCACCAGCAGTAAGATTAGAAGTAAGGAGAAACTCATATTTCAACAGAGTGTGGAAAGCATGGAACAAATTACCAGAGAATGTTGTTACTGCTCCAACACTCAACACATTCAAGAGTAGACTAATGGAATGCGGGATCTTCAAGGGTCAATAGACCTCCTATCCCTTAAAGCCATTCTTTCAAGAAGAGCCGAAGACGAGAAGGTGGCCATCCAGGCAAATCCAGGCAAAAACAAAATGAAATTCCTTTGTAAATACAGAGAACGACAATATTTTGAATTTTCAATTGGTTAGTATAAATACAAAGAATGTAAGTATAAGTCCAAAGAACAGGACCGGTAAAAGTGCTCGTTAACAAAAGGGTTTATTACATGTTCATACTGGAGTAAAAACTCAATTGCACCTCTACTCAGAGTTCACGTTAGTGCGTTTGTCAAGATTTCAATCAGGGAGTTCCTGACAACTCCCTGATCCACATGGGTGGTTTTCTTCCGAGTGTTACGGTAGCTGCATTGTGACAAAATTTCAGATCTCTTATTGAGGAGGTGTGTAGAGTTATGATTAATGATGACCAGTTTTCAGCTTGGCAGGGGCTGAAGAGACCCGATGCACCTTTCTGTTTGTTTGATTGAGCCAGTATTTTCCAACGTATGGAAAAGTGAACACCATCCTGCTCTAGCACCCAGATGTGCTTAGAGAACTCGATTCTTTTTTCATGTCTCTTAAAGTTGAACAAATTGTTGTGATTTTTGTACCTGTCCTTGGAGATAGAATAATCACAAAAAGTTGCATGTCTATGTAGGTGTGTGTGCTGTTCGTACTGGTTACCTCTGCCTTGTTTATAATGACAGACGTCGGACACTTTCGATTAAGGTGGCAGGACTCTGTGACCAGGGGTGTAGGAACCGGGGAGCCACTGGGGACACGGTCTCCCACTTTTCCGAAAATGGTAAAATGAGCCCTTTTGACAATGAAAGTACCCTGTCTGGTCCTTTTGGAATATAAATTTACCATATCCAATCAGAATTCAGAAATCTCCAGATTGCCCTCTAAACTTAAGCATATGTGCTTTTAGATACCCTTTTCACAAAAAGTTTTCGTGTGTTTGTTTGTTTTTTTGTTTTTTCAACTAAAAGCACATATCCCAAGGGGACTGTGCCATATAGTTTTTGCTGTTAGTAGGAGAAAGAGGTTGCATAATGTAACTCCATGGGGAACTGTCATTTTAAAAAATGACTGAAAGTTAAAGGAAGGGTTTGAGCAAAATTTTAATTTTCATATGTTAAAGAGGAACTAAATTTAGGCAATTTAATTGGTGAAACTTCCATTCAAATCGGAAATGTAGTACTCGAGATATCCGCAAATGAAGTTACTACAATTGTGACCCAAAGTAAGCTTGAGGCAAGTAGGGTTTATATCCTTTCTTCACATTTCAGTTTCAGTTTAACAGTTTATTTCCACCAACTTCAAAATCGAAATATTTACATTTGAAATAATTGATAAGGAATGCTTTGTTTCCTTTGTTTTTCGGGTCTGATCATTATTCCGAAGGGTCCTTAATTCGAATATAACATTTCGATCGTTATCCCGAAGGGTCATTACCCCGAAACAAGAAGTGGGGTCGTTTTTACGAAGGGTTGTTATTCCTGATAGAACATAGGGGTCGTTATTCCGAATCAAGAATAAGGGCCATTATTCCCAATAGAACATGAGGGTCGTTATTCCGAAAGGTCGTTACTCCGAATTTAGAATGAGGGTCGTTATTCCGAATAGAGCATTGTTTAAAAAGATCCATGACTCAGTCAAAAACCAAAAAAAAAAAAACTCCTCTTCTTACCCCTACAAAAAAACAATAGCTAAAAAGCCCTTTGGACTGATATAAAAGAAAAACAACGGAAATTTTCAAAAATGGATCGGAGTGCACGTGCCCCTCACGCCCCCCTGGTGCTGGCGCCGCCGGTCCTGTGCAAAAACATTACATGCCCCAGTGGACATGACCTTGTAAATTTGGAAATTTTTTGTGAATATAAATTCAAAATTCTAACTAAGACTAGAGCTTCCACTTATTTTATTTTGTGAGGTGTCTTTGCTGTCATTCTTTTCTTCCCATCGGTTCAGACTGACGTCTTTTAATTTCATTATTGATATCCTCTTACTTTTATTTTTTCAACCTTCCTCCCGGTTAAAATACATCTTTTGAACATCGCTTGAGTTCAAACCGATGTCCCATTAGTTAAAAATAAAGGTCCCCAAAGTTCAAGAGATCGCGTCCCCGAAGCTAATTGGTTCGAAACCAGCGCTTAACCAGGGACGAGACGAGAATTTCAAAATAGGGGGTAAGGAGGGGGCGGGTGCTGGATAAGTCCATGACAGCAAAGTTCGCACCTACGAGCATCAGACGTACTGAGTCTCGATAAGGGAGAGGGGTGTAGTGAAAAACTTGAAAAAGAGAGAGGCTGATCTGGTATTACCTAGCATTTGCGTTCAAAATATGCATGCATATTGTACAGCAGCTTTGAGGCAGTTCCAAAAAAAGAAATGGTGTCAGACATGATGGGGGGAGCCGAGGGAGGCCCCCGTTGGCATCTCGCCTGCACATTCTCGTTTAGGAATAACGACCCTTATCCGTTATTCGGAATAACGACTATTCGGAATAAAGATCCTTATGTTTTACTCGGAATAACGACCCTTATTTTCTATTCGGAATAATGACCCTTATTCTTTATTCGGAATAACGACCCTTCGGAATAACAATCCTTCGGAGTAACAACCCTTCGGAATAACGGTCCTAATGTTATATTCGGAATAACGACCCTTCGGAAAAACAACGACTCCGAATAACGAACGACAATCTTTTTTCAGTCTGTTGTGTTGACCTTGAAGTTTGTAGGAATAGGACCTCCCCATGGGGAATGTGAAGTTTGTAATTTTTCCATGTCCCTTATATGCAATCACATTCCCATAAAATGGGAATGTTGAGGAGGAAGTTGGTAGTAAAACTAAAAGAAAAACAAAACACTGCTACGACGCTACTGTGAGACTATGACGTCATATGTGTTTGCTTCAAGTTCATTCTGTGTTGAAAATGTGACAACTTTAACTGCTGATACCTTGAGAACCACATATCGTATTTCAATGTAAATTTCACCAGATTGCTTAGAATATATACGTACCCCTCTAACATACCAAAACTTGAATTGAACTTCGGTCTTTCTTTTAACCTGTTTAGGTCAGATGCCTTAAATATTGGTATGTGCCCTCAGAGCCACTTTTGGCCAGTTCTCCCAGTGCCGTGCAACACTGCATTTTTATATTTTGTTGAACGTTTAGAGATGGGTATGCATAAAACATATTTCAAGGTGATTTTATTTGTCAAAATGGACAATGAGATAACATACAGGTGTCTTAGTATTCATGAAAGTGCAGGGCAGTTCCCCATGCTAATTGTGATACAACTCTGCCTTCATGATGTTGCGGTCACATGCCAATGTGCCCCCTAAGGCCATGGCCGTCTTTATTTGTAGGCATTTCACACTGATTTTCAATTCCTCGGACTGTGAATTAAAATGGAAGTAAGGTACAACGTAACTTTTTCAACTTCGAAAGTGTCAATAAGCAAGCATCAAATTATCACAAAAGTGAAGGGCATGTGCCCTCCCCCGGCTCTATGCCATTTACACTGGCTTCTACTACATTGACTCGGTACGGGAGACGGAGACATGCAAACTTCAAGAGATTTTTTTTCCAGTTCCGAATGAAAAATTTAGTCTGCTAACAGGGGAGTAAGGTGCATGTGCTGCAAGGAACACTTGCCAGTGCCATTTTAGAAGGACAATTCTCAGTGATGCAATGAGTATTATCTGCACTTGCGGCCTTACGCAGGGCATCAGGCATTTTTCCCTTGCCCTCAACAAAATCTGGTGTTTGTATAAAATGTATAGAGGTGCACTTTTATTTTCTTTTATGAAGCTTCCGGTAGAATGGAGGGCAAGGGTTGCTAAATGCTTCAAAAAAGGCTCTAGCATTATCAAATAGAATCGACCTGTTAGTCTGAGCTAGGTGACAACTTGAATATCCTTCACGTACCAATTGAAGAAAGTTAAATAATTGTTTTATATATATATACATATATATATGTGTGTGTGTGTGTGAGGGTGTGTGCTTGTATGTACATATAAACATGACACCTCCTGTTTATTCACACCCAGTCAAATTACCTACCCGACATACTTAAAAACATTCCCATGGGAGTAAACAAACGTGTGGGCGAGCTTTCTTGCAACCAAACAGTTTCTGACGCTGCAGCCGGCAACTGCCTAATTACAGTCACCACAAACAAGAGTTCCCAGTTGAGAGCCTACCAGCCCCAAGACGATCAAAGGGACAAAGAAGTAGGAAGGTTACATGGTCCACCCCCCCCCCGTATAGCACAGCACATATCGAATGCTGGTAGAACATTCCTCTGGCTGCTAGCCAAACATCCCCCCCCCCGTGTCACAAGCTGTACAAAATATTCACCAACAAAACCGTGAAAGTCAGCTACAGTTGCATATAAAACACGGAATCCGTCTTAGGGGATCATAACTCCAAGGTGCTCTCTAAGAAAGCTCTACCAGCCACAAATTATGCATGTAATTGCAGGGTCAAAGATTCTTGTCCACTTGAAGGGAAGTGCCTAACATCAGCCACGGTTTACAAGGCCGAACTTACTAGCAATAGCCTAACGTAGCACACACATACAAAGCCATGTCCGGCGGCCCCTTCGAGGAAAGGTTTAACAACCACAAGAAGTCATTTAACCTAGCACGTCATGAAAAAGAAACAGGGCTCTCCAAACATGTCTGGTCCCTCAGGCAGAGCGGCTGTGATTTCTCCATACGTTGGGTAAACTGGCAGGGTCACACACCCACGGAACACTTCCGGCTGTTGCAACCTTTGCAAAGTCGAAAAGCTTGCAATAGACGAGTTGGGAAATTCGGTACTTCCGGTCGGGTCTTTAGGTCAAGGGTACCATGACGACGGGCGACATAGCTCTGCATGCTCAGCATGCAACACTGGTACACTTCACCTTTGACCTATTCCCATATTGCATTGCGTGGAAACATTTCTCCAACTCGTCTCTGTCGACCATGGATCTCCCAGTCTCCTGAACAAGAAATCAGAACTCCTCTCACAATGCCGACGTCACAGCCCAAGCAAGCGGGCAACATTAAAAAACGAACACAGCGACAAAGGTTAAAAACGGACACGGGGACTCGAAAATCATTATTCATCTGGACCTAATGATGAACGCACTAGCGTGAAAATCTGAGTAGAGGATTTTTAGCTTTTACGCCATGACTAATTAATATATATTTACATATATATATATAAATATATACATATACATATATATATGTATGTATATATATATATATATATAACGCTAATTCCCACCTTAAGGGGAAATTGTTATATCTGCTTGTACATAGGGCGAAAAAAAGATAATAAAATACATAAAAAATAAATTCGCCCTAACGTCTAAACATATAAATTAACGTTATTTCAATGGCCAGTCATCCGGTTGTGTTAACAGCTAGGTGTCCGTAAATTTGACAACTTTGAAGTAATGGCATCTAGTTTGTAAATCTAAGAGGGCGCCCTTGTAAGTTTACGTATTCCTATAGAAAAAGTGTGTGGAAACGTTAAGGCGAAACTTATATTTCACCCGAAAATTTTTTTCCCCTTAAGGTCGACTTTTCAACAACAACTTTCCCCCTAAGTGCCGAATTAGAGAAATATATATATATATATATATATATATATATATATATATATTTATATATATATATATATATATATATATATATATATATATATATATATATATATATAAGCTGAAAAATCTGGGCGAGGTGAAAAAACAAAGTTGTTGGCTCCACCGGGATTCGAACTCGGGACCTCCCTCTTGCTAGTGCGGACGCTCTAACTACTGAGCCATGAAGCCAAGATGGTTTGGCCTTTGTTCAAACCCCATATGAAGCACTCACAATTCACCTCCTGAGCAGGCACATATTTTGGGAACAGCACTATTTCTCCTTTGATGCAAGCCCTACCAGAGATCAGAAATGATGCAATTCAGCCGAACACAATTGTCAACCCGCCAGCGGATCTCCGAAGAGATGCAGAAACGTGTGACAGCACAAAGTTGACGGTGAATAAACACTGACAGCAACTGCGAAGTATGTAGAGTTGAGTCGGTAAAGCTGAAAAATCTGGGCGAGGTGAAAAAGCAAAGTTGATTCTACCGGGATATATATATATATATATATATATATATATATATATATATATATATATATATATATATATTTATATGTTAGTTATTATATAGTGAAAGAAATTCAACCGAAGAACTGACATAGCCTCTTCAACAAGGAAAAAATGAAAGAAGAAACCAGAAGAAAATTGAGCCACGCGAGTTTTGAACCCGGGACGGTCGCTGTCCGGGTGACTGCCGTTACCACTGCACCAACATGACTAACGTGGTTTTCGGCTAGAACCAAGGAACGAATACTGCATGCTACAATTTTCCCTGCTTGTTACCACACAATGTGTTAAAATCCCGAAACGGGTAAATTAAATAAGATCGACTGTAAATCGATCTTACAGTCGATTTTACCACGTTCGACCTATATATATATATATATATATATATATATATATATATATATATATATATATATATATATATATATATATATAGGGTCGAAATACTGCGGAGCACTAAAGTAGTATGTAGGTCGATAAAGGTTGTAAAAAGTGCTTAAAGTTTGCGGAAAATTCCACGACGTTTCGAGTATAGACTCTTCATCAGGTGGCAAAGAAATGCAACTGAATAACAAAGAAGTAGAAATAGAGAAGAAACACATTGAAGAAAGGCACGAACAAACCGGTCGCACAGAACGAACACGGTGTAAAAAAGCGAAAGAAGGCTGAAAAAACTGGTAAAAAGTAATGAAAAGGGGAACAGGTTAAAAAAGGTCCATTCTAATGTTAAGACCGTGTGGGGAGAGGGTCCCGAGTTTCATGATAAGCCGGTTTTCGGCGGTCTGACGATCACGGTCAGAACCTCTGCACATTAAGGCTGCAGTAACGGCCAAGTCTTTAATTGAGCACGGTGATGGGGGGTTGAAATGAGTGGCGACCGGATAACCTTGAAGGTTTTGTTTGATGGACCTGAGGTGTTCAGTGATTCGGTCAGCCAGGCGGCGTTTGGTTTCTCCCACATACAGGCAATTGCAACGTCCACAAACTAAAATGTAAACCAAGTTTGTGGAAGTGCAGGTGAAGTGTTGGTTCACACTAAATCTGTTGCCGTTAGAACCCAAAATATTGATAAGTGTGTTCTTGCCAACCACTGGGCATGTGTTGCACCTACTACGACCACAGGGAAATGTACCTGGTGTGTTGTCAGTTGGTTGTTGTGGGTGGGAAGCCCGAACTAAGTGCTTGGAAATGTTCTTTTCAACTCTGAAGGCCGTAATGGGGGGTTCAGGGAAAAGGTCACGGGTTGAAGGGTCTTTTCGAAGAGTCTCTATATTCCTGTAAATGGCACGAATGATGGGGCGTACCGATGGGTGATGGGAAATTACCAAAGGAATTCGTAGATTAGTAGACGGGTTAGACTTCTTACTCAAAGCCTCCGCTCTGTCGATTCCTTGGATTCTATGTAGAGCACCGGTAAGGACTTTGGTGGGATACTGACGCTTCTCAAAGAATGATAGTATACTTTTTGAAGCGGCTGAAAAATCAGAATCTTCTGAGCAAATCCTTCTGGCCCTTAAAAGTTGGGAGTACGGGATGGATTTGGTACAGGATTTGGGATGGTTGGATGGGTACAAAAGGTAGTTCTGGGAATCGGTGGGTTTAAAATGTAGGTTTGACTTGATTTTACGGTCGCAAATTGACAATTGAAGGTCGAGGAAAACCACTGAAGTGTCAGAAATACAATGTGTGAATTTCAGAAATGGACAGAAAGATCCTACAAATTGAATGAAAGATTCCAGATCTTGACGGGTCCCTGTTGCCACTCCCACAATATCGTCAATATACCTTTTGTAAAGGAAAGGGTGAGAACCGGTGTACTGCGAAAAAAGTTGTTCTTCAAAGTGACCCATGGTTAGGCAAGCAACAGAAGGACCCATTTTGGTTCCCATGGCTACTCCTTTAACCTGACGGAAAAAGCGCCCATTCCCTTGCTATGGCTACCTTCGGCAAAACCAGATTCGCTAGTCATATTAATTTCCTGGGTACTTGCCTTCGTAAAAACGTTATTCCACGAGGTTTTAAACTAAACTTTCACGTACAGACCGTGTCCGATTTTCACTTTCGTCGTGACACCTCTCGGTATTTACGTTCGTGCTCGTTTAGTCTCATGCGCTCGACCATCCGTAGCATGGTTCGAAAGAAGGCCGGGTTTGATCGTACCATTCAAGACCAAGGGTCTCTCCTATTTAACACCTTACCAGAAGCTGGAGAAGTGCGCTTCCTTATTCACGTTTACAACCGTCGGCTTCATAATTTTTTGCTTGATTCTAAAGCCAAGACTTTAGCAAGCCTATTGCCTGACCCACCCTCTACTCATACCCCACCCAGTGATACCATACAAGCACAGGACACGAAACTTGTGGTCACCATCCCCCCCGATCTGGAGCTTTCCTCTTCTGAACGCTCAGTGTTAGCTAAAGGCCTGAACTTCGTTCCCTTGAACCCCCTCCCTGATGAGTTCTCCATCCGCAGAGATGTTTCTTCATTCTGCAGGAAACTTCGCCTCCGACACCATTTTGGCATCACAGATCAGCCAGACAATACGAGTCCTGAAGATTTTTTGAACACTTTAGGCTCCACCCGTTCTTCCTGGACACCCAAATCTGGAGAAAACAACATCCTAGACTCCGTTATTGAATCCATCAATAAGGATGTTGATCGTCTTCTACCCCCCAAGAGAACTACCCTTAGCAATCTTTCCCCAGAAGAACGAGAGGCTCTCTTGTCACTCAAAAGAAACAAGAACCTCATCATCAAACCAGCTGATAAGGGTGGAGCCGTGGTGGTTTGGCAGAAGGATTTGTACGTAGCAGAGGCCGATAAGCAATTATCGGACCAAACTGCATACACTGAACTTCCCTCTGACCCCACTTCCGACAGCCAAGCATTGGTTAAGAAGACTTTAACAAACCTTATTAGAAACAATCAACTTCCTAAATCAGCAACGTCACTACTCCACCCTTGCCCACAAATCTCCAATTTCTATCTGCTTCCCAAAATCCACAAGGCTAACAACCCTGGTAGACCCATCGTTTCTTCCCACAGTTGCCCCACCGTTCTTATTTCTGAGTTTTTGGACTCTGTTCTCTTCCCGTTGGTATCAGCGTTACCGTCTTTTGTTCAAGACACTCCCCATTTCTTGAGACTTATTCAAGACTTTGAGTTTCCCGAAAATTGCGGTGAACGTCTGCTATTCACCATGGACGTATCTAGTCTCTACACATCCATCCCCCACCATGCTGCCTTGTCGGCTATCCGCCATTACCTGGACCAACGACAAGACCCCCAAATTCCTACAACTACTTTCCTTCGCTTGACGGAACTTGTTCTCACCCAAAACTGTTTCCAGTTTAATGGGCGCTTTTTCCGTCAGGTTAAAGGAGTAGCCATGGGAACCAAAATGGGTCCTTCTGTTGCTTGCCTAACCATGGGTCACTTTGAAGAACAACTTTTTTCGCAGTACACCGGTTCTCACCCTTTCCTTTACAAAAGGTATATTGACGATATTGTGGGAGTGGCAACAGGGACCCGTCAAGATCTGGAATCTTTCATTCAATTTGTAGGATCTTTCTGTCCATTTCTGAAATTCACACATTGTATTTCTGACACTTCAGTGGTTTTCCTCGACCTTCAATTGTCAATTTGCGACCGTAAAATCAAGTCAAACCTACATTTTAAACCCACCGATTCCCAGAACTACCTTTTGTACCCATCCAACCATCCCAAATCCTGTACCAAATCCATCCCGTACTCCCAACTTTTAAGGGCCAGAAGGATTTGCTCAGAAGATTCTGATTTTTCAGCCGCTTCAAAAAGTATACTATCATTCTTTGAGAAGCGTCAGTATCCCACCAAAGTCCTTACCGGTGCTCTACATAGAATCCAAGGAATCGACAGAGCGGAGGCTTTGAGTAAGAAGTCTAACCCGTCTACTAATCTACGAATTCCTTTGGTAATTTCCCATCACCCATCGGTACGCCCCATCATTCGTGCCATTTACAGGAATATAGAGACTCTTCGAAAAGACCCTTCAACCCGTGACCTTTTCCCTGAACCCCCCATTACGGCCTTCAGAGTTGAAAAGAACATTTCCAAGCACTTAGTTCGGGCTTCCCACCCACAACAACCAACTGACAACACACCAGGTACATTTCCCTGTGGTCGTAGTAGGTGCAACACATGCCCAGTGGTTGGCAAGAACACACTTATCAATATTTTGGGTTCTAACGGCAACAGATTTAGTGTGAACCAACACTTCACCTGCACTTCCACAAACTTGGTTTACATTTTAGTTTGTGGACGTTGCAATTGCCTGTATGTGGGAGAAACCAAACGCCGCCTGGCTGACCGAATCACTGAACACCTCAGGTCCATCAAACAAAACCTTCAAGGTTATCCGGTCGCCACTCATTTCAACCCCCCATCACCGTGCTCAATTAAAGACTTGGCCGTTACTGCAGCCTTAATGTGCAGAGGTTCTGACCGTGATCGTCAGACCGCCGAAAACCGGCTTATCATGAAACTCGGGACCCTCTCCCCACACGGTCTTAACATTAGAATGGACCTTTTTTAACCTGTTCCCCTTTTCATTACTTTTTACCAGTTTTTTCAGCCTTCTTTCGCTTTTTTACACCGTGTTCGTTCTGTGCGACCGGTTTGTTCGTGCCTTTCTTCAATGTGTTTCTTCTCTATTTCTACTTCTTTGTTATTCAGTTGCATTTCTTTGCCACCTGATGAAGAGTCTATACTCGAAACGTCGTGGAATTTTCCGCAAACTTTAAGCACTTTTTACAACCTTTATCGACCTATATATATATATATATATACAGAGAGAGAGAGAGAGAGAGAGAGAGAGAGATGGATGACCGACCGACCGACAAATGGATGGATGGGTGGATGGAAGGATGGATGGATGGATGGATGAAGGGAGGGATGAAGGGAGGGATGAAGGGAGGGATGAAGGGAGGGAGGGAGAGACAGACAGACAGAGTAGATAGATAGATAGATAGATAGACAGACAGACGGACGGACGGACGGACCGACGGGTGGGTGGGTGGGTGGGTGGATAGGTGGATAAGTGGGTAGGTGAGTGGGTGGGTGGGTGGATGGCTGGATGGCTGAATGGCTGGATTGATGGGTGGATGGGTGGGTGGGTGGGTCGGTGGGTGGATGGATGGATGGATGGCTGGATGGATGGATGGATGGATTGGTGGGTGGGTGGGTGGGTGGACAGATGGACGGATGGACGGATGGACGGATGGTCGGATGGACGGATGGACGGACAGACAGACAGACAGACAGACAGGTAGACAGAGAAATATATATATAGTTTAGAAGTCGCAACGTCACATCTACACTTCCATATACATATATATATATATTGTAACGAAAATTTTCTGGGGGGGTTGGGGGTCGGGATCCTTGGCCTCAGATCTTGTATTTTGATGGGCCAACGGCCAGTCCAGGAGGAAGGGATCGGGGTCTTGACGCGGCTGTTAATAACTTTCAGGCTGTAAAAGTCCAGGCTCCAAAGAAGAACACAATAAAAAGAGAACACGCTTTGTACGGTTACTTGTCCGTGTTGTGAAAATAAAACTCTTGATGTAAATTACAGTCAAATTAAAAACAGATTCCCAGCAAACTTTGCAAACGTAAAATAACAGGTCGACCTAAACAAATTAAACTAAACTAAACTAAAGAAAATCCCCACATGACTGAGACTACTTCCTATCCCTCTGACTTTCAGAACTTAACTGACTAGACTCTCTTGAACTCAGTCTTGCCCTCCCTGTGACTGCATGTGTTCCTGCCTGCAGTCACCCCCCCCCCATGTGACAACTCCCAAATTCCTATTGGACAACTTGAATCTTGTTATTCCTCCCACCCAACCAGAGCCCAAATAAATAAACATACCCCAAACAGATGCTACAGACCTGCTTCCCAAGCTAACAATAGACAACAAAATTCCCATCCCAAGCCCAACAATACATTATAAAATTCCTTCCCCAAGCTAACACAATGGTCAGAGATTCTAATCTTTCCCCTCGCCTACCCTTGAACATTCTTGTGATTTGTAAACAAACTTTGCTTCACTCCCCCATGCTTGAACTGAAATATGTCCCCATATTTTCACTAAGTACCAAAATTAAACTGGAATGCAACAACCAAAATTTAACTTCAATAACATGTGGACTTACACATGAAATAAAAACATCAGAATTACAAGTCTATCAAATTACACTCGAAATTACAGTCAAAGCAATTAGAAATTAACTTCGCCTGGTCTTCTTCTTGAGTTCTTCTCAGCTGCACAGCCTGCAGGGAACACTGTACAGGCTCCACTACAGGACATGTGCCCCCTCTCCAGACATGACTCCTCGTCTTCTACAATGAGTATCGTTTGGGAATTCTGATTGGGCGTCCTCTTCTAGTGAATTTCTCGTGTGTTATTTCCGCAATGTTTTCAGTAGCTGGGGAATGAACTGCCCGTGGGGGGACTCTGGGCCTACCCTAGGGGCCGTCCTGGTTTCCTCACCTAGCTGGGGATGGCAGGGCCTCTCGGGAGCAGACAGGGAATTCCTTTCAGTTCCTCTGTTGTCAAGTTGGGCCTTTGTCCTTCGAGCTGGTCAGGGTTTTGTGGGGGTTCCTCTGCTGGACTTTCAATGCTCCCATGGGATGGTGGCGTGGCAGTAAGGATGGTTTGCTCCATGAACTGTTCAGCCCAGCTGATGTCTTTATGTCCTCTGTAAGGTTTTAGGCGGTCGGCGTGCACTACCATGGTCTTTGCTCTTGGGCCCATTTTTAGCCTGTAGACAGCATCACTAAGTTTCTTTATGATCACATAGGGGCCTTTCCAGGGCCTCTGAAGTTTGGGGCTGAGCCCGACTTTCTTCATGGGGCGGTTGAGCCACACCGGATCTCCGACCTTGTACCCAGGTCTCTCAGCATTTCTGTCATACTGTCTCTTCTGTCTGGTAGCACTCTTCTGCAGCTCTTCCCTAACAATTTGGAAAGACTCCTCCATTTTTTCTAGTAACCTGTGAGCATAGTCATCATGAGCATCGTCATCTCCTGTACCTTCTTCTGGTGGTGGGCCCATCACAACATTGAGTGGAATATCTACTTCACGGCCCAGCATTAGGAAGTTTGGTGTGAAGGATGTAGAGCTGTGTTCTGTAGACCTGTATGCCATCAGCAAATATGGCAAAAGCTGATCCCAGTCTCGTTGGTTTGAAGTGACGTAAATACTCAGCATTGCCAAGATGGTCCTGTTAAATCTCTCCACCATACCGTCTGACTGCGGGTGTAGTGGGGTGATTCTGGTTTTGTGAATATTCAGAAGTTCACACACCTTCCCAAAAATTTTGGACTCAAAGTCTCGCCCCTGGTCAGAGTGGATCTCTCTGGGGACCCCAAACCGGGTTACGAAGTTCTCCACCATACAGGTAGCTACCGTGGTTGCGGTGTGGTCCGGGAGCGGGTATGCTACTGTCTACTTTGTAAAGTAGTCCGCCATTACTAAGATGTATTTGTTCCCACGTTCCGTCTCAGGTAGGGGACCAAGGATGTCCATAGCAATTCGTTCCATGGGCTCACCAACCAAATATGTCCCAAGAGAGGCTCTGCGATAACGGGATGGGGGTTTCCTGGAAGCACATAAGTCACAATTAACACAGAACCTCTCCAACTGTTTTCTCATACCCCTCCAGTACACAGCAACATTCTTTGCCTCTTCCAAGTTCTGTTCTGTCCCAAATGTCCTGCAGTTGGCACACAATACAGTTGAGCCATCACTGACTTCTTCATTACATTGGGAACTACAAATTTCAGACGACTGGATTCATAGTCATCACACTCCCAACTGTAATAGAGTATGCCATCCACTAGTCTTAAGTGACCCCATCTTGCCCACCTGAATTTGACTCCTTAACTATGTGGTGCTACCTCTTCCCAGGAAGGACGGTCGTTATGTGTTCTCAGCATTGTTAACACATGTCGGAGCTCTGAATCCTCCCTCTGCATAGTCCGCTTTTCTTCAGCACTACAGGCCTCCAGGATGAGGTCCTCTGCGGTCACCGCTTGGTTGCCTGGATCCCCGGAACCTTCACCCAGAAGGGAGTCTGAATCAGCAGATGGGCATCCATCCCTCACAACACTAACCTTCAGCCAGTCCCTCATCTCTTCGATTGAAAGTACAGTTTCTGCGGCCCTGGTGTCATGGTCACTCTGTTTACACTGGCTGCACGTCCTTCGGGAGAGAGCATCTGCATTCCCATGTTTGATTCCTGGACGGTGTTGTATGTCAAAGTTAAAACAGCTCAGTTGTTCTATCCATCTCGCAACCTGTCCTTCTAGTTCTTTAAAGTTATAGAGCCACCGAAGGGATCCATGGTCTGTCCTTATCAGAAACCGCTGCCCCAGGAGATAGTGCCTGAAGTTCTTTACAAAGTACACCACGGAGAGCATTTCTTTACGTGTGACACAGTAATTCTTCTCTGCCGATGATAATGCCCGACTGGCATATGCAATCACCTTTTCTGTTCCATCCTGTTCTTGAGACAAAACTGCCCCAATGGTCTCCTTACTGGCATCTGTGTCCAGGATATACCTGCCCTCTTCCTGTGGGTAAGCCAAAATAGGTGCTTTGGTTAACTTCTCTTTCAGTACGGTGAATGCACTCTGACACTGCTCATCCCAGGAGAAGATTTGGTTCTTTTTGGTTAGCCTATGTAGCGGGCGTGCAATCTCAGCAAAGTTGGCAATAAAATGTCGGTAGTAAGAGGCTAATCCCAGGAAGCTCCTTACTTCTGTGACAGTCACTGGTTGGGGCCAGTCCCTCACCACGGCTATTTTCTCAGGATCTGTACGGATACCCTTTGATGTGACCACATGCCCCAGGTAGTTGACCTCTGTTGCACATAGGGAGCATTTCTTTGGTTTGAGTTTCAAGTGAGCTTCACGCAGCCTGTCAAACACTGTATGGAGATGTTCGAGGTGTTCTTCGAAGGTAGACCCCAAAACAATGATGTCATCTAGATAGAGAAGTACCTTTTCCCACTGTAATCCTGCCAGAACCCTCTCCATCAAACGCTCAAATATGGCCGGTGCGTTACAGAGCCCAAAGGGCATCACGTTGAACTCATATAACCCCCCCCCCCCCCGGTGACAAAAGCAGTCTTCTCACGATCTTTGGCGTCCATGACCACCTGCCAGTACCCACTGGCAAGGTCCAGGGTAGAGAACCATTTTGCACCACTCAAAGCATCCAGGCTTTCATCAGTACGAGGTAGGGGGTAAGCATCTTTCAGAGTGACATCATTGAGCTTCCTGTAGTCTACACAGAAACGTGTTGAACCATCTCTCTTCCTCACAAGTATAATTGGCGACGCCCATGGGCTGGTAGACTCTCGTATGACACCCCTTTTTATCATCTTTTCCACCTCCCGGTCTGCTTCTTTCACTTTTGCTCGGGATAACCTACGTGGTCTTTGCTTAATTGGAGGACTATCTCCGGTCTTGATTTGGTGTTCCACTACATTCGTTCTGCCTAGCTCACCGTCTTCCTTAGCAAAAACGTCTGCGTTTGTGGTCAAGAATTCAGCTAACTCTACCTGCTGCTCCTGGGTAATCTCTGCACTGGATCGGTTGTACAGGTCAATCAGGTGGGGAGGGATGGCCCTTCTTTCCTTGGGTCTGTCATCTTCAACAGGGTCATCCTTTTCTTGGTGTGGAGATATTGTGCCCAAGATGTCATCTGCTTCATCCAATTCATGGAATTCAGCCATACAGGTTTTCTTCCAGACCTTCACATCCTCGGTACCCGGATTCATCAGACGAATCGGAACCCTGCTTGACCCTGGTTTCACCAATGCACGTGCCACCAACAAACCTGTCCTCTCCACGAACTTTCCTTTGGGTCTTATCTCTGCCACTCTTCCTGACACTTGAGTCTCTGGAACTTCCCCGAATACCAACATCTCATGGCCAGCTGGCACTACAAAGTTGTCCTTAGCCTGCACCTTAGACACAATTGGGTCATCGTACTTCATGCCTCTTATGAGTGGAACAGCTACCCCAGCAACCAACATACTGCAGTTGTCCCAGTCCCATTGACATCGATGACTGTGCAAGAAGTCCAGTCCAAGGATTCCCTCCAAATCCAGCTCTGCTACTTGGAACTCCACTATCAGGGGCCTCCCTTTAAGCTTAACCACCAGCTCGACCTGCCCCAATACCTCCAGTGGACTCCCATCCGCCAGTTACTGCGGTACTCCGGTTGGCTTCAAATCCTCATCCTTATCAGGAACCAATTCGAAATACTTCTTCTTCGAGAGGAAAGACATTGACGACCCAGAGTCGACTAGAAATTTGATTGTTTCTCCTTGTATGGCTCCTACCAGGTACACTGACACCAGCCTACCCTTCCTGACTGTGCCTACTCTTGGCCTTCCTCCTATTTCACCAGGGCTCTCCTCACAGCTTCTTCCCATGGTTTATGTTGAATGTCCTGCGGAGGTGTCTGAGGTAACTTGCCATAGGCTCTTTCCCCAGATACGTTACTCTTACTGTGCAAGGACTTGCTGCAACAATCAGCAACCTGCTCCAATTTTTCCTCAGCTACCATACTGCACCCTGCCATGTTATTCCCACCAGTGGGGCTACCTGCGTCAACTGGTTTCAAGGGCGCAACACCGTACGGGTCGCAGCCCCCTCGACCAGAATCCACAGGTGACTCTGCACCAGATTCATGTTTTCTTGCAACCACTGGAGCATCGCTGTTCCGCCCTTTACGTTCAGCCTCTGTCAGCGCTGTGGGACCAGAAGGGGTGACGCAAATTTGGTCTGTCTCCCATGTCCCTCTTGTCTGCCAACTCTCGGCTTACTTACTCTGCAGGCCTCTCTATGTAGCTACCCGGGACCTCACCACGGCCTACTGGCTCAGTCCACTGTCGTTTCCCTGGTTTGGTTTTTCTGAAGTTAGGTTTGGGCAATTTCTTCTAATATGTCCTGGCTTTTTACACCCATAACAAATGATCTCAGGTCTTTTACGTTCAGTTAACTGTCCATTCAGCAGTACTAGTTGATTCATCATTTCCGTCAAGGCCTCCCAAACCTCATTTACCTCGGTTATTGACCTGACACCTCTCTGATCTTTCACTGCAGTCACCTGTCTCTGCAGCCGGGCAGTACGATTGGCCTCGAACTCTGCCGCAAAACCCACGGCCTCTTTCAAGTCTTTCGGTCTTCCCAGGAATAGGAAGTCTTCCATTTCTTTGTCGTTCAGTGCTGTTTTGAAATGGTCTAAAGCTAGAATTTGAGATGTAACACTATCAACAGTTGGATACGCTGCATCCACTAAACGTTGGATGGACGCTCCTAACTGCATTACTGTTTCACCCTTCTTCCTTGAGTAAGACCGTAACTGAGTTCTCAATAGAGGAGCCTGTCTTCTATGCCCAAAGTGTTCTTCCAAAGTTTCCACCACCACTGCATAGACGGATTCAACGCCTGCTGGCAACTGTGAAAGGACCCGCCTAGCTTCACCAGTCATACTTGCCCTCAGATACCTGGCCTTTTCCCTGTCATCCCACCCATTCATTTCTGCCACATCTTTAAAGTGACACAAATAATCTTTCCATGAAGATACCCCATCGAATTTATCTGGTAGCATACAGGGTCGTTGGGAAGGGCGGTTCTTCTTTGTGTGCATGCCTACAGGAGGGTTGGTAGCTGCCGAACGGAGCCTTCCTTCCCCTCCAACCTCCCAATTTCCACCACACCCAAAGTTTGGGGGGGGGGGGGAGATGCAAGAGTCAGCCTCCACATGGGGCACTACCCCTGAATCTACTACCTAACTTTCCTCTTTCCCTTGGTGGGAGGGGGACAGAGGTAGCCACCGAACGGGGCAATCCTCCTCTATTACAGTCTACTCTGTCTCCAATATAACTACCTGCAAAATGTTCTTACCCGTTCAATACCTGAGGGTTGGTAGCTTCCGTACGGGGCTGGCCTACCCTCCATTTGCCTAAATTTCCTAAACTAGGGGAAAGCTCCAGGAATTCCTCATCAAAGCCTAAGGTTTGGTGGGGTAGGGTGTCAGGTCTATCTGTGACAGGGGTAGAGGAAAAATGAACCTTTTTACCAGAGAACCACGGTAGGCATCTCTGCTTTGGAATCCCGGGGAAATGCTGCTTTCAAATCCGGGAGGTACTCGGAGGCCACCAGTAATTTTGCTGGCACTCTCGGTGGATAGAAGTCCATCCCTGGCTGGCTGTACTCCCGCATGGGACATTCGGATGCTTGTTTCCTCTCCAGCATTCACACCTCCTCCAGTCTGGTCATGGTCAGTACGGGGAGAATTAACCAGGGAGCTGCCGTAATTTTCCGATAGTTCCACCGAACGGGGTCCTATCACTCCAGCACCCTGATCAAACTCACCCCTCTGGTCAGACCAAGAGGTTTGCCCTAACCTCCGCAGCATCTCCTCAACTTCCTGCAGCTTTCTCGCAACATTCTCGTCCAGGTTCAATTCCTCCATGGTAAAATGCTCCAATTCCAACAAAAATGGTGATTATATTCCTCTTGAAGTTGACCTTTGATCCCACTTCTGGCACCAAATTGTAACGCAAATGTTCTGGGGGGTTGGGGGTCGGGATCCTTGGCCTCAGATCTTGTATTTTGATGGGCCAACGACCAGTCCAGGAGGAAGGGATCGGGGTCTTGACGCGGCTGTTAATAACTTTCAGGCTGTAAAAGTCCAGGCTCCAAAGAAGAACACAATAAGAAGAGAACACGCTTTGTACGGTTACTTGTCCGTGTTGTGAAAATAAAACTCTTGATGTAAATTACAGTCAAATTAAAAACAGATTCCCAGCAAACTTTGCAAACGTAAAATAACAGGTCGACCTAAACAAATTAAACTAAACTAAACTAAAGAAAATCCCCACATGACTGAGACTACTTCCTATCCCTCTGACTTTCAGAACTTAACTGACTAGACTCTCTCGAACTCAGTCTTGCCCTCCCTGTGACTGCATGTGTTCCTGCCTGCAGTTACTCCCCCTATGAGACAACTCCCGAATTCCTATTGGACAACTTGAATCTTGTTATTCCTCCCACCCAACCAGAGCCCAAATGAATAAACATACCCCAAACAGATGCTACAGACCTGCTTCCCAAGCTAACAATAGACAACAAAATTCCCATCCCAAGCCCAACAATACACTATAAAATTCCTTCCTCAAGCTAACACAATGGTCAGGGAATTTAACCTTTCCCCTAGCCTACCCTTGAACATTCTTGTGATTTGTAAACAAACTTTGCTTCAATATATATACTTATATATATATATATATATATATATATATATATATATATATATATATATATATATATATATATATATATATATATATATATATATATAAACACCGGCTGAATATATATCCAACAAATTATAAATCAACATACACTGAAAGTACATCGTATCGAATAGTTAAACTACCATTCGTCAAGTAGGCTTATCTTAAGAAAACCAAAACTAGAAGCTAGATTGTTGACTGCGGCTTTTACGAATGTTAATCCTTCGGGGCGAATGTATGAAGTTGGTAAATCCAAGCCATGTTAAAATGTTTACCCAAAGGTGTCAAGCTTTTTTTTTATTTCTTGCCTGTGACCCCGGTGTCTTTGACGTAATTCGGCTCCCGTCTCCCCCACGTACTGTTTTCCACAATCAAGACAATTGATAAGGTAAATGGTCCTTACTGACTTACAATTAAACGTCTCCAGTATTTTGAACCCTTTTCCTGAACACAAACTCTTAAAACAGCCAGTTACCACCCTTGCTTCACATGTCACACAATTTTTACTATGCTATTTCTAATTGCCTAACTTTTGCGATAAGTCCTTAGAAAGTTTCGCTTTAACCAGCAAACCCTTTAGATTGGGAGGTTGTCTATAAGTAACTGTCGGGGATGAATCAAAAATCTTGTTCATTTTGTAGGACAAAGTAAGGATGTGAAAATGTTTGTTAATAATTTGTTGTAAGAGCGGTTAACGAGGATCTCGTGTAACCACAAATGGGGCTTTGGGTGTTGTAGAAGACCTCCTGTTATTGTCTGTTTTAAGTACAGAAGCTCGAGAAAAAGCTTTAGCCCTCCCGGTTTTAGCCTGGATAACTTCTGTAGGATAACCCCTTTTACTCAAATTGTTTTCTAAAGATTTAAAGATTTTGTTACAATCATCCTCGTTTGAACAAATTGTTTTTATACGAAGGCCCTGGCAAAAAGGAATATTGTCCTTAACTGACTTTTTGTGATAGGATGAATAATGTAAATATAAGGGGTCCTTGCTGGAGGGTTTGTACAAACCTTTTTACCAAACCCTCCAGAAAGGACCCCTTATATGCTGACCGAGTCACTGACCATCTGAGGTCAATCAAACAGAACCTTCCAGCGTTCCCTTTAGCCACACACTTCAATCCCCCGTTAAAAGGCTCGATCCGTGACTTGATGGTTTCGGCAGCCATCACGTGTCCATTTCCCTGCGGTTCCGATCATGATCGCCTGGCTGCCCAAAAACGTCTCATCATGAAACTTGGAACCCTGTCCCCACATGGTCTGAACGTTAAATTTGAACTTTTCTAAATCAGCAATTCCTGCATTATTTTACCTGTTTTAACCACTTAACACTGTCTATTTTCCTAGCCGGTTTGCCCGTGCCCAGTTTTATTGTGTGTGTTTTCTAATTTGTACGTTTGGCCGTGTCAACAATCAGTTGCATTTTTGCCACCTGATAAAGGTTTAAACCCGAAAAGTCGTGGACTTTGTCACAAACTTTTAGCACTATTTACTACTTCTTTTGTGACCTACATATAAATAGTCCGATTTGATCTTACTATTCAAGAGCAAGGGTCACTCTAATTTAACTCATTACCAGAAGCTTGAGAAGTCCGCTTCCTCATTTACATCTACAACCGTCGGCTACATAATTTTTGCTTGACTCGAAAGCCAAGACTTTAACAAGTTTTTCACCCGACGCACCCTCCGCTCATACCCCTCCCAGTAATGTCATACGTTCAGCAAACTGGTAGTCACCATCCCCCCGATCTGGAGCTGTCCTATTCTGAACGCTCAGTCTAAGCCAAAGGCCTGACTTTGTTCCCTTGAACCTCCTCCCTGATGAGTTTTTCATCCCCAGGGATGTTTCCTTATTCAGAAGGAAACTCAGTCTTCGACACCATTTCGGGATCACCGGCCAGCCTTACCATACGAGTTCAGAAGAATTCTTCAACTCTTTACGCTCCACCTGTTCTTCCTGGACACCCAAGCAGGGAGAAAATGGCATCCTGGACTCCGTTATTGAATCCATTAACAAGGATGTAGATCGTCGTCTACCCCCAAGAAGACTACCCTTTGCAATCTTTGCCCAGAGGAACAAGAGGCTCTTTTGTCACTCAAAAGAAACAAGAACCTAATCATCAAACCTGCCGATAAGAGTGGAGCCGTTGTGGTTTGGCGGAGGGATTTGTATGTAGCAGAGGCCGATGAGCAATTGTTGGACCAAACTGCAAATATTGAACTTCCTGGTGACCCCACATCCGACAGCCAAAACCTGGTTGACATTAACCAACCTCATTAACAGTAATCAACTTCCCAAATCAGCAACATCAGTACTCCAGCTTTGCCCACAAATTTCCAATTTCTATCTTCTACCCAAAATTTACAAGGCCAACAACCCTGGCAGACCCATTGTCTCGTCCCACAGCTGCCCCACTTCTCTAATTTCCGGGTATTTAGACTCCGTTCTCTCTCCGTTGGTATCAGCATTGCTGTGTTTTGTTCAGGATACTCCTCATTTCTTGAGACTAAATCAAGACTTATATGTTATAAACCATGGATGTATCTAGTCTCTACACATGCATTCCCCATCATGCTTCCTTGTCTGCTTTCCGCCATTACCTGGACCAACGGCAAGGCCCTTAAATACCCACAACCACTTTCCTACCCTTGACGGAACTTGTTCTCACCCAAAACTGTTTTCAGTGCAATGGGCGCTTTTTACGTCAGGTTAAATGAGTAGCCATGGGGACCAAATGGGTCCCTCTGTTGCTTGCCTAACCAAGGGCCACTTTGAAGAACAGCTTTTTTCTTAGTATGCCGGCGCTCACCCTATCCTTTACAAGAGGTATATTGATGATATTATGGGGATAAATTTGGTTTGGGATTTGGGATGATTGGATGGGTACAAAAGGTAGCTATGAGAATGGGTGTTTTTGAAATGTTTGTTTGATTTTATCTTACGGTCGCAAAATGATAATTGAAGGGGTCGAGGAAGACCACTGAAGAGTCCGAAATACAATGTGTGAATTTCAAAAAAGGATAGAGGGATTCTACAAACTGGATGAAAGACTCTAAATCCTGACGGGACCCTGTTGCTACTCCATACTCACATCTTTTGAGGGCCAGAAGGATTTGTTCAGAATATTCTGATTTTTCGACAGCTTCCAAACATAAATTACCCTTCTTTGAGAAACGTCAGTATCCCACTAAAATCCTCTCTGACGCTCTACATAGAACCCAAGGAACCAACCGAGCAGAAGCGTTGAGTAAAATTCCAACACGTCTACCAATCTACGCATTCCTTTGGTTATTTCTTATCACGCCCTATCATACGTTCCATATACAAGAATGTAGAACCCTTCCAACCCGTGACCTTTTTCCCGAAGCCCCAATTTGGCAAAAACCAAACCAGCCATTATGTCTTTTCAGATATGGCCTATCCCAATAATTGTACTGACCTAAACATAAGAAGTAGTCAGTTACTGCAACAGAGAGGAGAACAAATCCTTTAAAATTTCTTCTGCCAGTGTTGTGTTTACATTACCAGCTAATCATTGCTAAGACTTTGGTATATATTAAAATGCAATCTCGATCTACAACTTGATGAGTATGTCATTTAAATCTCCTAAATCATGAAAAAGAAACATTTGAGTCCTAAACGCTGACTCTAAACGCCCACGTGTATATATCATTTGCATATCCTGGTTTGAAATATAAATATCAGGGAAAAGGTAAATATCTACCGTAATAACGACTATGTAGTTGTTATGTGCCGTTAATCCAATAACGGTCTTTGTGTGGATCAAATATAATCAGGAACCAATTAAAAACAATATTTGACTTAAAGAAAAACTTATTTGCATAATATTAAAATACACGTGATATGATGTCATATGCATCAACTTGATTTGCATACCTGACTTGGCCTTATAGTTGTGTATGGCTTCATATATGGCTATATCCAATTTGATTTGTATATAGAAGACAGACTTTTATAAAGATTTTGTAGTTGGATATGGACAAATAAAACTTGATTTCCATATCTTGCATGGACTTTTATCACGTACTATTATGCTCGAAATGGCCATATTAAACTTGATTGTGAGTTGGGAGAGGCTTACTCTCTTAATCTAAAAGAATGAAATTAGGGACGGATCTAAAATTAAGACTGAATATTTGAAGCTGCTACAGGGTTGGCCACTCGGATTTCCATCGGAAATTTGCCCTATGATCTCAAGAAATGGCCAACACTGGCACCCATGAATGCCTATCTTATGAAAAGAATATGCACAATGAACTTACGAAACTTTCCTAAAAAGCCATCGCATGTTTTCCCTGCGTTTTGGATGAAATCGGAGACATTCTGTTAAAACAAAACAATGCTAGCCTGAGGAGGTATAATTAAATGAACAACACCAACTTTTTATGGAGAGGAAATATACCCCAATGCAACAAATATAGTTCCGACGAAAGTAATGGTTTTACCAAAGATTGTGCTAATGAAGGTGTAAGGCATCATGGGAAAGCTAGCTATAACCAGTATATTTGTCCAACGAAAAATTTTAATTGGTAGTTTTAATATGTTTTAAACACGAGCACCAATGTTGCTGTGCTGTGACTCAACTACTGTACAAATTCCCTCACACACAGTGACTGTTAGATTGTTTCATTAGGGATCCACAATACTGTAGGTAATCCTGTAGCCAAAAATGAAGTGCTATTTATACCCCAATTTGTGAGGCCCATCAAAATATGATGCCTATGGCAATATCATACAAAACCAAACTCTTATGGAAAAGCATTGGCATGGATTTCACCATCTGACCCTTTCAGTCAGGTGGCTTCGCAAATTTAATGTAACCAGCTGGACAAAAGTACCAAATTTGGCATGGAGTTTCTTTTCGACCTATCTATTGATTTTATCCGTGGAACCCACTTGATCGGCTCCGATTTTCCAAGATGACGGCCAAAATCCAAGATGGCGGCCAGAAAAAGGAGAAATGTCATATATCTGCCTGTAAAAATCGGAGATGAACAAATGAGGGGTCAATTCAGGTGTTTCCAGGGTCACTAAAACAGAAGCTGGTCATGGCATATTGCTTGGGTAATCCACTTCCAAGATCGCGGTCAGAATTCAAGATGACACGCAAGATGAATGAAATATTTCCAAAAATTGTGTAAAAACATAGTCCTTGCAAATTTCACACAATTCCGAATCATAATGATGTAAATTAATGTTTTATAATTAAGACTTAACTGTTCAATCCTTTGCACAAGAGTACTTGACAGCCATTATGGCGGATAAGCAGCGAAGAAGTAAAAACAATACAGTAAAAATGCCCCCCCCCCCCTTAAAAAAAATGCATAAAAATCTCACACAATAATCATATAAAATATATTTCGATTAAAAACTCTTAATATCTTTTACAGTAGATTGTACATAAAATTCAAAGCATGATTATCAATATTTCATGCCGGACCCCAAACGAACCAAGATGGCGGAAACAACAAAATGGCCGCCAATATAACCATCACAATGTATAAAAATAATATTTGAAATAATCATTAAAAATACTTTTGACACAGTTGCCCTCAATATCTGGACATATTTCATGACAAATAATCCGAAATGATATTTTAAAGTACTTCTTTTGGATTCCGGTCAAGCAATATAGCGGAAAAAGCAAAATGGCCACCTATGCAATAATTATGTCAATATATTATAATAATAGGAAAAATAATCATTAAAAATACTTTTGATACAGGTAGACCTAATCTGTGTCCATATTATATTGTATATATTTTACAAGTATTTTTCTGGACATTTCTTGCAACATCTGGGTCAATCAAGATGGTAGAAATAGCAAAATGGCCGCCCATGTAATTATCATAATATATATATATATATATATGATAATTAAATGGGCGGCCATTTTGCTATTCCTGCCATCGTGGTTCACCTGAATTGCAACAAAAATGTTTTGAGAAATATGTTTGATACATATGGCTCAAAATATGGCCAAATATAAAGAGCAACTGTCACAAATATATTTTTTAAGGATTATTTTCCCTATTATTATAATTTATTGAAATTTTCATATTAGCAGCCATTTTGCTCTTTTCGCCATCTTGGTTGACCCAGACGTTGCACGAAATGTCCAGAAAAGTAGTTTTAAAATATATACAGTATAATATGGGCACTAATTAGGTCTACCTGTGTCAAAAGTATTTTTAATGATTATTTTTCCTATTATTAAAATATCTTGCCATAATTGTTGCATTGGCGGCCACTTTGCATGTTTCGCCATATTGGTTGACCTGAATCCAAAAGAAGTACTTTGAAAAATCATTTGGGACTATTTAGCATGAAATTTGGCCAAATATTTAGAGCAACTGTGTCAAAAGTATTTTTAATGATTATTTCTCATATTATTTTTATACATTGTGATCGTTATATTGGCGGCCATTTTGTTGTTTCCGCCATCTTGGTTAACTTGAATCTTGCCAATACAGTCCCAAAAATTAATTTTGGAAATACTGTCATAAAATATGACAAAATTTGAAGAGTTGATGCCTCAAAAATATTTTTAAGAATATTTTCTTTATTATTATTTATTACAAAATATTCATAATTTTTGCAGCCATTTTGTGTCTGATGGCCATTTTGAATGAGTGAGACCCAATATTTTTACTGTTACCAATTGATTTCGTGTTTAGGGGATCCTAAAGTTTCCAAAAAGTATTGGGTCGGAGAGTTGTGAGGGGATGGGTGCCCGTGAAGGGCTCTGGCCCAAGGCCTTATATAAAATTGCCTTTTTTCCAGGCGGCCATCTTGGATTCTGGCTGCCATCTTGGAAGTGGGTTACCCGAGCAACATGCCATGACCAGCATCTGTTTCAGTGACCCCAGAAACACTTGAATTGACCCCTCATTTGTTCATCTCCGATTTTTACAGGCAGATATATGACATTTCCTCTTTTTCTGGCGGCCATCTTGGATTTTGGCCGTCATCTTGGAAAATCGAACCCGATGAATTGGGTTCCACGGAAAAAATCAATAGATAGGTCAAAAGGAAACTCCATGCCAAATTTGGTACTTTTTTTCCGTCCGGTAACGTTATTCCTGAAAATTGTTGCTAAGCCACCTGACTATTTGTGACATGGCATTTAACATCAACACACCTGTGGTGACCCAGCATCCACTGAACACTCTGGTCAACTTTGATAAGATTCCAACACAACTCCTAGCATTTAAAGGCTTTGCTTGATTCTACTGGTTGACATCTGTTTGACCCCAAACCATCTTTGACCTTCTTCAAAGTACAAATTTGATGACCCGTCATCTACTGGATACTCTTGTCAGGTTATAACATGATTCCATTGTCCAACCATTTTATGACCCCTTGAGTCAAAGGGTATGGAATAATGATCTATTCCAAATGGTTGGCATCCTGTACATATTCCTGCTTACTATAGCCAAACATTTTACTTCGATGATGTCTTTTTCGATGAAGAGGGAATCTTTTATGACTATGAGACCATTAAAGATTACTTTGGGTGAATATTGATTTCACTACTTTCTTTGGTCTCCGTAGAGCTATTCTATCAGCCAACCACAATTTTCAGTTTGTTCTTAAGCCCCATGCCTATAAGACCTCCAGTTTATAGTGAGCTGCTACCGTCTGAAAAAAGGCTGTCAGGTATTTTATGATATTATAGTAAAACCCTATGCTACTTCGAATATTTATTTAAGAGAAAGTGGAATGGTATCCTCAATGTATCTATTACGGATGAGATATGGAAATACTACAATAAATTAGCTTTCAAAGGTGTAACTTCGGCAACGGTTTCAGTATCGAACT
This sequence comes from Holothuria leucospilota, assembly GCA_029531755.1. NCBI lineage: Eukaryota > Metazoa > Echinodermata > Holothuroidea > Aspidochirotida > Holothuriidae > Holothuria > Holothuria leucospilota. Next base: position 5,567,184 of record CM055964.1, read on the forward strand.
GTTAATACCTTTCTATGTACAAATGTATTACTACATCGTATTGGACTAAACGAGATTGTTCTGTGCACATTTTGTAAGCAAGAGAAGGAAACGATTTTACATTTATTCTGCATGTGCCCTATCATAAAGCATCTAATTGATCAACTTAATTCGAAGACAACAGAAAATTTGTCAAAGACCATTTATTTTCCAAATGAATGTTGAAATTTAGATTGGCATGGCTATGGCACATTTATTTGGGCACTTAATTACTTAGCTGTCATATTTAAATATCATGTTTTTAAAAGCAGGCTTTAAGTCTGTAAGACCCACTTTACCGTCTTTTCTTTGTGATTTAAGAGAACACTAAAATGTAGAGAAGTATGTCAGCGGTATAGATTGCTATCATGATCAATTCCTTAATATCTGGTCGGAGTGGGAAAATGTGCTGCGTGTCTAATCCTCTGAGTTGTGATTTCATGTAATGTTTATCACTGGGCTAAATGCAAATGCTTTTCCATATATTCGTTCATGATGTAAATAAGTATAATGCTATGGAATTTTCTCAATAAAAAAGTTATGACCCAAATGACCTTTGCCCTTCTTCAAAAAGGCAGCCATGATGACTTGTCATTTACCGTCACTCTGGCCAACTTTGATAAGATTTGGATATAACCATATGAGATGAAAGCTTTTGCATGATTCCTTTGTTTGACCTCTCTACGACCTTAAATGACCATTAGCCTACGTCAAGAGTACACCTTTGATGACATGTCATCTTTTGAACACTCTGGTCAACTTTGATATGATTTGGATGTAACCCCTAGGAGTTGAAGGCCTTTGCATGATAACAGTGTCTGACCTCTTTGATAACAGACGACCTTTAGCTTACTGTAAAAGTACAAGTTTAATGATCTGTCATCTAATAAACCCTTTGGCCAACTTTTATAGGATTTAGATATAAACCCTAGGAGTTGAATAATTATAAGTGATTTCACTCTGTGACCTCTCTTCGATCTGAAATGGCCTTTGACCTTCAAAATTACCCTTTGATGACCAATTATCTAGCTACTGAACACTCTGGCCAACTTTGATGAGATTTGGATAAAACCACTAGGAGTTGATGGTTTTTGTGTGATTTCACTGTTAGACCTCTGCTTGACCCCCAAATGAACTTTGATCTATTTCAAAAGTACAGATTTGATGACCCATCATCTACTGAATACTCTTATCAAATTTAATAAAATTTATACCTATCCGCTAGGAGTTGCAGGTTTTTGCGTGATTACACTGTTTAACCTCCTTTTGTTGACCTCCAAAAGACCTTTGACCTACTTCAAAGGTGCATCTGTGATAAGCCATTAGTTACTGAACACTCCCTGTCAAATTTGAAAATATCCTGACACAACCACTGGAGTTGAAGGCTTTTGCGTGATTACACTCTTTGACCTCTCACGACCTCAATCACTTTGACCTACTTTATCTTACCTTAATTATCAAGCCCTTGATATGTTTATATCCTCATAAACTTTGACAAGCAAAGGTCAAAGAACCTGCAGACAGCAGCCTTTTAACGAATGTTGACGGAGAGGCAGACGCATTGCCATGAAAATAGCTCTTTTTGTTGAGCTAACAATTATCTGACAATTGATAATGAAGTTCGTTTTAGTTAACTCATAGCACAAATGCAGTCTCACGTCAAGTTTAATGATTAAGATCAGACCTTTCAAATAAACTTTCTTAACCAGCTGAAAAAATGAGTTGATTTGTTAATATATAAAGGTGACCGTTACATCCAGGGGTGCAAATCTCTGTTTGAGAGTGGGGGGCGAAAACGAATATGGTGTACGCGTGGATTTGAAACTGTGCACGCGTAGCGTGCACCGTGAGCGCGAAGCCCTCGTGGGTGGGGTCCAGGGGGCGAAGCCCCCGGAAGCTCCTGGGCTTTAGTATTTCAGAAGCTGCAAAAAGGTTATTTCGAACGGAAGTTTTTAGTGTAAAGGCTCCTGGGTTTTAGAACATTTACACTTGTGAAAAGGGTTAGTTTGGCACAAAGTTAATATAATACTGATGTGCTTCACGAACCGGGGCACAAAATGCAGAGATAGATCGCTCTGGCCTAGATTCGGAAACTAAGTGAAGGTATAACTAAGACATGTCTTAAGTGTTTTCGACTGAAAATTGATTCGTCTGCGTCGGGTTTCAGCTTCAGATGATATTCCATACGGCCTTGGTCAACAGACATTCAAATACTATGTCAGTTTTAGCCTATAATTGTATTGTTGTCATGTGTTGTTATTAAAGGGATGTCAAAAGTGACCAAGCGGCGAAAAAATGAGTATTGCTCTTCACATTTGGGGGGGGGGGCAAATTAGGGTTTGGCCCCCCACTTTTTCACTTGAGGGGGCAAAGGCCCCCCTTGCCCCCGGGATTTGCGCCCCTGGTTACATCGAATTTGAAAAATTTGACTTGACGAATTTATTTAGTCCCTTTTTCTTGATACTTGGTAAATATAAACTCTCAGTACTTGGACAAAACCTCGGATCTGTCCCTGTGTCGATGTTATAATCGATCAGGAAGGATGAGAGCAGGGTTGTTACGTCAGAGTTCGGACTCGATTCCGCCTAGAGTTCGTTAAAAGGTTTTACTGGACTCCGAATTGGTCCGAAATAGGAGGTCCCGAAAATGGAATTGGCTCGGAATGGGCTGCAGCAGGACTCGGACTGTGGCCGATTTCAGCCACAAAAATTAAACTTCATTAATGTTACTCAAAGATAGCCTCCACTCTTAGTGGTGCACAGTTTGATACATGAATGGTGGCACAGTCAACTTATTTACAGGGTGGACCAGGTGGACCAGACTATTAAATTGACTCCTAAAATGACCTTTGAAATGAAATGTTCTTGAAAAATAGATTATAAAACACTTTTTTATGATATTCTACAGTAGCAGGACTCGGAAGTGACTCGGAATTGGGTTAACTGGACTTGGATACAGCTCTATAGGACAGTGAAATGGGTGAACAATTCAATGGAAGAGCAAGAGATTGTATCTCAGGGGGATATACAGTCTTCAGACAGACAATTCGGAGTCAAGGCATTACAAGACCATTGGCCTTTTTCTGATATAAGTTTATGTGGAACATGTAAAAAGGTTCTTACCAAGAATTCAACTATAATTTCAACATGAATCTCCATGAAATTTCAAAAAAGGCCGAATTGTGGGAAATGTTTTGGTGGTAGTAAGGAAAGTTGTAGAGAAAATACCTTCATAACTCCCTTAATGGCGTAAATTCCAGCATCGATCGGTTGATAAATCTTGTTAACAGTGCTCACAGCTTCTTGCAACCTCTCAACAATGTTCTCAAGAGCTCCTACGTAGCTATCAAGTACTTCTTGGGAAGCCTGATGGAGGGCTCTCGAATGGTTTACGGCCATCTGATAAAGAAATCAAACTTAATTTGAAACTCCTAATCCACCTGTTCGTTGCTACAATTCCTCCATGTGAGTATTACGTTCACATGGGATTACTTGCGCGGCACGGGATAAAGAGTTCGTTTTCAGATCCCAATCAAATTCTCCGGCATGTGGATGGACTAGTCATTGAGATGAGCACCCTATAGGTGATGACCATAAGTGGCCTCATCATCAATACCAGATCATCATCAGATCTCTGCCTGCAAATGATCATCTTGATAATTCTAGTTCGAAGCACTTAAAAACTAAAATCCCTAATATCGCTTACTTTTGTAAATAAAATAGAGGGGCGGCAAATCATCTCTGGCTGTTTGATTAAGAGCTTGTGGTCGTATGCATTTCTTAACCGTTTTATGAGAATACCATTGTGAAAAATACGAGAAACCTTACAGTTCAGAAGTATGGTAGTTGTAGTTTTCTGTTCTCAACGTGAGGCGCACGTTATTGCGAGTGGAGATCTCAAACACTATACACTGAGATCTTTATTCTGCTCACGCTGTGGGGAGTTGGTGCAGACAAAGGGTCATGTGTACCCTCCCTGTATTTGGGAAAATAGCTAAAAACTGGAACTATACTCCCTCCAATCGAATGTGGAAGGGGTTATATAATGTACTTGACGCTGGATTAGAACACACCTATTCTTCACATCGTCGAAATAGAGAGAAGCTGGCAATGTAGACGGTTTTCTCCATCAATATACACGGTAGGGTCTCTTATGAACCTGAAATGGGCTGACATTATCAATGTTATTATAACTATGTTATTTACCACCAAAAATCCGAAATTTAGAGGTTGCTGCGTAGATGTTTAATTTCAGTCCAAACTTTTTTTTATACAGCATAAACCATTTTCAATCCATCCAAATTTTGCACCACCCACACATTGACATGACCTCTTTCATATCCATGAGTATTTAACAGCAACTGCTAATCCTAGCATGAATTACATATCTAAAAAGGACCTAAAACTTTGGTACCACTTTTTCAATGAACTGTTTGTCAAATAGTGGTGTGCTTCCAAACCAAGTGATGTGCATGCTTGCGGGCTTGGTGCCAAAAACTCTACATACATGACCTGGTGCTAAACATATAGTCGCACTGCATGAGCTAAAATACGGTCTACGTTCTATTTGGTGACGTCATAATTCGGAAGAATATGAATACAGTGAAAGTGTTTGATAATGCCAAGTCTCGCACGATGGATAAAAGAAATTAAGGGCAAAAGTCCAATGCCGAAGAGATTAGAAAAAAGTAGTGGACGTATAATATGCGGTAAGTTACATCCCATATTTACGTAACAGAGTCACAATCCATGTACGGTACTGTATTTTGTCTGTATGTTCCGTAGGATAGCTTTCAAGCAGAATTACTTTGTTACTTTGCCATGTTTCAAGTGCCATGGCGGCCCTCATGTCGATATCTAAGAGGGTCAAGGAGACATGCTTTAATTACGTTGTGAAGTTAGAGTCGGCAGGTAGGCTATCTAGCGCCAGTGGCTTATTTAACAGTTAACAGTGTCCGCAGCTGCTGACAGGGCCCCCCCAAAGTTTGGGAAATTGGGCCACTTGTTGTGTCGAGTCGCCTGTATATTCTAACGTGGGCCGTATCCTGCGGGAGGCAAGGGGACCACTGCCCTCCACTGAGCCTTTTCAAATCGTATATGAAAGTTGGCCTACTTGAGAAAAAATACTGAAATGCTGAAACTTTACTGTCCAGATTTTGATTTCAAGGCCCCCCAAACCTGGAAAATCGCACATAAGGGTTTCTTCTCTTCCCAAATTTCGCCAAGGAGGTCCCGGAATCCCGCTGTGGATGAGTGCATTCTTATGTGGGTTTCTCCTGCTATTTGGTGAAACTTCCATTCAAATCGGGCATGTAGTACTCGAGATATATATATCAGCAAATGAAGTTACTACATTTGTGACCCAAAGTGAGCTTTAGGCAAGCAGGGAAATGTTTTGTTTCCTTTGTTTCTTCAGTCTGCTGTGCTGACCTTGAAGTTAACAGGAATAAGACCTCCCCATGTGGAATGTGAAGTTTTGTAAAGTTCTTATGTCTTTCATGCAATCGCTTTCCGATAACACGTGATTGTGTAGGGGAAAATTGGTTGTAAAGTTAAAAGAAAGACAAAAGACTGCTCATTAATGTGAGGCCATGATGTCACATGTGCTTGCTTCAAGTTCACTTTGTGATGAAAATGTGACAACTCCAACTGCTAATATCTTGAGAACCAAACATCGGATTTCAATGCAAATTTCACCAGAATGCTAAGAATAAGTACCCCTGTAACATGTCAAAACTTGCTTTGAGCGTAGACCCTTCTTTTAATTTTTAGCTAAACTCAATGAGATGGTCGAAACTTTAAATTTAAAGGGCTCTTATTTCACTTCACTGGCAAGTATCTTTCTTGATATGTTAGAACATAAGTATTGCATATGTAAGGTAAACCAAGGAGTTACTCTTAACGTGAATTTTACAACTCAGTGAGAAACATATTGTAACATGATCCTCAAAAGCCATTCATAAAATAGGATGTCCCGGTACACTCATTAAAACTGACACCCATTTAAATTGGTGTGACTGTATTTCCCTTTAAACCAAATCTAACTTTCCTTCTTGAAATCTAAACTTGTTTCTAAAGCATGAAATCTAAAAGCAACATAACATTTTAGGTTAAAGGGCAAAGGAGGGCCAAGGTCCCATAGGATGCCCAAGGTCCCATAAGATGCCCTGAAGTCCAAACCCATTTACTAATACAAACAACCAAACCAAAACCAAGCGAGCCCAGTACAATTACATTCTACCACAGTCATGGAAGAAATTGTCAATGTTAACCTTAAAGCAGTGCACTGATGTGTAGTTAAATATCACTCAGGCAGACTATTCCAATCGTTAACAACTCCGTGGGAGAAGCTGAACTTCCTAATGTCAAGCCTTTCAAAACACTTCACCAGCTTCTTACGATGGCCTCGAACCCGAGGATTACTTTGAACCTTATTGAATTTCAAAAAATGGTTATATGCAACTTTTAAGGTCTAAAATGTGTCATTTCCCCTCATCTGGTGGACTTTTTGACTGCACATTTTCTTGTAGGCCTACGCTACTGCTACGCACCAACCGACGGTCGTTTCACAGTGGCGCACTAAAAAAGCTAGGGGGGAGGCCCTCACCGGGTACTAGCCTTGTACGGATGCCATGCACAGCCGAAAATTCAGTAATTAAAATTTCAGATCATGTTATCAGTCCAAAGCTTTACCAAAGATAAGACCATTTTAAACCTAGGGAAACTTAGAACAAGGACATTTTTCTGAAAGAATATAGGTGCCATCCCTCCTCTGAGGCAACATCCCTTCAATTACACCCTACAAAAGTAGAAAAAGTCACTAATTAATGTAGATTCCAAAACACATAATCAATTCAATGCTTTATGGAACATCACCAAAGATAGTAAACACCATTTTGCATCCAAGTCACCTCACAAAGACAAAAAAATTCTCAAAGAGTAGCGAGTGTAATGGAGTATCATCCCCTTTCCTTAGAGAGCACCTCTTGACTTATGCCCAGCCAAAAATAGTAAGAACATAACTAAAAAAGACAAATTATAAAGATATAATCAGTTCAAGATTTTGCGCACAATAGCAAAATTTTGCACCTAAGCCAGGCCTTACATGTTACCCTTCCCTCAGCACCTGACCCCAGGATAGCGCTCAAGTACAGGTGAAAGAGGAAGGGTCCTTCCGGGTGTCAACTATCTGTAGGCACGCTCGTCACTTGCTGCTCATCTTAGTGTCATGAACTGCCTCCTTGAGATTTCGCCCACGTTACGGCTCTGGTCTACAAGCGTTTGTAACTCATTTGTGCCCTTACGTGACCATTTGTGTCATGAGAATTCAGAAAATTACATCTCGAGTTAGGTTAACCCAACATCCATTTTGTAGAGCTTATTTTGGTGGAAACAGAATGTTTTTACCATTTATGCAAACTCTGATGGAAGGGGCGGGGGTTCAACAGAAAAAAAATGTAGAAAATTTTGCATGAAATTTGAAATTTCTGAATTTTGGAAAACTTTTATGTCAAAGTTTTCTGATCTTTAAAGCGGTTTGGGGTGCAGAGTTGTAGTTCTGAATACGGGAAGAGCAGTTTTAAGAATCAACAAAACAAAAAACCTAGAACATTCCATACTTTCAATTCATAACTAAATTCGTCATATAAGTTCATTAATTCAGTTCATGAACAAATTTGATCAACTTTCATTATGTAGTGTTTTTAATTGTTTTTGTTTTGCATCAATTGTTTTTGTTTTGCATCAATTGTTTTTGTTTTGCATCAATTGTTTTTGTTTTGCATGAAGCCTAACGACTGATATTTATTGAGTAGGTGGATCAAGCATGCTTGAATGTTTTGACTGTGCTTTTGTTTGTGTGTGCGTGTGGGTTGGTGGGTGGGTGGGTATAGGTGTGCGTGTCTATGAAGATTAGTTTCATGTTTCTTGTCGTGTACTTTCAATGTTGTGAATATATGTTACATTTTTGTGATTTGTTTTAATATAAATACCAAATTTCGGGCCTCAATGCCAATTTCTCCATAAATCTTTCATAAATAAACCAATCAATAAATAAATGATACCCAAAACGAGCTTCAAAAACTTGATTTTCGGGCTTAAAAACAGAAAAATTCTTGGAGCTGGAAGGGAGGACACCAACCTCTCGGACCCTCCCCCACTCAGTCGCTTCACTCCCTCAACTCCCCCCCCCCACCACATTTTCTGTGGGGACAGGTTTAGGGCCCTTACCTCAAGCTGCTGACAGGACCCTCTTCCTTAAATACGCCGCTGTCTAGCGCTTTGGGTGCTAGGGTGTTCTGATGTGTATGTTATAACACTAAACCTTAGTTACAGAACTCACCTCGACGCTACAGCTCATTGACTGTGACGTCACTTCCGCATTGATGTAAATGTTCTGTATTGGTCCAGCAAGAAGGAGCCCTGTGATAATGGCATAGATCGCACCACGGCCTTTAGAGGTGCACAGAGTTGGGAACATTAGAGCGGCAACACAACGAGCACGAACTGTTTCGAAATGAGGAGACATTTTTTAACATAACCATGATTGTCAAAAAAAATATATACTTGCAATCATTCCCCTATGCGACATAAGTACGGAGAAACAGTGTGGAAATGATGCAAACAATTAACTCTTTCAGTCTGAACAAAATCTGATATATGAATGAACGTTACTGTACAGGACGCTAAAAAAGGAGGCGACCCCATCAAAGATTGGATGCATGCTTACATGGGAAATTTTACCTCTGCCTCCTGTTCGTTGATCAAAAAGATATCCCACACCATCAGTACTGATTTTCTGAATCCGACCCTTGTTCTCACGCAAGCAGTAAGAACACAGTGCTACCTTGGAACAGGCCTGTGACGCAACCCCCCTCCCCCTCCCCTCCCCGCTACACGCCTGCCATGGGTACATTTGTATCAGTATGGAATCATATATTTGAACACATGTTGCTTACTGATCACTGTTGAAGAGTAGCAGTACCATCAGTGTTATCCTAGCACGCGGCTCATAAAAATGTTCAAATAGTCGACCTTATATGAACTCATAGTATAACAAAAATAGAAGAGAAAATGAAAAGTATTTGAAGCAAAGAACAATAGCCCTTATCTTTTAAGTTAGTCTTTACCATGAATATGCATGAAATTTAATGACTAATGAATACCATAAATACTTGTAACGAAATTACCTGTTAATGCTAAGCTGACTGCCATAAAGGGCGATGCAACTGACGTTATGATAAGGGCGGTTTTCCAGTCGTATTCCAATGCGAAGTGTAGTACCATATATAGGCAAATACCGAGAATAATGCCGAATACGAAACCAACGAGAGATTTGATTTTACGATTACTGCTTCGCTCCGACGTAAAGATCTCTCTGAGGGTAGCAGCAGTACCTTGCAGACTTTCGGGGATACTGAACATGCTACTACCCGAGCCATGACGTCTTCGATGCTGTGGGGAACTCCCCGGGGAGTTAAGACTGTAGGCTCTAAAACTATCGACGAAATCTTCCTATAAACATAAATTAGAAATACGAGGAAATAGAATAATAAAACTCTACATGTTAACGAAATATTTAAATTAATGTGCAAGGTCCAGAACCAGGCAGGTCTCCACACGGATTCAAAAATGAATGACTCTGTCCGGGATCCTTCAAAGGGATCCCGAGCCTAGGACTTCTGGATATGCCCCTAGAAAACTTTTGCAAAACTCATCAAATCAGTTGTTTCTAGAATCTGGCATTGACATACCAATGTAAGCCCTTCCATGAGTTCTGAAAGTTCAATGACATAGAAATTGGATTCCATCTGGAACAGGTGACTTATCGCACATGGAAGTGAAGAGAATTGCTTGATATAAGCCTGTAAGTGAACAGGCCCTCCTTACAACAGGTATTTACTTCTAAGTGATTGCTATGTTCCTCATATGCTCAGCGTAATATATTGTAACGAAATGTGATTTCGTTTTAGGGGACTTTTCAAAGTTTGCGTTTTATTAAAATAGGGTCTGTTTACACGGTCTCGCTCCTCAGCGGCGAGACTAATTTATTCGGCTTCGAAGAGGACAGAGATTGATTGTATTCACGTTTCATTTTTACGACTGAGACCAGACATGTGACATGGATACCTTAGAAGGTAAATGATTATGTAATCAAATTCAGGACCCTGGTCAAACAGGTGAGAGCTGGGTTTTTCGATTATCTTACCGAGGGAAGTCGGTGCTGTTAGAAATGGTTTAAGGTGTAATGTTTCACTAAAAAAGGATAATGATGTAACCTCTAAGCTAAGCGATAGATGTAGCTGTCTGGCAGTCGATCAGACCGCATATTCTCAGTTGGGATTGGCTGCACTGTAGTGTGGTAATGAAATGGGCAGCAAATGTGTGAGCGTGCTTCCGTGGTTTAAAAGCACGGTCACGTGGAAGAGTGGTGGGAATTGGAGAACTTTAACGTAAAGGCCGGTTCATACTCCATTATAGCGCTATAAAGCTGTGTTTAAGGATGTTAGCTGGGTCTCGATATGCCGATGTAAAATTGATTCATACTTCAGTTTTCTCGCATAGCTCAAGTTTCGCAGTACTGCCATGCAATGCACAGTCTCCCAATACCTGCCTATGCAAAGGCCAAGTACAGTACATATGTGTATGCGGTTTGATCGGCTCTACGACAAAGTACACTGTTGATTACCGTGATAATTTTAGGGAATACAAGAAAATCCTGTCTTACTAACCTTTATGTCTTAATTCGTGGAACCTAATAACTGTTTCCCTCCATTCCGACAACTCTCACTGTCACAATCAGGCCGCCGATAGTCGCACGGAACCCGAATACATGTAATGAGCCGGTATCTGAAAAGGTCCGCCATTGTTGTCGAGTAGGATCGTGAGCTCGTTTCAAAAGGTCGTTCACCTACCAAGCAGCCAATCAGAAGCCGTTTCCTTTGCGATATCTCGAGAGCTTGCGAGAAAAGTTGAACAATGTTCAACTCCAAGCGATGACCGTGAGTCGAACTGGCGGCAAAGATATTTTGACCATATATGGTTATTGATCGCTTTATCGCGCGAGAAATTTGGAAGTATGAACCGGCCTTAAGGGTTGGGTATAGCAGGGAGCTGGAAGTCTTCCAGCTCCCTGGGTATAGGTTCGTGGGCTGAGTTTTGCTTAGAGTATTTTCTTTGGTTCTTTTTGGAAGATAGGTTGTCTGGTCAGTAAGCTGTGTTAAGTGCGTCACCCCTTACGCAGTGCGTCGCCCTTTACGCAGTGCTCTACCCTTTACGCAGTGCGTCACCCCTTACGCAGTTCGTGGTTGTATTTATAGTATAAATAGTTGAGAACTAGCATACGCCCTTGTCATGTAAATTGTTTTATTTGTGGCATTTGAATTATAGGTAGTAAACTTTACAAATCCTGTTTGTCGATTTTTCCTTGTCATTTTATATTGTTTTGAGGCTGGTTGTCTTTTATTTTCAAGTCATTTCTACACCAGCAGCACTGGGCAGGACGTTGCAATATTTACCTCCGATGCGAAATCAGTTTCATCTTCACCAACTGTCTGCTTATGATGAGACTTATGATGAGAGGTCGAGAGAGGAGACTTTGTATTTGTTTGATGCAACCTGATCGAATCCGAGTTGGTCGATTTTGAATGCGACTTCGCACTAGACACCGCAGAACGACTGACTTGGCGTTGAACAGCTTCTCTGTTTTCACAAAAAGGAAAGAAAAAAATCAGCACAATTAAACGCGTTCGGGAGTTATGTCTCATATTTTGGTTTTGTTTTAAATTTAAAGCAAAGTGTAAATGGCATATGATATACACGATACCAGGGCTGTATTCGAGTCCACCTAACCCAATTTCGGGCCAATTCCGATTCCAGTGGCCACCAATCCGGACCAATTCCAAGTTCATTTGAAAAAAAAAGAATATTTTGGCAGCTTGTCATCCAAGTGGGAGCGAAAGGAGGTTTCTGCCCCCACCAATCGGAGTGTGGGGCTGTCGCCCCCACTGCCCTCGTTTTTATACGCCCTGCGATTGTATACAGAAGTGGGAGATCCTTGCTTTGTCACAACATAAAGGTGCCGTCATGGGGGAGGGATTTCCTCCTTCCGGTTCCCCCTTGAGATATTTTTCTTAATTTAAAGTTGCTTAGATGCAAAATGGTGTCATTTTTGGGATATGTTTGGAATAGATTATATATGGCTGGAAAATAAATAATATAATAATAAATAAATGACTTAATATAGCGCCGCCATCATAAGAAATATGTTCGGCAGCGCTTTACACAGAAAAGGCCTCAAGAAACAAGAAAAACTTAAGTTTTAATTTAAACGATTCTAAATTGTGGGCATGCCTAATGTCAGCTGGGAGTCTATTCCACAGTGATGGGGCCGCACCCAAGAAGGCACGGTCACCAGCGTTAGTTCTTGTTTTGGGGGCCTGAAGTAGGTTGTCACCAGACGAGCGAAGGGTACGGACGGGTTTGTAAAGAATAACCAAGTCATTTATGTATTCAGGGGCTAGACCATTTAAAGCCTTATAAACAATTAAAACAATCTTGTATTTTACACGATAAGAAATAGGTAACCAGTGCAAATCCTTTTGTATGGGGGTTATATGATGGTACTTCAAGGCACCAGTAATTAACCTGGCCGCCATGTTCTGCACACGTTGGAGGGGAGCTAATGAAGACTGCGAAATGCCGTAGAATAAAGAATTATTTAAGTCCAGCCTAGAAGTAACAAAGGCATGAACAAGTTTTTCAGTTTCGGCTCGGGTAAGTAGATTACGAATAGCCCTAATATTTTTTAAGTGAAAGTAGGACGTACTACAGACGGTATTAATATGTCGATCCATGGTAAGGGTACTATCAAATAAAACACCGATATTTCTTGCATATGGAGATGTTGGAACATTAGTGTCACCAACATTAACAGACTGAACCAAATTACTATGTTTACTATGTTTACTATTGTCTGCCATCCACTGCTTTAAAAATGTGCATAATGTAGTGAATTCTAATTTTTGGTTAGGTCAAAGAGGAGAGTATATTGTCTAAGAGAAGGGTATGTTGTCAACACACCACCTGAGGCCCTCTCTCAGCCACATTGCTGCCTTCTATCCCGGGAAAGATGTTGCACAAAAATGCGTGCGTAGAGCCCACAGGAACATTTTTGGACTATTACGAAAACCTTAGCTTCATCTGTTCATTGTGCATTAGAAAATGGTATCTAAGGCTAGCAGACACCGGTTTAGTTCCTGCTGAAGCTGTGGATTCATTATATAAAATGTGGGCATTGACATAATGCTTATTACCTGACATCCAACTGATACTATAGAGCAGTGGTTCTCAAACGCGGCCCCCGGACCCTGTCGGTGCGGCCCCTGAACTGACTTTACGTTTTGAGAAAATCATATCTAGCCAATATTTATTTCGTGTGCCGTGTTGTTGAAAATCATGTTATGTACACGGTGGCATATAGTTATGTAGTGATGCACTGCGGAGTAGTTGTATTTGTAGTCACAAAGCTTGTAGAAAAGTTACATCTCGGAAATTTAATTTGTGAAGTGAGGTGACTTTATGTACAATTGAAAAATGTATCGTGTTAAACGTGTGTTGATTGGTAACTGAAATCAAAATTTCTGCAAGTTATCTTTCGGCGGTACTTGTAAATACGAAATCAAATGTAATCAGAGTGGCATTCCCTAACAATGTGTTTCGCCATTTTATACGGGCGCGCATTTCTCACAGCTCTGTTAAATCAGGGAGGTGTTATTAGCTGGAGATCCATCGAAAACTCTTTCTTTGAACCCTACTAGTTGCCGACAGTAATCTCTTTTGTGTGTTGTTCTTGATGATTCAATAGGCTTAAGAGGTGTTAAGAACTAAGTACAAGTAGGACACGTCGTCTGCTACATCTCGATGAGCAGATCGGGAAATTAACCCCTTGCCTTAACATTGCCAGTCGCTTAAGCTGTAATTTAATTTGAGGGTTTCGACGCGTTTCGACGCTATTTACAACATACTTGTCTAGTTTCCTATAACTTGCTCAATATGGACGTGCCTTTTAAGTCATGCGAGCGAATGCGAAAATTAGTCAAAATTCGACAGCAAAGTTTAGTCTTGCACTTCTTTTGCTCATTTGCATAAATCATAAGCACTGGTTTATTGCCAGGATCATTAGGTTCCTTGGCAATAAACCGTCGTTTTGAATGTCAGAACAGTGTTTTGTACTTGACTGTCGGCAACTAGTTAGACATAAAAGCATTTTTCCAAATAATCCTTTTCGTTAGGGTAGTTGAAGGTATGAATGAGGTTGCCTAGATATTAGGCAAACGAATTCAATGCCCTTTAGTTCAATAATCCCCAGTTAAAGGATTTAGTGTCCACTCTGAGGTCAATTTAATTGGATTAACACAAATTAAAGTTTTCGATGGATCCCCATCTAATATCACCTCCCTGGTTAGCTGAAATAGAATCCTTCAATCAAGTTATTTTTCTCGACTTTTGGGAATGCGGCCCTCGAACTCACTCAGCAGACCCACTCCTCTCTCTCTCTGACCGCGTAACGCAGTAACGCAGGAAAAGCACAGAATTGTTGTGACTTCGTTCGTTTCAGAGTGCAGTTTTCGTCCGCAACATAATTAGTTTGGAAAACAACGCATGATAAACATCAGGTGCGGAAGCAAAGGGCTATGGCCCCTATCGTCTGGGAAATTCCATTTTCGTCGGGGAGTCTTAATGGGTACGATAAAGTAAGTACCTCCCCCCCCCCCCCCCCCAACGACGATCAGCCGCTGCAACGAATTTCTGTATTTTGCCCCGTGTAGGGCAGATTACTCAACAAAGACAACAATTTCTCAAAGTTGCTTCAACAGTAGACCAAATTTTCGGCTCTCTTTACACGCCAAACTGCCAAAATTCCACATTTGCCATCCTTTCGGCAACCCTGTCGACCTTGTCCCAGTGCCAGCACCACTAGGCTTCTCAGCCATTTAATAAGATCATGTGTAATATCTGTTGTTTTAAGCCAGTGAAGAACGAGCCACGCTTTACAGAACCATTATGTAGAGGTCTGAGGATCAAGAGGTTGGTCATGTTTAGTCTTGCTGTCCTCTTGAGGACGTAGCTACTTTGGGGAGAAGAACTCCCGACGTTTGGTTTCCGATTTCGCCAGAAAGTCAAGTGGATTTGGAAAAAGTGTTTTTCTGTTCTTTTCACCGCTGTTCTTTTCAGCCAGTTGAGAATGGAGCCAGGCATGGCAGACTCATGATGTATAGAGCTGAAGGTCAAGAGGTTGGTCCGTTAAGAGAAACGCCTTGTTTCACCTTTCGGCTCTTTGCCAGAGAGGCGAGGGGACTGGTTTCCGCCCTTTGTCTCTCCGTCAAAGAATCGAGGGGACGTTGGGAAAACTTCTCAGCCCTTTTCTAATTGTCCATTGGTTACGTAGCTCCTTTGGGAGGGAAGAACTCCTTCGAAAGTAACGTTTGTTTCTCGCCCTTCGGCTCTTCGCCATAGAGTCGAGGGGACTTTGGAAAAAGTTCAAAGTGGCTCTCCAGGATACTTTGGTGGCGCAGAGTGTCCCTGAAAACATTACCACCGTTAAAAGAAATTAATACCGGTAAACAAACAACAAACAGAAGCAAAAACTGAATGATGTGAAAAAGCTTTAGCCCTTTCAAAGTGCTGGAATAAATAAAGCACTTTTGCAAGTGCTAATTGTAGGTCTTCCGTTCTTTCCGTTATAGGTTATTTCTAAGTGCTACTAACAATAGCTCTTCAGGTGTTAAAATTAGGACTTCATTTCTAGAGTGAATATGAACAACCTCTCACTGATTGCAGGATTCCTAAACCATAGAGCCCGAAGTTGTAATTTGGCACTCCGTTATTATCAGTTTATCAATACGTTTCTCTCTGACTATCATTTTAGCCAATTAATGTGTCTTATAGATCATTTTACTGGAATTACGTTTTCCCGATGAATGATTCACTCAGGTTCCGTAATATCTCCAAATAGATTACTATACCTGAGTAATGTCTCCTTATTAATCATTTAACCTGAGTATTGTTTCCTTACTTACTTATTCCCTCTGAGCAATGTCTCCTAAGAAATGGTTTCACGCAGCGTGTCCCTAATTACTTAAGTTATGGCTCCCCAATTAATTATTTTACTTAAATAATGTCTACATTCCTGTTGATTTTACTTAAGTACTGTTTCCCAATTAATTATTAGTAAGACTGGAGTACTGTCTCCCATTTGATGATTTTACCTGAGTAATGTCTCCCTCAGGTCACCTCTCTTACTCTTCCGGGATGTTCTACTCCTGGATGGAACAGACAAAGATGGATGGTCTGCGTTTACATTTGTTGATTTGATACGTCCCAGTTTTAAGGAATGACCCCTAGCCTTCCGTCTGCGAGCCTTTGACGATTTACGGCGCTGAATAAAACAAAGCAAAAATAACACCAAAAATGAATAATCAATGACCATAGATTTATTAAACTTTAATCAGAGAACATAATCGGGGATGAACAGCCTTCCTTTTTCGATTATTTTCGAACCAAATATGATGGAAGGGGGACAACTGTGAGTTTCTCCTTAATTCACTGTTTACAAGGTTACACGAAGTACTTTTCTAATTCCTTATGATAATTCTCAAACTATGAGATTTGTGTTGTGTGGTTAATATGTTCCATATGCAATGAATATGTATCGTGAATATGTACCACTTATTCAGGCATATGAAACGAATTGAATTGTTTGTCGTCAGTTGAACTCTTGGGTATATTTAAAAAGGACATCTGAAATTTTTTGCTGTAAATTGGCACCACGTTCCCCTTTTAAAGGAAAATCACGAACATAAATCTGTTTCCAAGAAATTCGGATATTGAATGAATACACGTACTTTTCCCACTCACGGATTTTACCCAGGACAAATGCAGCAACTGCAATTGTTACCCTAAACCTAACCTAAACGTTATTTTGTTGCATTTTCCGTGGTTCTATGGAAATTTATAAATAACGTTTTGATTAGTCCTGGGAAATAGCCGTCGCGTCCTGCTCTTGTACCTGAACTCCTGCGAGGGCTGTCAGAGAGCGATGCTTAGATTTTCTCTTTGGCTTCTTATTGGCCATCACAAACCCTTCGAAGGAACTCGAATCCGACACTTCCAGAAGCATATCTAGCGAGAAAATGAGATATCGACATAGTTTCTGACATGTGAATTGAACATTGTTTTAACGTTTTTTTATCTTTTGTAACTTTGATTACATTTCTCTTTTGCTATATGAGAAGCTTAGTAAAGTGATGAGAACATATATTGATCAAAAATGCACGCACACACACACACACACACACATATATATATATATATATATATATATATATATATATATATATATATATATATATATATATATATATATATATATATACATTCTCTTAGAAATGACGTTCTCTAAACGAGTACAAGAAGTCACAGTTAGTTGGCAAACATGATTTACGGGGAGTACGTAAAAGCCCCTACATTGACCAATGTGTGCGTGAAGTAAGCACGTGAATAGTTTTCTCCTACATATGGCTGTTGCAAAAGAGACAGGTTCACATTTGCCTAATTTTGAAACTTAGCCACAGTGGAGGGAATCATGGCATCCTCAAAACCGCTTTCTCAGAACTTTTCTGAAATCTGTCCTGTAATATATTTTTTAGACAGTTTACTCGTCATGAATCTTTTGGAGCAATAGCACGCATGCTTCCACTTTTTTCTTACCATTTTAAGCATACATTCAGTTTAATGGGTGACTTTTACACAGGTTCAGACAAGTTCTATCACCACATGGAAAAAAAAATTGACAAATTATGCAGGGTACCCTTAAAGCTCAAAAATGTTGAGTGGCGTTGTGCTTGAGAATATCCTCCTAACTTTTAAAACGATTGCATTTCCATAAGAACTTAGTTTTTCTTATTTAACATATTGTTAGCTACTAAGAGTAAGTGCATTAAGCTGTTATGGTCCATTGATTGTCCTGAGAAATTGTTCCTTGGATGTTCCTTAGTATATGGACAAAATATATTTCGTAAATCCCCCCATGCGCAATAAAAAATGTCAGCCTGTGACTTCTGTGGATTAAAATTTTTCAAGCTCTTTCACCTGATCTCCGTATATATGAAGATTTTATCTAGGAACTGCAGTCTAATATAAAGGTTTAGTATTTTTTTATTTTGGAATTATGACTAGTGACTTGACTTGACTTGAGCAAAAATGGCTTGTGACTTGAATTGACTTGGGCAAAAATGACTTGAGACTTGACTCGAAGGTAGATGACTTGGGACTTGACTTGAGAAAATATAACTTGGACACAATTCTGCGAGTCACTGAGCACCTGAGGTCCATTAAACAGAACCTCCCATGGTTTCCTATAGCCACACACTTTAATCCTTCGTCAGCATGCTCAGTCCGTGACTTGATAGTTTTGGAGGCCAGCTCGTGTCGAGGTTCCGATCATGATCGCGTGGCTGCCGAAAACCGTCTCATCATGAAACTCGGAACCGTCTCCCCACATGGTCCGAACGTTAGATTTGAACTTCTACAAGTCAGCCATTCCTGCCGTTTTGTTACCTGTGTTAACCACTTCACACAGTCTGTTTTCCCAGCCGAATTGTTGGTGCCCAATTTTGTGTGTGTTTTCTAATTTGTACGTTTGGCCGTGTCAACATTCAGTTGCATTTTGCCACCTGATGTAGGGTTTAAACCCGAAACGTTGTGGACTTTTTCACAAACCTATAGCACTATTTACTCCCTTTTTTGACATAAACATATATATATATATATATATATATATATATATATATATATATATATATATATATATATATAAATATACCTTGTAATACAGGCCTAAACTCCTTTACCTTTTGGGCATGTCTCAGCAGGCACATCCAGACAACTATTGAATATTTGAAATGTTATTTTAAAGATAGTCATGATATACATGTGTGGAACATTTTTGAACCAAACTCGACAGGTGAATCAAAATCCAAAATGTCTTACGACCAAGAGAACAACATTTTCTACGACCATATGTGACCTATAGAGGGGAAAGGATTATCTTAAACAGTAATCGCATAAGTGACCTATATTCATATAATGCATTGATGAGTATAACATTACTTACAGTAGCGTAGCCAGGATTTTGCCATGGAAGGGCGATGGGTAGGGGGTCTAATTCATGGAGGGATTCTGGGTAATGACTTGGCCAGAATCTTACCTTGTGCTATGCATATTTCACTGTGGGGATATCCAGTGGAAAGGGGTCGTAGGGTTTCTGAGATTTAATCTGGGTCTAGCCCCCAATACTCCCTCCCTGTAACTACTCCATTGAATATACTTACCATCCTCTTCGTTCTCTTTCTCGATTTTTTCTGAAGCTGATTGATTCTGTCGATTTATTTTCAGTCGGGGTGGAGTCAGTATTGTCTTCCCCCCTGATAACTGAACTAAGTTGTGCCGTACAGGGGAGGCCAGTGGGCTTATTGGGATTGGCACTCGTTTACTTCTTCCTGGACTAACGTTTAACGGTTTACGTTTATGGCCCGTTTTTTGTTTTTGGATGGCCATCCGTTCCACTGGTGGTCTGTAGAAATTATTTAGAAAAAAGGAAACTCCGTAACTATACACACACGCTTTGTGACATCACATTGCAACTCTTATAATACCGTGCAGTTAATATTAAACGTGCTATGTTTAACATTTGACTCATCTCATCACTTCAATATTTTGAGCACACGTCATTTTTTCAATTTTCTCAAAGAATGTAATCACGGGGTGAGAATGTGGTTCACTGAAAATTCTCCATAACTTTGCCGCGACTACAACAAAAGATTTGCCACCGGTTGGCTTGTAACACACCTCAACCATGCAGTAAGTCGTTACAACGTACAGTGAACATGCAAACTGTTATCCACCATTAGGTTTAGTTCACTTGTTGCAAGATTAATTCGTTTCTCATCCCTTACCAGAATATATTGAAAGTACAAAGTACTACTATTTGTCATTGTTAGAACCTTGAATAGACATTAATAAAATATCACTCAATATGGTGCGTTGAAGACCATATAAAGGCTCTTCTAATCCTATGAAGAACTGTTTCCAATTACTAATAGTGTGCATTTTGTTGCATCCTGAACATTACATATATAGTACCAATAGAGGACAAAAATCCTCATCCTCAGCCCTGCACTAATTTTGCTTTTATGGTTTTGTATATTGAATGTGTATAAAAGGTCTAGTGACATGCCACCACAAAAGGCTGTTTCACTTGTCAATTAAAGAATTGAGTCCTCCAATGAAAGAACCGTTGGAATTATTTCAATATCTTTTATGGTTCTCAAAATACACATCTTCAAAGTCTGATGATTTCTGAAGTAACTCATTGCCGACGCAAAAAATAATGATGTGGAGTGTTGCTCAGTATTAAGATTTCTTTGTTAACCCTATATAAATTACCTCTTAATTACTGATCAGATATAGTTAGTTTGGTGACTAACATCGATATTTCCCAAGGAAACAATTATAACTTTCATAATAAATCCCTCAGGAGATAACAATGCTACCAGTGTCTTTGAAATTAAGATTGAAAAACAAAGGCTAACATTAGCTATATATGGTCTGTCCGTCTTTCGATGTCACATATTTGCATATTTAGCTCATGTTTATTCATTCATAATACAAGGTTGAAATAGAAATTACTATGTAAAATGGTCAATATTTGATGGATTTTAATGGGAACTGTGGATATTTTCTGGATATTTAATGCTTTTTATATCAGATATCCAGCTATGTAATTTTCATGTCACCAGGCCTTTAAGGGACCACAGTGGAAATATGTCTACTGGTCAGACTTTGCTGTGTCATCCTAACACTTTTGCTTTAGTTGTACTACTTTTCATTGTAGTACTATTGTACGTTGTGCTATTTTTCATTGTAGCTTTCTATCTTTTGCACAATTTTTATGTCTTGTATTTGACTTTCATCATGCTTGTGCTGTCTTTTTTACATATTTTAAATGAAAATAACTCAAATCAAATAAAAATCAAGTTCCTTCCCACACCACACACAGTTTTCTGGATAGAGAAAATGATTACCTAAGATTGTGTTCGTTATATTGTTTCTAATTCTTGCTTTAAGTAGTACTTAAAAGAATTTGGACTATATTTCTGTAATGTAAAGTACATGATAAGCTAAGCTCATACTAACTGTCAACGCCTTCAAAGTTTGAAAACAGCAAACATGGTCATCTGGTCATGGCAAGATGACAACATCACATGCTTCAGAAAACCCCACTTTCAGTATTAACTATAACTTTGATGTACCAACCGTGCACACATATTTTGGTACGTCAAGGATCCGAAGACGTTGCTATGTTTGTAAAACGACGGAAACCATTAATTTGTCTGACTTCTGGCCTCTGTCAATTTGTTCATTTCCTATTTGTATCTTGTCAGTTATAAGAGCACCCACTCCGATGGGTGTGACGGATTCTTTACAATCAAAAGTCGTTACCTCACTTCCCTTCGTTTCTTTCATATGCTCTGCTGCCAAGGCCAAAGAAGGATTTCCATGAAAACAACATTGCTTATTGTGATGGTCCTAAATAATGTAGACGTTGACTTTGTATACGAACGAGGATGTCTCCAACAATGGATGTCTCCAACAATGCAGATTTCACCAGATTTTTCAGGATTCAGGGGGAATTTCATCATTTAAAAGCAACTATATTTTCACCTCGCGTGTTTACTTTGTCCTCCTTCCAAAACCCAATTTCATCTTAATCAAACTACTTACATGACAATTCTCTCCCAGTACCCAACACCTATTTCACACTCTCTTTCTGTGGAAATATCATTGCTTTCAGTAAATATACGTAAATCTGTTGAACTTGATTCAGCTCAACTGATTTCAGTTTTAGTATTTGAAAGTGAAGTTTCATTTGATCGGTACGGTATACTAGTCTTTCCCATTAAGTTGTTAATAATTTAAGAATTAATTATAAGACTTACCCGCCGTAATGTCCACGTTTCAGCAACGGAGTGTCTCTCAATGGAAGATTGAAAGTAGCAAATTTTCTAGTTGGTTGTGGAGTGTAGTACCGAAGCTTTGACTGAATAATGTCTTCATTGCTACGAGGGTCGGTGGAGCCATTCTTTACCCAGTCTGTTTGAGATAATTCAGAATCGGATGGAAATCGTTCTTAATGTAAAACAATTTTCAATTCGTGTATAAAGACATATTGACTGCGTGACAAAATTAGATTGAAACCAATTACTTGACGCACCACAATAATACAGAAAAAATACCAATAGGGGAGGGGACAAAACCTGAAAAGAGGAAGTCGGGCATTCTTTAAAATTAATTTTATGCTTTCCAGCGTTGAAAGGACTTGAGAAGAGAGTTAAGCTGTAAACAAAGAAAGGTGAATATTGTGGAACCAGATAATCCATTCAATCGAAACGAACAAACATCTTGTATTTTGCCTCCCTCCGGCCAACCAACCTTCTGTTCAGCCATTTAAAACAATTTGATTCAGAACTTTAGAATTTGAAACTTATTTAAGAATTTAAATATATATACCAAAAGAGGAGAAAAAATATTTGAAGAATGTTCTTATTTCTCAACACTGTTTCAAGAGTGTAGGAACAAATCATGAGGTGACGACATATGTCATGTCATCTTCAACTTCCTGGGGAAATAACACACTTTGGTACAAACACAATTATGTCATGCAAAACAGGGGACAACTGTCAATTAAACAAAACAGCTAAAGACGCTTCCGCAGAACAACGAAATGACAAGCCAATTCCACCGAAAGTGCTTGGTCTGCGGTCTTTTGGTCTTTCTCGTTATTACTAACATTAGAATCAACTTCTCCAAAGAGCATATTGTAAGCGTTTGGTAAACTAAATTTAAAACAACTTCCCCATGTCAGACAGGGCAACTCATTCTTTTGTCATATGAATGGGCATAAAAAGGGAATAAATAAATGCGACGTCGTAAGTAAGTAAAATTATTTCCTCATTCTTTGGTTGGGAAGGGGTGAGGAAAGGAAACTTTGCTAATATTACACATGCGAGAATTTCTTAAATGACTGTGCACGTTTTGCTGAGTAAATATAGTAGCTTTTATTAAAGATCAAACCCTACCATCTACTAAAAACGTCTTAATTTGTATATTTAAGTTTTTGATATGATGACGGCGTTGTGTTATATTTATTATTGGTATGATCATGATTCCGTTTCAAATAAGGATTTTTAACATTACTAATATAATACACAACTTTGGTTAGGGCTGTTGTTACTTTATGAAACTTTACAATCACACAGTAATCCAAAGCTTACAAGTACCTTTATTTTATGGAAAAATGAAAAGACGATTTTACAACATAAGCTATTTCTTCCTCATTTTTCGCCATCTTTCTGGGATGCTTTGTGTTGTTTCCTTGTAAAATGTGGATCCGAATTTTGGTTTAATTTCTTGGAAGTACACCAATCAGTTCGACTTTTGATATCAGTTAATGCATTGGGGTTATGTGACTTAATTTTAGAGACTTTAGCCTCCTTTACATACCCTCCACTCTCCTTATGTTTTACTAGGTAAATAATAAGTCTTCGTTACCTGCTTAAGAGTTGTTTAGAATTGTTTCTTTCTCAATAACATATTTGATATAATGCTTTGCTAGGTAAGTCTGGCATTACATTTACATTTTTAAGCTGTGGGAACTGGTATCCAGGAACTGATTCCCAATGAAAGACAAGCAGTTTGTACAGCACCTAAATTGCAAAGTACCCCATGACCTGTCACATGTATCCATCCACCTGAAAGTAGACGGCAAGGAAACAAATCTTCTTAATGGGTACAATAGAACTCCCTATTCAGGGTTTCCAACCAGGAATTCTAAAATCAGAACTTCAACACCTAAACTACTTGTTTGCTACACTCTAGAAATCACGCTTTAGCTAATTAAAGTTCTTCCGCTATATGGCCAGGAAAATCCCTATTTTTGAAAGTGTATGAGGGCATTTAACTTGAAACTTGAATTTTCGAAACGGGTAGAAGAATCCCCCTTTCTTCCCTCAAGATTCAAAACTTGTAAGTTAACAACGCCTGGGTCCTACATGTTTGAATTTATTAAGGGTACTACGAAATTTTTATGGAAAGTTAATTTGAAAATGTAATCTCATGTTAGAGCTTCAGGTCGTAAAAATGGGTGAAGAAAATTGAGTATAGTGCCCCTTTCAAAAAGTTGACGCAAAATTCATCCCCCTCCCCTCCACACTCTACTGCCGAGCTAGATTACTGTCCATCACTATAATTAATCGGTTAATATAAAATCTGCAATTCTCCCTCACCTGTGATGTTTTGTGATTTTACGTGGTAAGAGAATCCATTCGCCGTGGTAACAGGTGCTGGATTCGGTCTGTTGACAACATGGACGAGGGTTGCAGATTTTCTCCGGATGTGTCTGGCATGGGGAGGCCGTAGGGCTTTCCTTTCAGGGGGACGTTTATCCCCTGTGTTATTTTCCCCTGTCAGACCTTTCTTGGGGAAAGCATTTGGAAGCACTGAATCATCTGGAGAGCAGGAAGAAGCTAATTTGCCGTGGCAGTCATTAGCACCCAAAAACTTGCTGTGTCCAATTGTCTGGGGATAGGGTCTGACTCCATTTGTTGTAAGATTGGTTGATTTTAAATTATCCTTAATAGTAGGCAATGATGATTGGTTTTCTGCTGCCTGTGTAGTGGAATTAATGGAGTGTCTGTTTGCTGGAACTGGTGCTTGGACTTTCTTATCGCTTTTATGATTTTTAGAACCAGATTTGAATTCATTTTCAAAAGGTGATGGCTTGACCGAAGGCGTTCCAGGGAGGGATAAATTGGTGGACGTTGTCAATGGTGTATCTAGACAGAGCCCAGTTGACGGTGTACCCGATTTCGATTTTGTATAGGGTGTTCCTGACCAGCTGTGGATACCACTATCAATAGCGACCTTTACACTTTGTTTAGGAATTTCAAGCTTCAGTCCATGGGGTTTCTTGGGTGGTTTTGGTGGTTTCGCGTAGGACTTTCTCCCCATCTGAGGTGAGTGAAACCTATGTACAGATTTAGCTTGGCCATTGATGAGAGAATCTTTGTACTCTTCTGAATCATGAAGTTTGGACAAACTATTAGAACGCGTCAGAGGAACTGAAAATGCAAAAGATAGAATAGAGGATGTTAATTTCTTGTGACATTTTTAGGTAATTAAAAATCCATCATTCTTGGGCTGAAAAGATCCTTTAACACATTGCAAACTTAAAAGGTCAAACAAAGTTACCCCTGTTAATTTACATACCTAGTAATGCTTAGATGTGAGTGGTTTATTTATGACCGTGTGATTAATTAATGATTTGTTGAATTTATGCAAGATTAACCATTCATTTCCCTGACACTGCGGAAAGTTTACGTCATTTTGAGTACCCCACTTCATGGGGTAGTTTTCGGATTAATCCTCGTGTGTCTTAACCTTATCTCTACTACCTTGCTGATAAGAGCCGAGTTTCTGATAAAAAGGAGAGCCCGTTATTGAAGCGGTCAATCAAAGACGTCCGCTGTATTAGGTGACTGACTAATGAGTGCAAGTTGGTGTTAGTTTGCATGACATATGTAAAATGCATCGACAGACTGGACGGCAGTAGGGTTAGCCAGGTGCCATTAGCGGTCCGAATTGTAAAAGCCCTGTTACATATTATTGGTCACCGCTTGTAGACTTGACTGCATTCAGAAACATTAAGCCTATTTACTTTTGAGTCTGTTGTTTCATTGTTTCGGCCATCCTTTGGAAAAGGCACTTACATCAAGTGACTTCTCTGTCACCCAGTTCTCTCTCGACACTACTGGGCGTAGGCCTGCATTAACAAAGCTAGTTGTACTTATATACTGTGTGATATAACACACATAGGCTATGACGTGTACAATAACGCAATTCCTTGCAATGGATAAGTGTGAATTAAGTTGATGGTGCAGGGTCAACACGCCGCTAATTTCACCTTCTTTCTTCAACCAGTATTTAGACAGAAACAAGAGGCAAGGGAGAAGACGTCATTAACCGTCCCCATCCTGTCAACGCAAGTGTAACAACATTTTTCGTCAATTTCCCAAACGGTGGGGAGATGGTGAAACCATGGAAGTACTACCTCCGAGGTAGTACTTCCATGGTGAAACTCGGGGGAAGCGTAAACTGGCTCAATCGGGACACAGCAAACCCTTTTCATTTCTCCACCATGTCCCTCAGAACCAAAGCAGACACCATTCACGGACAAACAGTCCTTGGAAGCCACTATTGGTTCTACCGAAATCTGGAGGATTGATCTTGAGCTTCATCTACCGAATAAGGGTTGCACCAAGAGCAAGGGACTCGCCATAGGGAAAAAATGCTCCATCTTCCTTCGGGTAATTGGTATGGTATTCAAGTTTTCTTTCCTTTCTCATTTCCAACGCCACACATCCTCCTTGTCTAGGTGTTGGTCTAATTTCTAGTCCCACTGAGTTACAGATCCCCCTCCCCCACCCTCTAGGCACATCCTCAGAAGCGCAAACTCAGATTCACGGTTCAGAGGAAATCAGCTGAGTAATCGTTCTCAGCACACTTTACTTCCCATCAGAAAACCACAAGAAAAATTCACAATGAAAACTCGGATTTTATCAGTCTTTGATATCAGGTTTAATTCACTGCACTTATAATTGTGTGAGAACTTGCCTTACGGTCACTTTCCACATGTTCCACGGGTATTAACTATTCTGTACGTAAGTTTGCGTGCAGTTGCGTAGTATGAGTAGGGAGTTGTCTAATGACAACTCCCTGGTATGAGCAGAGAGGTGACATTAGAGTCTAATATCACCTCAGTGGTATGAGATATCTGCATGTAGGTCTATAGTCAGTTAGAAAGCAGTTATCTCAGATAACAGAATAAATTCAACTTTCTCTGCGTATGAAGGCTGAAAGGCAGATCAAAGCGTGGTCATATTTCGACGTAAAGTTGCGAAAACATCATGCCTACATTTGTATCACTCGTATCTCTGTAATTGCATGCGATGAAGGCAGAAATGATTATAAGAGCACACTGCCTCCGCCTTCTACGAAAATTTGGTCACTGTGTTTGTGCTTCAACGAAAATGTTTTTTAGTACATAAAAAGTAGGGCTAGAAAAAATGACACAACAGGATGAACCAGATACGCTACATCTAAAATCCCATTTCGCTTAACCCCTTGATGTAGTTCTCATTTACTTCTGTCGAAATCTTTACAAATATTTATGATGGGCACCATGATATCGACAGTTGAAACTTGAGGAACTATGCCTACCAGTTTTACTCAATTCCACTAAATGGATAGCCATGACGCCTACCAAAAGACAAGTTAACACAAATGTTAAGGTCATCATTTCATGCAATATCAATTGGTAGGTATAATATTCAATAATGATGAAATCATAAGCGAATGGGATGACATGTAAGTTTTCCAAAAGGGCGGAGGCGATTTTCCTTCAATGGGCTAAGTTTAAAAATGACATGGATTTCGCTTTGAAAATGAAGTGAGAGTATCCTGTCAGCCATCATTTCAAGTTGGCTATGATGAGAGTATTAACTATAATCGATTATGATAATTTCAGTATGTCAACCATGGTATGACATGAAAGTGAGATTCTACTAAAGAGTTATTGCTCGTAGTCTTTATTATTGATTTCGCACGTGAACATGATTAAAGCATAATTAAATCAATCCCAAGTACTGGCGATGACCTTTACGAACAAGGGAAAGAAAAAAGAAGAAATAAATATTATAAATTTTATTAAATAAATATTTAATAAATTCCTATAAATATTTTGATTAAATAGATATTTATTTTTATATTTTTATTACTATAGGAAGTTTATTATCATCAGGTCTAAGGTTTTGCGGATAATGAATTGAGTAACTTGCCCTTTAGCGAGGTCGCCCTACAGCCTTACAAACACTCTTTGATCAAGTAGGTTGTCAGTAAAAGTATTGTTTCATTAAGTACAAATTTTATTTATATAAATATTTATATATACACAGTGGCGGATCCAGGATTTGGCAGAAGGGGGGCCCAGGTCATAGTGGTTTGTATAAAAGTCTGATCTGGGGGAGGGAACTAAGGGGGAGGCGGTGCACTAAGGGTGGTGGCAGGGTATTTTGATAGGGGTTAAAGTATGTAATGAGTGATCAAGGTCCTGGGGGAGGGGACACCCCCCTTTAAGAAAATTTTTGTTAAGTTAAGATTGCTCGAATGCAAAATGGTGATATCTTTGGTATAATTTTTGAACTGATCATACATGGCTGAAAAGTGTTCATAATTCAGTCAATTTTAATTTTTGATTGGGTGGAAGATGCTTTTCTGGGGAGGGGTCTAAGGGGAGGGGTGTCCCCTTCCCTATTAGAAAATTTTTGTTAATTTAAGATTGCTCAGATGCAAAATGGTGATGTTTTAGTATATTTTTGAAACTGATCATATATGGCTGGAAAATGCTCATAATTTAGTGAAATTTAAATTTTTGGTTGGGTGAAACATGCTTCTCTGGGGAGGGGTCTAAGGGGAGGGGTGTCCCCTCCCTTTTAAGGAAATTTTTGTTAATTTAAGATTGCTCAGATGCAAAATGGTGATGCCTTTAGTATATTTTTGAAACTGGTCATATATGGCTGGAAAATGCTCATAATTTCGTGAAATTTAAATTTTGGTTGGATGAAAGAGGAGAGCAGCCTTTTTGTCCACATATTAGGATGGCAGTTTCCCGAATTGAAGTCTTGTTCTTCCTTATATTACCCTAAATTCGAAGTACATTTCATCAAAGTAAATTACAAAGCTTAAAGAAGACGCTAATGTTGCAGCAAGCTAAGTTAAAAGCCTGAGGTTGTTGAAAATATTCCTCTAAATATTAAAGAATTCTGAAATTCCCTTGAAAGTAGAAGCAGTGTTCCCAATGCTGTGGGCCCGGCCGGTAATAGACTGAAGTTAGCAATCCAATACAGCGCTCATGGGTAACCCCTTGCAATGCCCGGAAATAGTTACTGTGACCAATATAAGCCAAAATGTTATCAGCCAGAGGTCAGAAACAGAATTATTAATATAAGACTTATTTTCTGAGGTAGAAATTTAAATCATTTCACTCTGACACATCACAAAGGCCCGTTTAACTGGAATAGGGTATAGTCATTTGTTTTATGAAGTTGAAAAAAACTTCAAAAAATTTTGGAAGGGGGGCCCGGGCCCCCTGGGCCCCCACCAAATCCGCCCCTGTATATACATATATATATATATATATATATATATATATATATATATATATATATATAGGTAAAAATGAAGTAGTAAATAGTGCTAAAAGTTTGTGAAAAATTCCACGACGTTTCGGGTTTAAACCCTTCATCAGGTGGCAAAAAATGCAACTGATCGTTGACACGGCCAAACGTACAATTTAAAAAATACACAATAAAATTGGGCACGGTAAACCTCGGCTAGGAAAACTGACAGTGTTAAGTGGTTACCACAAGTCAAAAAAATTAAGTACAAATTTTATTTATATATATATATATATATATAGGTAAAAATGAAGTAGTAAATAGTGCTAAAAGTTTGTGAAAAATTCCACGACGTTTCGGGTTTAAACCCTTCATCAGGTGGCAAAAATGCAACTGATCGTTGACACGGCCAAACGTACAATTTAAAAAATACACAATAAAATTGGGCACGGTAAACCTCGGCTAGGAAAACTGACAGTGTTAAACCTGCTAGCACAAAATGTTTTAAAAACGTGCCAGGAATTGCTGCGTTATAACAGTTCAAGTCTAACGTTCAGACCATGTGGGGACAAGGTTCCAAGTTTCATGATTAGGCGGTTTTCGGCAGCTAGGCGGTCATGATCGGAACCTCGACACGAGATGGCCGCCGAAACCATCAAGTCACGGATCGAGCATGTTGACGGGGGATTGAAGTGTGTGGCTACCGAGAACCCTGGGAGGTTCTGTTTGATTGACCTCAGGTGCTCGGTGACTCGGTCAGCAAGACGACGTTTTGTTTCTCCCACGTACAGTATATGACAGCGTTTACATACGAGAACGTATGTAATGTACTTCAGCCAATGTTGTTTACGTTCTCGTAGACTTCAACTGTTATAACGCAGCAATTCCTGCATTTTTTTGACTTGTGGTAACCACTTAACACTGTCTGTTTTCCTAGCCGAGGTTTACCGTTCCCAATTTTATTGTGTATTTTTTAAATTGTACGTTTGGCCGTGTCAACGATCAGTTGCATTTTTGCCTCCTGATGAAGGGTTTAAACCCGAAACGTCGTGGAATTTTTCACAAACTTTTAGCACTATTTACTACTTCATTTTTACCTACCTACTTCATAAGTGCTACGCAGTACTTTGACCTTATATATATATATATATATATATATATATATATATATATATATATATATATATATATATATAAATATAGGTCGAAAATAAAGTAACCAGATTCGATCATAAGTAAATCAATCCCAAGTACGGCGATAGCCTTAATGAACAAGGGAAACTGTTATAAATATTACTTAATAAATATTTAATGAATACTTATAAATATTTTATTTTATCAGATATTTATTTCTATGTTTTTATCACTGCAGGAAGTTTGTTATTATCAGGTTTTGCCGATAATGACTTGAATAACTTGCCCTCTAGTGAGGTCGCTCTACAGCCTTACAAACTTTCTTTGATCAAGTAGGTTGTCAGTAAAAGTATTGCTTTATTAAGTACAAGTTTTACATTACGTCAGGTCCCTGATTAAGTATTTTGTTACCCCCAATAGAGTTTTAGGCACTAACGTACCTTCGGAAATGTGCTACAGATGAAAACTGTGCATCTGCTGTTTAAAAGCGACTTTTTCCACTGCGACGTAAACTGAAAAAAAAAACCGATCTTGGTCTGGGACAAAGAGCGTTAATGACAAAAATGTCTTTCACCGGAAAATTATAAAGAGGTCTGGATTTGTCTTTGTACATACATCACTCATGAAAAATGAACACTTCTAGAATCATCCCAAGAAATAAAGAGGTAGTTTTTTACATTAAAGTATTAGGATGGTAGTAATCCATCACACTCACCCCCCGCCTGCACACACATACAGGTTTTAATATCTCAACATTGTGAGCAGGGGGTGTTAGGAAGAAGACTCATCTTTCTATAGACATTTTAAAGGAATGTTTGTTCCCCCTTAATCTTGCTCTTTCACTCCAGATGTCAATCACAATACGGTTATCAACTGGGAGCAGTAAATTATTCTCAAAATGGCGATTTAAAGAACCACTCCTTGTCTTAACCTCGTCCACTTTTCATTGCCAGTCGAAATACAAAAAAGTAAAATTTGATGATTTCTTCTTCTCTCATAATAAATTTCATTTCAAGAATTTTCTCAACTAACACTTAGAGTTTACTCCTTAGTGATGTGGAAATGTGACAAAATTGAAAAAAAAAATGCTAAAGGGTTCAAGATTATTTTCAGCATAAGACACCAATACCTTGTATCTTCATATGAAACCTCGTATCCCCTCATTGCGGTATTATTCCATTAAAGTCCTCTTAAAGTCTCTCTGGATTTTCCGTTTTGTTAGGACATCTCAAGCTAACGTTACCAATAGTAACCTTACAATCGTATTTGCCTATTTTAAACGTTTTTTTTTATCAATTTTGAAATTCTCCCGAAAAGTCAAGAACAGACACCTTTTGTCTCGCATCTGTATTTTTCACATCACATCTTCTTATGTATGTCATTGTTACTTGCAATAAGTCTTTTGTTTTCTGACATTTAGAATTACTTCTATTAACTTACAAATGGATCATACTTTTAAATGGAAGTTTTATCATTTTCCGATGTTTTTCTTTAATGCTCCTATGACGTTTTTAAAACGCCCACGCCCCTCATTCACTTTTTATCGCATGTTTTCTACAAAACATTAAACAAACATCTTGATCTTGCATCTGTGTATGTCATGTCGCATCCCTTATGTACCCCTTCCGACCACTTGTCTGTTCTTTGGTGTCTTTATGTTTTATCAGGATTTCATCACGAGGTTATTAAAGTCTGTGGAAATGGAAGTCTGTATTTTGATGTTCTCATTATTGTATCTAACTGATAAAAGTCTGTTATACATTGCTGATAAAAAATTAAATATTACAATCTTTAATCTTGCTTGCATCTGTTAATGTCACCTCGCATCCTCTTATGAACACGTTCAGACTTTCCATCTGTAGCAAATGAAAGCATGGGTGTCTTACAATTTCTTGATGTAAAGACTAATAATAACCATTTCAAGATAATATCCTTATGAATAAAGCGTCAGTAAAACTTGGGTTAATATCTCCCGATCGTATCTAAATTCGTTTACACAAATTTAATTGATTATAAAAAAAGGGCAATCACGCAAACTCAGGCACTCTTAATTTCGCATCTGTAAATGGAACTCTGCATCTGCGAAGCACGCCGAAGAAATGTCATTTGAAGGCACTTTACTAATCTTTACTGAATCTTCGCATTACATGGTGAAGTTATTCACTCCTTCAATTTTAAACCCAAACCCAAATTTCGCATAGTTTTCCATAGGCAGATGAGTTTGGATCATGTGAAAAGACATGCTTTTCAATGCATGCCACATTGTGCAACCAGTGAGGTGTAACCACACGAGAGGCGTCTTAACAAGGTTTTCAGTGTTTGATCCCCGGTGACCGTAGATGACCTTTCCCCCATCAAAACATTAGGATTTATCTTCTCACTATAACGCATCCATATACTAAGTGTGAAATCTCTCCAAGCTTCCTAACTGGAGATATCGTGTTAACAGAGTTTTCAGTGTTTGATCCCTGGTGGCCCCCTATGACCTTTGACCTCCACCAATAACATTAGAGTTTATTATCTCACTGTAACGCATCCACATATTAAGTATGAAATCTACCCAAGCTTCCTGCCTTGAGATATCGTATTAACAACCTTTCAGTGTTTGATTCTGGTGGCCCTAGAGCACCTTTCAAATCCACCAAAAACAAAAGGGTTTATCTTCTCACTATAACGCATCATCGTACCAAGTATGAAATCTATCCAAGCTTCCTACCTGTAGATATTATGTTAGCAAGTTTTTCAGCTTTTTACCCCCGTGACCCCAGATGACCTCTGAACTCCACCAAAAACAATAGGGTTTATCTTCTTAGCGTAATGCATTCACGTACTAAGTATGAAATCTATCAAAGCTTCCTGTTTCGAGATATCGTGTTAACGAGGGTTTCAGCTTTTGACCCCCGGTGACTACAGATGACCTTTGACCTCCACCAAAAACAACAGATTTAATATTCTGACCATAACACATCCACATACCAAGTATAAACTCTATCCAAGCTTCTTAACTTGAAATATCGTGTTGAAAAGGCTTTCAGTGTTTGACCCCTGGTGAACCCAGATGACCTTTGACCTCCACCAAAAACATTAGGGTTCATTTTCTTACCATAATGCATTTACATACTAAGTATGAAATTTACCCAAGCTTCCTATCTAGAGATATCATGTAACAAGGTTTCAGTCTTTGAACCCCGGTGATCCCACATGACCTTTGACCTCCACCAAAAGCAATAGGGTTATTTCTCTCAACATGAGATATCTATGTACCAAGTCTGAGAACTGTCAGAGTCTCCCTTCTAGAAATATCGTGTTAACGAGCAAAGTGTCACAAACACACACACATACACCACACACATACGCACACACATACACACGGCATCATGAATGCATAGGTTTCTCTTATCATAGAAACCAATAATAAGTTATAAGGTGTGGGTGACCCCAAGCTTCGAATTCTTTAAGTTCATTTACCCTTGAAAAGCTCTCCGCTCTGAACATGTCATTTTAGTTTCGTTTATCTATCTTTAGTTTCGATCACCTCTCTCTGGCAGCTTGGCCCAGTTTGTGTTTGTAATTCATCATTATTGTTTACATGATTGACAACCTTACGTGATACCTTCGTATGAACTTTGTCAAAAAGCAAACAAAAACTTCGGAGAGGCGGGTTTGGCCAAAAGTCGTCGTTGAGAATGCAACAAAATAAAGGTGTAACTTTTTAAGTCCAAAAAGGCTGTGTTTTCTCTTTTCTATGCTTGCATCTCTGCTTTTTAACATTCGGAAACCCATGTCGCAGGGACGGCAGGACACCCCCCAAGCCAACCTCGTAACAGAGGCGTCTCAACAACAGTTTGTAGGAACGTTAAACTTGACTGGAAGTGGCAGGAAATTACCTTTCACAGTCGTATTTTTAATAAACCAAAAATACCATTGTTTTGAGTTGTTTGAGTTTGATTTTAATCCAGCGATTTTCAGTTCCCCGCGTCGGGGTTTTGTTACAGCCTAGTGATGCTATTAATATGTTGCAATGATACACGTCCAGAAAGGGTGTCCTGTAAACCGTGCGGCCACTCAAAAAGGGAAAATGCAGTGGCCCCAATTTAAATTAGTGTACCCCGTCATCCTAATTCAGCAATGGCTACTATCAATCGTGACACAATATTTTTGTTACATATTTGTTAAATTCATGCAGAATAGCTCCTTTGTTTACCTTCAGTATTCAATGTTTTTTATACAGAAATATAATGAAAACTACAAGTTTGTGAGCGAAATAAGAAATTTTTAAGATTTAGTAAATCTTTGAATATTAACTTGAGAGACTGCTTTCTCCCTTTAATGTCACTAGACTGCATGACTTTATGCCTGTTCGACAATTTTGGACAATTCCGGGCCGAATCGGCTCCCCTATCTCATAAAACTGATATTGTCGCCCTTGTACCTCGGGTTGCGCGGTGTAGGTTGGGATCATCATTACATCGGCAAGTGTCAGTTTTCTATACAATTTGGTAATCCTGAACAAACTTCAGTAGCCTACAATTGCGAATAAGCTTCTTAGACACTGCAATTGTGAGTACGCCTTCTATAGTCAAAAATATCTTTGCCGTGCACATAATTTTATTTCATTAATTAGTACGAAATCTCATCAGTGCCATTGAAATAACAATTATTTATTTGTTATTACAATTATTAATTTGTAATTACGAATAAAATAGCAGGCATTAGTTCCTCACACTTAAAACTTTTCGAGCAATTTTAAATTTTCTTGAGACAGGAGTTCACAAGGGGAAATTGCCATCGGGGAAGCGGCGCAACCAAGACTCCAAGTCATGGCCTCCACACCCTCCCAATACCCCCACTTGCCCCCAGTTCGTTTCCGTGCAAAGTTCGTGGGTCAGCACGAGACGCATGAGGGCACAATCTATTTTTGTCACTTTCTATCACTAACAATTTGGAAACTATCAAAACTTTCTCAAATCCTGCCCAAACTCTCAAACTTTTTGTACGCACCGCGCGCTGAATTTAAACCTCACCTCATGGCTACGCTAATTATTATCATGTAATACCGTCTAAGTCTAAAGGGTATTTAAATTATTCGTCTGTGACGGTCTTACAATAAGGCTGACTGCTCGCGTGCACATGACTTATTAAGGAGGAGCACAGCATTGCAGGAATGCGAACCAGAAAAATGCAGATAAGGCATATTTTATGTAACCTGAAAGCTTTTTCGAATTATCATGCAGAAGACTCACATTCTAATTTGGAGGATACACTTTTTTATGGAATCGATAGTGTATCGGTGTAGTCTGCATGCAACTTTTATGACGCAATTGATTTTACATGCAAAATTTCGACGCACTTCGCGAGCTTGATTGTCACGGTTCTCAGTCCATAGCTCATAACCATGCTCTCTAAAACCTTAAGAGTGAAAAGTCACTCTTTTTGAGTGAAATTAGGGACCAATCTAAATTTAGAGTGAAAGATCTTCCAGCCACTATAACAATGGAAGTTATGTACATGCAAGGGTGGATAGGATGCAGCACCTGTAGAAATGCTAATTAGGTCCTCGTGCCACATGTGCTAGCGGGCAGTGTGTCCAGTAAAGCAGCAAGCTGCAAGCTTACCTCATTGCAGCTCTGGACCACGCCTAGCAAGGACCTGAGGATATTACAGTTACAGAAACTTTACTGTACTTAGCTTACATTTATTTAATTCACTATTTACTAACCTTTTGTCATGTAGTTGTTTCAATGTGCCTTTTCTGAATACTTAGCCCGCCGCTCACTTTTGTAGTTAGCACCATCTATCCTAGCTGGTAGTTAGATGCACGGGAACAACTTCTATAGTATATCGCGTGTGGAATTTGGCTCAGTCACAGCCAGCTCAATTTAGGGCATTTCACCTAATCCCTTTAGAAGCTGTTTCAAGCTTATATCTAGGCGTAGACCGAGCCTGGCGGCACTGAGATCACCTAATTCAACGAACCCACCAGTCTCATTTATATAGCGACTTACGGTCTTGCTTTAGGCAACGCCTCTGGTAGTATCTTTCCCTGCATTTACTATATTTGTCTGCAGGCACCAGCAACGCCTCTGGTAGTATCTTTCCCTGCATTTACTATATTTGTCTGCAGGCACCAGTCTTAACTTACTGCTGTTGTTATTACTTACTACTTATCTACTTATATCGCAGCACAACTTCCCACTGCTATAGCTTTTTCATAGCTTGTTCACTGACCATTGGCAGTCCTGGCTTATTTATTGTTGCCATACTTTTATACTTGACAGCCACTAGGCTATATTTCCTACTGCATGGCTGCGCGTCGACCTACGTGTAGATTCTGCTTGGTTACCGTTACAGCCGTATGCTAATTTCGTTTATCGATATCTCTTTTCAGGACCCACATGGTAACTGGAGGGCTAATACTTGTACGTGGAGGATTACCGAACAAATCAGAGAACAGTTATGGCAAGCCACTACCTCGTTTCTCTAAAACCAGACCATGAAACAACAAAGGTCATTCCTTTCTAATTCACTCCCTAACGCTGGCGAAGTACATTATCTCACCCATGTCTATAACCGTAAACTTTACCACTTTTTACAAGAATCCCAATCTAAGACCTTAGCTTCCTTGTTACCCAAAGGACATTCTACCCTAACCCCTGACAGTGACCGTACTCCTAACACTAGATTAGTCGTCACCATCCCCTCTGACATGAAATTGTCCTCCCTGAACGTTCAGTACTTTCCAAAGGTTTGAATTTTGTTCCTCTGAACCCCCTCCCAGATGAGTTTTCTATCCGCAGAGACGTGTCCTCGTTTTGTAGGAGGCTCCGTCTTTGCTTACATTTTGGAGATTCGGATGAAGCCAACAGCACTTTATCGGAGAAAGTTTTCAGTTCATTCCAGTCTAAGCGATTTCAATGGACTCCTAAATGTGGTAAAAACAAGGTCCTTGACAGTGTAACTGAGTCCATTAGCTCCGATTTGGAACGCCCCTTTTCTCCCAAAGTAACTCCCTTTCGTAACATTTCTTTGGAAGAGCAGAAGGCCATTTTTTCCCTCAAGAAGAACAAGAATTTGATTATTAAGCCTGCTGACAAAGGAGGTGCCACTGTTGTTTGGCGTCGAGACCTTTATGTTTCTGAAGCTGAGAAATAACTCTCAGACCAAACAGAATACACCGAACTTCCGATGGACTTCACTTCTGAAATCCAAACCTTGGTCAAGAAAACCTTGACTACCCTTATCAGTCAAAAACATCTTCCTGAATCAGCTAAAGCCCTTCTGCGCCCTTTCCCACAAATCTCCAGTTTTTATCTACTTTTTCAACACAAAGTGAGCTTGAGGCAAACACATATGACATCATAGTCTCACATTAATGAGCAGTCTTTTGTTTTTCTTTAAACTTTACAACCAATTTTTTCCTCCACAATCACATGTTATCGGAATGTGATTGCATGAGAGGTATAAGAATTTTACAAACTTCACACTCCACATGAGAAGGTCCTATTCCTATTAACTTCAACGTCAGCACAACATACTGAAAACACAGGGGAAAAAAGCATTTCTCATCAATGTTAGGAAGTGATATAACCCCTCCTTCTCAGTTGCCTCACGCTCACTTTCTGTCACAAATGTAGTAACTTCATTTGCTGATATCTAGAGTAATACATGTCCGATTTGAATGGAAGTTTCACCAAATTATGTAGATTTAATTCCTCGTTTACATGTGACAATTATTTTTTCTTAACCCTTTCCTTTAGTACACTTACAAAGAAAAAGCATTCTCAACCATGCTTGTTAGTCCACCACCTTTTGATTTTTCATACTGCCCTCCCTTAGCTCATTTCAAGTTGAACGTGGATCGTTTGAATTCTGATTGCACACATTAGTATCGCCTTTTTGTAATTATTACACAGCTTCCAGAAGACCAGTCTTGGAGTTGGGTGCCATGCCACAGCCAAAATATCTCTACATAATGAGGATTTTCAAGTATGTAATCAGTTCGAAGACTAGCCAAGATAGCACCGTTCTCCATCTAAGCCACCTTACGTTAACCAAAACATCTTTACGGGGAGGAGTCGTCACCTCTCCACTTAGACAACACACCCTTGTTTTGTACCCAGCAAACAAAAGTAAGAAGACTTCACTAAATTTTTTCAGCACATGATCAGTTCAAAACTTCGCCAACGATAGCACCATTTTGCATCTAAGTCGATATCACCTTTAATGAAAATAAAAAGGTTCTGAAAGGGAAGGGGACACCCCTTAGAATCCTCCCTATGACGGCACCTGCATGAGGTGACAAAGGATCGAAGGATCCGTCCGTGTGCAAACTATCTCAGGTGCGCATATGCACAATTTACACTGACTCCATGGGTTTGTCTGAGTTGGGATCACCACATTTTTTTCTGTGATGCCCACAATCACCAACGTCTGGCGGTGCCACTGACAATGGTATACAGCTTACAGAAATTATGCGCACGCACAAAACTTTGCCCCACCCCCATTTTTACTTTGGACCTCTTCCCTCCCTCTTGCAAATTCTGGTGCTTCCAATGCATCGGTCATAATATCCAGTAGTGATTTTTCATGTTTCCTTGTATTAATCTTATTTCATACCGAGTAACCGAGGTGACTGGTGTGTGACAGGACAACTTCCAACCGGGCAATTTCCACCCGAATAAATTTCCAGTGACAACTCCCCACGGACGACCTCCTCCCGAGGATTCCTTCCTGGACAATTCCCAAGGAAGATAATTTTCCCTCGTTAACTCTCCCACAAGAATATTTGAAATTTTCAGGGAACCGACTGGTGACGGTCTACTGCAAGAAAAGTTGTGGCGCTTTTCACTCGCACTTGGAACACCTATAAGATGCTTGTCATCAACACCCAAAACGTCACCAAGGTGAGACACCAGTCCTTTCTGTTTAATTTCTTATAACAAATTTATAATTTGTTACAACATGTTCACAATTTGTAATAAAAAATTAATAATTTGTTGTATATATATATGTATATGTATATGGTAATATTACGTGCGACTGTGAATAAGCCTGTGCCCATTCTCTGTGTAACTAGGTTTGCTACACGATAGCAGACTTTAATCATTGCTAAATGCACACAAAAGGTCATGAGAACTGTTGAGAATAAGTATAACTAATAGGCTAACTACTGTTTATACTCCCAGTTCCCATGATCCCTTGGGTGCATTCAGCAATGATTAAAAGTCTGGTACTGAGTTCAATCGGTTGATTTGCACGGACATTGTATAACCGGGCTATGACGGACGAGCCGGACTACATTTAGTAGAAATGGGCTCTTTGCATATTCAAGTACAAGGCTGGCGATAGTATTGTACCATGTGTAGCTTCATATGACTTATTCTGTGCTAAGAAATCTCTGAGACGACATCACTTTTCTCACTCTTCTAATATTTATGGCACGCTAAAAGGTCCACGATATATGATGATCATCTTAAAAGATACGTCCATCATGTAAAATTACACGATGATGTACTAACTCAATACGATCATGATGTATATTTACACGATCATGTACTAAAATACGTGATGATCTTGTAAATAGTCACGATGTACATCTAAATTTTACGACCATCTTGTTATTGATTCTGGTGTGTCATCCTCCGTGAGCCTTTTGGCGAGCTCTACGTGCGCCGAGAAGCTCACGTCAAGTGATGTACTAAAAATGCACGATGATGTACTAACTGCATACGATGATGTACTAAATACATACGATCATGTAGTGAAAGTATACCATCATTTTGTTAAATACACGATGATGGTGTAAACTTATGTGACGATATATAAGAACTTGCAATGTATATGTAAAACTATACCATGAATAGGCTATGCGATATTTTGCGTTTTCAGAGATCCAATTCTTTTTACTGGCAAGGTGTATGAAGCTGAAAACTCTTTGGGTGACTGTTACCCATATTTTTAGAATCTGTAATTACAACCACTGTATCTTTTTCCATTTGGAAGTTACATGTTCCAGAAATTACCAATTTATTAAGGGCGTACATGACTTTTCCATTTTGAGGGGTCCATAGACCAGACCATGGACCCACGGATATTCAAATTTGCAGGCATGAACAATCTGGGTACAGGTCAAAGCAAGTTCATACAAATGGATCCTTTATAAGCGATTTTACTTGGTTTCAAGTAGGCCCAGAGAGAATTGTACCATACAAGTTAAGGCCCGCATTTTTGAAAGAGACAAAGTATCAAATTTAATTACCGACAAATAACGTCCTTTTGTGACCCAAAAGGTCGAGGTCACTCCTTTTCGTAAACGAAGCGAAATGGCAACTTTAAGAGCACTTACCTTCCAACGCGGAGGTTACATGAACATTGCAGTTTACTCCTGGGTTGCATTGGGACTTTGGAACAATATTATGAACTCAAGCTGTGCTACAGGAAGCTATATCTAAGACGGGTGCACCTGAACCTCGCTGAAAGAAATGAATTTGTCAAGTCATTTTAGTAGTTAATCCAGTCTACTGGATTTCACTGGAAGGATTTTGAATACAACCGGCTGGCATTGTGTGTTCCACTTCGAATATGTATCAGGATAAGTCTGGGTGGGTAAGGATGAGGGAGGGGTGGAAGTGTTGACCAGGGGAAATCTGGGTGGTGAGTACACTATCGTGCCCTCCCCACCCCATAGCTCTACCACTTCATCCCAGCATCATCATTACTCACCTACTGTCGTTACACCCACACTGTGTCCCAAATTAAAACCATTATGTTGATAAACCATGGCACTTCATCCTTATATAACATCAGGGGTGAAAACAACTAAACAAGGCTAAGTTCTTTATTAAAAGAATTTGGGGCAGCCCCAGTGTACTGTGCAGTGCATGTGTTTCTTTCAGTATCCACCGACAGCCATACCTGACTTCAGTTAATAGCAGTTAGTGCGACAATCTATGAGCCAACCGTGTAGGCGACATCACTGAGAGGGGAGCTCTTCTACTAACAAGCATAATGAATCACACATAGCCTTCCGGGAAACATGAATTCTTTTAAAAAATCCAACATTCCCCTGGTGCTGTAATGGCTATAGCACAGTATTTAATCTGCTAGACAAGTAAACTGAAGTGCAGTGTAGCTGAAAAAACTTAATACGGACCGAAAGGGACTAATTTCCACCTCAGTCAGGACATTGTCTTAATACTATTAAATAATGCACAGGGAAGGTTAATAAAACTGAAATGTATGCTTTATTTTGTAATTTGTAAGAATATGCTCTCTTTATTAAACAACAATGAAAAGAAATAAAATACATTATCACCCTGAACATGAGAGTAAGCAGAAAAGGAATAGTTTTATTTCGACATCCCCGGATGAGTCGAGTCAAAAGATCACTAGTTGTCATGGTGGTGCTTTGCATTTACAATAATAAAAACACATGACATCAATACAATAAAACTTCAAACCGTTTAAATGGGAATGTTTTGAATAGTAGTTAGGCACACCCTAAAGTGTAAGCTCGATTTATGGGCAAAAAAGTCACCCAACCTTGCTTTGAATCATCAGTTCCTTCCATTTAAATCCACTTTTCCTTTTGTAAGTGCCTTCCAGAGTGTTTCACATCCAGAAACTACATAAGCGTCACGAAGCAATGGAGTTGCACTGTAACTATTCAAGAGTTGTTAAACAACATTTGTATAATTTAGTGTCCACTCATAGCTATCATACTTAGGGTCACTGAGGTCATTCAAAGAGGTGACCGCATTTGTTATTTAAGACATTTCATTTCATTTCCTTTCATTTATTTTGCCTGTACATACATACATAATTTACAAATAAACAATGCATGATGTAGCATAAACCTGACACTAGAAAAAACAATTAGATGTTATCTTAGTTAGTGACCTTACAAGAAGAAAAAAGAAAGAAAAACTAACATGAACACCCACCCTTTTCCCACCCGCCCACCTTAGCAAGCAGAGTTCCTTCAAAATAACCATTATTAAAAATGTGAAAGTCACACAGAAAAAAATAAAATCTGTGTAACTGCATCTACAGGAAACAACTTAGACTGCAGGAAACAAAGTTCCCCATGAGCACATCCATATCACAGTACCACAGACTGCATATGAACAATGAGCATCATTCTCACAAACACTTAAATACAAATACAACTATATGAAATTTTAAAAAAATGGCAAGTATTCAATGTGATTGAAAGAAAATTCATATCATAAAGCACAGCCACTCTTAATCAGGCCCAGCTCAGCCCATTTTTGAACGAATTCTATACGCAGTAACTATTTTCATATTTCTGCAATCGAACATGTTTCGCCACTGGCCTAAGTGCCTTGCGTGATTTTTGGCTTCAGATGAAATCTTTTTGAAAAAGTTTGCCAGAGTATGGGTATTATCTGCACATGCCATAGTAGGGGTATTATCTGCACATGAAATATGAAAAGGATAGTTAATGGAAAAAGTTTGATGAGGAACTGTTGTTATTTGAGAGTGAGAGGCCCCCGAACATTATGGCCGGGAAATGTGAAAAATTTGTACACCCTGCACAAGGGCTATGTTGGAAGAGTGTAACGAAAACACATAGCACTGTTCAATTGCTAATTCTTTCCTAGCCACAGTGTGAGTTTCATAATTTTCGTGTGGAATTTCCATACTTCATACAATTGCTTTTATTGAAGCAACTGCCATTTGTAAGGCATCCAAGGTTCCTTTTTTTTTTAGCTGAGACTATCCTGTATGCCTGAGGGACTTGATACAGTATGTTAGCAGTTTCTGTTTCTGCTGCTCGAATAACTTACTTGTTCAATGTAGTTTGTCAGCATGGGCGGCCATCACGGGGAGTAGTGTAGTGATGGCAGGTTTTAACCCCCCCAGGAGGCCGATCGGCCTCCAACGAAGAGGCCGACCGTCCCGATTTTCGGGACACCCTAAGGGCGGCCCCCATTTTTTCGGGGCGTCCTCGGGGGCTACCCGGTTTGAGGGTGTTATGTGGGAATCTCAGTGTTGTTGGTAAGGTCTCCGAGATAATTTCAGTTGTATTGCGAAATGCGGGGAAGTTTTCTGCTTGTTTTTTTTTTTTTTGTTTTTTGTTTTTTGTTTTTTGTTTTTTTTAGGTATGAGCAAACATGTCGTAACACGTTTGATGAACAGCACACTAGTTTTATACACAATGTTAATGCAGAAGGTATGTGCGCTGACTTCCTATAGCTACGGTATGTGCGTTGAATTCCTATAAGATTTTGCCTCGTATACTTTTAGCAAGCATCTTGATTACGTAAGCGATCTCGAAGGTCAGTCAACTACTCTAGTCACTAAAGGAAGTCGCAACCAGCAAAACCAACAGATAATAGAATAAAGGCGGTGTACGCCGTTGTTACAGTATAAGCTTATTACACACAATATTAATGCAGAAGGTATGTGCGTTGAATTCCTGTAAGCACAGTATAAGCTATTTCCTCGTATACTATTAGCAAACAGCTTGATCAAGTAACCGGTCTCGAGGATATTTCGTTAAAAAAAATCAACTTGAAAACAGTACGTTAGTTCCACACAATGTTTATGCAGAAGGAAAGTGCACTGACTCACTATAATTACAGTATATGTTTTTACTACTAGCAAACATAAGAACACTAGTTCCACAATTTACACAATTTTTTCATTTTTATGGAAAGGTTTTGACCAGTGACTGACATGAGTTTATGTAGACACGATGGGTGAAATAGGGAAAATCGCATGTATGTCGAGAAGAGCCCACCCGTAGGTCTGGGTTGGAAAAACTATTGGCAAAGCCTAAGCGAAAGATTTATGACTGAGACAACGCATAAAGCTAAATATTATCAGTACATGAAAAGAAAGAGCGGACTCTTGCGGATAAAATAGTACCATGCAGTGTCAACTATGTCTCTGCCTTGACGTGACGAGTCTATACTGCCAAACGTATGGGGCGCACAAACGTGCTTGTTTGCAACACACCGACGTACGCTCCTCTACTCTGATGTTCTGTGCCTTGCTCCTCTGCTCCATGCCAACCACTAGGTATGCTCCTCTGCTCCGATTACCCCACAAGCGCATGCTTATCGGCCCTACGTGCCTCACAGCATGTCCTCTTCCCCCAGTGTTATCACACGTGCTTCCCGTGCTTCATCTGCCTCACATACATATGCTCCTCTGCTCCGAAGGCTGCACTGCGAATGCTCCTCTGCTCCGGAGCACACCACTAGGTATGCTCCTCTGCTCCCATTGCCCCATACGTGCATGCGTATCGACCCTACGTGCCTCACAGCATCTGTCCTCTGCCCCCAATGTTATCACACGTGCTTTCCGTGCTCCATGTACTCTACTGCGCATGCTCTTCTGCTCCGCGTGCTCCATTGACCATGCTCATGTGCTCCGAATGCTCTATGACGCATGCTCGTCTGCTCCGAGCGAGTGGGGTAC
Source organism: Holothuria leucospilota (assembly GCA_029531755.1). Lineage (NCBI taxonomy): Eukaryota > Metazoa > Echinodermata > Holothuroidea > Aspidochirotida > Holothuriidae > Holothuria > Holothuria leucospilota. The sequence continues at coordinate 5,612,134 of CM055964.1, forward strand.
ATTTAAGTCGATGGAAACTCGTGTTTCGCACATTTTATAGCAGATCATCGTGATTGCAGCACTTTCAGCATGTCTCATCTTTGTCATATCTGTCAGTTACCGTTTACGCGAGGTTACAATCTCCGTCGGCATATAGAGCGGGTCCACAAACACGGTCATGGAGACCTCGAGATGTACGGTGGGGGCTCTAAGAAGGGCGAAGGGAAGCGACATCACGACTCTTCAGACGAGGGTCCATACGACGATATCTCAGAGAGCGATACTAATGACAGTGCATCAGAGCCTCTAGAGGAAGACGACATGATCGATAGCAGTGAAACTGACGACAGTGACGCCGATAGCGACATCGAGGAAGCCGACAGCAGCGAAGAGGAGTCCGAAGAAGACGACACTGTGACCGATAATGATGGCGAGGAGGACGATGGTAGTAAAAACGTGTGTTGCCCGATTGACACTTGGGAAGCTCTAGCTCATATGAATAAGGCCATGCGAGTTATTTTAAAACAGGAACTTAAGAAATGGACAGACTCTGCATTGCAAAACTAAGGATAAACTATACCCGTTCCAAATCCCGGAGTCGAAGATCTTTTACCGAAAACAGTCCTTCGTGTGCAGTCGATGAGAGGTGTCCTTCAATGCTCAGACACGACAGTCGTGACAACAAAACACTGATAAGTGTAAGGGGAATGGGAATGGTGAAGGTGTTGGTTTATGAATCAATAAAACAGTGGAAATGAAAACATAAACAAAGATAATTATCGTGTCTTTCTTCATTTGCTTTGTTCAATCGACATTTCTGGATACTGAAGTGACCATGTTATACACCATAATGCTACTCCCCAGCATGATAATTGACTTTTCCCATCCACCGCGATATGAATCTCTCTTCTAGACGAGTGCGAATAGTCTGTTCAATGTCTTTTTCCTTTAGTGCATCCCATACTGGTTTCGGTGAATGTCACAGTTTATTTTTTGTGTTACAATGTACACCCTTAACCTAGGTCCCTCGCCCTTAGAATATCACCGTTAATCAAAACTCGTTGACTCTGGTACTAGCAATGTAGGAATGGCTGATCCGTGGCTGTGTCTTTCCCCAGTATCTTCCAAACTTAGAGCCTATGGAGTCTGCATGCAGTCGTAAGTGCTTCGTGGTAAGCATACTGAGAGCCTCAAACGTGTTAGAATAGCATTAACTACCCTACTACCCAGAGTATTAAGCATGCTCCCCTTGCCTCATCAGCTCGGCATAAATGTGCTCTTATTGCCCATGCTCATGTGCTCCGAATGGTGTATGACGCATGTTCACCTACTTCTCATCTGCTGCCTCCCCTGATGCTCATCTACTGCTCCCAAGCTGCTCCCCGGCTGCTCCCCTGCTGCTCCCCTACTGCTCCCCTACTGTTCCTCAGCTGCTCCCATGCTGCTCCACTACTGCTCATCTGCTGCTCCCCTGCTGCTCCCCAGCTGCTCCTCAGCTGCTCCCCTGCTGCTCCCATGCTGCTCCACTACTGCTCATCTGCTGCTCCCCTGCTGCTCCCCAGCTGCTCCCCAGCTGCTCCCCTGCTGCTCCTCTGCTGCTCCCCTGCTGCTCCACTACTGCTCCACTACTGCTCATCTTCTGCACCCCTACTGCTCACCTGCTTCATATGCTCGACTGTGCATGTTCACCTGCTCCAAGGGCGCCAGGACAAAACAGGAATTTAGGAAATATCGTGATAATGGTGTGTGTGATCGTAAGGTTTACGCGTAATCTTTGTAAGTCTCTTGTAAATGTTTAAGCTTTTCTGGGCCCATTTGAGGGGTGGGAGATATGAAATTTGAGAAGCGTCTCTGGTTTTTTTGAATAACACCAAATAATGAGAAGTTAGACTGATGGTTCGACTTTCTCGGCCTCGGTGGAATAGATTTTGACTGACCTTCGAGATCGCTTACGTAATCAAGATGCTTGCTAAAAGTATACGAGGCAAAATCTTATAGGAATTCAACGCACATACCGTAGCTATAGGAAGTCAGCGCACATACCTTCTGCATTAACATTGTGTATAAAACTAGTGTGCTGTTTATTACAACTGTTACGACATGTTTGCTCATACCTAAAAAACAAAAAACAAAAACAAAAAAAAACAAAAAAAAACAAAAAAAACAGAACACTTCCCCGCATTTCGCAATACAACTGAAATTATCTCGGAGACCTTACCAACAACACTGAGATTCCCACATAACACCCTCAAACCGGGTAGCCCCCGAGGACGCCCCGAAAAAATGGGGGCCGCCCTTAGGGTGTCCCGAAAATCGGGACGGTCGGCCTCTTCGTTGGAGGCCGATCGGCCTCCTGGGGGGGGGGTTAAAACCTGCCATCACTACACTACTACGGGGGGCCCAGGGGGACATGTCCCCTCCATATATTTAGTGGCGGAACATAATATCAGATGTCCCCCCAATATTTAGAGATATGCAGAAAAAGTAAATTTTGTTACACACTTTTTCGATATGAATAATTGTGATATTAGCCTATTAATGGCGTCTGGAAAGAACTTTAGATCAGAAATATATGATCTGTGTCCTCTTGAATGCACCAAGTCGCTTGGCTTCCAGTGGCATTTTTCTGCACCCGCACGGTGAATAAACGTGAGCTGGATATGCAAATTTGCTATGCGGAAAGAGGGACGCATGAGATCTGTTTTATGTTATCCTTTGCTCCAAAGGGAGTTGTAATGCTGCCATGCGCTGAGAGGCTTACTTTGGAAAAAGCTATAGAATATGTTGAACACCAAACTAGAAACCAGCTGGTAAGTAGTTAATAGTAATTTATAAAGAATTAGCAAAAGAATTAAAGACACTCGACTGTGCAACACCGGAACACCCACACCACAAGTTTTGCACAGTAAGCGAGAAATCTCAGCCTGGAAATGGTCAAATCTTGCACAGGTATATTTTATTCAAATATTTTTTTACTTAGAAAGTTATATTCAAATATATGACCTCGCTGTTGTTGAGTAAGACATTCTGATATTTGTATTTACTGTAATTTAGTATCAGTATATTGGGTGATGTGTGCAGGCAAACTTGTTACATGGTTACACTTGTTCTCTCTCCTACTTATCACATTGTGTTGCAACCCACAGTCTCACCGAAACAGTTGAAAGCGAGGCACCGAGATAAGAGTAAGTGCCCGTAAAGGATTCCTATACCCTGCTCATATCACATTTGCTTTGTGAAGTCTAGTTTAGTAGAACCAACATTGCGAAGAAGCTTTGCAAGTTGAGTCTTGTGTACTGTAAATCAGGCTCTTTTACCTTTTTTCGGAAGGGTAGGGTGGTACCTTGATCAGAACTAATGCTAGCGCAAATCACGAAGCCCTATCTATCGGCAACTGGAGAGTTTAAAAGGGGTCAGGGGGACTATTTGCCAATGGGGTATTTAGATCCGGGCAAGTAGCCTAGTGCATGAGTCTCCTCCTACCCTTCTGGTCATTCAGAGAATATCACTCAGTTGGCAGGATTTGATATGAACCGGAAAGGGGAAAAACTGAAGAGACAAGGGGCCCGAAACTTAGAAGTAGTCTACTGAGAAATGACATTCAGTCGTGAACTCTACATTACATTCCCTCCACCCCTGCCCTGTACTGTAGCGTCAATCCTAGCCTCTGATGGCATACATATATCACCTGTATTTGCGTAACTTGCAGGTTATGTATTACATGATAATACAGGAGTTTTTCGTTCTCCTATAATTATTTTTCAGAAGTAACAGTTGCAATTAGTTTGAAACGCTGTTCACAAATAGTTTACAGCAATGATCGAAACCGATTTCGACCTCGAGTAGGGAGTCCATTGATAAACAACCTTTAAATAATCACCGTCGATTAAGTGCCTACAATAATAGGGTGTTATACTGAAGTTTCTATTTGGTGCCCCATAATTGTCATCCCTTCCCGTTTACTTGATAACGATTTGCCAATAATATAACGAAATTGTGAAAAGAGTTCATAAAAAAATATATCTAAGGCCCCCAAACTTGAGGGTTTTGATAACTATTTCGGTAGTAACATTAAGCACATCCCATCCCCATCGATCCTGAGCCGCCCCCTCTCTAACTCCCGGAAAAATTACAGTAGGTGTCAATATCAAAACGTCTTAGGTTTATTGCTTCTTATTAACCATGACTTTTCGAAAAGATTGTGACACGTCTCTGAAACCAGAAATATTACACAGTATAATTTGTGCTGTAGTCTATGTCAATTGTGGCCTCCGAGGGTATAAATATAACAACTATATTTAGGAAACTTTTGAATTATGTATTAAATGACAAGATAAGAGTCTGAATGTTCTACTTAAACTTTTTCTCAGAAATTGCCGTTGCAATTAGTTTGACACATGAGCGTGTAATAAACCACCAAGATCAGTGGGTCTATAGATAATCTTCTTTAAACAAATACCGTTTATTGAGTGACTACAATAACAGGCAGTTATAACTTATGTTTTCATCATTTGTTCCCCCTTAATTGCCCTTCCTTGACGTACATATTAAATAACCTGTGCCAATTATGTGACGCAGTGGTCGAGAGAGTTCAGACAAAAGGTATCTTAGTCCCCCAAACACAAACAATCGTTTCATCATTGTGTCGGCAGTAGCACTAACACTACATCCTATCTCCTCTTCCCCATGCCTCGCTCCTCCCTCACTCTTACGAAAAATCAAACAGTGGGTGTCAATATCGAAACTTTTTTGGTTTATTGCTTCTTATTAAGCATAACTTTTCGTTAAAATCTCACAAGCAGTCTAAGCCATTTAATCTAACACAGTGGTCGAAAACGTGTAAGTTGTGCTGTAGCATATGCCAACTGTTTCCTCCGAGAGTTTAGATATAATAAGTTTATTTGGGCACCTGTAGCCTATAATATTGTAAAGAAATGTTATGTTCTCTTAGAATTATATCTCAGAAATATCAGTTGGGAATAATTTGACACGTTATTCACATATGATATACCACAGTGGTCAAAACTGCTTTCTACCACGAGTAAGGGGCCTATGAATAAACATTTAAGTATTCACCGTCGATTGAGTGACTGCATTAATAGGCAGTAATATCGATGTTTTTACTTTAATTCCACCATATATGTGATCCCTTGCAGTTCACTTAATAACCATTGTGAACAACAATGGTTGAGAATGTTCAAACAAAATGTATCTTAGGCTCTCAAACTTTAATAAGCGATTTCATTAGTGTGTCGACAGTAACAATAACATTACGTCCCACCTTTTCAGCCCACTGCCCCGCCCCCTCCCCCACACATGCGAAAAATCAAGTAATGGGCGTCTTAATTAAAACTTCTCGGTTTATTACTAATTATTAGCCATGACTGTTCGAAAAAATCTGGCAAGTCTCTTAGCCAATAATCTTACACGTTGTCGGAAATGACTTTCGACCACGTGTAATTTGTGCTGTATCCTTCGTCAACCGTGGCCTCCTAGTGTATAAACTTAAAGTGGACCTAAAGTCTAAAAATTCAAAAATATATATTTTAGAGGTTACAAAATTAATCTTATTGGTCCAACTCCCATTGTCATAGCTTATTCCATTGCTGAGATATTAAATGTTAAAATTTATTCACTTAAATCCAAACAGTTCATTGCGCAATAATTTTTGACATTCTTGTTGTACAACTCACATTAAATGCTTTGTTTTCTTTTAAGATTAAAAATGTTTATATGACCTTGACCGCTTCCTGTTTTCTTGCATGACATGCTGTACAGAGAGGGCTTATATAGTCAAGTCACCCCAAAGCAGTAAGAACGCGATCACATTTTGGCACAAGGTGCGGTGGCTTTCAGAAAAACAAAGAAATACAAAGATTGTAATTTGAGTAGTACAACAATGACATCACAAATTATTGCGCAATCTACCTTTTTAAATCGAGTGAATAAACTTCAACATTTTATATCTCAGCTTAAGAAAGTCCTGTGAAGATGGGAATTGGACCATTGGAATTCAGTTTTCATGCTCTGTAATATATATTTTTGAATTTTCAGACTTTGGGTACACTTTAACAAGTGTATTTAGGCAACTTGTAAATGATGTATTAAATATTATTATGTAACACCTTATTAATTCCTCTACTTCCGATTGGAGGATTTGGTCACATGCCATGGGTGATTTGGCACTATCATCACGGTTGTGGCGCTCGATCGTGGTAAATCTGGTAAAACCCACTACCGTGGGTATTAACACACGGTGGTGATAACGTCAGCTATCACTACGGTACGTACATACTTACGTACGCTTCGAGCATTTGTTCAATATTTCGATGACAGTTCCGGCCTGTTCTTACCTAAGTGTTTGTTCAATACTGTTGGATTTATGGCCTTCTGTTGGATTTACTGTTGATTTATACTACTACAAATGACGACAGGACTCGCAGGAGAATTCCAGAGGTAATTAGAATGTAAGTACACCCTAATCCTGTTTTTTCATAAGGCTAGGACTGTATTCTAGGTCTGACCCTATCCTCTCCTTGATTCAAATTTTGACCAAGATCTATAGGAAGATAGGTGTTAAATTAAAAAAGATTGAACTTTCTATCAACTTGCAGTGGCGGAACCAAGGGGGCATGGGGGCATTTCTCCCAGTCAGAACCTTTGTCCCCCAGATGTCCCCCACTCAGCTCCTGGAGTATACTGGCCTGGCAGGAAAAATAGGCTAATAAATTAAAGTTATTTGGGATCTTTGCTTTGGATGATGCATTACGGACCAAAATACACCTATCCTGAGGCTTAATTTTTCACCCAGAGACTGATATGCTAAAACCTCAGAGCTTCCGGCGGCTTTGCCCCTGAACCCCACCAGGGGCCCTGAGGTGGACCCCTGGACCTCACCCGCTTAAATTTGCGCTTCGAGCTCAATTTCTCTCTACGCGCGAAAATCTTTTGCATCTAACATTTTCTTTTGCCCTCCATTTGCCCCTCCCCCTACCTTTAAAATTCTGGTGCCGCCACTGTCAACTCAATAAATAGAACGTTCAGTGTTTCAACTCATGAAACAATTCATACAATCACAATGTGACACTCATAAGCACTCATTATTTGTATAATATAAGAGTTTTATATACTCCTGTAATTATTCTCGTATATTAACGTTGCAATTAGTTTCACACCTTATATTCGTATCATATACCACAATGATCGAAAAATCTTTCGACCACGAGAAGGGGTTCCATGGACAAACGTTCTATAAGTTTAACTGTCGATTGAGTGACCACATTAACAGACAGATGTATCGATTTCTTTTAATACAGTGCTCCATAATTCTCATCATGTCCCTTACAGTTTGTTACAACCGATAATGTAAAAATCAACCGATAATGTAAAAACGACCGATAATGTAAAAAAATTTACCGATAATGTAAAAACGACCGATAATGTAAAAAAATTTACCGATAATGTAAAAACAACCGATAATGTAAAAAAAAATTACCGATAATGTAAAAAACTCTTTGAACCGATAATGTAAAAAAAAATTACCGATAATGTAAAAACGCTCGTCTACCGATAATGTAAAAAAAATTTACCGATAATGTAAAAACTGTTGTAAAGACGTTTTCATATGGAATTGGAAACGTGGAATTTTATCCAGAAAGTCATATGTTAATTCAGAAAGGTCGTAGGTCATACCCCAGGGGAAGGGGTTCTCACTCCTAGAGACCCTATAGTGGGAGAGATTGGCCAACCATTGTTCTCAGATACGCATTCTGATTGGACGAAATGTATGGGCACCATTTTGGAGCCAAAGTACGAGCTTGCAAGATCATGTGTCGCCTATGGGCATTCGAGAAGTTGTGCGGGCTGTACGTATATGGAAGGCCACAGTGGACAAAAATCCCGAATTTATGGTACCATTAATTCGATTTAATGGTGACATTATTTCGATTTAATGGTACCATTAATTCTCAACCAATCACATGGCTTTTTTATAAGGAGACATAAATTTGAATATATGGTACCATTAATTCGAATATATCGTACCATTAAATCGAATATATTGTACCATTACTTCGAATATATGGTACCATTAATTGAATATATGGTACCATTAATTGAATATATGGTACCATTAATTCGAATATATGTTACCATTAATTCGAATATATGGTACCATTAATTCGAATATATTTTACCATTAATTCGAATATATGGTACCATAAATTCGACCAATGGCTGTTTAGATTTATATGTGGACACTAAATCGAATATATGGTACCATTAAATCGAATATATGGTACCATAAATTGGTACCATAAATTTTAAATTTGGAAAATCGTCATAAAAGCTGCAATGTTATTAGGAAATTAAAATCTAGTGATGGTACTGAAAAACAAAAGAACTCTGATATTATTAAAATTTTGTCAGAATTTTACCAGTCACTTTATAAGTGTGAAAACTGCTGTCCAAATGCTATTTTAGATGACATTTATTGTAATAACCCTCTTTCTCAGGAGCAGGCAGATAGTTGCGATGGTAAACTCACCTTGAAAGAGTGTTGGGATGCCGTTGAATCTTTTGCAAATGGTAAAAGTCCTGGAAGTGACGGGCTTTCAGCTGAATTTTACAAAAAGTTTTGGCCCACTATTGGTAATTTGGTTCACAACTCACTTAATTTTGCGTACGATAGCGTAGACTTGTCTAATGAACAAGGAAGAAGCATTATTTCTCTAATTCCAAAACCGAACAAAGACCATACTTTAGTGAAAAACTATCGCCCTATTTCTTTATTAAACGTCGATTATAAAATTGCAGCTAAGGCTCTGGCTTCCAGGACAAAGAAAGTTTTATCCACTATAATAAACCCAAATCAAACTGGTTTTGTTAAAAACAGATTTATCGGCGAAAATATTCGTTTTGTTCTAGACTATATTAATTATTGCCAAGACCATGATAAGCCTGGTTTTCTTCTCCTTGTTGATTTTGAAAAGGCGTTCGATCGCCTAGATTGGAATTTTATTCTCAGTTGCTTACATTTTTTCAAGTTTAATGATGATTTTATAAGATGGGTTCGTACATTATATTCAAATGCCACTGCTTGTGTCCTTAACAATGGTGTTTCCTCAGCTTTTTTTACAATTTCGAGAGGTGTTAGACAGGGCTGTCCTCTAAGTCCTTACATTTTTATAATTTGTGCTGAGATTTTAGCTATTCGTATTAATAGTTCCCCTTTAATTCGTGGAATCACCATTTTGGATAAAGAGGTTAAAATCTTTCAGTACGCTGACGATACTACTATTTGTTTAGATGGTTCTGAAGAAAGTTTACGTCAGACTGTAACTGTTTTTCACTTATTGATGATCTCCTCGGGGTTGAAAGTAAACTATGATAAGACCAATATTTTTCTACTGGGACCATTGGCTAGTAGGAAACCGCAGTTTCTGTTAAAGTTTGAGTTTGCTTGGACATTGGGACCAGTTACCGTTTTGGGCATTACTTTTGATAACCAAAGAGAACATCTCTTTCGTCTGAATTATACCCCAAAGTTGTCCCGACTTAAAAGTAGGTTAAATTTGTGGTCAACAAGAGATTTGACACCTGTAGGTCGGATCACTATTGTGAAAACGTTAGCTATTTCGCAGTTGGTTTTTCTATTCCAGGTTTTGCCAGACCCTCCACGGTCTTTTATCAAGGAGCTCGAGACTGTCATTTTTCGTTTTATATGGGCAGGTCGCCAAGATAAAATTAAACGTAGTACTTTAATTGGTTCATTTGAGCAGGGAGGTTTAAAGGCCCCGGATATTAAGTCATTTATTAAAAGTCTCAAATGCACATGGGTTAAAAGATATATTGATGATGCCCCTGCCGATTGGAAAATGTTTTTCGACTTTTATCTCCAAAGTTTTGGAAAGTGTTTTTTATTTAAATGTAATTTTCAGATCAATGACATTTCTCTTGACAATGTATTTTTGAGAGATGTGTAAGGCTTGGTCTAGTTATTCTTATAGGTATCCTACGGATAACTTCAAGAATGAAATTATTTGGAATAATTCCTCAATCAAAATAGATGGTAAACTGTTGTTTTATAAATTCATGTATGAAAAGAGTAGTGAAGGTTGGTGATTTACTGGATGACACTAACTATCCATTATCACTTATCAATTTTAAGAGGAAATTTTCACTTCATGCGTTCCCCTTTACTTTGTATTACGGTATCATCTCAGCAATTCCTAGACATTGGAAAGAAAATTTCTCTAATGAGAATGTTAATTTGACCGAGAACAATGTTATGGATGACGTTTATCAAGCTCCTCCCCTTTCTAGGCATATTTATAAGTCACTAATTAACGATATCATTGTGCCGCCTGTTGCAATAAGTAAGTGGAACAATGAGTATCAGTTCGATGATGTGCAGTGGCAAACAATATTTCGTACTCCGTTTGCATCATGTGCTGAGAGTAAGATCCGTTATTTTCAGTTCCGCTTTCTCCACCGCATTTTAGGGACTAACTATTTACTTTGTCGAATGAACATTATTGAAAATCCACGGTGTACGTTCTGCGGTACTAATGATGAAACAATAGATCACCTGTTTTGGGAGTGTACCTATACTTCTACTTTTATCTTAGATGTTGAACAATCGGTTCTAGGTAGGCAGTTTGTTTTGAGTAAGAAAGATTTATTTTTTGGTTACAATCTTCTTTTATGCCACCCATTCAATTTTCTCATTCTACATTTGAAGTATTATTTCTTTAGTCAGAAACTTAACAACGATATTCCAAGAGTAAATCAGTTTTTAAACAAATTCAAGTTCGCTTTGCAGGTGGAAAATTATCTTGAAAGTACGAAAGGTCATCGCAGAATCACATATGAAAATTTTTGTGCTGTTTTTCGTCATTGTAAATACTTGTTTGATTGATTATGCTATGTTTACACGTTACATATATTTTTTTGAAAGATTGTCTTTAAACCGGAAAGTGAAGTAAATGACTAAGAGACTTCACAGAAAAAGTGATTAAGTAAGAAAACGTGTAACAATGTAAATCCAAGATTCCATGTTGTATATTTAGCTGATTTTTGTTGTGAACCTGTGGACAACAAAGAAAATTTCAAGACAAAGAATGAGTGAAAGCATCAAAGAACAATAAAGACGGAGTTAAAAAAAAAAAAGAATATATGGTACCATAAATTCGAATATATAGTACCATATATTCAAATTTATGGTACCATTTATTCCATTATATGGTACCATTAATTCGAATATATGGTACCATTAATTCGAATATGGTACCATTAATTCGGATTTATGGTACCATAAATTGGACCAATCACTGTTTAGGTTTATATGTGGACATTTAATCGAATATATGGTACCATTAATTCTAATATATGGTACCATTAATTCTAATATATGGTACCATTAATTCTAATATATGGTACCATTAATTCGAATATATGGTACCATTAAATCGAATATATGGTACCATTAATTCGAATATATGGTACCATTAATTCGAATATATGGTACCATTAATTCAACCAATGATTGCGCAGCAAAACTGTCTGTATGAGTCAACTTTCGCCGAGATTTCAGCCGATTCCTCCGAGAATGCATCCATTTCCGCCGAGATTTCAGTCACTTCCTCCGATAACTCAACCATTTCCGCCGAGTATTCAACCATTCCCGCCGCGAAATCAGCAACATCCAATCACAGACTGCGTTAAATCAGGGAGTTGCAGGTTAAACGACGACCGTGACATTATTGCGGGCGGGACGCTATACGGTTTGTGTTACACATCGAGCCTGGCCTGTAAAGCGACTTTGGCATCACATTACCAGGTATATACTATAGCGTATATAGGCCTACACCACACAGCCTAGGCTACATCGTCCAGACTGTACTAAACTGTACAGGGTATAGCATAATTCCTGAAATACTGTAATACTAAGCCAGCCTATACAGGCCGCTCCTTATTGCAATGAGTCAGACTTCTGACGGAAAGCAAAGGCAAAGTCGTCTAGGCTAAAACAAACTTAGCCTAAACACACTCTATAACATGCGTAGGTTACCTACGTGCGCGGCTGGGCCTCTTTTTCCCGTTGTGCAATTTGGCGGGCATAAACGCCAGGCCTCGTATTTAACGCACTCTCTGATTGGCTGTTGCTGAATCTCGGAGGAAAAGGCTGATTTCTCGGAGGAAGTGGCCGAAATCTCGGAGGAAGTTGACTTAAACAGACAGTTTTGCTGCGCAATCATTGGTTGAATTTATGGTACCATATATTCGAATTAATGGTACCATATATTCGAATTAATGGTACCACATATTCGAATTAATAGTACCATATAATCGAATTAATGGTACCATATATTCAAATTAATGGTACCATATATTCGAATTTATGGTACCATATATTCCATTTAATGGTACCATATATTCGATTAAGTGTCCACATATAAATCTAAACAGCCATTGGTCGAATTTATGGTACCATATATTCGAAATAATGGTACCATATATTCGAATTAATGGTACCATATATTCGAATTAATGGTACCATATATTCGAATTAATGGTACCATATATTCGAATTAATGGTACCATATATTCGAATTAATGGTACCATATATTCAAATTAATTGTACCATATATTCGAATTTATGGTACCATATATTCGATTTAATGGTACCATATATTCGATTAAGTGTCCACATATAAATCTAAACAGCCATTGGTCGAATTTATGGTACCATATATTCGAATTAATGGTACCATATATTCGAATTAATGGTACCATATATTCGAATTAATGGTACCATATATTCGAATTAATGGTACCATATATTCGAATTAATGGTACCATATATTCAAATTAATGGTACCATATATTCAATTAGTGGTACCATATATTCAAATTTATGGTACCATATATTCGATTTAATGGTACCATATATTCGATTTAGTGTCCACATATAAATCTAAACAGCCATTGGTCGAATTTATGGTACCATATATTCGAATTAATGGTAACATATATTCGAATTAATGGTACCATATATTCGAATTAATGGTACCATATATTCAAATTAATGGTACCATATATTCAATTAATGGTACCATATATTCGAAGTAATGGTACAATATATTCGAATTAATGATACCATATATTCGAATTAATGGTACCATATATTCAAATTTATGTCTCCTTATAAAAAAGCCATATGATTGGTTGAGAATTAATGGTACCATTAAATCGAATTAATGTCACCATTAAATCGATTTAATAGTACCATAAATTCGAGATTTTTGTCCACTGTGGCCTTCCATATACGTACGCCCGGACTTTTTCATCCTGTGTAAGATAAACATGTTTTGTTTCCAAAATTGCGGCCGGGTTGTGCTGCATTTGGATGCACGAAGAGACCAGAAGAGGGTACAAGTTCAAAGATTCCCATCCTGTAGAAAAGAAAGGCTTCGGTGGGCTCCAAAATTTAGAAGGTTTAATTGCAATCCATCAAATAGCGATCGCTTGTGCGATGTAACTTTACAGTATACAACTTAGTAGTACATGTGGGCCTAACGTTAGAGTAGGCTTAGCCTTAGAGTTAGATTACGACGTTCTGTACAAGGCCTAGCCTATACCGTATACGGCGGTTCCGTCTCTATATTCCGACTGCTTGATATTCCAACACATAAACCCGAATACAACTCCTAAAACCATTTGGCCTAACCGGCTAACCCTAATCCTAATACTAACCCTATTGGAGATTTGTCGGAACATCCCCATAGAGACGTTGGAATCATAGGCGTAGGAAGCTTTTCGAGACTGAGGGGGGGGGGGGAGGGCGGGGCTGACATGAGGCTAGAATTCAATAGGGGGATTTAGCAATCAGGCGACTTAAGACTTCTTTATTTTTCACGGGGGAAAACGGTTTTTTCCCGGGAAACTTTGGCTAAACGAGCCTATTGAATTATAGCGGCATTAACTTCGGATCACCTTCCTGGGAGAGGGGTCTAAGGGGAGGGAGTGTCCTCCTCTCCTTTGGAAAATTTTCGGGTATTTGAGGGTCCTCAGATGTAATTCGGTGCAACATTTTTGACAAACTTTAAGGAAAATTATTGCAAATTTTTGACATTTCTTACAGAAGAGACAATTAAGGGGGTTTTGCCCTTGGATCTTGGGGGCAGAAGCATACTTCAGCCCCTCACATTTTTGACGGGGGGGCTAAAGCTCCCCGCCCCCGCTTCCTAAGCCAATGGTTGGAATACCAGAGCTGCAGTCCCCAGTCATAGGTGTAGGAACAGTGGCCCATTTTGGCGTTCACTGGCCCATGCCCCCACCCCTCACTGATGCAGATTTTTTTGCTTCCTAAAGATACGTAAATTTTTTAAAACAAATTTTACTGCAAATGGTAGCATATGTGGAACCAGATTTCATGTAAGGACACCTTATTTTTCAAAAATTTTGAAAGGGAAGGGGGAACCTCATTGGGCCATGGTTCCCCTTCACTGATGCCGATGTTTTTGTTTTATTTCCTAAAACATACGGCAATTTTATAACACACATTTTACCTCAAATGTAGCATATGTAGCAGAAGATTGCATGTTAGGACACCCAATGTTTCAAAAATTTCCATAGGGGAGGGGGACACAATAACATTGCTCCTGGATGTATTAGTAGCATGAGAAAACTGAAACATTTGCGTACCTTTGACTTTGATGTAGGTTTTTACATGGAATACATCCTGGTCAATCACAATTTTATAAAACCTTGGCATAGGTCTTTCCATAAAATAAAAGTCTCACTAGGAAGTGCTCCCCTATATTTACCCCTTCCCCAGACCTCTCCTGAAACTTTCACTAAATAATGAAAAATGTGAAATGATTAGTTCAACTTGCTTACAACTTTCCATAAAAAGCACCATTTTCCATGTATGCCATTCTGCATTAACGTACTAGTAGTTTTCTGAGAAAGAAGAGGTAGACCCAACCCAGAATAGACCCACACCCCCTTTCTTACCAGCACAAAAATAAGACACACTAAAATGGGATTTTTTTAAAATAAAATCACTTTTAAAACTGTCAAAATAGCCTTCACCATTCTGCATTTTCGTCACTTTCTATTAGCAAAAATTACTCAAAATGGAGGGTGTTATCCCCTCCCCCTAGACCGCTTTTTTTTGCACCGGGTGACAAACTAAAGGATCCGGCAGACAGTGCCAGCCAGAGTCAACCAATTACGAATGATTGTCACAAGAGAACAGGACGCTGTAACTCACTTTGTTATACATTTAGTACGGAAAATTGTGCCCACACAGTGTACATGATATCTGGTATAGGTGACATTTGGCTCCAAAATGGCGCCCATGAAATAAGTTGGCCAATCTCTCCCACTATAGGGTCTCTACTCACCCCTATTTTACAGCGCCCTCTTGCAGGTATATTTCCCTTAAAAAGGTACATTGAAAGACAGCAGAAGAATTAAAGGTCACTTTTTCTCAATTGTCTAGGCTAAATACATATTGCGATCATATTTCTCCTTCATATACTTAAAGCGCCCTCACTCGCTGTTATTCCGCAAGCTCACCGAAAAGAACAAGTCTACGATAAAAAATATCATAAACCATATTTTATTACATAAAGGTGGGTCATACTGATGGCACATAGGTCTATGGCCCAATAGAGGGCGTCCTCTACCAAAAACCAGATATTTCAAAAACTAAAGGACTGAAAATTATATTTTTGAAATGAGCATGTTAGAAAACCCAGGAGTGTTATTATCGTTATTCTGAAGCTGAAGGACGGTTATTCCCTCTCACCCGTTCTCCACCTCAGGGGAAGAAGGGGATGAAATCGAAGCTACTCACGCTTGATAAGAACTGCGTCCTAGAGGTTATCGACCACGCTGATCACAGATCCGAAGTCAGTCATCCCGTCTCTCGGTCGTAGTGGGATGTGCGGGCCGTCAAGAGGCCCACTTTTTAGGGTCAGTGTCCCCAAGAACAGGTTTTAGGCATTTCAAAACAACCAGTTTTCGTACTAGATGGTTACCAATTAAAATTTACGAATATGATTTCGATTGCACTTGTTACATGTGGAGGGAAAGTTTTCCCTTCCATATATCACACTTGAGGGTTGTTAGGGTGTGCCCTTCCTACTAGATACAGGGCGCATTCAAAGCTGAAAAACGCATGTTTGCCCTGTAATGCTAACATTTAATATACCCGACCCGTTCCACATGTTTTCGACCTGCTCTCATAAATCGCCAGCCAAACCCAACAAGGACAGCCTCCCCCAAACGCCTTCCCTGTTTTATACAGGACACATAGGCCTACCAACTTTCGAGTATGAAGGGGTAAATTAAGGGTTGGTTAGACAGAGGCACCTTCCACGGGGGCAAAGCGAAACACGGCCCCAAAATTAGTGTTAGCGTATTTGGAAAAAATGCGTTTTTTCAACTTACTGCATACAGCGTAGCTAATAGGAGAAAGAACAGGCTTGTGACTCACAGGAACGGTAGGCCAATGTAGTGCATGGCCTTTTGACGGGATAATTCCCTTCCCACTATCATCTCCGAGAAAGGAGCCTTCTCCGGAGGTAAGGTGCAACTCGCCCACGTATTAGTGAAACCATAAATGGAAGGGAAAACTTTCACTCCACATTTAACAAGTGCAATAGAAATCATATTCCTAAAGTTTAATTGGTAACCATCTAGTATGAAAACTGGGTGTTTTGAAATGCCTAATATCTGTTCTTGGGGACACTGACACAAAAAAGTGGGCCTCTTGACGGCCCGCACATCCCACTACGACCGAGAGACGGGATGACTGACTTCGGATCTGTGGTCAACGTGGTCGATAACCTCTAGGATGCAATTCTTATCAAGCGTGAATAGCTTCAATTTCATCCCCTTCTTCCCCCGGGGTTGGGAACGGGTGAGAGGGAATAACCGTTCTTCAGCTTCAGAATAACGATAATAACACTCCTGGGTTTTCTAACATGCTCATTTCAAAAATATAATTTTCAGTCCTTTAGTTTTTGAAATATCTGGTTTTTAGTAGAGGGCGCCCTCTATTGGGCCATAGACCTATGCAAATAAGCTGTGCCATCCATATGACCCACCTCTATGTAATAAAATATGTTGCAGTCCTTTCATGATATTTTTATCGTAGACTTGTTCTTTTTGGTGAGCTTGCGGAACAACAGAGTGAGGGCGTTTTAAGTATATGATGGAGAAATACAATAGCTTTATGTATTTGGCCTTGACAATTGAGAAAAAGTGACCTTTAATTCTTCTGCTGTCTTTCAATGTACCCTTTTAAGGGAAATATACCTGCAAGAGGGCGCTGTAAAATAGAGGTGAGAGCCCCTTCCCCTGGGGTATAACTCACGACCATTCTGAATTAACGTATGACTTTTTGGATAAAATTCCACGTTGCCAATTCCATATGAAAACGTCCTCAGATCAGTATTTACATTATCGGTAAATTTTTTTTACATTATCGGTAGACGAGAGTTTTTACATTATCGGTAAATTTTTTTTACATTATCGGTTCAAAGAGTTTTTTACATTATCGGTAAATTTTTTTTACATTATCGGTCGTTTTTACATTATCGGTTGATTTTTACATTATCGGTTGTAACACAGTTCACTTAATAACCCTCTCCAACAATAGAACACAATGGTCGAGAATATTCAGACAATATGTATCTCAGGCCACTAAACTTAAAGGGGAAATGCAGTCACCCCAACTTGAAGTAGTGTAGTAGACTGTCCTGTTTCATGATTGGCTCTTTAGAGTCATGTGACAATATTTTTTCTCCTCAAATGTGAAATTTACTAGAAGTAACTGATTGGTTTACCTTGAATATGAAATACTGAAGTCCTAAAATATTATGAAAGATACTTTGAAGAGAAATAAGAAGAAAATTGTGAGATTTAGCTGTTGCTTCAAAATAAGTTTGGGGCGACTGCTCTTGACCTTTAAATTGAACGATTTCATCACTTTGTCTGCAGTAGCTCTTATTTGACATCCCTTCCGCTCCTACCCCGCCCCGGTCCCCTGCCCCAGCTGCTCCCCAAAACTGAAATCAAGCAGTGAGTTTCAATATCAAAACTTTTTCGGTTTATTGCTCATTAACCCTGACTTTTTGAATGAGTGTGGCAGGTCTCTTAAGCCCATAATCTAACACGTGGTCGAAAATGACTTTTGACCACCTGTTACTTGTTCAGTAGCCTTTGTCAAGCTTGGCCTCCGAATTTATAAAAATACAAGTATATTTAGACAACGTGTAAATGATGTATTAAATAATAATATTAGACTTAAATGCACTCCTATAATTATTTCTCAGATATTACTGTTGCAAGTAGTTTCACACCTTATATTCATATGATCATACCACAATGGTCGAAAATGCTTTCAACCACGAGAAAGGGTGTGTATGGATAAACCTTTAATTAATCACCGTCCGACTGAGTGACTACAACAACAGGCAGTACGCCTAAAAACGTAATTTTCTCATGTATATATAATAACCATTGTGATATATAATTGGCAATGGTTATCATTTAAACGGCAAGGGATGACAATAATGAAACACGACAAATAAAAAGTTCGATATTACTGCCTGTTATGACAGTGACTCAATCGATGGTGTTTATTTAAAGGTTTGTCCATAGACGGCCTAACTCGTGATCGAAAATAGTTTCCACCATTGTGGTACGGGCATATGAATAGTAAATGACATGTCAATCTAATGACAACTGTTATTACTGAGGTATAATTAGAGGAGGACATAGAAACTCTGGTACTATTATTTAATACATAACTTTAAATTTGCTTAAGTATACTTGTTATATTTATACCCTCGGAGGCCACGGTTGATAAAGGTCACAGCCTAAATTGCACGTAGTCGAAACTCATTTTCGACCAGGGCGATAGATTATTTGCTTAAAAGACTTATCAGATTTCATCGAACCGTCATGGTTAATAATAAGTACTAAACCGAAACCGATTTGATACTGACACCCACTGGTACATTTTTGTGGGTGGGATATTATGTTAGTGTTACTTCCGACACAGAGATGGAAACGCTTAGTTAAGTTCGGGGGCCTTAAATTATCTGCATTGATAATTAAACAAACTGCAAGGGACGACAATATGGGGAAATTAAATTAAAAAAAAATCAATTTCTACCTTTAGTTATTCAATCGACGGTAAGTACATAAAGGTTTATCCAAAACTCTCCTATATACTCGTAGTCGAAAGCAGTTTCGACCATTGTAATATATGATATGTGAATAAAGTGTCAAATGAATTGCAAATGTTATTTCTGAGAAATAATTATAGGACAACATAAAAACTCTTATTATTATTTAATATATAATTTTCAAGTTGCCTAAGTATACAATTTATATTTATACCCTCGGGGCTATAGCTCAAATTACACGTCTTCGAAACTCATTTTCGACCACTGTGGTAGATAATTGGCTTAAAAGACAAGCCAGATTGTTTCGAAAATCCATGGTTAATTAGAAACAAAAAACGAAAACTTCAGGAGATTTCCCCCAGCTATTTGATTTTTGTGTGAATGGGGAGGGGGCAGGGTCGAAGGGAATGGCAGGTTATGTCCGTGTTAACTCCCTACTAAAAGTTGAAAACGATTAAGTTTATGATCCAAAGAAAGATCCCCTACGCGTATCGAGAGCAGTTTCGACCATTGTGGTACCGGTCGGTATCTGATATGTAAATTACGTGTCAGTGTAATGGTAATTGTTATTTCTGAGAAATAATTATAGGAGAACATAAAAACTTTTATATTATTATTTAATACACAACTTAAAGTTGCCCGAAAATACTTGTGATATTCAAACCCACTGAGGCCACGGTTGACATAGGCTAGCTCAAATTAAACGTAGTCGAAAGTCACTGATTTGCATTTTCGGTCACTGTGTTAGATTATTGATTTAGGAGACTTGTTACATTTTTGTCGTAAACTAATGGTTAATACTTAGTAATAAACCGAAACGCTTTGATATCGATACCCACTGTTTGGTTTTCTGTGTGTACGAGAGTGCACAACTCAGTTTTGAGGGGATGGCATGTTATGACAGAGTGTTATTGCCGACACATTTAAGTTCTGGGGCCTAAAAGACGGGTCAGACTACAGCGATCCGATTTTTTCTCAATCGGACCAATAGCTTTTTATTCAGACTTTGTTCTAAGGATGGTCACGTTATATCCATAACTGATCCTAGTTTGTCTCACGATAAACTGTTCCGCTACCATTATACCGGTATTTGTTCGAAAACTAATCCGACTTTTGCACTCGTGTCCGATAAACGCTGTCTGCAGTTGTGACGTCACGAAATAATTGGTTTACATTTCATTTTCGTAGTCCTCTGATGCAAATCATATATTAACACAGTTTGGCAAATTTTTGGCTCTTTCCGACCAGGGATGGAGAAGGTTTTAACTAAAACCCACAAAAATCGGACCGTAACCATATCCGAAATCTCTCTAGTGTGACCTGCGCTTAAGATATATTTTGTCTAAATTCTCTTAACCATTGGGTTAAAACTGTTGGCAATGGTTATAAAGTAAACGACAAGGGATCACAACTCTGGACATTAAAAATAAGAAAATTTGACATTTCTGCCTGTTATTGCAGTCTCTCTATGAACGGTAATACTACAAGACGCTTTATCCATACATCCCCTTCTCGTGGTGGAAAGCATTTTCGACCATTGTGGTATATGATATGAATATAAGGTGTGAAACTACTTGCAATGATAATATCTGAGAACTAATTATAGGAGTACATTAAAACTCTTATATTATTATTTAATACATTATTTTTACTTTGCCTAAGTATACTTGTTATGTCTATACAATCGGAGGCCACGGTTGACAAAGGCTACACAGGGACCGAGGAGCCAATTTTGAAGTGGGGGGAGCTTATCATCGAAGCGTTCAAGAAAGAAAAGCCTATCATCCTAGTTTAAGATGGCCCAAAGTGCCTACGGCACAAAAAGAGCAGGGCTAATGCCCCCGTAGCCCCCCCCCCCCGCCTCGTCTCCGCGTTTCCTGCTACACCACAAATTACACGTGGTGGAAAGTCATTTTCGACCAACGTGTTAGATTATCGGCTTTAAGAGACTTGTCAGATATTTTTCGAACAGTCATCATAAGCCTCAAGACTTAAATAAGCGTTTTGATCATTATACCGGCAGTAGCAGTAACATAATATTCCATCCTGTTCGTCCATGCCCCAACCTTCCCTCATTCTCACAAAATGTCAAATAGTGCATGGGTGTCAATATCAAAACGTTTTCGGTTACTACTTATTTTTAAACATGACTGTCCGATAAAATCTTACAAGTCTCTTAAGCAAGTAACGTAGCCGGATTTACCCATGGGGGGGGGGGGGGCTTATCATAAAGTGGGCTTCCAGTATCATTTGTGGTAACATTGCTTGTGGGGTGGAAATTATACGTGGCACAATCTAAGCAGAGCGCCACCACCATTGCCGTGTGGCCTACAAAGACTTTTTTTGAAAAAGTGCCCGCCGATGCCGACAGATTGCCGGAAATGCCACTTCTCGGACCTTTTAAGTTGCATAAGAGTTTTCTACTTTCATGATTTAGAAAATTTTACCCACTCCCCCTTCCCCTCAAGAGGGACAAATCAGACATTTTATTCAGTTAAATTGTTTTGTAGGGGAGAAATAGAACTTGAAATATAACCTCTGCTGTATTCATTTTTACGTGTCATCTGGAGAATAACAACGAATGTTAGCAAATAAGGCTGAGTTATGCTCACTGTAAAGTGGGCGATGGTAAGTGTATGACTGCTCAAATAAAGAGTTCTTGTTCACATACACAAACATGTCCATTTGAAGACGTGACCTAAGTCAAGATTTGTTATAGTAGTACTGTAGTTCACCGCGGTTTTTATTCAACTAAAATCGTTTCTGAGTGTGGGAAGATGAAGACATTATGCTATAATTTCAGACGGTTTATCAATGAATTTTTTCATTTCAACACCTTGTTGCAAAAACAAATGTAGATTTTTGTGGAAATTTCAAACATAGTTTGTTGCATTATCTCTGACTTTCGCCCTAATCATAACGGTTCACCTTCACTGTAAAAATTGATTAACACATTTTTGTAACAGATAATAAACGCGTCTTGGCGTTTATGTAACAGAAAAAACAATAAAATACATAAGCAAATTAAACGTCTAAAATGCCAACTCTAACACATTGACGCCACTTAAACGCCATCTCGTAAACACGTTTATGCGTTTATTTCATGATTACTGTAAACATGTTGTTTTTAATAAAGAAAAATTAACATATATATATAAATCGTGTAAACGTGTTTGCGGAGTGCACTTTAATAGACGTCATTATCCTTATCATGTGTTAATATTCGTTCAGTCATTTACTGGGCTCATCCATTCTGTTGTTCGTTTTCTAATTCTTAAACGCCATATATGTGTTAAACTAGAACACCAATGGTGTAAACTTCGACTTCGGCGGATTCAGGATTTCAAGCACGAAAGGGAGGGGACTAACTCCATAAGGGCAAATACTGCAGCTACGAGTCCCAGTTGTACGAAGCCTCGAAAGAGGGAGTGGGTGGTCTAAGGAAAAAAACTTGAAATTTATGCACTTGATTGGTATTTCTGACATCTGGCAATTAAAATAAACACCACATATTGTCAAGCAGCTTTAGGACCGTCTTAAAAAGGTGGTGTCGAAAAAAGGACCCGCTACAGTCGGGAAAGCCCCCCCTCTGGATCTGCGTCCCAGTGTAAGTGCAATTTTGGTAAATAAACATATTGGAAGGTGATGGGACAACATTCGAAAACGGGACAATATATTCTCAACACGGAAACTTTCGCTTGGACAATCCGCCCAATACGCCTACATGTGAAAACATTACTTGTGAACAGCCATTTACTGCCCTTCAATGGCATCTCATTCAAACTGATTTCTTAACAAGAGAAGGGTTGTTCTTAGGGTAGTGATTTTTCCGGCAGTCCAAAACCCTTGGTATGTTGAAAATATGTGTATCTTTTGTAATTGCTGATTCGATTGTGTAATTTACATACTGAAAGAAAAATTACACGCAAATGTCGTGAAAATCCTATATTTCAAATCGATACAGCACTTTAAGGCAAAGACAATAATCGAAAGGAAATTGAATCGTTTATAAGCAACCGGGGCAACGAAATAGCTCCCTTCATTACCGATTGTTGCCATTGCCTACGTGGCAGGCTGCACCGCATATTCGTTGTTCAGTCGTAATTATGTTTGGGAATCCCCAAATAGGAGATGAGCAAACAGAGTACGCTTCGTGGGTACTATTTTCATTGTTCGAACACTGAACGGAGCTGCTACTCTATAGCAGCACCCTGGTTCAAATTTCCCAGTGCAGGGAGTTGTTACGTAACAACTGCCTGCCTTGTGCAGCGAAATTGCAAACAATACATAGCTTTGTGTAGCTTCGCTTTGTATGTAAACAGATGGATTACTCCAGCGAGTCCTGTGCTTTTATCATGGGTACATTGGCAGGGAACATGTTCGTTTGGCCAATTCGTGCGCGAAATATACAGCGAAACTGAATGCCAAATGATTTCACTTGGCGTTGTCTTGGCGGTCCTGGCTTCAAAACGCCAAACAAGTGTTTGCACTTAGCAAAATCGATTGTTTTGAAAGAAAAGAAGGCAAATTCATTTCGGATTTTCTCCAATATACTTCCATGAAATGAAATGAAATTTGCAGAGAAGATTACTGACAAGATTTTAAAGCAACTGGCACCAGTTAATTTTTTATTTTTTGTTCCAATCAGTAGTAAATCCTGCCATTGCAGAACGGTCTATTTTCAATTCAAAATTGCCCCCTCATATGGAAACGTTTACGGCCATTTGTCTCATAAGAGACCGAACCGCACGCCTAATTTTTTTTCCCACGAGGTTATGGGCAAATCTGAGTTTCAAAATTTTTTCAAATTTGTTTCTAAATCATGGTTGGGGTTATTTCTAAGGTTAGGGTTACGTGGACTGGGGTTATTTGGCCTGTTCTTTCATAATCTGGCGTCAGAATTACAAAAAAATGGTTCAGAAGCTGTCATTTTGGAATTAGGGGTGTGGCCTATTTCCAAGAAGCTGATTGGTCGATCGGCATGATTTGCCCATAACCTCGTGGGAAAAAAAATTGCGCGAACCGCACACACAGAGTACAGGATTACGTGCAATCAATGACACTGGCAAAGCGTTTGTTTATTCACAACCTCAGCTTTCTCGATTATGGACGATTCCATTTTTTAGCAGGGCGTTAAGAGTATTTTACAAAACATCGTTATTTAGTTTAATTTCAAAAACGGCAATTTTCGGCAGGAAAATTATAAACTACTGAGTCCACATTAATATTACACTGTATAGGCTACCGCTAACGTATGTACTGTGTACGTGAATGCTATACAAGCAACACCAATTTCCCCACGAGAGAGTGCTGTCGCCCTGATCAGTAGTCACGTGATCTTTGTTTACATCAGAAAACCAGTCCGAAGCCTTTTCTTAGGCGATCTCTGAATGGATGCGAGTAACGAAAGTGCACAGTCCGATGAAAGTAAGGAACCAATCAAGATGGTTTTTACATAATTTGAAAGCTTATGAGTTTCACAACAAGCTTTCATTTGCCCCATTGTAATCGGGTTCGAAATGACTGAGTGAGGGCGTGTTGAACAATTGCTGCATTCTGAAGTTTGGTGCCATTTTCACGTACCAAACTGCAAGTTTTTTTATTTTTTTAACGCCTAGTCCGACGTGCACATTACTCATAGTTCACTTTTGTTAGCATCCTTGGTTAGATAAATGTTTAAATTTATTAAAACTAGGCGCCCCGAAGGAAAATAGGATACAGAAATAGGAAAACTGAACGATTGTTATGGATAATGACAACCCACTTCTGCACTTAAGGGTCGCCGTAAAGGACAGATTAGCAAAAGAGACAACGTTTCCATATGAAACATCATTTCTCGTGATATCGATTATTCCTGAACAAGATATGAACATTGGCGACCCATGAACTAGTGTGCATACTTTCGGGCACAAATATCAAAATCCCTAGGGGAAGATAGGTTTTATGGCCAAACATTGAAAAATAAGCTCTAGAGACGTCATATAACCATCGATCAACATAAAATTGTAGTGGTAACATTTACGTAACACGTTACACATCCTCTCCAAATTTCAGACCCATAGCTTACAAAACGGCCAAGAAAATGCAATTCAAAGACAAAATCTCTGAACGCCTCGCCAAAAACCGCTCTGGCGTTCGCATTACTTCGACTAGAAGTCTTATAGTCGAAGTAACAAGCGCAACAATGTTGCCGAAGCTCAGCTTTTCCTGTTGACCTAAAAGTCTGCAGTCAATATTTTGGATGGGTCTCTAACTCATGTTGATCATACGTACGTTAGAAAACAAAGAGATAAATATAAATGCAATGAAATATGTATTGAACTCCTGAAGTCTCTGAAAGACTAAATCTGGTACACAATACAATACTGCACAGATGTTAGTATACAAATAATGAATGTTTATGAGTGTGCTGCTTTGTAGACGTCATTTGTTTTCCATAATTAGACCCAGATAGTAACTTCCGATAAAGAAATTTTACAAATGGTTAAAGGTCTTAAAAACGATATTTTGCCCCAGAGATATTCCTTGAACTTGTCCAGGGACAGAAGTTCAAATGAGTGTTGCCACTATGATTTGGAAAAACCAAAACTGCTCAATTGCTCAATATAAAGGGATAATTTCTAAATTAAATTCTTTACGCGCCTCGAATTCTGAGTACTCTTTAGTCCCGTTTTCCCCTACAAAATTATTTTACTGCATAACATTTTTATGATTGGGATCTACCAGGTATATAAATCGTCGATCGCTTTTAGGACCCGTAAATATGTCGCAACAGGCCGGAGGGTAACTACAGTTCGTAGAGAGCGTTGGGAAAATATGCACACTTATACTAAGTCTAAGGCTATTGAAATATCATCCCCCATGGCTTCCCCTTAACAACTTGGTGGGGCTTTCGGCAACGGAGAACAAGACTGGGGCGGTTCCTGCAGTGTCGACGCCCATGTGACTGCACCAGGCTTGTAGCCTGACAAGGTACTGAATGGGGGCGAAATGGCTTCCAGGGGCGAAAAAATTTTTAAGGGGGCCAAATGTATACAAATGCCATTAAGCCAATGGCAACTTGAAAACTTGCTAGGGGGCGAACAAATTTCAAAGAGGGATTCGCCCCCTTGGCCCGCTTGACTAAAAGCCTGAGCTGCACAATTCCCGCAGGCTCCGAGACTGACTTATGGCACACGCCTTCAAAAAGTACGTTTTTCCTTTCAAACCGAAAATTGTTTTTGGAATGTTAGCACAACCGTTAAGCTTAAACCATATGAAGCTTTGTATTTTCAATCAACTTGCTATGTTCTTTGTTTAAAAGAAAGGGGTGGGTTCCTCTTTCCTCGTACGACATTTCCTAGACAACATTCACCCTAGTAACTTGAAATAGTGTATCCCGAGCCGGTATCCCAATTCACGAGTAGCTTCTTTCCTTCATGAGACAATACAAACTACTTTGCTGTTAAGGAGGATAAGTCATTTGTTTACCTTTCATACTAAATATTTTTTGTCCAGAAATGTTAAGAAGAATGTTTGTAAAGGAGATACAAGAAAATTTGAAAGATTAAGGTAATGTTTACAAATAACTTGAAACTTGAGGCGACTGGATATATTCTCTTTAAACTTTAAGCCAAACTCCTAAAACCATTCAGACATCAGGCTAAGTTGAATACTTGTTTCTGCCGCCTAGCTTATACCACTAGCCTATGTTTCGCACAAGGCCACATATTCGCAAGAACTTGCATAATTACTTTCAAACGTCCGGTATTTCTTTTCGAGTAGGCCTAACCATGATCCAACCAATTTAGCTAGTCTATTATTAAAACGCCTGAATGAGATCAGCACCACATGTTCATGACGTAACGCCTCCATAGTAGGCTGTACGGTATATTCCTTATTCATGTCATATCCCTGGTTTGGAAAGCAAAGAGCTGAGCAAACATAGTCTGACATAGTGGGGTAGCCCACGGACGGTATTCAAAAGTCGATACACTGCACTTTTCGTAAACACTTCCACACGATTAAGCACGAGACGTCATGTACATTTATATATGTCCAGTATACGTTTGTACGTCGTTTCGTTGTTGTCTCTCAAATGATAACAACTGGGATTCTCGACGTATTCCCGAACATGGGGACTTCGCCAGAATTTGTTTCAAAAAGTGATGTTTTCATGCCTTCAATGATTGCAGAAACGAAAAAAAAATTTAACTTTTGTTCAGCACAAATTGAACTATCTATATGAAACATATTATCAAGATTGGTGCAAAACTGAAATACAAGTAGGGAATTTTACGTTTTCAAACAAAGCCTCTTCCCGAGGTCAAATAGCGGCCAAATTACTCGAAAAGAGTCGCAGCATACAGATACTACTTTTGCTAACCTCTCTACTGAATTTCAGCCAAATCTAACGAAAAACAGCGAAATGTCAGGCACTTAAACGCAAATGTTATGGTGACAGACGTTTGCCGTGACGTAGAAGTTTTGCCGTGCACGACAGCAATAGCTCAGCTGAAAGCTTTCAGCTGAGCTAAAAATGAAGACGTCTATTTTTACAGTGTTTGAAATTTTCAAACTTACCCACCTTCGTTGCCTTGAATATTAAAAACAATATGCCTGAGGCACACTCACACCCTAAGGGATGGAAGGCCTTTGCTGTCTAGTATATCTGGGCAAAATCATTTGGTGGATAAACCAGGGAGCTGTTATCCGACAGCTCCCTGGATAAACAGACGACCTCTCAGCACCAATTTGATATCCCCTTAGTTCCACCGTGGAATGGGGTGGTGGGCTTGTATGAACAAGCCAGTAAGTCCGGAGGGAAAGTTTTCAGGCTGTGGAGTTAATTTGACCAAGCCATCTCTAGATATCAAGGCATGCACACCACCGGCATCAAACCACCCCACCACCTCACGTATCACCCCTCCACCTCAAGTATCATCCCGCTACCTCCAGAACCTTCCACCTCAAGTACCGCCCCTCCACCTCAAGTACCACTCCTCCAGCTCAAATACCACCCTACCACATAATAAACCACCCCTCCACATCACGTATCACCAGGGGCGGCGCCAGGGTATTTCGATAGAGGGGCAAAGCATGAGATGAGTGATCGCCTTCCTGGGGGAGGGGTAAAAGGGGAGGGGGTGTCCTCCTCCCCCTGGGAAATTTTCTGTTAATTTAAGGTTGCTTAGATGCAAAATGATGATGTCTTTGGTACATACTTTGAACTGATCATATATGGCTGGAAAGTTTATAATTTAGTAATTTTAATTTTTGTTTTGGAAAGATGCTTTTCTGGGGAGGGGTGTCCCCTCCCCTTTGAGAAATTTTTTATTAATTTAAGATTGTTTAGATGCAAAATGGTGATATCCTTGGTATATTTTTTGAACTGATCATACATGGAAGAAAGTGTTCATAATTTATTGAATTTTAATTTTTGCTTTGGGGAATGATGCTTTTCTGGGAAGGGGTCTGAGGGGAGGTGTGTCCCCTCCCCTCTGAGAAATTTTTATCAAATTTAGATTGCTTAGATGCAAAATGGTGATGTCTTTGGTGTTTTTTGAGCTGATCACTATATGGCTGAAAAGTGTTAATAATTTATTGAATTTTAAGTTTTGGTTTAGTGAAAGAGGACAGTAGCCTTGGTTGTCTAAGAGAAGGGTATGTAGTCAACAAATCTCCTGAAGTCCCACCCCCTTGGTGTAACTTGCAATGATAAGCACCTTTTCTCAAAGAGAGGGAGAACTTTTTGCTCTGTGACACCATATGTGTAAGGGCTCACAATAACTTGGCGTTAGGTATACTACTGTGTTGTTTTAGCTTTGCTCTCGGTTCCTGTGCCCTTTTTGTTTGCGCGTTATGTATAATGGCCTTAGTGTTTATGTAATACTACCTGCATTCACGTAAACAATGGAGAAAACAGAAAACGTTATGCGTGCGGGGATTGCAAGTTTCAGGTACAGGCAAGGTAGGACGCTTGAACGGTCGCCACGCGGCAGCTGCGATTCACAACACTGCACTAACGTGCGTTGTGATTGGCGAATGACGAAGCCCACATCTGCAAAGCGGACTTGCCTTCTGCTGTGCTTTACCTTGCATGCATTGGGCCTAGCCTATGCGTTCTGTGAGAAAGACCGAATGGATAGCTACCGTTGAAGCCGCCGTCCTACCTTGTTAATATATATATATATATATATATATATATATATATATATATATATATATATATCTACCTAACTTCGACCTACCTATATATATATATATATATATATATATATATATATATATATATATATATATATATATATATATACATATATATATATTGTAGATTTTGTACTCCTATAATCAACCAGTTATGCTCTTCTTTATTGCATTCGTTCTCATATTCTATTTTAATCTTGGAGTATACGTGGAACTTAACTCTTCTGCTATATATATATATAGTATAGTATAGTGTGTATGTATGTATATATAATGCTCCAAATGCCTGTGGTTTCAGGTATTTTGTAACGAACAATTTAACTAATATTGTGATAGATGGGTGACATACTGTAACACCTCACCCCACCCCCTACAAAATTTTGTGTCTTAAACGTTTTTTAGACGATTTTATTTTGGGGGTTGAAACCCATAGGGGGAAAATGCCTGCCCTGCCCCCTCTGGCGCCGCCCCTGCGTATCACCCCTCCACCCCTCGTAAAGAATATTGGTTTCATCAGCGTACAAGGTGAACATAGAAAAGCAAATCGCTATTGTAAATCAGAAACAGTAAATGTCCAAGAATAGATACCTGGGGAACACCGGTGTTGATAGTACGGAGATGAGACTTAAAATTGGAAATATTGACACGCAGGTAGAAAGATAGTCTTTAAACCAGCTTATTGCCGTGTCTCTTTTACCGTAATGATACAACTTGCATAAAAGAATGTCGTGATCTAGCGTGTCAAAAGCTTTTGAAAGGCCCCAAAAATGCCACATGAGAACTCATTACTTTCAAAAACACTAATAATAATGTCAACAAAACTGATTAAAGCATGAGTCAGTGGATTTTCTTGGAAGGAAACCATACAGATTTTTATGAATAATTTCACTATTTGTCAGAAAACTAAACAAACGATTGTATGCAATTCTTTCAAAGATGTTTGAAATAGCTGGTAGGACAGAAATTGGTCTGTAGTTACTCTACTGGGTTCTTTCATTGTTTTAATAGATTGGGACGACTCTAGCTTGCTTCAGATCGGTTGTGTTATATATATACTTATATATGTGTTATATATTGTAGTTATATAGTTACTTAATCTGCTACTGCAATAACAGAATTTTTTCTACAAATAATGCATATGCTGTATATCTGTACTGTACTTTGAATAACCAGGGAGCTGTTACAGCTCCCTGATAAAACAGAGATGGTGGTACTCTCTGATGTACACTCTTGTATTAATACACTGACATATGTGATCATACGAGGTAGACCGTGGGAAAAGATGGGACTGACCTAACTCAATTATTGTTTGCTATAAAGGACTAAGGTCCAATTGAGTCGAGGTGTTTATCTATGAGGAAACATTTCAATGTGGAAAACCAGAATAAAACTCAGAAAACAAGGTCGTTTACGTTTCATTCGTTCAATGTAAGGTTCCCGTCTTAAGCTAGGTACAAAACGCTATAGAGAGTTTTTCTCTCTGGTAGCTGGTCTACTTGAAGAAACTTAACTTCAAAGACAGACACTCATCATCCCCAAATAAATTATAAGTTTGTCCAGGAGCAACCAAAATTTACGTTTAGTGACTGTTCTTTGATTGACATAAAAAGTGGTCACAGTCAAAGTATTGCTTCAAATGGAAGCCTCTCTGATTGAGCAATGCTATATACAAAATTGTAGATTTATTGTGGTTTACATCTTAGTATGGACTTACCACCATGGATACTCATTAGCAGACAGAGTGACCACACGGCAAGAGGGTTCATAGTATAACCAGAAAGCCAAAAGGCTTTGTGATTCCTCACCGAAAGGATATAAAAGGTATCAATCTTTGTATCTTAAGCGATTGCATTTACTAGCAATTTCCAAGGTTTTAACCATTTCACCTTCAGAGACCTTGTGTAACCTTTGACCTCGATAAAAAAGAATGGGGATCATCTTCTGACTGTAAAACATCCACAAGCCACGTATGAAAATAATACACGCTTCCTATGTTGGGATATTTGTGTTAAAAAAGGAGTCAGTTTCTGACCTCTGGTGACCTCACATGACCTCCATCTTTCACCAAACTTTATAGTACTCTTCGATAAATTTGTATACCAGGTATGAAAGTACCACCTTCCTAAGTGGAAATATCGTGGTAACAAAGGTTTCAGTTTTTGTCCTCTGACACATGACACATGAAAAACAACGGTAGGGATCATCGTCTGACTATAACACTTCCAAATACCAGGTATGAAGAGTGTCAATGCTTCCTACCGTGTGACATAATGATAACATCGTTTTGGTTGTTGACCTCTAGTGCCCTGACATGACCTCTGACCTTCACCAAACACGATATGATTCTTACTCTCAATATGATAAATCCACATATCAAATATGAAAGTATCCATTATTCCTGTCTTGATATATCGTGCTTACAAGCAATTACCAAGGTTTTTAAAGTTTTACCTTCCGTGACCTCAGATAACCTTTGACCTCTACCCAAAACAATAGTATTCATTTTCTGACTTTAAAGCATCCGCTTGTCATAGAGACCTATAGAAAGTATTCATGCATTCTCACTTGAGATATCCTGTTTTCAAGGTTTTGAGTTTTGACCTCTGATAACCTGACGTGACCTGTGATCTCCACCAAAAACCATAGAGTTCTTCCTCTTAACATGATAAGTCTATATACTAAGTATGAAAAGTAGCCTTCATTCCTACCTTAAGATATCGTGTTTACAAGTATTTCCCAAGAGTTTTTAAGGTTTACTTTTCGTAGCCTCAGTTAACTTTTGACCTCAACCAAAAACAATAAGATGCATTGTCTGACTTTTACGCATTCACATGCAAATTATTGAAAGTATTCATGTTTTTAACCTTGAGAGCATCCACATGCAAACTATTGAAAGTATTCATGTTTTTAACCTTGAGATATCGTGTTCACAAGGTTTTTGGTTTTTGACCTCTGTTGACTTGACATGACCTCTGACCTCCACCATAACCTATAGGGTTCTTCCTCTCAATATGATAAATCCATGACTAAGTATGAAAAGTATCCAACAGAATGGAAAGTATTCATGCTTTCTACCTTGAGATATTGTGTTTACAAGTTTTTGGTTTTTAACCTCTGGTGACCTCAAGTGACCTTTGACCTCCGCTAGAAAACAACAGGGTTCCTTCTCGTCACATGAAAAGTCTGTATACCAAATATGAAAAGTGTCCGTCATTGCTATCTTGAGATATCGTGTTTACAGGGTTTTCGCAGTTTAACCTCTGATGACCTCAAATGACCTTTGCCTGGTTTCCGCAAGGAATACTACACTTTTGGGGAAAGCCGCACCCATGGCTGTCCCATACGTCTATGATGACACACAACATGGTACCGCTCGAATTTAAAATAACCATCCTCGTCCTCATCAGTGTTGTCACACGTGAAATAATTGATGAGGACGAATGTCAATCTCGAGTTGCAACTTGACTCGAGTCATTTCGTGCAATTGTTTAGGTTCGAGTCACCTCGAGTCGAGGTCCCTGCAGTATCTCGTTCGAGTTACTTAGAATCACTTGATAATGTAAGTCCAGTCACATCGGGTCTCTGATCAGGACAGTTGAGTAAGGCCCTCATTATACATTTCAGTACATATTGAGCAGTAATACGTTTAAGTAGTGTAACATTGACCATTCAAAGGGTTTTGTCGGGACATAAGTAAAGTCACTCTGGTAAAAGACTAGAATTAAGTCAAGGGTCGAAGTTTCAAGACGCGATTCATCACCGGTCGCTCGAGCTTTATTAATTAAGTCTTTTGCAAGTAATGCGTGTCCCTAGAGTTTGGGACTTGAGTCACACTCAAGTCTCTAAAATCGAGACAGAGCCACACCCCAGTCGTATCATTCATTCGAGTCATCACAAAAATGTTTTTTTACAGGTAGACTAAAGTATCTTGTGAGAAAAACGTCTATGAAACCATAAGTGGTTCTGTATGACTCACTCAAAACAACATTCAAGGAAAGTGTATTTTTAGCATCATATAGAACAAAGAACCGTGTAAAATGCTTATTTGTCTGCTGAAAAATGAAATGACTTTTGTTTTGAATATTCTTGAAAAACGATGAAGGTCATTATTCCCTTGGAACATAATCAGTAGCCTGTCGCCCTGTCTGAACTTTCAAAAATTCTCTGACTTAGAACGGTGTGGAAACACTGCATACCGTGTCCTTCGTTGACAATCACCATATATAATCTATATAATTTATATCTTTTTTTATTTCCACTTTTTACAATTACACTTTACTTCAAAAACAGAACAGGGGCAAATGTGATGGTCAATTTTCCCTATAATCTTACTTACCCCACCCCTGCATGCTGCACTCCTCCAGAACATATTCTTGGTCGCTTCATGTGAAATAGTACATTTTGTGAGAATGTGCTGGTAAAAAAAAAATTAGAGGGATCGGCGGAGATTTCGGTACTCTCACCTCCCTCCCCATTTCCATACAAACTGACTCCAATGCTTGCAAAAGCTCTTTGAAATGATTATTTCCTGTAGCACGTTACGTATCACCTAGTCCAGGGGTACCCAACCTTTTTTGACCCAAGATCTACTTCTCAAGTAGCCAGCCTCCCGAGATCACAAAACATACACTGTCATACAGTTACACATAGAAAACTTCATTTTTTCATTTTTTCCTACACACCTCGTGGTCGACTTGGGATCAGTCCTCGGTCTACCAATAGACCGCGATCGACTGGTTGGGCACTCCTGACCTAGAACCAATTCTTGGTCCCCTAAAGAACTAGATCCATGCCCCCAGACATTCACCTTGGAATCGACCCAGTGGTTTTCTTTGCAAAATTTCTTGGACTCACGTGATTGGTGTTTGCTTTGTGTCACATACGTTGTGTACAAACGTGAAAGGATGAACTCTTTACTTGCGGGTTACGTTCGTTAAGTCAGGTAGGACTCTACGGTACATTTCACCGGTCTTCATCCACTATAGATTTGATGACTTAAATGAGACAAATGGTTTAATTCCTAGTCATGAATTCACCAGAACTGTGTATTACTCGTTTGGTTAAAAGACTAACCAAGGAGGTTAAAAGTTAGCTCTGACGCGAGTAGGATTGAAAGTATTTACGCTGAGTAAATACTCAACCTGAGTCGTTTTGTACCATAGAAGATTTTACTTGGAAAAAGTATAACATACAATAATACAATAAAGAGTGAAGTTATGCATTTGAATGTTATTCGGAGGCTATACCATCGGAGCACAATTATCAACAGACGTGGGTGACGTAGCATAGCAATGCATCCTTCATTTTCTTATCCGAAAGCTTTTTAGGTTGTCTACGGCGCTAACGATTTTTTGAAAGCCATCTTCAAACACGTATTGGCTCTGTTATAATGATCCATACAAAGCAAAATTCAGACGAATACCACACCAAATTTCCACCTTTTAAGTTGTGAGTATCAAATGTGGGTGCATGAGTTGAAACCAATTAATACCCTGGCGTATTATCTGTTTTTATATTTAAGTCTATGCATGGAGGTGTTAGAAAGGGAATACAACGACCAAGTCTGTCAGACAATATGTACTTGAAAATGATGTAATTCTTTTTCAGGCATCGCCATTTTATTTACAGGTCCCATTGTTCCTATTTATAACTGCCTGTGGAAATGATCTCTTCTTTTCTTTTCCAAGTTATCTCGAGACAAAGTCCATCATAAATATTTACACATGCTTTACAGTGAGGTTTGTTTCCGCCAGTGACCAAGCTTTAGTCAGGATTTCCAGTCAAACGACCGGCAACAAACGTTTAAATAATGTACCTCACTTGTGCCTTCACGATTTTAATACGTCATCTGCTGGAAACATTGTTCAAGCCTATACATTTCTCTCAGCTTTTGGCAAGTTTTCCCATCATTACGAAACATATTCGAAAAGCAGGTTGTGAAGAAATTTTTCACTGACTTTATATAAAATGATATTTAGTGTGACAAATAACGACGAAACGTTAAAAATTTTACATTTTTGTATTACGACTGGCAACGAAAAGTCAACGACTTCAACGTAAGGGGTGTGTCTTCTCGTTGTCATTTGACAATCACTGATCCTAGTTGATCTAGGTATTGCGAATTTTGAGCAGAAAATGACAGAATGAATTTTGAGCAGAAAAGTAAGATTATCGCTGAAAACGAAAATTGCTACAAAAACTCTAAGGATCCTTGGATCTTCTTGTTAACACCCACAGGTCTATGTAAAAGAAGGGAGTCTTAGCACCTCCCTGGTAAAAGTACGGTGATTTCGTAAAGCTTACAAATAAATATAAGGAACTTAATAAAATACCATTTCATATAAAGGCCAATGGTATGAATACTTCTTAACCAATTTAATTCAGGTTATTCTCAATTTATCTTCCATAGACTAAGGGGTGGGGGTTCTTCTTGTTGTGTTGAACTTCAAACAAATTCAGTAAAAACGAACGCTAACTTTCCTGCTTAGTTGATACATGAAATTTGTTGTGATTTCTTCGTATGCAGATGATAAATTCGATGAAAAATTTGTATTTCATGTGTTTTAAGATGACAATACTTGTTTATCACATTTCCATGGCTACAGTAACAATAACACTATGTAGTATATGAAGAGAAAGTTTTAGATGTCATACAGATTAGAGTTGGATATTTAATGTCTGCAGAGTTTAGTTAAGAGTTATTTACATTTAAAATGAATGATAAAAAGGAAGGAATATTCAATACCTTTCCCCTCAGGTCCATTGGAGGCTGCCTCAAACTGCATGGTGCGTACACCCAAGGTGAAGGATACGATTTCGTCACGTCACTTCTTCATAAACTATGTGTGATTTTCCAGCGTGAACGCTCTGCAGGTACTTCACTGTCGGTGGCCTACAAACTTGTCTACTGTAGCAGTACACTCTGTGCTTTATATAAATTCAAGAACCTATGACGCAATGAATACTCAGTAAAGGGTAGCCGAACTTAGAATTCGTGTGACAAATTGAAAGCTTACAAGACCGACAAAACTGCTTTTGTTGTGAGAAGCTGTACCTTCCTGTAGCCTATGGTAACTAGACCATCAATGGTGCAAACTTCGACTCTGGCAGATTCAGGATTTTAAGCACGAAAGGGAGGGGACTAACTCCATGAGGGCAAATTCTGCACCTACCAGCGCCGATTGTACGAAGCCTCGAAAGAGGACGTGGGGTGGTCTAAGGAAAAATCTTGAAATTTATGCACTTTATTGGTATTTCTGACATCGGGCTATTAAAATAAATACCACATATTTTCAAGCAGCTTTAGGACCGTCTAAAAATGTGATGTCTAAAATGGGGCCTACAGCCGGGAAAGCCCCCTCTGGATCTGCGTCTAAGTGTAGGCCTAAGTGCAGTTTTGGTAAATAAACATATTGGAAGGTGACTGGACAACATCTGGACAATTCTAATTTGGTGACATTCCAAAACGGGACAATATATTCTAAACACGGAAACTTTCGCTTGGACAATCCGCCCAATATGCCTGTATACAAAAACACTACTTGTCAACAGCCATTTACTGCCATCTCATTCAAGCTGATTTCTTAGCAATAGAAGGGTTGATCTTTGGGTAGTGATTGTGATTGTGATTGTGATTGTGATTGTGATTGTGATTTTTCAGGTAGTCAAAAACCCTGGGTTTATTAAAACTATGAGTATCTTTCGTAATTCCTGATTCGATTGTATAAATTACATCCTGAACGAAAAATTGCATGCAAATGTCGTAAAAAATCATGTATTTTCGATACAGTATTTTAAGGCAAAGACAATATTCGAAAGGAAATTGAATCGTTTATAAGCAACTGGGGCAACGAAATAACTCCCTCCATTATCGACTATTGCCTACGTACCGCATATTCATTTTTCAGTCATAATTATGTTTGAACGATGGTGCTCGCATGCAAGATGGGGAATGAGCAAACAGAGTCCGCTTCGTGGGGTACTGTTTTCATTGTTCGAACAGGGAGCTGCTACTCTTATGTGGCAACTCCCTGGTTTGAATTTCTCTGTGCAAACACTAGCGAAGTTCCAAACAATGCATAGCTTTGTGTAGCTTTGCTTTTTATGTAAACAGATGGATTACTCCAGAGAGTCCTGTGTTTTTATTTTTATACATTGGCCTGGAAGATGTTCGTTTGGCCAATTCAAGAAACTGAATGCCAAATAATTTCACTTGGCTTTGTCTTGATGGTCTTCGCTCCAAAACGCCAAACAAGTGTTTGCACCTAGCAGAATCGATGGTTTCGGACGAAAAGAAGGCAATTTCATTTCGGATTTTCTCCAATATTCTCAAATGAAATGAAAGAAATTTGCAAAGAAGATTACTAACAAGATTTAAAAGCAAGTTTTGTTCCAATCAGGAGTAAATCCTACCAACGCAGAAGGGTCAATTTTCAATTAAAAAATTGCCCCATAAAAACATCGTTTCTCGTGATATCTATTATTCCTGAAGAAGATATGAATATGGAAAACCCATGAACTAGTGTGCAAACATTCGGGAATAAATATCAAAATCCCTAGGGGAAGCTAGGTTTTATGGCCAAACATTGAAAATAAGGTCTAGAGACGTCATATGACCATCGATCAACACAAAATTTTTTTGTGATAAAACTTGCGTGACACGTTACATATCCTCTCCAATTTTCAGATCCGTAGCTTACAAAACGGCAGAGAAAACGACGTAATTCAAAGGCAAAATCTCCAAACGCCTCGCCGAAAACCGCTGTTTCGATCGCATTCAAGTTATTTTGACTAAAAGTTTTCTAATTGAAGTAAGAACTCGGATTGGCACAGCGTATATTCTGTAAGACTGGCAGAATAAATTCTTTTTTTCGTCTTAAGCCGAAAGGGATATACATATATTTATATTTATATATATATATATATATAAATATATATATATATATATATATATATATATATATATATATACATATATTTATATTTATATATATATATATATATAAATATATATATATATATAAGTAAAAAAGAAGAAGTAAATAGTGCTGAAAGTTTGTGAAAAATTCCACGACGTTTCGGGTTTGAACCCTTCATCAGGTGGCAAAAATGCAACTGATTGTATTGTTGACACGGCCAAACGTACAAATTCAAAAACACACAATAAAATCGGGCACGTAAAACCGGCTAGGAAAACAGACAGTGTTAAGTGGTTGACACAGGTATAAAAAAAGGCAGGAATTGCTGAGTTATAAAAGTTCAAGTCTAAGGTTCAGACCGTGTGGGGACAGGGTTCCAAGTTTCATGATTAGACGGTTTTCAGCAGATAGGTGGTAACGATCAGAACCTCAACACGAGATGACCGCCGAAACCATCAAGTTACGGATCGAGCATGTTGACGGGGGATTGAAGTGTGTGGCTACAGTGAACCCTGGGAGGTTCTGTTTGATTTACCTTAGGTGCTCAGTGACTCGGTCAGCAAGATGACGTTTTGTTTCTCCCACATACAGTATGTTACAGCGTTTACATAAGAGAATGCAAACAACAATGCTGGTGAATGTTAAACCGGTTGTTGTTGGGACCAACAATGGAAAGAATATTTTGTCATAACTGACCACCTGGCAAGTATTGCATCTCTCACGGTTGCATGGAAAAGTTCCTGGGGTGTGAGGCACTACTGCTTGAGGTTGGGAGGCACGGACCAAGTGCTTAGATATGTTCTTTTCAATTCTGAATGCTGTGATGGGGGGAGGGGGTAGGGAAATGGTCACGGTGGATGGGGTCATGATGGAGGGTCTCTACATTCCTGTAAATGGCACATACAATGGGAGATACAGATGGATGAAGGGATAGGACCAACGGAATACTTCTGGTGGGTGTTTGGTCAGTTTTAGGGGCAAGGGCAGAGGCTCTATCAATTCCTTGTATGCGTTTTAGGGCACTAGAGAGCACTCTTTGTGGATACTGGCGTTGTTCATAGAAAGAAATTATCTGCTTGGACACTTAAGCGAAATCCTGGTCGTCTGAACAAATCCGTCTGGCCCGCAAAAGATCTGGGGTGGTTGGAAGGGTACATGAGGTAGTTGTGAGAGTCAATGGGTTTAAAGTGGAGATTAGACTTGATTTTATGGTCGGAGATAGATATAATTCCGTGTCCAAAAACACTACCGAGGAGTTGGAAATACAGTGAGTGACTTTCAAAATCGGGCAAAAGGTTTCAGCAAAGTTAATGAACCTTTCCAAATCGTTTCGAGGACCCACTACAACCCCAATAATATCGTCAATATACCTTTTACAAAGTATAGGCTTGATCCCTGTGAAACGAGAGAACATCTGTTCCTCAAAGGGCCCATGGTGAGGCAGGCCACAGAAGGTCCCAATTCAGTACCCATAGCTACTCCTTTAATTTGTCGGAAAAAACGACCATTAAACTGAAAGCAATTTTGTGTGAGGACCAGTTCTGTCAAGCGAAGAAAGGTGGTGGTAGGAATGTTAGGGTCCTGGCGTTGATCAAGGTAATGGCGTATGGCTGCTAAAGCAGCGTGATGGGGAATTGAAGTATAGAGGCTTGTGACGGTTACCGCCCGGGAGACCGAAGGTCCGCGAGACCGAAGGTCCGCGAGACCGAACGCACACTCAGTTCCGGGTCATAATCAAATTCTTGAGGGACCCCACAAAGTTGGCCCGTGCTGTAGGTACGGGGGTTTTGAAACATTAGAGACATAACGTTGGTGCCAAATGTTATCATATCCCAGGAATCGTTACTACGCCCTCTATTAAAACCAGGCAACTTAATCTTGGTATTGTTTTGATGTTCAAGGACTTTGCTACGTACAATACACAAAATGATTTGAGCTGCGACAAAACAATGTACCAACACCTGCTACGTAACCCTAACCCTTTCAATTTTCTGCCCGAAATGAGGACCCTTGAACAAAAATTAATGTCACTTTATAGGAATAGGTTAATGAAGTCATATTTTGATCATGTAATTTCTGGGACCCCATGACCTCTGAACAATAATGACCTTCGTGACATTAGTACACTTTAAGTTCCAAAAGTTAAAAAAAATTCAAAATCCCATAAGTTCATAGTGATATCCCACAAGTTAATAGCAGTGTCTCGCAATTTAAAACGAGGTGTCATAAGTTCAGAAAGGGGTCCCATGAGTTCAAGGGTCCTAAGCCTGATTCGGTCTCGCGGACCTTATTTCACTTTCGGTCTCGCGGACCTTATTTCACTTTCGGTCTCGCGGACCTATAAATGACCGTACGATCGCACGTCAGCCCAGTTCAGCTTCGCCCATATGCTTCAATGCAATTTCGGTCTCGCGGGCTTTCGGTCTCGCGGACCTTCGGTCTCGCGGAAAACCCCCGCTTGGGACATCCATGTTGAATAAAGTACGTTCACAGGGATTCTCAGAAAACTCAAAATTTTGAATTAACCTAAGGAAGTGTGGAGTATCCTGGATAAATGAAGGTAGGGTTGAAACTAATGGGGGAAGTAAAGAGTCTACGCACTGTGAAATCAGAACCGTGGAGCAGCTGTGGGAAGACACAACGGAACGACCAGGGTTATTGGCCTTGTAAATTTTGGGCAGCAGATAAAAATTGGAGATTTGTGGGCAAGGGTGCAGAAGGGCTTTTACAAGGTCCTGGACAGTGTGATTGAGTCCATTAATTCCGATTTAGAACGTCTCCTTCCTCCCAAAGTCACCCCCTTTCGTAATATTTCTTTGGAAGAGCAGAAGGCTCTTTTGTCCCTCAAGAAGAACAAGAATTTGATTATTAAGCCTGCTGACAAGGGAGGTGCCACTGTTGTTTGGCGTTGAGATCTTTATATTTCTGAAGCTGAGAAACAACTCTCTAACCAAACAGCATACACCGAACTTCCGATGGACCCCACTTCTGAAATTCAAACCTTGGTCAAGAAAACCTTAACCACCCTTGTAAGTCAAAAGCATCTTCCTGAATCGGCTAAAGCCCTTCTGCACCCTTGCCCACAAATCTCCAATTGCCGAACATTTCAATCTCCCCGACCACAGTCTAAATTGCCGTAAGTTCGCAATCATCCATGGCAACATGACGCAGCACAACAAAAGAAATCTATCTGAAACGCAACTAATCCTAAGGGCTGGTTCACATCGACACGGGTTCAATAGAGATTTAGGCTTTCTTTCGAACTTTCAATTTTACAAGAAGCAGTTAACAGTCACTTTGCTCTTACACCTGAAGAAGGACCAGGTGTCCGAAAATTTGTGTATTTTGTGTATCACAATATACTATGTTGGAACCAAGGACATTACCAGTGTTTAAATATATATATATATATATATATATATATATATATATATAGATATATATATATATATATATATATATATATAGGGTCGAAATACTGCGGAGCACTAGAGTAGTATGTAGGTCGATAAAGGTTGTAAAAAGTGCTTAAAGTTTGCGGAAAATTCCACGACGTTTCGAGTATAGACTCTTCATTAGGTGGCAAAGAAATGCAACTGAACAACAAAGAAGTAGAAATAGAGAAGAAACACATTGAAGAAAGGCACGAACAAACCGGTCGCACAGAACGAACACGGTGTAAAAAAGCGAAAGAAGGCTGAAAAAAGACTGGTAAAAAGTAATGAAAAGGGGAACAGGTTAAAAAAGGTCCATTCTAATGTTAAGACCGTGTGGGGAGAGGGTCCCGAGTTCGGCGCTTAGGGGGAAACTTGTTGTTGAAAAGTCGACCTTAAGGGGAAAAAAATTTTCGGGTGAAATATAAGTTTCGCCTTAACGTTTCCACACACTTTTTCTATAGGAATACGTAAACTTACAAGGGCGCCCTCTTAGATTTACAAACTAGATGCCATTACTTCAAAGTTGTCAAATTTACGGACACCTAGCTGTTAACACGAACGGATGGCTGGCCATTGAAATAACGTTAATTATATGTTTAGACGTTAGGGCGAATTTATTTCTTATGTATTTTATTATCTTTTTTTCGCCCTATGTACAAGCAGATACAAGAATTTCCCCTTAAGATGGGAATTAGCGTTATATATATATATATATATATATATATATATATATATAGATATATATATATATATATATATATATATATATATATATATATATATATATATATATATATATATACACACAAATACAAATAGTGCAAAGCGTATTTCACATCCAAACATTTTCTAAGTGTTTAAGTTTTTCCTGAAAAGTATTCAAAGTTAGTTTCTTTGCTCATTTGTGGCATTCGATGGAATAAAAGGTGAGTTCAAGGTTTGAAGAATTGCAACCTTAAACTGACCCGGAGAGTGAGTAGATAGGTGAGAGTACACCTAAGTTAGCACATGACTTAACAAAATCAGACCCCAAATCACTATCCCCTCCCCCACCACTCTCTGAAGAGCACTACGATTGTTGGCCATCAGTTCCTTCAAATTCTGAGTCATTCCGAAGTACTGCATGCCACAAAATGGGCAAAAAATACAGTACACAACCCAAATTGCCTTACAAATAGACTCCTTTGCCTTAACTTTAAAATTCTTACCAAAGGAGTGACTTCGGACCCTTTTACAATACCCAAGGTCTGTGCAAAGTTTGCAGTTCTTCATGCAATGTTTGCTGGGCCCCACCATGGAAATTCTCTTATTAATTTTTGCACGGACTAACATCTTTATCAGATTTGGAGGCTGACTGAAAGGCAGCACCGGAACCGCCTCTTCGTAATAGAGGACAGATGAAACAGGGTTTGGTGTTTTCGCAATAAGTCATTTACGTTCTGTAACCCATGGTGATATTCTATCACAAGGGGGGCCCTTTGTGAAATCCCGTCTGTCCAATTATTTGAACAATAACGTTCATTAAGGACGCGGTCAATCTCACGTCTAAACTTTAGGGTAAGAGTGATCTCGTTTTTGAAGGGCATTAGCAAGTTCCGTGCCTCTCTCACTG
Source organism: Holothuria leucospilota (assembly GCA_029531755.1). Taxonomy (NCBI): domain Eukaryota; kingdom Metazoa; phylum Echinodermata; class Holothuroidea; order Aspidochirotida; family Holothuriidae; genus Holothuria; species Holothuria leucospilota. The sequence continues at coordinate 5,655,474 of CM055964.1, forward strand.
TAGTAAGTTCTAGAGTAGAGAAAATAGCGTTGATGCGCTTAGCTACAATCTTGGAAAAAAACTCTTTGGAACACCCCTGCTCCCCCGTAGAATGTTGGAGATAATGTCAATTCGGGATACACCGCTTTCGTTTGGACACAACACTGTACTGTGGGACGGGGGTTTCGTAAATCCACGACATCATATTGTACATGGTACAACGGTGGGAGGTGTTCCAACAGATTTGTCCAGTCGTGCACAACATTGTACTAGGGACGGGGGTTTCGTAAATCGTGCACAACATTGAACTGGGGACGAGAGTTTCGTAAATTGTGCACGACATCATATTGTATATGGTACAGCGGTGGGAGGTGTTACAACAGTTTTGTCCAAGGTTGTAGGCTAAACGCTATACTGCGTGTCACATGACCTAGCTGGCAGCTATCAGCTGATAACTAAAGCATAGGGTCGGTTGGTTTGCGATAAACATCCGTCTCTAGAACATGCATCATTCCTGATTTTTACCTTAACATCTAAAAAATTAACAGACTCAGGCGATAAATCAGCAGTAAACCTGATGGAGGGATGAAATGAGCTACGACTCTCCAGAAGAGAGAAAAACTCATACCTCCCATGACGCCAAATTAAAAAGCAATCATCTATGTACCTCTAGAAAACTTCTGGCAGCAAGTCACACTGCTGGAAAAATGACTCCTCAAACTCCACCAGAAAAATATTTGCCTACGACGGAGCCACCTTTGCACTTATGGCAGTTATAGATATTTATCTGAGTAAAAGAAAACGCGTATTTTTTGCCTTTATTGATTATAGAAAGCATTTGATGTGATCAGTAGGACTTTCCGTGGTCATATTTAATTGAAAGTAGCATTACTGGGAGGGTTCTTAATGTAATTCAGTCTTTGTACAGAAATGCTAAATCATGTGTTGAAAATATCGGACAGAAGTCTGATCTTTGTGATTGTAATTTGGAAGTAAGCCGGGGGAAAGCTTATCCCCAGTGCTATTCACCATCTTTCTAAATGAGTTTGAAAGCTTCGTTAGTTGTTGTTATAATGGTTTAAATAAATGATGATTTAAACCCGTCTTTTAAAGAACAGTTTAGTGATAATAACGTAGAGGTTTTTCTCAGGTTATTTACTTTGCTGTACGCAGATGATATTGTAGTCCTAGCTGAAAGTGCAAAGACCGTTAATAAAAGTAAGACAAACGTTGTTTAATTTTCCAGAGGTAAAATTAGAAGAAAACCTTTTTTTCATTTTGGGGATAAAGTTCTTGAAGTCACTGACTGACGGTTATTAGTACTTAGGAGTTCAATTTAATTAACTTTAATAATAAATTTACGAAGGTGCAAGTAATTCAGGCTCAAAGGGCATTGTATAGTCTTCTTCCCAAGTCTTGTAGTCTTTATCTGCCCTTTGATTTACAGCTGCAATTGGTTGATCAATTAGTTTTACCTATTTTTCTATATGGTTGCGAAATATGGGGGTTTGAAGATTTAAAATTAATGGAGTCATTTCAACTGAAGTTTCTTAAAAACGTTCTCAGAGTGACAAAATATACACCAAATTGTATGTTTAATGGAGAGTTAGGAAGACATAAGTTAGTTTATAAGATTCACGTCAGAATGATATCCTCTTGGGGTAGATTAGTCAATGATGATACACATAAACTTACGTTACGTGTATGATGTGGCTTTTAAGAACTTTACATGATAAAGGAATTTACTCATCACCTTGGATTCTTAAATTACATTCAGTATTTAATAAGACAGGCTTATCATATATGAAGAATATAACAATTATGAACCCTCAAAGCTTTTACTCTAGTAGAAGGGTTTTACCTGTCTCATATCTTAGTAAAAGGGTAATTAAACAGAGGGTTAGTAACATGTATGAGAAAGAGAGGTTGTCCGAAGTAAATGCTTATAACCAATGTTTAATTTACAGAATTTTTAAGGAAAAAATTAGAATTTGAAAAATACCTAAAACTACTGAGCATGCGTGAAAGAATTAAGTCGTTTAAACTTCGTTGTGGAAACATTAAGATTCCAACAGTAACTGTGAGGTTTGATAACATTGTGGTCCATGAAAAAAATTGTACGTTGTGCAGTAGGGAAAGTATATGGGATAAATTTCATTATTTATTTGAGTGTGATGCATTTAAAATGTCAGAAAATTGTACATAAACCTTATTTTAGGAGAAATCCAAATACTTTAAAAATAGAGTACTTATTTCAAACTAAAATAAGAAAAAATGAGTGAAGTTGAGTTTATTTCCTGAAAAGTTAAGAAAAGCTTTTAAGTCTTGCACTTTTTTTCCTTTTTCTGTTTTCATCTAAGTTCGATTTCGTTTTTCTCTCTTTCTCAAGTTCTTTGTAAATTGAAAATAATTTTGCTATTAGTAATGTTATTTTTATTGGCTCTAATACTTCTTAGGAGGATCAAAAGAGAATAAACTGAACTGAACTAGCAGGAGCTTGAAGATGGCACTATAGTGGTAGCATCGAACTGAAATTTGAAGGTGAGTGGAGGGCGTCTTCACGATACTTCCCAGTGAACGTTGTGTACTGTGTACAACTAATACTACGGTCTTGAACAAGACTACGGTAAATGTCGAATTAGACAATGTTAAATGGTATTTCCTGGAATCTGACAATCAAGTGTCCAAACAAATATCATTTTCGTACATCACCGATGCTATTAAGCTGGCCTTCTGCAATTTTGGAATAGAATTGCCACCAGGTTAACGTCATATACCAGGCAAGTGGTCAAAATACGGAGGGGGGATTTCTTGAAATTAAACACCGTTAGATGCTATTTTACAGCTTTTGGCAATCAAGATAAATACATAAGCAAGCATCAGTTTTGTGCATTACCGGTCCCATGCAGTAGGTTTGTAGCCACTGCAATTTCCAGAGGGGAATCCAGAATTTTACAGTTAGTGGAGCAACCGAATGGTCTGTTAGGGAAGTGGCGGAGGAACATCTTCATAAGTGGGGCCCAAACTGAGCCTGCGTAGCATACATGGGGAGTGCCAAGCGCAAACTCAACAATGTGCGAGGTCTAGGGTCCTCTCATATGGCCTCCACAGTGGGTTCAAGAGGTGCAAGGCCCCGTGGGGGTCCTGGATGAAGCCCCTAGAAACTTGAGGCATTTGTTTCAGATGCTCCAGGAGGATTGTGTCAAAAGATATATATTCAACGATGCAATTCTCTACTTTTGGAATATTTGAAACTTTCTTCTTACAGAGACGCTATCGTATGTAAGCATTTGCATAGTCATAGCACGATAGCCTCAGGAAGTTAAGTATGCACATGTGTGCCAAGCGTGTCGCAATTAACCTTGTCCAGTGGCATTCTTTTCTTTTACCATACAGAGAGGTAGAGCGTCTTTCAGACGTGAGCAGAAGAACTACCTATAATGATGCTTCTTCAGCTTTGCAAGTTGCAGCATGGAATGTTCTGTAAACAGCGGTCCCTGGAGTGTTCTAGGAGTAACATTGTGGTTGGATCGAGGAGAAAAATCCCCCGGAAACTGAGTTCTTAACAAATGGGGGATACTTACATGGAGCTTTCCAGCTAACCTCCAGATGACAGCACCAAGCTCTTCACAGTCATCGAATCTTTACAAACTAAACTTTGATCGAAATCTGCGCAAACAGCTTGCAAAAGAATGAGAGAGAATATAGGTATAGCCAAAGGTAGATAGCACTAATAAGTACAAATTTAAAAATGTTTATTCCTTTGGAAATGTGTTTACAAATGCATAGCCACCATGGACCTAAAACATGTTTGAGCAAGTATGCATTGCACGTAAAATTTCAACTGTTAAAATACCCATGGCTCTACGATTATTACTCAAAGTGTTTACTTGATTTTTGAGGCATGCGTAGACTTGGCCAAGTCTAGGGCCTGCGTAGTTCATGTGTATTATTGTGCTAATAATTTTGTGTGCGAAGCTGCGAAATTTTGCACTATACTCTAAAAACTGTTGGGTACATTTTACCCAGTTTGGTTTCGTATGCCCCTGTTGGGTAAAAAAATACGTTTACCGGGAACATTTTGTACAATCAATTTAAGAGCCCACTTTCAATTGAATACGATTTTGCCGTTGTAACGTGAGTGAGCGTTTGCATTTGATCGATAAATAGGAGTGCATTTTAAGATTTTGTAATATTTAACAACAAATTTTACACCATGCAAGTATCTAATAAAGCTAATTGTTAGGCTGTAGAAGGCGTTAGCTACACCCGTAAGTTTGTTGCAATACTGTACAGACCGCGTGATTTTTCCCCGCAGGACGAATGGGGACAATTTCATACTTTAACCTTAACCCTAACCTTGATTCTAACCTGAGCATTATTTTTCATTTCTCATGATTTCAATTGAAATTTCCGAAAAGCGCCCCCATTTTCCTGGGAAAATCATTTCGCGTTTCTACCGAGTGTAAGCCATATTAATTTTTTACACCTACAACTTCCCCTTAAGTTTGGTTTACATGTGACAATTGTATCAACTTGTATTATCAACGAAACTTAAGATTGTGCGTAAATAAAACCGTGTCATGCTCATGACCTGTGACCCGCAGCTCAACAACTGTAAACGAGCTGACTTCTCTCAAAATCCGCTATATTTCACAGTCATTTTCCTCTCACCGGATAATACCGTCACGGCACAAAGTCCACAAGTACAGCAATCGATTTTGAAGAAAAGCCAGGCCCAGTGTTTCGAATCAGTGGGTTACAACCCTGCCCCACCCCCATGTAAAAGAAAATCTTCAACATGATCATGTGTCCCTTCTGTTAAAACCATGGTATAATATTCGGTACATGAAATGTGTATCCTGAGCTTCTCATATCATATCCTCGAGATTTTTGTAAGGTCTCACGGCTGTGAAGCTGATCATTTACAACTGTTGTCATAGCGGAGGTCGTACCTCGTAGTCCGGTCTAGGATGAAGTGGAGGGGGCTCGTAGGGAAGCGGATTTTTTCCCAGGAAGAATGAGGGAGAATGGGGGAGATTTTCGGAAATTTCCATTGAAATCATGAAAAATGAAAAATAATGCTCATGTTAGGACCAAGTTAGGGTAAAGGTCGATGAAATTGCCCCCATTCCTCCTGGGAAAAACCACTCCGCCGGGACCATGCGGATGGACGTTGCTTAGCACCAGTGTGGTTGCCGTGGACACAATTACCATTTCTAAAGCCGAGGCCACCCTTCCCTGGCGAATGCCAGCTAACCGTATACCAACAGGATACATATCGCAGTAGACATAACCCAACTACTTCTGTTCTGACCTATCCAAAGTGATCAATACCTTACGGGACTGTTTTTCTCAGGGAGGGCGGTGATTTTTGCCCGACTCCATACCTAATTTAACTAACCAATTTTTCGCCCAACTGAGACAAAATATCTGCCCGATTTAGTCAGGTTTCTGCCATCTGGGGGCAGCCGCCCCCAGCACCCCGGCCCGTACGCCCATGGCTACAGCACACTCTTGAGCATTTGCGACGCTAAATAGATTCTTTGAGAGAAAGATATGCCTGGTTACATGAGATCTTTGGGAAATGACTCGGTATCATTTACTACCGGTACCTTGTCTCGGGTCGTCGGGTTAATTTCTGGCTTCGGCTAAATTTTCGAGTCCAGAGAGTATATCAAGGCATTACCTCACGAAGTCGAGGCCACAGGCTTATGTAGGTGGCAAAAAACCGGCCTCGAGACCAAGCGTCGAATCCACATGAGGTATTGGTGTTGTTAAAACTACTAAAAACCTCTTTCACCTTCTTTATTACACCAATTGCCTCAAGGCTGGATGTTGCCACTGTCCAGATCATGACATGTGATACAGCTTGTTGGAAAGAGATAATTAATTGGCTCGGCGATGGAGATAGCCTCGGGCGTTAGAAAGTGACATATAATCCTACCCCACGAAAGTCCAATTTTGTGGGGTAGGAAATCTAACATTTTTAACAGGTTCAATACGGCATGAATACCGTTTAACATTTTAAATAGTCTCCAAAACTTGACATGCTAAATATGATACTAAATGGATGTCTATCATCGAAAAATGACATCAGCTTGAGTTAAGTAGGGTTAGGAGATATTCCAATTCGGACCAGTCTGCAGCAAAGATTATAGAAATCAGTAAAACTGGATACTATATTTCCACTTTTGGGAAGCAGCAAACATTCCTAAAAGGAGGCGTAGGTGACGGTAAGGGCACTGTGTGTTTCACATTTCAAACAGGGGCGTCGATCGGGTTTGGGGATTGGTGGCGCAAAAATTTTCCAACAGCCGGAACCCTGGATCATGTCCCGGACCGGACTCCTGTATAAGCAATCCATCCACACGAACTCAAGCGCACACGTACACACACGCGAACAAACACGCACACATGCTCGCACAGAAACACTGTACACAAAATACAGGATAAATCATATCGTTTGCTTTCTTCCCAATTTAATTATTTTTCTTTTCAGTTTTTTTTTATTTAGATTGACAGTCTATGAAGGAATCAACTATACTGAAAGTAGAATAAAAAATGCTTTTGATACTGAACAAGATTTTGTTATTCTGAACTCGTGTTTTCCACGCCTTCTAGGTTCTGTACTTGGCAGTACTAAGTCGCAAGGCCAGAGATCACAACCACCGTTCAAAGTTACCATCAGACATACGGTACATTTGATCTGTGATAAGGGATATAAGAACGAATCATTTCCGTTTAAATAATATTTTAGAGGAGGAGTGGCCGTGGGTAGACGCCAAGAAAATCATTGTTTTAGGTCTGGAATCTTTCTTTTCTCCTACCCAGTGGCGTAACTAGAGGGGGGCAGGGGGGCCGTCGCCCCCCACAAAGCCTCCAAAGGCCTCTGTCGGAAATTTCTAGTCTCTGTCGGAAATAAATAAAAACAAGTCATTTGAAACACTTACAACAATTCTTATGTTTTTAAGCAGAATTACACATCGAAATGGTTACTGACAAGGCCTGGAAATGGAAGCGTCATTTAATGCAATCTCGGAGATATTTTAATCTAATTTTTTCCGCGCGCTACACGCCAGAAGATGGTGGCGCTACGCTTAGGTAGTACATCATTACTTCAAGATAATAATCTGTCCGAAATTTTTTGCCCCCCACCCCCCACAAAAAATATCTAGCTACGCCACTTCTCCTATCGTCGAAGAATGAAAAGAGAAGAACAAGGGGGGTGACGCTCAGTGTGGTTCCTACATAATACACGTTGATTGTTAATATAAAACGTATTGCATAATATAAAAACAAAACAATATATGTCAGGGCCGTAGCCTGCGCGAAATCTCTAAGGGGGCAGTTCATGACACTATCTAAGAGGAGCACCAAGAGGTATGTCTACAGATAGTTAACACCTAGGTGGACCTCCATTGCGAAGGGAGGATGAAGGGAAGGGCACATGTAAGATCTGGCTTAGGTTCAAGCTATCGTTGGCAAAGCTTTGAACTGATTATATTTTTATAAATTGTTATTAGTTAGTGATATTATTCATATTTTATGGCTGCGAGATAGGCAGGAGGTGCTGTCTTAGAGGAAGGGACGACGTCTTATACTATTTGAGAAATTTTTGTCTTTGTGAGGTGTCTTGGATGCAAAATGGTGCTACCTTCCTGAAGCTTCATAAAGTGTTGAATTGATTATATGTTGAAGAATCCTCATTATTGATTGATTTTTTTTTTTCTATCCCGTTAAGGTGTACTTAAAGGGGATATTGCCAAAGGAGAGGAATTAAACCTCTACTCTTGGAGAAATTTTTCTTGTTCTCAGCTGCCCTAGATTTAAAATGGTGTTAACTTTGGTGAAGGTTTGGACTCATTAAATAATCCAAGCCTCTAATTATTTATTCAATTCTTCGGCTGTGGCATGCGTGGCACCCCTACAAGGCTGATACCCGGTGCAGGCTTCCCCCTGGCGCTCTTAGTGCGACCTTAGGACAGCCACCATTAGTTGGTTCGTAGCCATAGCGTAGGCCTTGCAAGAAAATGTGAGGGGGAAATGACACAGTTTAGACCATAAAAATTGCATCTAAGCGTTTTTTACTTTTAAATTTCATGCTTTAGAAACAAACTTAGATTTTAAGAAGGAAAGTTAAGAAAGTTAGATTTTGTTTAAAGGGGAAATGCAGTCACCCCAATTTGAATTAGTGTACACTGGCATCCTATTTCATCAATGGCTTTGGAAAATCATGAAGTTATGTTTCTCACTGCATCAGTTGAGAAATTTACGTATAGACTAACTCCTTGGATTACCTTGAATATGCAATATTTATGTTCTAACATATCATGGAAGATACTTGACGTGAAATAGGGGATATTTGTGAGATTTAGCTGTTGTTCAAAATAAGTTTGCGGCGGCTGTTTATGCCCTTAAATTAAAAGTTACTTTAAAAGTTCGTTTACTTTAGCTTATACTTAAAGGTAATCATTAGCTATTCTATCTTTAGCCAGTGTATATGGTAGTGCATGTATTCAAGCCGGCGGGTGTTTCTTGAAGGAGGAAGATGTTTATTTGCTAGGCAGGGAACCCACACTGATAAACACGCATCCATGGCGGGGTCCGGGGATCTCCCCGGGAAAATTTTTCGGGAAAAAGAACCCTTAAATGCAATTTTCCAGGTTTTGGGGGCCTTGAAATCATAATTCGGACAGTGAAATTTTCAGCATTTCTGTATATTTTCTCAAGTAGGCCTACTTTCATTTACGGTTTGGAAATCTCAGGGGGCCCCTGCCCCCACAGGCTACGGCCCTGTATACAGGGTGTGACGTTGATGATACCCGTTTCTAGCTTTTTACCTATCCAGGAATAACCCCAGCCTAAGGATGTCAACTTTAGTTACTGGCGAGAGTACTGAAAGATTCGCTGGGAGACTACTGACGAGGAGCGCGACCATCGGTTCGCGCGAAGCATCCCGGCAAGGGGACTTTTTGCCAAATATACCCCTAGATTACAGGAAATGACACTTTCCGTGCCTCATTACTGCATACCAAGAACTGCCAGATTTCAGATGTTTCATGTTCCTGGAAATTTTTAAGGAGACATGATGAGTTGGAGAACGAACTGAGGTAGCGTGATAGCTGGCTTCTTACCGGCCCCGACACATCGTTTGCGATATAAGTAGAATTTTTACACCATATTGAGACATTGGGTGAGAACCTAATGATTCATCGTGTGAGCATGAGATTGCGCTGAAATGTGTGACTCTAGCGCTGAATGCGCCAGAGTTGACAGCCCTTTAACCCAGCTTAGGTTAACTTAATAATGTCATAAAATTATCATGAAAAATGTGCGGAAAACGTTACTGACCGACATTCTGCATCGAAGAATCTATCCGAATCTTAAAAAGGAATTGTTGCCTTTGCAAACTCTTAAACACCACTGCATATCTTGATGAACCAGATTTAAGTCGACACAGTCTGTCCATTCACTGCATCTTGAGGTCTTGAATGTGTTTCGACGGAAGTCATGTTTTTGGAATGAACCGGCTGGCGATATGTCTCATGTAAAAAAAAGATATGTCTCAGGTTGATCCGTCATCCAGTTGGTCCAGGTGGTTAGGATACATGGCAAGGAACACATTGTTAACTCAGCAACTCTCGCGACATGGTGCTTCTTAGACAAGTCTTCAGTCTGCAAAGTTGACTCAAATGATCTATCTGGCAACGCAGTGGTGGAGGGGCAAAGAAGATACAGTGTGAGCAATTTCATAACTTGAGGAATCGTGTGTTGTACATTGGATTTGCCAAGCAGACTTGTAATATCCCTCGTCGAAGTTTCGCCTCTTCCGTCTGTCCGTTGTCTTCAGGTAATGGGACATCTCAAGTGACATGATCTGAGGGAAATATTGCGTTTGTTTTACAGAATATTTTCATATTTTTCAAACCAATATTAATAGATACAGAATGATAGACAATTCAAAATAAGACAGTACGGTAACTTTCTTTTGAAAAAATAAGGCTCTCACAGGAAGTAATTCGGTTATTGTTGCATAAAAGTAATTTGTTCACCCAAACTTTCAAAAATTCAAATGATGCAACATCCGTTACCCTTGAAATGTGTTATACCTTTAGGAGATAAAACTATTACTAGAGTTATTTGGTGAGACTGAATGGTGTGATAATGATTTAAGGTATTTCCTTTGTGTGCCATATTGGTGCATTTTAAACGCAATATTTCCCTATAAGCCTCCCCTTGGATAAATCTTCCCCATAATACTCGACTACAGTGTGAAGGTCGTCCTCGGGATTTTTACCTTTCCATCCGCCCTGTACTAGGTGATCAATTGCCGATATATGATGGGTGACATTTTTACCCATCTGACATAAATATTACTGAAATTGGGAGTCCCTACTTTCAATATGCATAAATAGTTATCTGACATGTTGATAAAATAGGGATATGGGGATATGCGTTATGTTGAAAGGGTTTGATGGGAGATTCACATACATTACTACTTTAATCGGCTCAAACTGGCGTTTTCTCGAAGCCCGTTGAAAGCCATCTGTATACCACAGTATTATATATTTTTTTACCATGCCTGAATTATCGGTGGGGCAAAACGATATGTTTGCCCCCCAATATGATCTTTGGTGGGGCAATTGCCCCCCTTGCCCCACCAGGATCGACGCCCCTGATTTCAAAAAGCCGTGATCTGAAAATTTGTTGCAGGCCACATATTCCGAGCTTCATGGACTTCTCGACGCTTGAACTGTTGACGGAGCAGCATTCATGGAATAGATATACAATGAACTCTCCAAAGATAAAATTATGAGCAATCTCATGGGTAAGTAAGAACACCCGAGTCGCAGGATAGAGGAAATCATTTTCCACAATATTTTTGTTTTAAAAGTTGTTGTGTCAGTAAATTGTGAGATATTTGTGGAATACAAACTGTTGTGTCTCACTTTTATGTTCAGATTTTAGAAACATTTTGATGACATAAATAGATAAAGGCCCATGTAAAACCACCAAGTTTCTTTGCCTATTCCTCACTATAGGCTGCTAAGTTACCCTGTGCTAGTGATATTTACGCTATCGACGATTTATTTTTGGGAAAATAAGCTTAATGATGAGAACATCGATCAATCTTGGTATTTTTCGCCAACAGATCTGGATAAATTTACGTTTAAAGGCAATAGGCAGTCACCCCAATCAGAGTTAGTACGCCCCGTCACTCTAGTTCATGAATGGCCTGTTTTGATCATGTGACAATGTTTTTGTTAGTGAATTGTGAAATTCAAGGAAAATTTCTCCTTGCTTTACCTATTTTTTGTAATAATAGTTATGTTCAAAACGTCTTCAGAGGTGCTTGTAATGCAATAAAAGGAGGTTTGCAAGAATTTGCTAATTTTTCAAAGCAAATTTGGGGGGCGACTGCCTACTGCCTTTAACCGTTGGCTGACTGCATGTCATTAGTTTCACCTTCATGGTATTGGAACATCCAAATCAGTAAACAAGGATGATGTAGCGTTCGTTAAGTATTTTTTTTATGTATCTAAAGATCTTTCTACCGAGCAGATACTTAATTTGCGACATCAGTTGGGTAACCGCGTATCCATCTTCGGGTAGCAAATGCATGCAACAAACTGTTGTCAATTTCAGTCTACGTAACTTTTAAATAATCAGTGCCAAGCTAAGCTGTAGGTTGCTTTTTCCAAGAAAAGTCAGGAGAGCTTTTCCCACCACTGTACAGGCAAAGAACAACTTTATTTCAGGGTAAAACTAACAAATATCATGCGCTTGTTCCTTAATTCCGGAATATGTCCGGACATACATATTCTGCCCTAGGTTGCCACATGTCTCCCATACGCTCCTGTTTACGTCAACGAAGTATTCACACAACCCTTTATATGCCATATGCATCTGAAAGTTGGAAAAGTCAAAGGTCGCTTAAGAGTTTTCCACATTGTATATTCTGCTGTGATCGAAATCATCTTTATGTGACAGCTGTTGCTGGCAGTGAACTGCACCGTTTTTTAGGATATTTTTCCTCTTTTCCAATGAATAAAATGCAAACAAAATCTTAAGTTTAAAATTTTTATTTATTGTTTCTTCTAGCAACTAAATGTGCAATATTTACAATGTATGCAATGTATATATAACATTTAACACGTGTAACTAAATTACTAGAAAAGGAGGAAAGAGAAGTCAAGACTTCTGAACGTTTTCCTCCTTAAGATAATCTAACTGCTGTACTATAACTGCAGAATAACTACAAAATGAGTGATGGCATCATGCTAGAAAAATATTAGATGTGAAAATGAGATATGGAATATGCGATGGTTGCATAGTCTATTGAGCAATTACAAACTTCTTAAAACTATATTTAAATGAACTTATACTTCTACTTTCTCTGATACTTAGTGCAATGAAATTCCAAACATTTACCCCACAATATGATATACAGAGCTGTTTTTTACAAGATTTTGTCTAAGATTCCCACTTTGCTTGGTGTTATAGTTGTTTGTCGAGATAATGAAATAATTTTGAATGTTTCTAGGCAATAAAGTATGATATGAAGACACCCGTTTTATACTTGATTAACTGAAAAAATGTTAAGGCCTTTAACTTTTGAAACAAAATGTGTGTATGGGTTAGTGGCTTTGCATGGCACACAATTCTTATAATTCTCTTTTGTTTTAAAAATATTGGCATAAGATTACTTTTATATGCATTACCCCATACCTCCAGACAATAATTCAAATATGGTAAGAATAACGAACGATATAAGGTATATAACGCACTTGTACTTAAAAGGTTGCTGACCTTGTGAATAATATCAATACTTTTTGAGAGTTTATTACATAAATTAGAAATATGCTCCTTCCAGGTGATTTTCTTATCAATAAAAACATCAAGAAATTTTGTGCAGGTAACCTCATTGATATGTATGTCACTTCTAAATTGGAAGTCCAGATTTTCTTGTTGGTAAATTACATAGAATTTGTTTTGTCTAAGTTTAATGACAGTTTGTTTATTGAAAACCAAGTATAAAGCTTAGTCAACTCACAAGTGACACTCTTGTATAGGGTACTTTATTTCATTTCATTTCATTTATTTGTTTTTCACACCATACATGTATACAAGCATAATATATATATATATAATATTTACATCAATTTTGAATAAATCTTTTACGATGTGAAGGAAGTAGAACAAAAAACCCTCACGGGCTTGACGAAGTGCTCTACTGCCTAAGCGATAGCAAAAAAGAAAAGAAAAGAAACAACAAAAGCTAAACAAGATAATTCACTTACACTCCCCCCCCCCCCCTCCCAGCACCATCATTGCTTCATACATGGCTACGAGTTACGGGCCTGCTTTCACACAATAAAGTAAAGCAAGGCTCCTGAAAGTTGAAAGTCAATAAGTACTTAGATATAGTTTGCTTAGGTTATACCTAAACGATCTGAAGCTTGGACTGTCAATTACAGTCTTGGGTAGAGTATTCCAAAGATTAAGAGCACGATGCCGAAGGCTCAGTTGAGAATGAGATGTGGGATAAACAGTATGTAGAAGAAGCTGAGGATTACGTGTATTATAACTGTGAACATTAGTACTGGTTGTGAAAAAGTTGGAGAAGGCGGGTGGTAACATGTTGTGGGTGAAGCGATAGGTGAACGAAGCTATTCCTAGATTGATAATATCGTTAAGTTTTAATAAGTTCAACATTTTGAAAAGAGGATCAGTGTGATCACGTGGACCAGAGTGACAAATATGTCGAACAGCCTTTTTCTGTAAAAGAACAAGACTATTTAAGTTTGACTTTTTTGTACAAGACCACACGCTACTGCAATATGTGAAATGCGGATAAACTAAAGTAAAGTACAAGGTACGAAGGACACTTCTGGGAAGGATGTATTTGAGCCTGCCGATAATACCGACCCCTTTTGCAACATGGGAGGATAAATAATGAATGTGTTCATGCCAGGTTAGTTTGGAGTCAATAATTACTCCTAAGAATTTAATTTTATTAACTAAGTCAAGTTTGTCACCGTTTATATAAATGTTGAAATTGTGATGATTGTTACACTTATAGTTATTAAAAACCATAAAATTTGTTTTACTAAATTAATATTTACGGATAGCTTATTTACCGAAAACCTATTACAGTAATTTCTTAGTTCAGTACAAACAGTATTTTCCAACCCATCAGGGTCGTCATCAGAAAAGAAAATATTTGTATCATCAGCAAATAAAATAAGTGAAGACCTTTGAGAAACAGCTGTTATGTCATTTACATATATAATAAAGAGGAGTGGGCCAAGAATTGAACCTTGTGGAACCCCACAACGAACAGTAGCCAGATCAGAGTCAGCACTTTTAAAGTGAGTGTACTGCTTCCTGAAAGTCAAATAACTTTTAAACCAATTAAGTGAGAGTCCTCTAATACCGTAGTGTGAGAGTTTTGTCAATAAAATACTATGGTCTATAAACCATATATATATATGGTATATATATGGTATATATATGGTATATATATTTATGGTATATATGGTATATATATATATATATATATATATATATATATATATATATATATATATATATATATATATATATGGTATACATACTATAAACTATTTAGTTTATTTTAGTTATGTTTTGTGATTTTTATTTGACCTCCATCTTCGTTTTCAATCTGTTTTAAGTTCATGCTCAATTTTTTAGTCTTCTATGGTGTGTTTAACCTTTTTATTGCTAACCTTACATTTTATATTGTATTTAACTTTTTGTATCTTTTGTAAAGGGTCTCGGGTGAGATTAGCTTTTTAAGCTAACCGAGTTTACCCTTTTGAATGTTTAAATAAAAAATAAAAAAAAAATAAATAAAATGGTCGATGGTGTCAAAAGCTTTTGATAAGTCTAGAAATATACCAGTTGAAGTCTGTCTATTTGGGATAGCTTTATTTAGTTTGTCAAGAACATCAGCAAGAGCAGTTTCGGTAGAATGACCTGGACGGAAACCATATTGACAATTAGAGAGGACTTCATGCTTGCTTAGAAAATTTTGGACTCTGTTGAAAACTAGCCTTTCTAGAATTTTGGAAAGACAGGGCAACACTGAAATTGGACGATAGTTTACAAACTGATTTTGATCACCTTTTTTGAACAATGGAACAACTTTAGCCACTTTCAGCTTTTCAGGGAAGATGCCTTGCATGAGAGAAGCATTGAAAATATGTATGAGAGGCTTTGAGATGAATGGGATTACTTTTCGAACAATGGCAGGACGCAGACCGTCGTTGCCAGCTGATTTTGTGGGATTCAAACAATCAAAGGCGATCTTTACAAATTCATCATGGCTAACAGGGGAGAAAAATAAAGAATAAGGGTTACTGCCGGCTAAGTAGTTTTTCATGGGAGAAACATAAGGAATATCTTCAGCAAGCGAAGGACCAAGATTGATAAAGAAGTCATTAAATGCGTTAGCAATACTTACTGGATCTGTAAAAGACTTATCGCAATCAATGAATTTATCAGGATAAGAAATAGTGTTTCTATCCTTATGCAGAATGTCGTTTATATGTTGCCAGGTGCGTTTAGTGTCATGTTTTGAATTGTCAAATAAATCCTTGTAGTGCATTTTCTTTGCAATATGAATAATATGTGTTAATTTGTAACGGTACATTTTGTAGTTTTCTTTGTTTTCTTGTGTTGGTCGTTTAAGGAAGGTAACGCTTATAAAGCTTATTTTTACACTTGATCGATGGAAGTATACCTGTAGTGGTCCAAGGTTGCTTTTTCTTCCTTTTTTTACCTATTTTAATTAAAGGAAAAGAGCTAGTATAAATTTCTTGAAAAGTAGCAAGAAAGGTATCGAATGATATGTTAACGTCACTCTCCCTATAAATATGATCCCAACTGACAAGTGAAATGGATGAAATCAAGCTTTGGACATTTCTAGTTGAAAAGTTCCTACAATACATTGGCAAAGTGTTAACACTACTAGACTGAGTGGAGGTGTGAATGAAAATTGGGAAATGATCAGTGATATCAGTTACTAAAATGCCAGACTTTTCAACCATTATACAATCATCAATATGGTTCACATTGGTAAGGATATTGTCAATCAAAGATTTAGAGCTATTCGTAACTCTGGTTGGTTTACTAACACATGGGCTGAAACCGCAAGACACAATATTGCTTAAAAACTCGGCTGAGGTAGGCTTACAAAGATCAACGTTAAAATCCCCCATGACAAAACCGTACTTTGAGTGGGAAGATATATCACTCAAGATGTTACACAAGTGATTATAGAAATTTGCAAGACTCCCAGTGGGTGGTCGATAAATTACCCCAATAACCACCCTTTTGGTAACATTTGGTACGGAAATTTCAATGAAAATACTTTCTACATCATTATTTACGAATGACAAGTCATGCCTCACTTCAAATACAAAATCATTCCTTATAAAGAGGCACACGCCTCCTCCTCTTTTAACCTGACGATGATTTTCAACAAAACAATAACCTTCTAAGTGAATCAGAGGAGCGGTGTTTTCCTTAAACCAAGTTTCCGTAAAGCTATGTGCTATCGGGAAGATAACCATGGTAATAATGTTAAAATGAATACATAGAAAGATTCTTTCGCGTTATTTTTGCACTCATAATATTTGACTTAGGGTTAAAGAAGGGGGCAGGAAAACTGCGGGTATACCCGGTGTCCCAAACCCCCGACAACGACACTGCGTCTTCCATCATCTGTTATAGCTAATAAGAGTTTCACATTCCCTCCTAAAACTCATAATTACCTTTGCATGGTACAATTAATCAAAGGTTACACGCCTATTTGTAATTTAAGACATCGTTTTACATTACAAGTTTGAAAGATGATGTATGCTATGCTGCAGCGTGTTACACAAGACGACATCATCAGAGCAGTGAGGTAATAATATTTGCCAATACTACCTCCCTGGTTGTATTCGTTGTTGAATTCACCTACGTACATGTTCTGATATGTGACACATGGCTGCACTTTTCACCATATATAATTAAGGTGCACTAACATAAAAAATTTAATCGGAGATATGCTTTACAGTTGTGAGACCCCATTGGTCATTTCTCTTCCTTACGACGGTCATGTACCATCTTTTTCTCATCATTTTAACGAATCTTTCGTTTGGTTCATTGTTTAAATATTGACAGAGGTATGATCACGTGGTGCATTTACCTTGAAGAAGAGTGCCCTTTGACAGCTGTTAAAACTAATCCTAATGACTCCATAGTTCTTACAAGTACATCTAAGTTTCTCATCATAACACTCTTGTTACACTGTCTCTTTTACGTTATCACTGTCTCATGAAGCGCAATTTGTCAAGGCAGGGGGTGATATAACTGTCACATCGTTCCTCCTCGTTGGTTAAAGTTTCTCCTCCATGGTTTTGTTCTAAGTTATAGTTTTCTTAAGCTTAGAAGCCGGAAACAGAACAAATTTAGAAAAGAGCCAGAAAAATTCATTTAAGTTTCTCTACTACATAATCAATCTATTCAGGTCTTTCCCTCTCAGATCTCAAATCTAGACTCTCCCTTGTTCACCACACTCATCCCTTTTCAACTTCCACTGTTGCTACCAGCCCCTCCTGGTTAGTTTGTCTAGTTATCTACATATTTAATTAAGCTTAATACAAAGCAATTGAACACAATAGGGTCATATGTCAGATTGTGTCACTTCTTATATTACACCTCTCCCCCACTTGAATTTCCTGAAGACAATGGGTCACTCCCTGATCATGTGACTGCACTACCAGGTAATTGCTATGGGCAGAGGGAGAAAGTTGACCATTCTCTGACCTCATGCTCCCGCCAAAAGTTAGTTACTATGGGCACATGAAGCAACTGTTTCTCAGAGTAACTACAGTAGCCTTTAAAATCCATCCATTCATTACAATAACCCCCCCCCCCCCCCAGTTTAAGTAACTTGTATCGGACCCGCTTTCGTGTTATTCTTTTATACCCTATGCCCTCACAGGTTGAACCAGGGAGGTGTTTGGACTTCCTGCATGCATGGTAGAACCGAAGTTCGAATGTTCGAGCAGAAAAACATTCAAAAATTCATACTCTTCCTCAAGGAAAGAATGAAATATTCCAGACCATTGGAGTACGAAGTATACAGTTACATACAGTACGTTCTTCAGCGATGCCAAAGACTCATTGTATATCGCAAGAAAATAAAAGTTGCGATGTTATTCTTCTTAATTCTGTCAACGCGAAAGCCAACGGCTTCATACTTTACATTTTTAATACTCTGAAAAATTTAGTTACGTCATGTGGACTACATCCCTTACAAGTCGGTATTTATGCCATTTAACCTATTAGCATTTGTCGACGGAAATCCGGGGATGGGAAAACAACTTTTACGACATCATTTTATCTCACAGTACATTTGACACGATATATTTACTTGATGTATCGAGAGTATGGCTAATTAAGATTTTTGGAAAGTATGCACATGGAGAGCCGCAAATCCATCTGCTCAAATCCAGAGCCATTTATTAGAAGCGCGCCATCTTTTCTGGGTTTTTCTGTTTGTTTGACGCAGAGTGGGAATGGTAGGTCCTACTTACTGAGACTAGAAAGTTCAACTATTTGAGAGCAGGGTTATCCATATCGGGAATAACATGGGATGCATAGTAATTATCCTGTTTGCCTGGCTTTACCCGCCGAAATCATTACATCTCCAGAGTAGTTTAGTGTACAGAACAACAAATACAAGAGAACAACCATTTATTTGCGGATAGCAATTCAGGCCTTTTGAGACCTTGTAAGACCTTGTAAGGGGACCAAGTTGTGACATTTGGGTGAAATTACAATTCCGGAATTGAAAGGTTAACAACAAATATTAATTTTTCACCCTATTTTCTATATGATACTGAACGCATACTTGTTTCCCTGAGAATGGGGTTTGATTTGATAAAGATGGTTCTCAGGGTGATCTTTTGTGGAATGGAAAGCAGTTCAATGAGGAGATTGGGTTACACTTGGAAAATACCCTTCTGATAGGTGGGACACCACTGGTTACACTGTGAAACTGTAATTTCAAAACTTATTTTTTTTATCCTCCTTTTATTCAATATTCAATCATATATACATGTTTACAATGTCCATGATAATTATTTAGTAGTAATAATAAGTCATAAGGACCCGTAAGTATAATTATGCAGGATGCGTACTTCAAGAGAGGAGAACGTACGTAATACAATATATACATTCATACATACGTGCAAATTCATGTATATGCTGCAACAATATAAATATTTATCCATAAAGATATATAAACATATTTACACACTTAAATTATAGATCAAATTTACAATTAGCTTAATTTACCTCTGCAACACTTTACAACTAAGGCAGAGTCATGAGCACGCTCTAAATAATTGATTTTGATTATAGAGGATGATATTTGAGGTGAAAAAAGTCATTATACACAGATACATCGATATCTAAGAAATGTATATGTAGTATTGCTAAGTTAATGTGGTATTCTTAGCCGAGATACATACCCACTGTTAAAGAGATAAGATACTTAAAGGACGTGGCAATCATACAAGGACGACGACAAATTGGCAGAGATAATAGATAATCAACAAAGAACAAGCATTCAAGAAGCATGGTCCAAAAGAGGGAATGCATCCTTAAGGTCCCTGAAATTAATCGTTTTCTTGGTTCTAATTTGACCATAGTTATAAATATACCTGTTCTACTTGAAGTACAAACTGGAGTCTATGCAAAATCTCAGTACAATTTAAATTCTTTTCCATACCGATTAATGCTATAAATATAGATGTAAAATTAAAAAATTAAAAGGGTGACGTTTTTGCTTTTGGTAACCAAAAAATATATCTTCTTTGGAAAGATGAATGTTAGGGCCTAATAACAAAGTTACAACATCGCCTATATAGGAAGCTACTATTATACACTCCCAGAAAAAGTGACTTAACGTTTCGACTTCAGAACTTGGCAGAAAAAACAAAGATCGGTGTCACTAATACCCATTAAGCTTAGCAAACGATTTGTAGGAATAATTCTGTGTAAAAAACGGAATTGAAAATAAGATAACCTGGTCTCGGAAACAGAGTACCAAGGCATGCTGAAAATAACCTCCCAATCGTCATCACTTATACAGGATAATCGACCTTCCATTTCACAAGGGAAGTTGGTGGTGTAACAGCCTTTTTTAAATACTTGGCCCTATACATCAATTGAGAAATAGATCTTGCCTGCAGGGCTTTCTCTAAAACAATGGTATTACAATTTAAGATATTACTTATAGCACAACCTCCCTGCTTCCAATACAAAGGAATACTACGAATAAGACCCCAATAAATAGTAAAGGGAAAGTGGTTAAAATGAAACCGCTCTCTGAAGGACTGGTAACATAGAGGTTCACCAACATTATCAAAAAAGATCTGAGACAAATTTTACACCATTCGTATACATGAAATCATAGTAAACCGTAGTATTATTAATAAGTATGTGATGATTGTTCCATATAATCTGGTTCCCAAAATTTACGGTAGGGACATGATAGGTGGCATCAAGCCAAGCACTAACAGTGGGGCTTGCAGTTACATTCAGAAATAAGCTTTTTACCTATTACTGAAAGACTATCGTCAAAAAAGATTATCCAAGCCCCTTCACAATCATCATAATAACGTTTAACCCAGGTACATTTTAAACTTTAAATAAAACTTGCAATGTGTACAGCCTTTAAACCCCCTTTGTTAAGATCGTTAATTAAATAAGTTCGTTTGACTTTGTCTTGCTTCCCAGCCCAAATGAAATAAAAAATAACATTCTCAACATCCTTAATAAAAGAAGAAGGTGGGTCAGGAAGAACAGTAAAAAGATAAACAAGCTGTGAAAGAGCGAAACTTTTTACCAAAATGTTGCGACCCATCGGTGTTAGGTCTCTAGTAGACCAAACCCTGAGACAATTTTTAAGTCTTGAAAGCTTGGGGATAAAGTTAAGTCTAAAGAGATTATCCCCATTATGATTGAAAGTGATACCAAGCAGCTTAACGGGGGCTGTGGATAGAGAAAATGAATAGTCATTTACAAGCAGTGGAGGGCGATGGACAAAGGAACCAAGTGGAAATAGAATATATAATAATATAGATTTTGCCGCATTGATGGTCGTTCCGGAGGACAACTTGAAAGTGTTAAGGATTTTTAATGCCTCAGTGAGAGACTCTCGGCTGCCGTCAAGGAAAAAAGTTCAGTTCAGTTCAGTTCAATGTTTATTTCTAGCAAATTTGTACAATATTTACAATGAGTGCAATTAATATATACATTTAACAAGCGTATCTAAATAACTAGAAAAGGAGGAAAGAGAAGTCAAGACTTATGAGCATTTTCCCCCTTAAGATAATCTACTATACTATGACTACAGAATAACTACAAAATAAGTGACGACATTATGCTAGAAAAATAATAGATGTGAAATGAAATATGAAGTATGATATGTGAAAAATGTGATGGTTGCATTGTCTATTCAGCAGTTACAGACTTCTTAAAATTGCATTTAAATGAGCTTATATTTCTACTTTCTCTGATACTTAGTGCAATGGAATTCCAAACATTTACCCCACAATATGATATACAGAGCTGTTTTTTTGTTGTTTTAACACGATTTTGTCTAAGATTCCCACTTTGCTTGGTGTTATAGTTGTTTGTCGAGATAGAGAAATAATTTTGAATGTTACTGGGCAATAAAGTATGATATGCCTTATACATGAAGATACCCGTTTTATACTTAATTAACTCAAATAATGTCAAGGCCTTTAGCTTTTGAAACAAAATGTGTGTATGGGTAAGTGGCTTTGCATGGCACACAATTCGTATAATTCTTTTTTGTTTTAAAAAATATTGGCGTAAGATTACTTTTATAAGTATTACCCCATACTTCCAGACAATAATTCAAGTATGGTAAGAATAACGAATGATATAAGGTATATAACGCACTTGAGCTTAAAAGATTGCTAGCTTTGTGAATAATAGCATACTTTTTGAGAGTTTGTTACATAAATTAGAAATATGCTCCTTCCAGGTGAGTTTCTTATCAATTAAAACACCAAGGAATTTTGTGCAGGTAACCTCTTTGATATGTATATCATTTATCTTAACTTCTAAATTGGAAGTGAAGATTTTCTTGTTAGTAAATAACATATAATTTGTTTTGTCTAAGTTTAATGACAGTTTGTTTATTAAAAACCAGGTGTAAAGCTTAGACAACTCACAAGTGACACTCTTGTAAAGAGTGCTTAAATCATGGTGTGAATAATAAATATTGGTATCATCTGCAAATATTACAAATTGAAGTATATCTGAAACATTACATATATCGTTTACATACAAGATAAATAATTTTGGTCCAAGTATTGAACCCTGTGGTACACCACATGTAATTTCACTTAACATTGAATTTGTATTTCAAAATCTATGTATTGCCTTTCTATGTTTTAAATAACTTTTTAACCACTCGAGTACAATTCCTCGAAAACCATAATGATGAAGTTTTTTAATAAGCAGTCCATGATCAATTGTATCGAAGGCTTTCTTCAGGTCTATGAAAACACCCAATGTAGACATTCTCTTATCAAGGGCAGTTGTTATGTCTTCTATCAAATTTACTAATGCATAAGAAGTTGAACAGCCACTTCGAAAACCATACTGACTGCTACAAAGAAGATTATATTTGTTGATAAAATCTGTCAATCTTTTATCAAAAAGCTTTTCCAGAATCTTGGAGAATTGAGATAAGATAGATACTGGCCTATAGTTTGTAAACATACATTTGTCACCAGACTTATAAATAGGTACAACTCTAGCAATTTTCATACTATCTGGGAAGCAGCCTTGTGTAAAAGAAGTATTAAAAATATATGCTAAAGGTTTAACAATCGGGTGAATAATCCTTTTAACGATAGCCATACTTACACCATTATGGTCAGCAGATGTCTTACTATCTAAACTTTGCACAATATCTAATATTTCACTTTCTGAAGTTTCTAATAAATACATGGAATATTTATTACTCTCACCTAGATATTCGTGAATCTTACCATTACAACTTGGTATATCGGAAGCTAAAGAAGGACCGATGCCAACAAAGAACTTATTAAATCCTTCAGCAATTTCAGATTTATCACATAACGTCTTATTGCCATCCTGGAAGGTTTCTGGGAAATTACTATCATTTCTTTTTGTTTTATTTATGACCCTGTTTAATACTTTCCATGTCTCCTTGACATTATTTTTATGTTTTTCTAGCAAGTTTGAATGATAATTTCTTTCACAGTTTCTAAGAATTGTTGTTAATTTATTTTTGTATCTTTTATACCTTTGCTTCCTATCAAAAGATCTATTCTCGAGAAACTTTCGATATAAATTATTCTTCTTCCTGCAAGCATTTCTTAGACCTTTAGTAAACAGGTTTATCTGCACTTTTTCTACTGATCTGGCGTTTTCTGAAAACACAACATTCATTGTAATATTTACAAAAGATTTCAATGAAGTTATTGTATGCATTATTTACATCTTCAGTACCATAGACCGGGTCCCAATTTTCTTGGCTTAGTCTACTTTTAAAATCGTTCACGGATTCATCGTCATCCTTTCTAATAAAAACTTCATTTGCTTTGGAATTTTTCAGTGCCTCAGACCTATTTATACAAAATACTGGTAGGTGATCACTGATATCCTCAATAATCAAACCACTGTGTTTGTCTCCGCCAATTACATTTGTAAATATGTTATCAATTATGCTATAACAATGACCTGTTATACGCGTTGGTTTAACAATCAGAGGAAATAAAGCAAGACTGAACATTTGATTAACAAAGTACTCAGTGCTTTTATGATTTTCATAATTTAAAAGATTTACGTTAAAATCACCACAGATATATAGAGGTGTTGTCTTACACCTGAACATTTCCTCGATCTTATCACTAAAGGTCTCAATATTAGAACCCGGCTTCCTATAAACACAACTTACAGTGATTTTCCTAGGCACGTAGAGGTCTACTGTGATACATTCGAAACAATTTTCGACAGCAATTGATAGGTCATTGTTTACCGTGTACTTTATGTTTTCCCTAACATAAATTGCGACTCCGCCACCTCTTGTGGTATCCCGAACCTGATTATGCATTTGAAACCCATTTAAAGTGTATAGGTCCGAACTGTACTTATTTAACCAAGTTTCAGTGACAGCTATGATATCAAAATTATGCTGTAAATCATTTAACATCTGTTTTAATTTATCAAAATTGGAATTTAAACTTCTACAGTTTACATGAATGATAGACAAACCTTTTATATTATGCATGCTGGTATTGAATTGCGAAGTTGTGAAATAATTACAATTTTCGTGTACCTTATTAAAAAAATTGGAATCAGGGTCAATGTAGTCATCAAAATCTGTTATTTTTTTGGTTGAATAATTAAACGTTTTAAATCTCACATTGATATCACTTACTTTAAACTGGTAGGTGCTTGCAAAATAAAGATGCGAGTTCTTCATCTGTTAATCCACTAAAAGGCAAACTGTCCATGATTGTATAAGGAAACAACAAAAGAATACAGAGACGATGTCATACATTAGAGTTCCAAACGTATCTTCTCGAAGTCAGCCTTACATTTGATAACATGAACTTTCGTAATCTCAGGCGCACCTACTGTTCGAATGAAGATTTTGCAATCTCTAGTCCAGGTAGACGTGATCTTCCTTTGTTTTTGAAGAGATCGTGCGTATTTGGCCAGTTCTCCATTTTTCTTTGTCAAATGTTCATTGATGTACACATTAGTTTCTTTGAGTTTCTTTGCTCTTTTAAGAACTTCGACTTCTGTTTTCCTATTTGTAAATCTCATTATGATGTTTTCATTGCTCCTTGTGTCGGTAGCCTTGGGACCCAATGTATGACATGCAGAGATGTCATTTGGGGCTATGCGCAGCTCAAGTTTGTCATTCAAGAATGTGATGACTTGATTCTCTAAAGTTTGTAATTCTTCCTCTGGGGCATCCTCATTTCTGGTGCTTCCATTACTGGAGACTGCACGAGCCCATGATCTGTGATTTGTTTTTAAGCCCGAAATAATTATGTTTTCCTTTCTTGTGTACTGTTCCAGTTCTTCGATTCTTTCTTCTAGATGGGCAATATGTTCATCTTTCCTCTTTAGTTCGTTTTGCAAAACAGTAACCGTACGGAGTATTTGCGTTATTTCACTTTGTGATTTGCTCCATTCATCTACTTTAGCACTTAGGAAATCTACTGAATGCTTAAGTTCATAGAAATCAGAATTTGCAATTGTCAGTTGACTGGTCTGAGACTGGGCTCTTGTGTTCGGCTTTTGCGCCATTGTGCTCTTACAGTGTTTCTAGGCTCCACAGAAAAGAAAAAAAGAAGTTCACCACACTGAAAACCAGGCTGTGAATTGCAGCTTAGTGAAGATTAGCTACTTGAACTTCATCCTTCAAACATCCTTCCACCACAGGAGTATGTCAATCATTGTAAGTCTAAAGCCAAAGAGTTAGGCTAACTGTGTCTACACTGTATATTGTGTATAGGCAAAGGATGCTTGGAGAGGTTCAATTTCCAATATGAAGAGTTGCGAAATTTCAGTAAAATAATCCACATGAAGACTCATAAATAAGTCCAAGGGATAACAAACGCAACACAATGACTCTGAAACCGATGATTTTCCAAACCAAGCATAAAGTTCCGGCAGAAATTGGGAGAAAAGTCAGAGCATAATTTTACGGCAACAAGCGATCAACATGACGTCACAACGACAAGTCTTCTTCCTCTGGGGCATCGTGTCATCAGCATACTGAAGAAGCTTAGTTTCATTACCATTAATTACAATACCCTTTAATCTACTGTGAGCTGTATAAATAGCTAGTACTTCGGTACAAACGATAAAAATGTAAGGTCTAAGAGGGCATCCTTGACGCACGCCACGACTAACCGGAAAAAACCCCGTAGAATACCCATTGTTACAGACACAAGCAGTAGCCTATAAAACGTAAGGACCCATTGAATGAAACTATGACCTAAGTTAAAATAACGCAGGCCACTTATGATGAAATCCCGTCCAAGCTTATCGAAAGCCTTTTGAAAGTCGACAAATAACATGAAACCCGGTATATTATTACGATTAGCATAATCAATTAGATCTAAAACATAACGAACATTTTCCCCAATAAATCGACCTTGAATAAAACCTGACTGGTTTGGGATAATAATGTTACAAATGATACCCTTTAGTCTGGCTGCAATCGCTTTCGCCCCTATTTTATAATCGGTGTTTAGAAGTGAAATTGGTCTACAGTTTTTAAGGATACTCGGATCTTTTTCGGGTTTTGGAATAAGGGTGATGATACTTCTAGACTGCTCAGGGGAAAGACCATTATGAGAGTAGGCGTAATTTAAAGAATCAAGTACAAGATTACCTATTAAATGCCAGAACTTTTTATAAAAATTAACAGAAAGACCATCGCTGCCAGGGGATTTATCATTTTTTAATAAGCTAAGCGAAGTACTTATTTCATCCAAAGTAAGCTCCCCATCACAACTAGAAGAATGATCATGGCTTATAGGCTTTGGCGGAAGGTTGTCTAAAATAAGATGTGGCGAACAGGGATAGTTCATATACAAAGATTCATAAAAACATTTTATATGGTTAAGGATTGACTTTCCCTCAGTATACAGATTACCTTTGTCATCATAAATTTTGTAAATCGTATTATTAATCTTATTACGCTTCTCGAGGTTAAGAAAATACCTCGTGTTCTTTTCACCCTGTTCCACCCAACGGGCCCTCGACCGGATAATAGTTCTTTAAGTTTTAAATCATAAAATAAAAGAAGCTCATTTCGGACCTCGTTTAGCCTAGTGCGAGTGACTTCGGAGTCGGTGATATATAGATCCTGTTAGAGTTTTGCCACCGTAATGGTAAGTTCTTCTTCTCTACGTCTTCTTTCTTTAGCCTTTAGCTTTGCGAAGTCCATACTTTTCTTGCGTAAAATAAATTTAAGACTCTCCCAACGAGGTAATGGATTAGAATATGTATTATTTTCGGAAAAGGCAATAATGGCATTTGTTATTACATTAACGTAGTCTGGGTCTTGAAGTAGTGAATTGTTCAATTTCCAGTAACCAGGACCGCGTCTTTCAGTGTGAAGACCAAGGGCTAAATTAACAAAAAGTGATCTGATTGAATACCTGGAGAATGGGAGACATCTTTGACCAAGTGGCATAGGTGTCGCGAAACTAGGAAAAAGTCAAGGCGACAAAACAAACCTGCGATAATGTTGGAGGACCAGGTAAAGCTTTCCGTTCGAGGATTTCTTTCTCTCCAGATATCCACAAGAGACAAATCGGATAAAAGGGACATACACTTATCGCGAGCTTTGAAATTTGTTCTTTGCTGACCTCCTTTCTTGTCTAAGGCCAGATTGAACACGAAATTAAAATTTCAAAACTTAAACTGTGCACAAAATGATTGCAATCTGGTAAACTAAGCATTTCTTGACAGGAGCCACATGGTATACAGTGAAAATACATCAGAATACTCTTGAATATTCCAAGTTAAAATTTAGCCTGCAGAATGATGAATTATTATTTGCAATGGGACACCAAAAAGTTACATGTTATGTTACAAGGGAATATTTACTTTAATCACAGTGCTATTCCATGTTGCAGACACAGAATTTGTGGAGCTGCATACACTGCAAAGTATTATGCAAATACTTCCATCTTGCTACTAATTTAAAACAATTTGGTTTCACACAGTTCATTGTCAAAGTGAAAAAGCTTTACTAATTTGACAATGTCACGCTCTTAGTGTCCAAGTTACACGAGAGAAAAAAAAATCCCTTTTTGGACATGATATCATAACTTGTTTTTTTTTTTCAATTTTGTAGTATGTATACATATAAGGCATCACTATAGCTTATGACTGGGGCCATATTCTAATAATTCGATGCTTTTATGTAGAGACAACTTGAAGGTGAAATATATCGCAATGAAACGTTGGACACCAAAACTACTGGTTCCATTATTTTAAAGAATCACCCACGTACATCTTTGTAAGTAAGGGTGATGAACTTGTTCTGTATAGATACATGCATGCATAGGCTTTAGAGGGGGGATCTGTCGGTTGGCAGCCTCAGCCTTGAGCAAAAGATGTCGATTTTAGGGGAAAAATGTCCTTTTCAGGATAACATTTACATTATGGTTCAAGCTGTTCGCCAATTATAGGAAAATTATGAGAGCGAATACTTTCTACGGGTTGTGAAATGTCTTCCCTCACTCCCATGGCAGTATGAGGCCAAACAATGAAAGAAACGTAGCGGAACTGCAAACAACACAATATGCGTTGAAAGTTTTGGGGGTTGCCTTTGACTTGCGGAAAATCTGCTCTCAATCTCATTGATAGCAAGAACAGGTCAACAGTCAATAGATTGACTGACCGTCGTCTGGGATAACATACTTCATCGTACCCAATGTTGCTCTCCAGTGAAATAATAATAAAAAAAAACAACGAAACTTAAACATTTCCCATATAGGGGAGGGGGCTGTGTTCCCAGACGGGCACAAATTAAAGGGGCATGACTTGCATCAAACTCAGTGAAGATGTTTGTTTCGAAACAGGTGTTTTTCTTCGAATGGGGTGTTAATAACTTACCACATTTGTAATAAAGTACAAATGCGGCTAGAAGATGCAAAAGGAACACAACGTCTGCCTAACGAGCAAGTTGTGGTGGGGATAAATTTGCACCTAAAACGTTTCAACCAGAATCCGTGACATCTTTACCAATGTATTCGATACCGGAAGTCGCTAAGTATGGACTGTGGAAAAGCTACATGAGTTTTGGAAAGGGGGAAGAGGTTCTGTTCTCGTAGGGCATGTCCCGACCAGCCGAAGACTGGGGCAAACAATCTAGACGGCCGCCGGAAGGGGGTGTCAAAATGAGAATAGTAGGAAGTAAAGAAATAATAGCTTGCGTAATCCTGACATGCAAATAACTTGTACTACTAACAAAAGCAATAATTTTGATTTTATAAAAACCACTAGGCACATCAGCGTCACTGAGGAGCAGGCCCAAGGCCAGAAATTCTGATGCGAAAGGGGCACAGGTACTTTACCGTATGAAAGGGGCATCGACTAGGATTATTTTTTGTAGAAAAAGGAAATCCTTTTGCTAATTGGTCGGTTACTAACTGGGTAGTGGAAAATAGTTTGCAAGAAGGGAAGTGCCCATACGCGCAATTCGGGTGCACCCGACTGATACTTGACTGCGGGCCTCTTAGTCGTTCCATTGTGTCAACCTTGACGTAACACAACTTAAGGAAGACCTTTCTTCTGATTTGGCCCTTTTCTTTCTCGTGAATAACTAATAAAACGGTAATGTATTTTTGTACAGAGAATTAGGAGCGGCTTCCTCATCATTCCCGAAAATTGCCTCAATGTATTTGAGGTTTTGTGTCTCATTCATAACTATTTGTTGTTTACTGATGCCCCCTCCCCCATTCAGTGGTTACGTCACTGACATAATTTGGTATTAACAACATAGTTTTACTTCCGTCTGGACAGACACCACAAAATCAGAAAGATTTGAATAGATATGTAAGTTAGTACTGATTGTACATATAGTTACACTTGTGGATTGAAATTTCAACACAGGAAGTGTCCATGAAGAAGGCGCGTACCGGCAAAGAGAGAAAGTGAACAGCGCCACATCTTTGACACTACAATAAGTCTGCTGTCGTCAATGTCACTTTCACTAAAATTAGTAATAAAGAAATAAAACATATGACATATTGTTTTATCCAAAAAAATTGGGCCCAGCATTTTACTAGCCTGTAGTTTCTTTGTTTTATACTACGATTGAATGCGACATGTTACGTATAAACTGTTATACAATAGCTGGGGAACTGGAGTTAGGACAAAGTCATTCTGGCAGGTTAAATGACTGATATTGGAAAAAATACATAGACGTACAGCGTCGTAAAAAATAGACGTAAACGTGAATTGCAGTTAAAGAAGAGAAAAGAAAAGAAAAAGAAAGAAAAGAAAAGAGACGAGGAGACCAGACTAGGAGAGTAGAGAGGAGAAAAGTAAAGAAAAGAATAAGAAAAGAAAAACTACGGAGAATGCAAATGGCACATAGTAGCCCACTGACAGTCACCGACAGTAAACTTTACGCTGGTATAGAGGGATTTCAGTCACGTGACTTTAACCAACTAGACGCAATTTTGAACGGCAAGATTGCGCGTTTTTTATGTTTTGGAGGGCAAGTATCCATTGCGTCACAGTAGTATCTATGGTTATGCCGTGCGCATGAGTTGTAAATTCCCTTACTGCGTTTTGCCCTTCAGTGCCTGGGAATGTATTGCGCGTGACGTCACATGAAATCCGTCTATAAGCCCTCATTATCACTTAAATGGGAGAGAAAAGTACCTCGGTAAGAGTGCTATTGTTGTGACCTGCACAAAAAGTAGTTTTGCATGGGTAGGCAGTATTTTTGAAAAACTTACTGGTTCAGTGATGTATAGCAACTAATGCCAGCATATTATTCATTATTCATTATGTACTTCTAAGAATAACACTTCAAGACCTGCGAGCCTTGTTCCAGTAACTTGAAGAACAAATTAATATAATATATTAGGTCCAGTGCATAATTCGTCTTGAACATAAAATTACCTCTGGCTATCTCACAGTAAACAAAGCAACAGAAAATTTACAACAACATATTGCACTGCAGCGGTAAAAGTTGTAGACAGTCTCCTTAACTGAGAGAACAGTATTCAGTTTGCTGGAACCAATCAGCAAGTTTTGCGGTTGTAAATTCCAGACCTGAGAGCCTAACAGTGGCGTAGTCAGAAACGTTTGTATGGGGAGGTTCCAACTTTTCATGGGGGCTTTAAATACGAACCCCTTATATATCTACATACATTGTTCACTCTTGGATATTCCAGTGGGGGCTTCTTTTAGTTTTTGTCCACAAGTTGGGGGTAACATTGTCCCCTGCCCCTCGCTTCATACGCCTATGACGAGCAGGCGCGGATCCAGAAATTTCGAAAGGGGGGGGGGGCTGAAAGCCCCCTTCAGTATTCTCCTAGATTACCATTATGCCAATTTTTGCGTCTTTGTTATTGATGTGGTGAAAAGGGGGGGGACTGAGGCTGGGAAAGCCCCCCCTCCCCTTGGATCTGCGTCTGACGAGGAACCACATTTAGAGAAACAAAAACAAACGCAAAAACAAAGTGACAATTTAAAGTTTCTTCCACCTGTATCAGTGTAAAGATCATTTGCTGTCATAGCCGCACTGAACATTTTACCTATACGGGGCTGAGCCGTTTTGTAAACATCTGTAAGAGAAAGGGCTTTTTCCAGAAATTCGGGAAGCTGCAGCCCCCTCCCCAATCCCTTGACTCCTGCCCCTATATTCCCTCTTATAACTCATGTTGTCAGTCTTCTCTCTCCTCATCATCTCTCTCACTCACACTTCCTCTTAAATACCTATATATAAATGTAAAGATTTTCTGGGGAGGGGAGGGAGCTCAAGGTGAGCCTAGTGTTCCCATTGTATTAACAAGTATATTTCATCCAATTTTGTTTTTGCATAGCATGATTGTGGTCACAAACCATATCTTTATAAAATTAAGAAGTCTGATTTTCCCTTTTCTACTTTTTGTGCTAATAAGGATGAGTCATTAGATCAGCTCTGTCGTCTTCTTGCTAAAACATGTCTGGAAATTTCTTTGGGGCACGTAAGTTTTACTGACGACAAGCATCTAATATATTTTTTACATTGCTTCGGGCAAAAGGTTTTATATTAAATTGTTAAGTAAATAACAAGAACCAGATGTAAATTTCATTTAATAAAAGTAGACTAAGAACCCAGGCCCGTGGCTAGACAAGGTTCTGAAGGGGGCGAAACACGTTCCCTTGGGCCGAAACTTTTCTGGGGGCTAAATGTATTAAGGCAATAGAAATTTTGAATTTTCTAGAGGGCAAAAATTTTTCAAGGGGACCGCCCGTCCGCCTTTGGCTACGGACTTGCTAAGAACGTTATTTTAAAGAAAAGGAATAATGAAGTTCGTTCATTGCAGTTGAAAGAAAATTACAGCCTATATTACTGAACTACTAAAGTTTATTTCGTTGTAAAATTGTAGTTCTTCCTAGAGGACTGTTATCGAGCCGTATGGTTCCCAGGACAACTCCCCGGCCCCGTACAATTTCCCCTTGGACACCTCCCAGGGAAGTTTCCCATCTGTCCCACCCCAGGAGGGAATTATCCTGGTGGAAATTGTTGGGGAGGGGGGAGTTTCCCGGTCAAGAGTGGTATATATACGTGAATAGACTATCAGCATACATCATTTACAGGAAATGTATTTTTCAAATCTGTTAAAAATCTAAGTATATACTAATCGTCACAAACCCCTACACATATCAGGGGCGGATTTAGGGAGGGGGGCCCAGGGGGCCCGGGCCCCCCTTCCAAAAATTTTTGAAGTTTTTTTCAACTTCATAAAACAAATAACTAGGCCCTATTCCAATTAAATAGGCCTTTGTGATGTGTCAGACTGAAATTCAAATTTGTTCATTATTAAAATTTCTACCTCAGAAAATAAGTCTTATGTTAATAATTCTGTTACTGACCTCTGGCTGATAACATTTTGGCTTATATTGGTCACAGTAACTTTTTCCGGGCATTGCAACAGGTTACCCACGAGCGCTGTATTGGATTGCTAACTTCAGTCTATTACTGGCCGGGCCCACAGCATTGCTTCTACTTTTAAGGGAATTTCAGAGTTCTTTAATATTTAGAGGAATATTTTCAACAACCTCAGGCTTTTAACTATAACTTGCTGCAACATTAGCGTCTTCTTTAAGCTTTGTAATTTACTTTAATGAAATGTTCTTCCAATTTAGGGTAATATAAGGGAAAAGATGACTTCAATTCGGGAAACTGCCATCCTAATATGTGGACCTCAAAGGCTACTCTCCTCTTTCATGCAACCAAAATTTAAATTTCACTAAATTATGAGCATTTTCCAGTCATATATGATCAGTTTCAAAAATATACTAAGGACATCACCATTTTGCATCTAAGCAATCTTAAAGTAACAAAAATTTTCTCAAAGGGGAGGGGACATCCCTCCCCTCAGACCCCTCCCCAGAGAAGCATGTTTCATCCAACCAAAATTTAAATTTCACTAAATTATGAACATTTTCCAGTCATATATGATCAGTTTCAAAAATATACTAAAGACATCACAATTTTGCATCTAAGCAATCTTAAATTAACAAAAATTTTCTCAAAGGGGAGGGGACACCCCTCCCCTTAGACCCCTTCCCAGAAAAGCATCTTCCACCCAACCAAAAATTAAAATTGACTGAATTATGAACACCTTCCAGCTATGTATTATCAGTTCAAAAAATATACCAAAGACATCACCATTTTGCATCTGAGCAACCTTAAATTAACAAAAATTTTCTCAAAGGGGAGGGGACACCCCCTCCCCTTCGACCCCTCCCCCAGGACGGCGATCACTTATCACATACACCCCTGGTGCACTGCCTCCCCCTTAGATCCCTCCCCCAGATCGGACTTTTATACAAACCACTATGATATGGGCCCCCCCTTCTGCCAAATCCTGGATCCGCCACTGCATATTCTTTAAGTATCCACACACTGTAAAAATTCAGATTCGAATATGAAATGAAATAAAGGATGCCGAAAGGCCCGTCTCTTCAGCTAATCATGGGTAAAACAAAGGCCCAAGATATTTTTAAAAGTACGGTACCCAGCCTTGATCAACTTTGTATCCAGAAGGCCAATCAGGTAGACAGGATTTTCC
Source organism: Holothuria leucospilota (assembly GCA_029531755.1). NCBI lineage: Eukaryota > Metazoa > Echinodermata > Holothuroidea > Aspidochirotida > Holothuriidae > Holothuria > Holothuria leucospilota. The sequence continues at coordinate 5,689,376 of CM055964.1, forward strand.
CTTGGGCCACTAGGGACCTCATCCTTTCCTACGGCACATTTTTCTGCTTCCACATTTTTTTTTGGCGTCACAGGGGTGGATGCAAGACATTTGTAATGATGGGGTGGAAGGTTTGGAGTCCATTGGCCTGTTTAAGGGGACCTGGTGGGGTCCATGAACTTGACCTGTTGGGAGACCAGCGAGAAGAGTACATGAAAACTCCGGGGTGTGTCAAGGGTGGTGTCTGGATCTGCTCTACCGTGAGACTAGCAACACCAAGCCCGGTTTGCTGGAAGGATGGAGAATGCCAACTTTTGAGTACGCGAACCGAGACGAAAATTTTGGATTTTATTAAAAACAAAATTGGGATTTTATTGAAGAAAATTTGGGGTTTTCATTGGAGAGTTTACATTCTGTGAGATCAAAATCATGTAACTTGCCATCAGGGTTACATGCTTCATCGTGCCCATTTAAGGCTTCCCAGCGGACTCTGGAAGCTTTCTCCAGCGACGGGAGGGGGATGGCTTCCTTCCTCCTTCCTCCAACTGCCTCCACCCCTGGTTATTCAAAAACTTATCGGTATACATAATAGAGCAAACTATCATCAATCCAGGATGCGCACTAGAAATCACAACGATTTCACCATTTTTGTAATAGCAGCCATTTTTGTAATAGTCCCATTGAGACTAACGGATGGTCGATTTGATCAACAGGGTTAGGTTCCCGTGGGTGGAGAGGACGGATCATGATGGTAAGGGTTGTGTCGAGCTTTAGAATAATAATTCAATTCAAGCTGTCGTGTAATAAGTAATCATCACGAGACAAATAAGGCTTCGAAAAAACTTATTCTAAAGACATTTCATTACTGTATCCAATTCACCACCCTCCCTTGGAGACGCGCCGCAGCTCCTCATTTATGATACTCAGAAGCAAAATGCTGACATGTTTTGCAACTGAAAGGGTTCAAAGTGTTACTAACATTAATATTTTCAGTATTTTTGTTGTTAATATAGGGCCTAATATTACAAAAAAAATTTAATGTCTACCCAAAGTCTAAAATTTCAAACAAAAGTGTGATTTGTGTGCTGAGTTAAAGTTAGATGAGGTTTTACCGCTCAGTTCTAACCAATTGGTTAAAGTCGGGCCGGCCTCGGCCTTTTTTCCAGTTGTGGCTCACTGGCTTGTTTTCCCTGCTCCATTGTGTGCTGAGATATAATATATTCACTCAATTTCAAGTAGTTGATGCGTAACAATTTATGATTTTGTGATGTCACTCTCAAGTTACTATACTTGGATTACAGTTTCTTTCCTCGTTTTACTGACGACTCCTTGTGCTGACTCATGATATCATTACCTTATTGTTATGACTATGCAAGCCCCCTCTTTCCACATTCTATGAAAGAAGACATCAAATTCGTTCAAGGTCAGATAAGGAATTTGAATTACAAGGTTTTACGTTGAATAGAATGGAATGGAGATAAGGTACTTAATCTAGGCATTATTCAATTTGCATTGAAATCCGATTGGATGTGTGCGATTTCAGAGATAGGCCTATCAACAGATGCAGTTGCGACATTCCAATCCAGAGTGAACTTGGAGCAAGCGCATGCTTCGTTTCGCGGTTTCGTTCTTTTGTTTTATCACTTCACGTATACATATATAAGTAGAAAAATAACAAGAATGGTAATAGAAACATCAGTGGTACCTGTACACAGAAAACTGCTGGGCTTGAAAATATGAACTCCCCAAGACTACAAAACAAACGGCGTATGCACTACTTGCACAAATGCACTGCAAAGTCTAACAGAAAAGAGACAGAAATAGGAGCATACCAACCCTCGGGAGAAAACTCATCACTAAAACAAAAAAGTAAAGAACACCTCCTCCCTCACCTACTAGGGGAACGCGAGGAGCTCTCCTTGGGGTTTGAATCATTTCACTATCTAAAAATGGCACTGAATTCGCTCTAGAAAGACCTCGAAAATGGAAGTTGACTATTATTTTTTGCAAAAGCATTGGTACCTATCACCGGTGAATTTGATGGAGCACTGGGATTTGGGGTGGAAGAGTGGATGCTAGTATAGGAGTTGCTTTGAAAAATAGTACTACTCAAGCTGTCTAAAAGGCGCTGAAAAATAACGTTTTTAAAGACAGTGAGGATGTTATTCTTCTTTCCGGCATTACATACAGGTTATTCAAGTTGCATTAAAATGCCTACTTCTTCCACTCACTTTGTCCTTTCAGCAGTCGAGAATTTGAGCTAGTCTTCCCAGTAAAAACCGAAACAGAATTTTGACGACTACTGCTTGTGGTTCGAGATTACCGGTTGTGGTTGGAGTTGCAGAGGGGTGGGGGCTTTGGAAAAATAATCTGGCTCATCCTGACATGTAATAATTATTGATCTATATGTATGACATCTAGATCATGTATGTCATACATACAGATCATTGGTAATAATAAGACAACAATGGATGCGTGCTTCGCGCGCCGAAATGTAGCATTTTTAAGTCATTTAAGATAATGGTTTTCCTTATTTCACACTTTTCAAAAGTTATCAAATTGATAACCAAAATTATAAAACAGGGCATATTACTTTGTATTCTTGAAAATCTGTGGGGATGTTTATGTGGACCATGCCCCCTTTGTCAAAAAGTGCGGGATATATATCCTCCACCCTGCCGGGATTTCCATCTATGCCATTCGGTACTGAGTGAAAATTTCACCAGAATGCTCTTTCACTTAAAGACGGACACTCATCGCCCCAAATGCTTTAATGGTTAGGGAAACCAAAATTTTCAATTGGTGACTGCTTTTTGATTGACATCAGAGTCGGAAAACTCAAAAGATGCAGAGCAGCTTACATTACACAGCAACTGCTAGCCAGCGGAGCGGACAAACATTTTTCGTTCAGCTCTTTCCTACGAAAAAAACCAGGACGGCAGCTGCAGAGGCGCTACGCAGGCTCAGAGATTGTACGCTTGGCGGACGTGTATTACTCCTGCTGCACTCCTAGTAACAACGATAGAGGTATTAGGTTACGTGAAAGAGGCACATATTTGACACCTGCTATGAAGGTATAGCACAGATAGTGTTCTGATTACACATGTGGACATTGTATGCTCACCAGATATGTCAATAAACAAGAATTGTGTCTGCACATGGACTGATGGAGGAGCTTTAGACCCGGGAGCTGTTCTCCGAATTCGGAAAATAACTCCCTGTTTAGACAGTTTTGGAAGGGTCTTGAAGCAGGGAGTTGCCAGAGACACTCCCTGCTTGAAGTAACTTACTTGCGAGAATTGGAACTGTCTGGGATGAGGGGATTTGCCTTTTAATTTCAGGAGGAAACAAAGGTTCATATTTGGGTTGTACCAAGGAGGATCTACAATCCCCGCCAAATCAAAATGGAACAAAATCGCCAAACCTGACAAGTTTCACTCACTCAAGATATCCAATATACCCCCCGCTCCTTTCAATGTTCTGCCCTATTCCATTTCCAACAGTTTTGAGTCAACACTGACCGTGGGAGCGGGGGAGCGGTTTGTTTCATTTACTTTTGACGGGGATTGTCTGACGTATATCATATTGCTATCATATATGAAGCATATATGAGAGGAAAGAAATCGCATTTTCATTTTTCAATAAAGGCAGCAAAGAGCAACGATAAGAAAGTGAAACGCCCAGTAATTGCAACGGGTCTTTGGTAGGGTGTGTTTTGGAAGTTGTAACAAGATTCTCAAGAACGGGCAATATTTAACAGTTAAATGTAAACGACAAGGTCAGGAAAAAGAGTATAACATGAAAAGAATGAAAAAGTTCTTGTGGCGCAACACCAGCTTTGTAGCAACGCGCGTCAAATTTTTAACAGAAGGGTCTATATGGAATAAAGTCTCCATGGATCGAGGGAGAAGAACAACCTATCAAACGAGAAGAAAAATATATTATACATGAACTATCGCACGATGGGAGGAACGGAAGGGGAGGGGGCTTAATTATCTGAAGACCACCAAATTTCTGATGGGCATCGAAAGAGTGTTGGTATTAAGAAACGCAAACTGCTAAGAGTAATTCGGGTATCACACACCGGCGTTTACAAAGAATTGTGTGTTATTTCGATCATTTATGTCATGTTGTTATATGTTTGTTTCTTTTCCACAAATAAGGATTTTTTTATTTTTTCTTTTATTATTGCGTTTCGCGTCGGTTTGATTTCACACTTTTTGAGGAAAGTTAGTGTCTATATCGGATGATACAGTCTGGGGCTTTGAGGAGTACGCATTTTGGTTCAGTGAATTTGACAGCTTTCCAATATTGCCGGTTGCTTTACCTTTCAGTTTGGTTTACCGTTTTTTAATCTTTATTTCTCGAAAACCTCACAGGTGTATGACTTGTAAATGCGTACCATAATTCTTCATGAAACGTACAAATTATTGTTTGGGGCATTTAATGGTTAATGAAAGGTTGGCACAACTGTGGGCAGTGGGTAAAGGTAAACTTAAAATAAAAATAAAAGATTTCAAGTCACAAGTACTATTAACTGTACCTGACGGTATAACGTTCATATAAAACTTTTGCTATCTACACGGTAAAGTAAAAGGCAAAAGTAAACGCATGCGAAGACTTCCTAAATATGGATGATACGCAGTTACTGAAAGAACGAGATAACAGGTACTGAATTGACTGTAGACAGGCGCGGAGATTTCTCCTCGACAGTGAGGGTTTTGACGATCTTTCAAAAAATTTACTGTGTGAAAAACACAAAGTCAAGGAGGGAGTTCTTTGAAAGTGTTCAAACCCCTCAACCCGCTGTTTTCCGCCCCTGACTGTAGAACATCTTGCTTCTCATTGAATGTTTTGAAGAATGAAATGGGCAAAGCAATGAACGTAGAGGTACACTCACTGTTAATCTCTCACCAGAATACAGAGATGTACTCAAGTCACAATTTACTCGAGAAGTCAACTGGAGCTATTTTAGGGACTCGAGTCAAGTCACTGACTCGAGTCTCTGTGTTATCTCAGAGAGGGAAAATTGCCCAGAATTTTTCAAGTCAGGTAGTGTTGGAGGGTTGTGACTCGAATCGCGACTTGAATACAAGTCTGCCAGAATATGGCTTTGCCAAATGTATGGCGATCATATGTCACAACCATTATTTCTGTTGACAACGTCATCGAAAAAAGAAAGGCTTCTCAGTCAGTAAGATACTCCGTCTCCGTCCGTCTTATTCCTTTTTACTAATAAGATAAATGATTTGGGAATTCCACTGAATTCTGTTAATTGTAGACAGTTAATATAACAAAACATGCTTAATTTTGAAAGCATACAACGTGCAATTTTTTTTACCTCGACCACCTCTCAGCCCCAGTGACATTAGCCAACCCATTCATCCCTATGTTTTATGTAGTCTTCCCAAAAACGTATGCCCTATGTTAAGAACATAGTCAAACTTTCCGTTTTGTATAAGCGCTCAATTAGTCCCGGCTTCCCCCTACCCACAAAAGCCTTTTAACCCTACCGTTCGTCGGTTCGCTGTCGTCCACTTCGGCGGTCCACCAGCCAAATGTCCGGTGGTTCACGGCGGTCCACCGATCGATGGGCGTCACGCTGATTGGTTAAAAACTTTAACCCATCATGCAATGTTGTCAATGTCCAGCCAGCGGAGCTCCGTTGACCCCCCGTCGGCCCTCTAGGCAGGCCGCGTATACATGGCCGATCGTGAGCCGACAATGACCACCGGTGGGCCGCCGGATATTGTCGACTGGGCTCTACTTGCACGCAGAATGTTATTTCAATTTGCCCATATTCCGTCTCGTCTGACCTTGTACAGTATTTGTACGGGGGTGCAGACAATCCCCGCCAAAACAAAATGAAACAAAATCGCCAAAACTGTGACAAGTTTCACTCACTCACGATATATGCAATACCCCCTCCCTTTCAATGTTGTGCCCCATTTCCCCTTTCAATGTTGTGCCCTATTCCATTTCCAACAGTTTTAAATAAACTTCTGAGCGGGGGAGGGGGGGGGGGTTGTTTTATTTACTTTTGTCGGGGATAGTCTGACGTATATTATATTGCTATTATAGGAAGGATATCAGACTGAGGAAGGAACCCAAGTTGATTGTACAAGGAAGTCATCACTATTGTGCAATGCGACTAAGTTTCAGCCGTTATGGGGCTATGACGATGGGAATTGGATAAAGGAGCCTAGATTCATTTTCACAACCTCTGAAAAATGTATATATTCATGTAACCCTAGCTGATTCATTAGTCAAAGTTTTTCCATTGTGGTGCAAGCAGGCACGTAGCCATGGGGCACGGGGGCATGCACAGCCCCTTCCCCCAAATGTTTCCTTAAAAGGTGTTGCACTGCAGGGAAAAAAAAATATTACGAGACCGGTTTTTTGGAATACAAATATAAGAAGAAAAAATGGAAAATCTCGCACCATTTTGCAACTACAGTCCTTGAAATCGGCAAAAGTTTTCAATGGGGAGGGGAAACCCTCTCCTTAACTCCTCCCCAGGCGCCGACGAAACTTCACCATCGATCCCCCCCTCTCCCCCCCCCCCCCCCAATAAAAAAACTGATTACCGGCCTGGGTGCAAGTATATAAACTACAGGATAAACTTTTGATTTCTCCGTCGGTACCCTAGCTACTCCACCGTGACGAAATAGGCGTAACCAACAAACAACGTAGATTGGGCCCTATGCGTAACCAGGGAGTTGCAACAGAGTTACCCACATGAGGCAATGCCGTATAAGAAATACCATACGAAGAGTGAACACGTTGTTGCACATGTGACAGTGGCTAGGCTGAATAGTACACTTATTTCAACTTCTCCCGCTGCATGACTGAGTGTATGGGAGATCTTATTTTATTGGCCTACGATTTCATACAATTTTGCAAACATGCCTTCCATATTCGTCTCTTAGTGTGTTGGTGATCAATCACATTTCAATCTGTTACTGGTAAATTTGAAGAAAATAATTGCATTAGTTAAAATTTATGTGGGTCAACAACCATGTAATAAGTATGTCGTCCCAAATGTACTTGTTGACACAGGGAAAATGACGTCACAGCAAAACAATACTGCACTACGGCAAACTACGGATGCGAGTTAGCATAGCTACATCGCGCTGATAATCACGAAGGCCAGGATTGCAGCTGGCTAGCGGACTCAGTACCGTTAGGCTAGGATATCATATAGCCTACGTTCAGTAAAATGGCGTCTGTGCAGGCATTCTGCACATCGGAACATCGTCTTATTTTGGTTGAGTTTTTACTTACTCGTTCTGATTTTCTCTAATGTTAGTAACTTCTAAACATAGGATGGCTAGGGACGATTATACCACAACTATCATGGGAGAAAGTGGATTCTCACAAGAATGGAGAGAAAGAAAACCCAGGCCTAAAAAGGAGTTCATTCACTCTGGCCATTTTATGGTGAGCGATCCATTCAAAGGTGAAGAGAAGTCAAAAAATAAGGACCGTCAACCGCCAGGTTACGATTTTGAAAAATATGCTACTGCAGGAACTAGTGAAAACTACAAATTTAACCAGACGGATTTGGAGATTGACTCATCATTTGCGAAATTATTTGAGTGCCTGAATCTCGCATACACGGGGTGAGAAAACTGCAGTCTTATCAGTTGACCAACGTTAGGCTAGGCTAGCCTACACTTAGAATTAGTCACTCAAGCCGAGGCGTAGTAGCATAATCAAGAGTCGATCACTTAACCAGTTGTGTGACCGAAAAAAAAAATATATATATATATATATATATACACAATATATGTATATAACAAAGAAAGAAAAAGATGAAGTAAAATGAACGAAACTTTCCAGTGATGGCCCGAACTGTGTTTTCCTCATTCTGCTAGGCCTAGTGTAGGCTAGGCTAGGCTTTGTTTGGAATAGGCTAGGCCTAAGCAGTTTGTAAAAATGAGTTTTGAATTGAAGGTGGCAGTGCGCAACACAAACACAATATTGAGATGGAACCTTTGAGTCAATCACTACAGAGAAAGAGCATCTAGGCCTAAAATACTTTTAGGCCTAATAACCATAGGCCCCAGACTGCATAATTTGGCAGTCGCGCGGAAGAAGTTCTGCGCGCATTTTCAATTCACATAATGATTTTACCCTGAATTTGGCGTGCAATAATTCAGTTTCGTGTGCGGCGCGCAGAGCAAGACTCCATCCCAGCATAGCGGTGGCAAAACGGTTACAGTACCTCGGTCTGTCGGCGTACTGTGCAATGCAAACTAGCCTTATCCAATAGGTACACACATAGCAGCCATGCAATTTTGTCTTTTAATGTGCCTTCACTTAATTCCCACTGAGTACCACACAAAATATGATTATTTCCTACCAAATAGGAAAAATGTAGATAAATTTTGGCAGTAGTATGATATGTATAAGTGTAGCATACGTACGTACAGTATACGTACATATAGTAGGCCTATGTAGTATACATAAATATAGTATACATATGCGTATATGTATATACGTACACATATAGGTAAATGTATTGTGTGTATTCAGTTTGTAGCGGCATTGGCACGCAATTTTGAACTTTGCAATTACATTCCGCGCGCAACTAACAAACTATCTGGCATAGGTCTACGCTTAGGCCTAGGCCTAATTAAGAAAAACAATGACCAAACACAAAGAAAATGTCTTTTCTATGAAAATGTTGAATGAAAGTTACATTTAAGACATTCTCCTCACCATCTTCTCACCGTCATGAGCAGGAACTTCCATAAGACCAAAAGGGTTGGCCTGTCATGATCAGCAGCACATATTTAGATCAATTGATTTCACGCACCCTTATGCTTTTGGAAGCATTTGAAAAATAGCAGCATAGGTGCATGGTGTTATACCCAAGCAAGAGCATGGCCTATGTACAGTAGCCTTTGTAAAGACTTTTCTGCTGTTTGCTAGGCCTAGCCCTCCTTTATTTATTTCGATTTAAAAGTACGCATTTACCTATGATTGAAGCTTTTTACTGAGCCTCCACTGATCTAGCGTCTGCATCAAAGCCTTTGGACAAACTATTAATAGGCCTATATGTATCTGTGATATTCAAGTTGCTACTACTTACTATTAATTTTTATTATGTTCCTATGTAGTCCTAAGGAAATTGACCAATGAAATTGCTCCTACCATTGTTGTGCACTTGCAGAACCAGTCCCTATTAGGGTTGTTACGATATGGCGATATCGACAAAAAATATTGATAACGGATATTGCTAGCGATATCGTTTATGACAATGCCTAAACGATATCATGAAAATCATGCATGAAACACCCCCAAAAACTTCAAGAGCGGCGTTTGAAGCTTTCAAAAACCAACTATGTAAATTGAACTTGTCGTCCTTGAGGAGATCCCAAGTACAGGTAAATTAATTTGTCTGCTAGCCGTTACACACCTACAACCGTATATCCCGTTTGCGGAGAACTGTTTGTAGTATTGCACCAGAATTAGAACCAGAATAATGACAGGTTGTCAAATTGAGCTTTGTTTCACTTTTTTAACATGAGCATAAAAATGCGATATTAATGCAGAAGATTCAGTTAATAAACCTGCAAGATCGCAAGCCAGATAAAGTGACCCAAAGAGCAAGCATGTCGAGTGCTCCTACACTAAATAGACTCCTAGACTAAATAGACTTCTACTCAAGTAAGGGCAACTAAACAACTGATGAAAAAATGAGTCTGAAACAATTCAAAGTGATAAAATTTTTAACCTAGAAAAAACCACATGTGGGTGCTAGGGAGGGGTGGGGTGGTCACATTTGAGGAGTTTGCAAACCCTATCCCCTACCCCTGGCCATGTACTCAAGTTTGATTGAGAGTAATGTAAGTTTCCAATCAACCCCACTGCATTTAGAATCAACTTGGAGACTGTAGAGTCATGATATATTTTGCAGTAGCTTCTCGTAACATTGATATATAGGGGAAAATTTATAGTTATTTTTTTCAAGTTTTGACCTGCCACTGATGCTACCCTGTCAATAAATAAGCCGCCGCATGCTTATGACCATGTTAGAGAACAAATAAAACATTGGTGGGCACTGTAGAATAAAAATAATTAGAAAACATTGACCACTGCAGAGCTCTTCCAGTAAGTTTTAAAGATACACGTGTGTAGGTTAGGCTTTCAGTGTACATATAGGCTACACGTTAGGCAATGACAAAAGTGCCAATACTTCCTGAAGAAAATTACATGGTACAAAAAAACTTCAAATCTAAAGCTCACAAGTATATTGCAGATTGTTGTATGAGGGTCTTTTGCACATGCCTTAAAAATATTTGTGATGTTCTTGACCACGTGGAGTATTTGACCACACGTAAGTACCGTACTCGATCCTGCTTTGTGGAAAGTATGTGTTGTTACTATAGTACAAACGTGTATGCAGAGAGCAGTAGCTCCCTTGTTCAATCGAACCATGCATTTGCGGCTGAAATTTCTTCCATTGAGGAGCAAGAAACTTTGTGTTTTTAATTTTTCCTAATGTCAAGAATGTCACTGTACAATATCATCAGTTTATTTTATCTTTTCCAACCATCTTCAATTTATACGGTTAACATTTTTTTCGACAGAGATTCTGAAGGCTTAACCAAGCTACACTGCTACACAGTACAGAAAGTCTAATGTTTCAGCCAATCACAGCTGGTGTTTAATGATTGCATCGATTGGGAAATCCAAATGTGATTCATTCACAAGAAGTTTACATATCTTTTAGTGATATTTACTACATTTTTACCGATGTTTATTCCATTTTTTCTTATGCTAGACACACATTTTCATTTTGCCATATCCTTAGGAGTATCCTTGTACAATTACTTAGTCCATTTGAAGTCGGCTCATGCAGAGAGATTTAAAACGGACGCTTCAAGAATTTGGAGGTCATTTCCATGATCTTCGAGAGTAACGGGCGTTACTTTCAGTAAAATAGTGGAACCTGGTAACATTCTTTTTATCAACGGGCGCTCTGAAAGGTACATTATCAGCATAAAAAGAAAGAAGTCGGGAACCGGTCGAGGAATTTCAAATCTTGTTTGTTTGATGTACTTTTTTTACCATTTCTTGTGACGGTTAAGAAGGGATTGACAGCCACAACCAAATCAGGGAATGCATCGCAAAATGATGCTACACATAAAGAGAATTGCATTGCACATCGGCGGGTTTTGCATCGCAAATTGCGATGCGATACCGCTTATTTCCATCACTGCACCAGATTGCTGCATTGCATAGTTTAAGTGTAAAATGTTTGTACAGTATACCTACTGTAAATCATGATTTATGAGTCGAGGGACCAAGTGAAGTGTTGCATGGGTAACCGACACTCTCGACGAATTATATAACCCATTTCCAAATTTACATACCAACTCCTTAGATGTTGCTCAAGAAAAATCATTCTCAGTTAATGACTTCTTCATTTTTCTTTGTTATTATATCCCAACTTAGAAAAGTGAATAAAATTTTCCGGTCATGTTACCACACTCAATGATGTTCAGTAGGCCATATAAACTGAGCTTAAAATCCACTTCCCAAGCCAATCAATTGTGCTCACTGTCAGTGAAAAACATCGGGAGGTCATCGTTATGTAGAAGCTTGATGACAAGATTCTGGTCAGCTATTGGCTGTTCAATAGCCTAAAAATTGGTTCAAGAAAACTGTCGAAAACCAGCCGCCTGGGACTATCTTTTAAAATTAACTACCCCAAATATCCAAGTTTCTGTTAACCCCAAAATGTCAACCAGTAAATTGTTCAAATGTTTCATAAAACATGGAATTTTTCCGTATCGCACCCCCCCCCCCTTCCTCAGAGAGAAGAGAAAAAAAAAACCAACAGTTTATAGTATTCATGAAATTACGTTTGCAGTCTATCGACTCCCCATGCTTGTCAGTATTAGCATGGCCCCACGGGACTGTTTTTCTCAGGGAGGGCGGTGATTTTTGCCTGACTCAGAACTAATATAACTGTCCAATTTTCCGCCCGCCGACTGAGTCAAAATATCTGCCCGATTTTGTCAGGTTTCTGGCAGTGGCGGGGGAGGGGCGGCCGCCCCGTATGGCCGTGAGTATGAGATAAATAACAGTTGCTTCTGGATATATCCCTATGATGTTGTACAAAAACAGTTGTCACATTCATATCATATCAGTAGGCTGGCATGAGCGCAAGAGCTCGGATAGTCAAAAGAAGTACTTAAGGCCTAGCCTATACTATACTAAACATCTCGAGTATACTTGAATCGCAGCCACCTCGATTAATGCTTTAAATTTGTCACTATAATGCTAATCAACCGAGTGCCATGTGTTAAGTACTAAGACAGGGCTATTGATACTGTAAATTTTCAGGAAAAGTTACGGCCCGAGCCATTATGTTAAAAATAGTGAGCACCAAAATGGCGCCCTTGAAAGCGAAGTTACGATAGATGGAAGGGTGGCCAAATTTAAACCGCAGGGTTACGTACGGAGAACAGCAGCCTACCGAATAGCATAATAGAGACTTCCGCAAAGGCAATACTACACATCGCCAGACTGGATGGGTGAAGGGTTTATGTACGTCATGCTTTTGTGTGTGCTAAGATCAGACCGAGCCGTATATTCCTGGCTCTGCGTGCAGGGAGATGCTGCTTTAGTTCTCTTGCTGTAAACACATGCATGTACCAGTACACAATACACATGGCATTTCAAGGGAAGTTCCGCAACATTTACTGTAATACATGCACGATAAGGGAAGCTTCCAAACTTTTGAAATAGTTGCAAAAGGACCTCGAGCTGTTTCGGCTTGCGATTAGTCGAAATTAACGTGCTAGAAGATGTCCAGGGCTAAAACAATCTGGGAAAGTTACAGCTGGGACCCTGTGAAGTATTAAATTTCTTCGACTGGTATTTTTTGGTAATATTTGCTTCGTTTATCAGTAATTTTTGTTTAGAAATGAAACAAAACGATTTTTTCTGGACATATTCCGAATGCCAGGCCTCTCTAAATACAGTCTAATTTGAGGGTCTTTGGGTTCATATTACCTGTTAGACTTGGCGCTTATTTCTGACGCCGAACGGCAGATCACAGGCCCAAACCGGTGATCTGTTCACCACTAATGGTGTAGTAGGCTCTCATCTTTTTTCGTATGCGGTATTTTTGGCTTCGTCTGCAAGTCGCAGCAGAAAATAACGGTACACAGTGTTCAGGAAAATTTTTTACGGTAACGTACCCCCGCTGCTACGTAGGGCTGTCATTGGGTCACAATTTTTCGGCATAAAGGCGGCCATGCTGAGGTTCGTTGCACTATCGTGGCCGCTGTGCAGAGGCTGGAACCAAAAACATTTGACATGGTGGCTTAGTAAACACAAGCCGGATTACATGATATCGCGATATCGTTTGGGAATTGAAGGAAAAGTTTTTGCGATATTGATATCGAAAATTTCATATCGCAACAACCCTAATCCCTGTTGTCAACGTCACGAACGTTATCCCTCGAAGAACACAACGGCAGACATTGGTAATAAATCTCTTGCCAGATCCAGTGGGAATTTCCTTTCCTTCCAGAATTGAAAAAATTGCTCCAATTTGCTTATTTTTCAATGATTTGGCATCTACATCCAGTTGTACTGCAGCATTTTGTGCAATTGAAACAAGCTTATCATGTTGCCTAGATGCCATGTTTTGATGTTCACAGTGCAGTTTATAGTACATACTGTACACACATCACTATGTATATGCGTAACCTTGAACTACATATTCATGAATTTTTTTAAAGACAGGGTTCTCTGATTGGTTCGCTTAATTACTGTCGATCAGTTTGTAGATTTCAAAGGTTTTACTTAATGGTAGATGAATAAAATTATCTTTGTCCAGAGGCTTTCTGGCGTAGCGAATACTGAGGGGGCATAACACTGAGGTGGTAAAAGCCAATGTTTATAGAGCTGAGGGAGGGGAAAGAAACTTCTGCCAGAAAGACTTGACAGAGGCTATATACTATGAAGAGCCAGTGCAGTACTGTATTTGTTAAGAAACTTTAGATACAATTGTACAAGATTCCTGTAGCACTATAGTAACAAGTTTCCCCAAGTCTTTTGAACTGTAGTGACTAAAAATCATGAGCTAACAATTTCTTGTGTCTTCCAGAAAAAGAATAATGAAATAGTGCACAATGGTGCAGAAGCTCAAACCTGTCAATTCAGTCTTAGCCAAGAGTTCTAGGAGTAGGAAGGTAATATCCTAAGCAGCATTTTGGTATGTATTATTCCGTGAGCCCCAAGAAAACATGGAACCTAGCAAGACAGGGGCTCAATTTGAGGCCTTTTTAAAAACCAGCTTGTTAGGCCTATAAAATACTTGTATGTACAAGTAATTACAAACAAGGGCACTACAGAATACAGTTCCTTTTCCTGATCAATGGACCCTGAGTGAAAACGTGACCTTTGAAAATTTGAAAACTTCAAGTGGTCATTATTTCATCAAACTTTCTTGCACCAAACATTAAAAGTTCATCTGTGAATCTTTGAAATTTATGCAATTTTTAGTGACCCCAGTGACCCCTACAGAACTTCCATAGGTTCTGACACAACATTGAATACACCAGTAATTTCTCGAAAATTTGACCTCCCATGCCCCTGATGACCTCAAACTGATCTTCCAAATATCTGGCACTTTAGTGTTGATGATACTGTATATTTTGAGTTTCACCTAAATCAATCAATCAGTAATTGCAAATTTGACCTCCAATGACCCAATGACCTCAGAATAGCCTTCAGATTTTTTGGAGCCAAACAATACTTACTTCTACAGTGTATCAAGTTTGAATGCAAACCAAATTTAAGTTACAGTGTCATTAGAAATCAATGATTTTGACTTCAAAGTGACCCTAATGATCTCCAAATGACCTTAACATTATTTGGCACCAAATGGTGATAACACTGTTGATTACACACACCAAGTTTTGATTCCATGTGACTGAGAGTTAAAAAGAAATTCCAAATCAAAGATTTCCCCCTTGATTTCTGGTAACCTTAAATTTTCTGGTAACCTTAAATGATCTTACGAAACTTTCCGTGGGAAGCTTCATGTGATGCATACTGTACTTACAAACGTTAACAGCAAGCATACTGTATGCCATAAGTTTATCATCTCCCTGGATGCAGAGCCAGGAACTTAAACGTACGTCTCTGCCTGCATGTGGTGTAAGTACACTCAAGCATTTGTGTAGATGTAAACCCTTACATCATTAATTTGTACTGCTGATGCTTACTGCTGCCTATTGCAGAAGTCTCTATGCTAGCAGCAGGGCCATTGACCTGTGTACATATCTGCGATCCCTGTTGCTGAAATTTTGGCAGCCTTTAATCGATTAAAGCCTTCGCATTAGTGCCATGTTGGTGCTTAATACTTTTAATAGTATAGAGCGGTGTGTTATCCGTGAATATGGATAAGTCTAACCTTAGTACATCACACATGGCACAGGGTTGATTCGTATTATACAGTAATGACAAATTCAACCATTAATCGAGATGTCAACTTTGGTATACTCTAGGTATTTCCTTGAACGTGCTATAACCTTGGCATAGGTTAGGCCATTCATAATTCCTGTTAGGCTGTGTTGACTGTTTTCATGCATGTTGGGCCTGTATCCCGCAGGGACTGTTATTAATCACATACTCGTAAAGAGGGGGAGTCAATTCGATAAATTTTGAATGAATTACAGTACATTGAAACTATGAATAGGTGCAGATGTTTTTGGGGGGCTTTCTGAAAATTGCAGTTTTTGCAAAAGATTTGAATCATTAAACTGATTGAAATGTTTGGAAACTTTTTCACAGAGCTATTTGGGTTAGTGAACAGGTTTTCGGCTTCATTTTTCGTGAGCAAGTATGGCTGACCAGAAACTTGTCAACAAGCTACTACTGTACATACTGCAACAATGACTTTGTGATGTTTTTCAAAGGCATTAATGTTTTGCTTGGGTAATGAGCCTGTAGTTCAGAACATAATACTGAGCGTTAGTGTAGTAACATGACGTCAGCGCAAGCTTTCAGAGGAAGAATAGTTTTGTATATAAAATTAAAAAAAGACCTTGGGAGGATATCATTCCCCTGCATGGCTAGAAAGTTAAAACAACTCTGAAATATTTGACTTTGTGATTATTTTACTCTCTTTGTAAGTTGGCATTTGATAAAAAAGCTAGTATGTAAGTTGTTCAGTTTGGGGGAAATGGTTGTTTTTTATGCAGCTTAAAGGAGTAGGGTAGTAAATTTTGAACTGGGTAACAGAACATTGGGTGGGTACCTACAGTAAGTATTTGGGTTACCTGTGAAAACACTACTCATTTGACAGTGTTTGGAAGAATAGTAACTCAGTTTACTGTCAAAAATTAACATGTTTTTTGAGCTTGATAAGGCCACAAAATTCACGACAGACATCGCAGCCATGACCGCTGTAAATTTTGTTACAGCTTCTTTCCGTAAACTTACAGAAGACCAATTTTGGCTGGCGATGTATCAGTTAAGATGCTCAGTATGTGATTACTAAATACTAAGTGCACTTCCTTCATCATTCTTTTTATACAAGCATTCACAGTGCAGAGTTTGGGAACCAATATGTTTTTTCACGTTCAAAACCTTTCAGTTGATTTTCGATTTGCACACAATATGAACAATTTTTACAAATTGTCAAACAAAGCAACAAATAAGTTAATCACAGATATTATATTATCCATAAGTTGAGACCTTTGTAATAGAAGGAGGAAGAAACACAGGACTCTGCAATCACTTTACAAAACAAATCAGGTGAAAGTGAGGTCACATTGTTGTAATTACCAATTTCATGGAAATAGTAACCGGTACTCCAATATTTTTGGAGTCTAGAACCCATTGCCCTATTAGTAATGACTTGACTGCACAACGTCATAATTGATGCAGGGACATACTGTATACCTCACCATCTATAAATTGTCACTAGCCTGCCAAAGAGTATCATAACACCAGTTGGCGGCTTGTAAACACTAACAGGCTTCTCAGTGGCTTAGGTTCCTATTAGTGGCCAGCTAGATTAAACAAATATTGCTTATCAAAGAAAAAGGATGAAAGAAGCCAGTGGTGTTGTATATACTTCACTAAAAGGTGCAAACTTACTCAAACACCAAACTATGATTTTTGTGCATAGTTTTGAAAGTTTTGTGTGTTGCAACATTTTTGCAGGGGATGTGCGATCAGGGCTGGAAAAAATGTTTATTTCCCAGGAAGGGAATAAAATTCTCCACAATTCCTCCCATATTTTCATGTACACAAAATGTGTAAATTTCTCTCCAGTGACCAAAATTTCCTTTCAAATACCCAAATTTCCTGGTAAGGAGCCTCCCAGCTTCCCAACTTTTTCCACCCAGGTGTGCGATTTAGTTTGTCCCCCGTATGCTGGGAATTTGATGAGACTTTTAACCAGGATGTGCAAATGTTGCAAAAAATGGGCCGGGATAGTTGCCCGGGATTTGCAAGAAGAATAATTGGGTACATCACAGGGATCTGGTGGGGATTTAGCACTGTATGTAGCTACCAATGATATACTAATGTAGGCCATCACACACTGCATGTACCAAAGAAAACCAATATGTACATACATCACAATGTCATCAAAGCATTCGACTCAGAGTGTCTATCATACTCTCGGGCAAGTACTCACTGCACTATTCTGTTTGGTCCATACATACAGTACGTAGGTTATTTTGGATTTCAACCACATGTACTGAGCAGGAATAGTTGTTGGAACGTACTATTGCATACAGACTACAGATGTAGATGACTGAAAAATGTGAACAAAGAAATATGTACAATACAAATACGTGCGCTGTAATATGCACCCTCTGGTGCGCACCAAATTATTTTGTCAAAAAATTGATTCTCACCCTTTCAAGATTTTGCACATGAAAATCCTACAGAATGAGATAACACTTCGTTACCATCTCCGATTTTTAAAGTGCAGTGGAAGCAAGGTAGGATATATACAGTAAAATGGCATGTTACCCACGACTGTGCGGCATTTAGGTAGGTTGTTAATATTTAAACATTAGCCTGTACTTGTTTCAGTTTTATACAATATCTCGCCTGGAGTGAATAGCTTCATGCAATCACAGCTTGCTTTGGAGTGTCCGCTCTTGGAGTAAGTAGAAGTACCTTTTGTTGAGCAGATTGCATAGACAACAAATATTCAGCAGGCTGGGAATATACCAGGATATTTGGTTAATTGCTGCCCCACTGTGCAGAGTCATTGCATTAAAGTTAGCAGGGATGTGCAGTTAAATGTTGCCCTGCCCTATCAGGACTTTATCCACATGTAGCAGGGAAGGGAACACTTGTTACATTTCTGTAAATCACATCCTTTCCCTGCTATACCTGCCGGGTATGGGGGCTGTGGTTACAATTGACAAGTGCATAAGTGTTAAAAGTAAAAGTCAACCAATTGTGTAACAAGGATGTGCTGAGGTTGAGGGGGGCTGAGTGAACAAAATGTGCAAGTATTAGGTAATGAAAACAAATCCCTGACTGTACCAACAACAGAACCAAGTCTTCCCAAAGTGAAGATCATTGAACGCCCTGCACTTCTCACTAAGTTAGGCAGGAGCATCCAAGAAAGCGGGAAACTAAACTATAGTCACCCCAACAGAAATAACAAGCACTGAAAATTTTGTTGAAAATTTCTACTTCTTTTGCACTTCTTTTATAAATTTAACTTCTATGTAATCGTAAATTAAACCACGATTACGATTACTCTGCCATTGTAATCAATTACGATTACTTAGCAACTTTCACAGAAGTAATGGATTACAATTACTTCAAAAAATGTAATCGATTGTAATCGATTTCGATTACTGATTACGATTACCCCAAGCCTGTTGAGAGTTTGGGTAACCAGCCCAATTGGAATCCTGTTCATTGATTTACTTCCATGCATCTAGTAAACATGGACAATATCTGTGTGCTGCATGGAGATATAGGGGACCTTACAGCTTCTTTTGAAACATAGGAATGTGCCAGGTAGAATGATAGGAATGTGCTACTGTAGGTCTGCAGTACTGCTGGATTTTATTCTTGGCAAGCCAAGTCTGCATTGTGGGATTATTCTCACATTTCTGTTGTAAAAGAGCCTTTGGCCGCAAACTATTTAGCATATATTTATCACACTACATACAGTAATATTAAATACAGTTAGTACAGATACTGTGTACTACATGTGCCTGGTAAAACATTGATTACAGTGACAGTTACTACCTACAGTACCTACAAAGCCATTATTATACCAGATACCAGTTAATATGCTGAACAGTGTGGTACATATGCTATTCACAAAGCTCTTCCTGTTTTCATTGTACCAGGATAAAATTTTATCATTATCATACTCTTGTGGTGTGGATGTGACCATGTCCTTCCCTCAGGTCAGGGTATTGCAATTGTGCTATACATGCATGTTTTAAGTTGAAGTGCAAAATACCATGATATTTTGTGCTATTGTAGTTTAAGTTTAGTGTGGTATTTAATAGTGGTCAGTGTTCGATGTTAAGGGTAGTCCTGTCGCCCGAGACAACCAGAAATTCGGCAGGACTACCAGATTTTGCAAAAACACGTGTGTAAGGTTGTCCTTCGGGACAACCAAATCTTTTGAGGAAAGTGGTGTGATGTTTACATTTAGCAGCTCGATGAATTGCATTTAAAAAAATTAAAAATTGCATCAAAAGATTTGCAGCAAAGTGTGGTGATAATGCACGTTCACTACAACTTCCCACACAGTCACGTTATGGAAATATGCATAGCACTATCAAGCCAAAATATGTGCCCGTACAAACTCCACTAGTAGGCCCCTAGGCCTGCACTGTACACAGAGAAGCTGAATTCCTTCGTGCAAGCTACAAATTTGTAGTGCTGATGTTGCAACACCAGTGCTTTCAATCTAGAGATGTTTAATTTAGTAACTCGCAATGCGAACATCATAACATTAACTATGTCCACAATGTACACTTATTAATGCATGCCATGAGACAGCACTACTCTTATACAGTAGATACCTGTTTTTGTGTTTTTCTTTGGGGGGGGGGGGGTGTCTAAAAGCCACTTTGGAAGGCTGGTGATAATGAGGCGTTATCAATTCCATGGTTGTGAACTTGCCAAAATGGTTACACTTGGGACTACGTTATTTTGAGCAGGACAACCAAATTTTACAATGTGGTAGTCCTTCGGACAACTGTTGCTAATTCCTTAAAATCGAACACAGGTGGTACTGTACAGTATGTCAATACAGTATTGTGGTGGGCAGTTGTAACAATGTACAGCAAATCTGATCGCATGGTAATGAACTTTTTCACAGAGTTCAAAGCAGGTCATAAAAAAAAAATAAAAAGGTGACAAGCACAGGGGTACAGGTATACAGTTTTTTCATCCAAGTTTTAACATTTTACAAATTGATATTTTCATGGTAGTACTGTACTGTAAGTCTGAAGGCAATTTCTGTATTGGAAGGGAGCACGGGATGAAACCTCACAAATATTCTCAGTGAATTATAGTTAAGTACAGTACCGTAGCCCTACCAAGTTCACACCATTGTATGTAGTAATTCCACTTTTATTGAATTCTTCTTTGAAGCAAGTTTGTCATTGTGGAGTTTCTGTAGAAAGTGGGGTAGATTGTGTAGAAAAATTGTTAATAGAAGGATTGGACAGTCTACTCCTAGCTTCATTGAAAAGGGGCAGGTTACTAACTTTGGTTGCCTGTGTAACAGGGCACATGTGCAAATAAACAATGTTGCTCTGCATACTGGTTTCAAGTCTTCCCGGCAAACATCAATATTGTTGCTGCATGCTACTGTACCCTACGGTTTATTTTACAACTATCTGTGCAGTGTGTACTTTCTGTCATGTATTCCAGCACAAAGTGCGAAGGCCTAGAGTCAGGGGATCTGGGGCTCACTTTAGGGCCCTGGAAAAATTTGGAAGCCAGATGAAAGATGATCTGTGGTGTAATCTGAAAAATCCCCCCCTCCCCCCCCCCCCATGATTTCAATCCATTAAATGGCTATTTCCACCATATTTGAGTTTGATTTTGAATCAGCTGTATTGCAAGCTATGGAATCAAGTCTTTGCCTACTGTGTTTCAGTTACAGGGTTCTGGAAAAAGTGAAGGGGATAATCCCCTCTACATTCAAAAGTGGGGGGGCGTGTCCCCCTATCCCCCACCTGTTGATGCCCAGTATTCTTATGGCACAATATCATGTTTAAGCTCACAGTATGATGTTCAAGTATATTGAAGTCTTGTGTATAGCTTCAGTGAAGGATGAAGTATTCAACTATTGCATTCTGCTGTTCTTCTTTACTGGATACACTGTAGGTTTCCATATTACAGTGCAGCACTAAACTGTGTTTTGTGTTAACAGGCCTCCACATCTTAATTTTAGAAAATGGTAGACCTTGTCAACATCAAAATAATATCTGAGTGACTGACTGTGGACACCAGTCAAAACTTACTGGACTGAGCAGTTGTCATGCATGTTTGCAAGAGTTCTAAACGAGCAGCACAGTGTAGTACAGGATAGTTTTGTGAACTTTTGAAGCATAGTACAGCATGGATTGTGATAGCCTGCAGTGCTTGTACAATCTGATGCCTACTGTACTGTTCCACCATTTATGGAATACATTGCTGTAGGCACTAGGTGGCATAGAGCATTGGGAAGAACATATACGTGCACGTGAGATTTTGTTGGTGTAAACACTGGCACAATTGCACACAGAAAGTAGATGAATTAGTATCTACTTTTCATTGTGATGATATGTGTTGGCGCACCTTTAATAATGTCTCTTCTTCCAACCCGCTGTGATGTCATTCGTTATGCCCCTGTCCCTCTTTCACGGTTTGGGTCGTGGTTTGCTACGGTTATGAACCGTGGTGAAACCGGCGTGTTTTTGACACGGTTGAACACCTCCCACGATGGAACTAGGGTGTCGCTACGGTGTCCACGGAAAGGCTAAGGATGCAGTAAGGTTGTGCTAAGGAAGTGTCAAGGTTTTGCCAGGGACAGTTGCGGTTATGTGACGGGTTTCCGAAGGTTGTGCTACGGTGCCGCCGGAAGCGCTACAGATTAACCACGGATATGGTACGGTGTCGACGGATATACTACAGTTCTTAACAGTTCTTCTACGGTCAATCGTCTTTATTTTGTGCACTTGGGTCTCTGATACTGTATCATTCTACATCATGATGTTGAGCAGGAAACAACTCCACGTGAAGTTCCTGGACGAACAAGAAGCCATGCTTTTGGCTGCAGCTTACCTCCAACTAGAAAGTATAAAGAAAGCAAAACGCCCAAGGAAGAGGTCTATCTGGGTAAGAAACTGGCTGAAATGCAGAGTGTTCTATGGGCAGTATGAGAAGCTGTTGGCAGAACTGATAGCCGAAGATGTGAGGGCAGAGATGCCAACCTTATGATAAAAAAATCAGACTTACTCTCTTGAAAAATCAGATTTTTCAGTGAAAAGTCAGACTTTTCAAATCAATGTCTACAGAATGCCACACATCCCTTTCAGTACCACCATGCCCTGCACTCCACCCTATAATAATACAGTATAATAGAACTAGAAGTATGAAAATACACACCCTTTACTCTTGTGGTGTGGTGTATCTTTGGATATGATATACAAACAAATGCAAGCCAGACTTTTCCAGTGCCAATTCAGCACACTGTTTTCGTAGAGAATTTATAAAATGGGAAGGAGACAGGAGATGACTTAAAATCATATTTTTTACCAGCAATATCGTACTGTCGTATTTTACTGTTTTGTTTTTCGTACTTAATATGATAAAATTGTAGGCTACTGGTTGGCATCTCTGTGAGGGGTTTTATTAATTACACCAGGATATCTCCTGAACTTTTTCACGAACTATTGGAACGTGTGGGACCCAGACTAAGTAAGAAGGATACTTTCATGAGGAAACCCCTGGAGCCTGGACATTGTCTTGCCATAACCCTCAGATATATGGCAAGTGGAGATTCATTTATGAGCCTTTCATATATAGTATAACTTTCGTGTAGCCCACAACACAATCAGCAAAATAATACCAGAGACATGCGAGGCCATTATTCAGGAGTACCTTGAGGAAGTCATGACATGTCCGAGCACCCCAGAAGAATGGAAGCTAGTTGCTCAAAGCTTCTCTGATAGATGGAACTTTCACAAGACGTGTGGGGCTATTGATGGGAAGCACGTGGCTATAAAATGCCCCCCTAATGGTGGTTCCATGTATTTCAACTATAAGAAATTCCATTCATTTGTACTCATGGCATTAGTGGACGCCCATTACAGATTTTTATACATCAGTGTTGGCGCAAATGGAAGCGCATCTGATGGTGGTGTCTTCAGAGAATGTTCACTTGCTGATGCTTTGGAAGGAGGATATGCCGGCTTACCAGAGCCGGATACCTTACCAGGAGATGACAAGAACATTCCCTTTTCAATGGTGGGGGATGATGCATTTGGGTTAAGGACCTGGATGATGAAACTGTATCCCCATGGGCCATGTGGTAAATGAAAACCGTAGCCCTTTCGTAGCATAAGCGTAGTATATCCATATCGTAAACGTAGGCAGTGTGACACAACCGTAGCTTATCCGTAGCCTCTCCGTAGCCTTCCTTGGTCAAATCAGACCTTACAGTTATTACCGGATGTGCTACAAACATTCTATGGTTGTGCCACGGTGCCTATGGTTGTGCTACGATGCTTTATGTTTACCTACGACTGGTGACGGAAAGAAAAAAATTTTGAACATGTCTATGGTTGTGCCACGGTGCCTATGGTTGTGCTATGATGCTTTATGTTTACCTACGACTGGTGACGGAAAGAAAAAAATTTTGAACATGTCGAAAATTGAGCTACAGCAAAAACCAGGCTGCGGAAGTGCGACGGTGGATCCCGGAACGCCACGATCCTGTCTACGGTTTCACTACGGATAGTCACCAATGAGAAGCGTGGCCTTCCGGGACGTCGAACCGTGAAAGCGGGACAGTAGCATTACCATGAATGAGTCTGTTGGTATTCAATATCAATAAGTTTTATAATGTTCAGTGAATTGATGACACAACAGAGACCATAATGAAATCAATTGCTGCATGCAAAAGTAAGTTGAATGTACTGGTTACACATTAAAGTCAGATTTGGGCCCAGAAAAATTATAGTTTACTGTAGGCCTACTCTTGGGTTACTGCCTTTTCCTTTACTCTTTCTGTACACGACTTTATGTAAGAACTGAAAAGGGCAAGGCCAGATGGCCTTCAGCTGGCAAAAATTGTCAGGCAGAAAAGCTAAGTTTTTTTAAAAAGAGGAATCAAGGCAAACCGCTGAAACTGAAGCACACCCAGTAGAAATAATACAGAAGGGCATTAAGGACATTATGGCCTTTGGTGTCGGTAATTTTTGAGGGGCATCAAGGCAAAGCAGAGGGTCCAGAAGGCCATGGCTTCCAGTACCTCCAGCCCTGTGTGGAGAATGTGCATGCTACACATTTGTATCCCGTGCCCTATTTAAAATTTAATAAATTGTAGTGGAGATGATGAAACAGTTGAAAAAAAATTGAATTTTACTTAACACCTTCATTGCTATTACCCCAATTAAAATAAAAGCCATAATTGACACTTCCCAAGGTTTTGCAACCTTTTGTTGGCTACCTTCAGTAAGTACTTTCGATATGGAAGTAGTTTGATGAACTGTACTAAAATAAATTTTAAGTAAAATTGGGTAAATAGCTGAGCTCAAAAAGAATAACAATAATGTTTGTGACATATGGATACGGAATTTGATTGATTATCCCACACAACAAATACAGTGTTTTAATAGTAGTGGAAGTACTGGATGTACAGTATGTACATAACTAGTATTGACTTAATTATATAATGTATGGTGTATAGTCTGTGTGTAGTTGTTTCACTTATATCATGATGGAAACAGTACCTTTATCAACCAGGGCACTGTGCTTGCATCATATAGTGTACAGTATTCATTGTGTACATAACACAAGTGTAGCCCCATCAGCCATATATTGTTCAGTGTGATAGAATGTAGAGAATCACGTGAAGAACCTTGTTACAGTACTAAATAGATTTCGTTACTTACTTGAAACATGCTTATTTCACAGGAATTGATTTTTTTTTAAACGACAGGGCTGGGGAAGAGTGTAAACTTTAAATTTGCAATAAAGTAACAACACAGAAGTTGCTTTGTTAATTGTCTGGGCTCCTCATTCTGCAGCAGTGTTTACACTAGAGTGCAGGATTGCAGGAAAAAATTGCAATTCCCCCTGAAAAATAATTAATTGTAGGGAAATTCCCTCAATGTGTTTTATAATTAATTAATTAGAATATTTATATAGTGCTTAATCACTGAAGAGTGTATCTAAGCGCTTTACAACGTTAAGATTAAAAGTAAAAAGTAAAAAATAACAAACAAAGAAAAACAGAGAAGAACACTTAAAAGACTAAAAAGTAAAGAAGAACATAAAAAAACCTAACAAATTTAATGCAACACAAGAAGAGAAGCAGTTAAATGATAAAAGCAAAGGAACCCCAAAACAAAAAAAGTTACATTAAAAAGTTTACTTAAAATACAGTAGCTTTCAAAGAAATGAGTTTTTAAACGATTCTTAAAAACAGTGAGAGAGGGGCTGGTCCTAATGATCAAAGGCAACTGATTGCATAATTTTGGTCCTACAGTAGGTGGCTAAAGGCTTGTTCACCGACTTTTTTCCGAGCTGTATGAATGGCAAGTATAGACTGATAGGCAGAAGAACGAAGAGTACAACGTGGCTTGTAGATAGTCAGTAAATCCTTATGATACGCTGGGGCAAGATTATTGATACATTTAAAAACATACATTAAAATGCGAAAATTTATTCGGAGATGACATGGAAGCCAGTGCTTCCATGTTTTTTAGTAAAAAATGAGAAACTGTAAAGCAGCGCTTGACACATTTCCCAGGTGCATCCCATGTAAAGCTGGTGCCCAAGTTATGTGAGGTGTCAGCCTTTATAAGCCAACAAAACATGTGTGGTTTATAGCACACAATGTAACATGACATTGCCTGCTGTACAATGATCATTCATCATAATTGAAGCAAAGAGTTACACATTCTTTCCTATTTGACAGGATATGATCATATTTTGTGTGGGACTCAATGTAAATCAATTGGAAACACACTGCAGCACAGAATTTTATAGCTGCTGTTTTGATTTAGAGCTAGTTTGCACTTTGCAGTACAAAATATATAGTCAATTAGTAAGTTGTACGCCAGCCCGAGTGAATCCCCATACCAGCTGTGCCAAGCAGTGTCCTTCATCAGACGTCTACGCCGAAGATCTTGGGTTCTGTGTGCATGGAATGCAGACTGGCACATGTCAATTAATACCAGAAATACTGCAACCATTTAAAAAAAAGACCTAAAAACAGAACAAGATTTCATTCAGAAATGACATCGTTCTGATACCCTGATTCACTAACTCAGCTAACCATTCCTTTCGTATAGGACCTAGAAAAGTCGATTCAGTGGGCGGACTCCCGTTATAAATACACTATTGGCAGCCTGTGAGTGATTCCAAGCCCAGCGATAAAACTGACGAGTAGCACACAGTCTATTAGGAAGCTCCATTGACTGTGTGTTGAGAATTCTCCGTAATACTGTAAAATTTTGTCCATTGACTTCATACGTAGGTGAGGATGCGCATGATTTCATTGGCTAGTGTAAGTTGCTAATCTTGGTGAGGAGTGTGAATATATTTGCACATGTACCTAAGGCACCTAAATGTCATGTAAACTCCGAAATACTTCAACATTTTAATTCCCCCTCGTATTTCTAAAATCCCCCCCCCCAAAAAAAATAGGCTGATGGGGAAATCCCCCCCCCCCCCACATTTTTGGCGCTAGTGTAAACTTAAATTTTTATAGTTACCCTTTCAACACCAGAGGGGAGATTGTGTCCCTCTTCCCTCCCACTTCATTATGAAAGGGGGAAATATATTATAGTTTCACTTAATTATGTAATAAACAAAACTTTTTGCATACATGTGCAAAGTATGTCTTGAAATCTTATATGAAATGCCCACTTGAACCCTTTATGAATAATTACGTAGCCTCACAGGCTACGTCCCTGGGATTGTCCTACAGATTTTCCATGATTTGTTATGCACGAAGATACAAATGCATACACTTCGGGGAAAAATAACTCCTTTTAGCACACAATCTCCATAACGCAGGTTAATACACAACGAATGCAACTGTTTTCCGACATTTTACTTTCCCGTGATTTGTAATTATCACACAGACGTTTCATAATGTTCATGATCGAAAACCATCAAGGACCAAGACAAGGTGTTGTCAGCAATCAAAGCATAGATTGTGACTTTGTGCAATGAAACTTAGCGACATTTTCGACAGGATGAATTTTTTTATGCATTTTATGAAGATGATTACGATTAACGCTTACAATGTAGCTAGTTTAAATAATCACTTTTGGATGCTACATGGGCCGAGTAAAATGATTAAAGCTCAGCAACATGGCTGTCATTTTCTGTTACGGTCTCCAGCTCACACGGGAAGTACCACTTATCTACCTTAGGTGTTCAGCTCGTTCACCCAGTGCTTCCATGGGTCTGCTACAGTGTAGTGCACCACTGACATGTAAAGTTGATTAGACGAATCAACGGACATACACGACTGCTGTTCTTCGGAACTAGTTTATTGTAAGATGAGAGACTCTACGATCGAGGTAACAACAATGGAAGATGGCAGATACTTGAGTATTTAGGGTCTAAGTTTTAACAGTGGCTTTCAGACTTATGTGAAATAACATAGTCTAGATGAGGGGAATAGTTGATAAAACAAATCAGGACATGAATGCCACGCACAAGTTTCATATTTCACCTAAATTCATCACATCAGGATAACTGTAGGTACTACAGCATAGGCTTGTACGTAGTTGATCGCCACCTGTAGTAAGTTGACACGTAATAGTTCACGTTGCACTAGAGTACCAAGGGCAACTGAACAAGCCTGTGCATTACCAGAGAGTTGCTCTGGCTAGTATACATGTGCCGTGACTGCATTTTTCTTTGTAAAGACGATTTTGGAAGAATGCAGGGTCCTAGTTGATAAATAATTGTCACTGGTATACAGTGCATGTTTCTCCGTAACACAGATCTCGCATGACCTTTGGTCGATTTATTGAGTAGCATGGGCAAGGTGTCCTGAAGAGTCAGATTTAGGCCGATTGCATGAGGACCACTTTTCAGTAACTGAGTTTTCATTTTAGTCCATAACAATCGGATAGCCAAAACTCAGTCGCTTTTAACATGCTACTAGAAAGGTTTTATTTCAAACTCATCATGAGGCTACGTAGAATTTGCCATGCAAATTCAATTTCTAGTTTTCTAAAGTAGGGTACCATGCAGTGTTCGCACTAAGGAATTGAAACTGTGCGGGAATTCCCTCTCTAAAAATTTTTTTGTGCGGGATTTTCAAAATCAAGGCGGGACCTTATCCCTCTCATAAATTTTTCTTGAGTGGGATTTCCGTCGCCATCGCAAAACTACTCCCCAGTCCCCACGCAAGAGGTACTATTTGCTGTTAACGGCAGTTAATGCGTGTCACTAACGTTAGTGCTTCTCTCCAAGTTCAAAGCCTCCTCCGATACAGCTCCAATTCGTCACTAGGTGTTTTCCTTCTGAAGAATGAGTGAGTATAAATCCGTGAACTTGAAGTTGAAGTGGAAAATATGAGTGAACTTCATTGGAAATACACATACGATCAGTAATTAACGAGAGCAATGTACGACGTAAAATGAAGAAAGTACATACTGTACATATTCAATACAATTACACATGTCAGACTCCACAGTGCACTACAGCTCTACAGGTGTGTAACCAAACGTACTGTACACGATACAACGTTGCGTTTGCAACCCTGGGACTGTGATTGAATTTCAATCCAATCAGATTCGCTCTTATTTATACAACCAGCAGCCAGCATATAAGAGCTGCACTGTGAATGGCTAGATTACGATGATATTTGTTGCTACCATAATCAGTGTTCAGCTTGGGAGTTGCGATCCGCTTGCTTGGGAACGATTCTATATTGCAATTTATTGTGCGTATTATCATCGCAATTTCTCTGTACAATCACAGCTGCGGAGAAGTGCGCTGGAATTTTGGCTGGATTCAGAACATCAGCTGCCCGCTTATGATTTATTTATGTGCGGGATCGAGGGGAAAGGTGTGCGGGATTTTCCCGCATTAGATTTAATTATGTGCGGGATTTGAAAGAAAAAAGCGGGATTCCCGCAATCCCGCGCCTTAGTGTGAACACTGGTACCATGGGTGTTTTAACTGACTTTGCCAATACAGGTACAGTATGCAAAATTTCAAAGACATAGAATACAACTAACCAGCATATCAGGTATTTTATTATACCTTACCAACATGACTACGTAATGATAATTTAAATTGAATATTCAACTTTTAGTATTTTCTAGAAAATAGCCTACAGTAGTTTGGTTTCATGTCCCTCATGATTTCTGGGTAAAAGCTGGAACATGCAAGCATACAAATTTGATGTATCTGAAAAACATAATTTATCATGGATCGAATTGCTTTTCTCATTTATCACGGCAAGGATATCACCAAGAGTCAAGATTTCCAAAATATCACTACTATTGCTTCACCCAATTTTCCAAATAGGACCATAGAAAACTACCTAACCAACATAACTTTTTGGTGTCCCCCTACT
This sequence comes from Holothuria leucospilota, assembly GCA_029531755.1. Taxonomy (NCBI): domain Eukaryota; kingdom Metazoa; phylum Echinodermata; class Holothuroidea; order Aspidochirotida; family Holothuriidae; genus Holothuria; species Holothuria leucospilota. The sequence continues at coordinate 5,719,158 of CM055964.1, forward strand.
TATGTTGGTTTTCTGATGTACTTTCTACTATACGTATTTACAAGTATGGTCATTCCTAGGTGGCTGAAGTTCATTTGATATAAGAATTAGGTCAAACTCCTTTAGAAGTAGCACATAAATTTGGAAAAATAATCAAAACAAACCCTGTTCAAAACATCATTAATAATCGACCGAATTTTGGTGTCCCCCTCAGTGAATCATGCTGGTAAAGTTTGATGCTTCACCATCTGCACAAACTGCTAAATTTCTTTCGTGAATTAAAGTGCCAAATAAAAAGTAGATACCAGAACGTTACAGCAAAACATCATCCCATGTCTTTTGAACCAAGTACAGTATTTCATGCTGATGGACATTTGACTCTTTTTGGTGTGCCTCCATGCTGCCATACAGTAGTTATGGTGGTCATTCTCGATGTATGAACAACAAAAATTCAATGGAACTGGGCTTTTGATGGTATAGTATCTTATTACTGCAGACAGTGAGTTATATTGCATTTGAAAATTTACAGTACATGTTACAGTAGGTGTAATGGGGACACAAATTCTTGGTGTCCCTGTTACACATGGCAGTCTAAATGGAATAAAATATCTTGCAATATTACACACGTCCATAAAGTGATGGAAAATATGACACCAAATGGTAAGTCTAACAGTCTAAGGGTGCCAAAGAGGAATATTGGAATAGTAAACTATGATTTACTGATTAAAAACAGTCAATATTGTAAAAAATATGTAAAAGTGTGGACCTTTTGATGTTTGAAAGTGTTGAGGGAAATGAACTTTTTGTAAGTGTTGGAGAATTCTTTCACTCTTTCCATGTTTTTGTTTCAAAGGGTCTTATTAAAAGCACACTCAACAATGAATTTTCAACCATTTAAGATTTTCTTCATACTTCTACAGTATGAGGAGCTTAAAGACTGCTTTGGTGTCCATGTTATCTGTACGTTCATGGTCAGTTTACTGGCAAGTAAAAGTTTGAGTGTCCTTATGCATACACAGTGCTGTAGGTAATATTTTTAATTTTGATAAATGTTGATAATGCTCTTCCATGAATGTAAATTTCAAACAATAAAGATGATTTTTAAAGTTTCGACCAGATTTCCCACCACTGCTACCATACTTTAAAAAGACCCATGTATAACTCTATCAGCGGCATTTTCCCCCATGTATCTCACTCAGGCTTTTGCATGTACAGTCGGTATGTTTTTGGAATGTTCAGTCGAAGTGGTAAGCTTTGTGCGAAACATTTTATTGTCCTATAAAATGAGTCATGGCAATTTTGTATCTACTGTACATCGCCCCTCATTACCTCCCATTACCCCCTCATTACCTCCTATTTTACATATATATGTAATCCCCACTTACCCATCATAAGACCAATGGCAAACCAATAGCACAGTGAAAGAGGGCACCCTCTAGCAAAGGGTGGCCTCCTGAAGTCCAGGGAGTTGGGGGAATGAGTTTAACAACCTGCTTGTGTCACTTAGGACTGCAAAGTAAGGTGATTATCAAACTCTACCAATTAACAGTGCTGTAGTGAGACCGGTCACGAGACCGGAAATTGTCGGTCTCGTCTCCGAGACCGGTCTTGAGTCCCTGTGCAAACAGTGTGTAAAGCCCGTTGAGAGGCCGGTCTCGGTCTAGGACCCTCCGGTGTGAACTACAGCACTGCCAATTAAATCAAAATTGGGGTCCATCACTTCACCACTTCCAACTTTTTACAGTACAGTAGTGGTAGTAAACAGAGACAAACTGATGCCTGGTATATATATGTACAGGGAGTTATCTACAGTCATGTACCATTCATAAAGGCACTAACCCTATTGCAGCACCACACATTGTTGATGTTATTATAGAGAGCTATTGCACAACACACATATTGAACCATGTACTGTATCTTCCACAACAGCACATGGCAACAAATCTTAATATAAGTTACATGCAGCCAATGAAGGTGCAGCAATGTGCATGTAGTCACAGTGCATTCAAAAGCAAAAATGAGTTTAATGTAGTTCATACTAATTGTAGTGATCCTCCTACTGTATATTATGTCAAATAGAAGGGTATAAAATTTCATAGACAAGGGTTGTGTTTCGTTCTGCTCTGTGTTGTCTCTAAAAAAGGGTAGTACAGTACAAAGTCTCTGCACAGTTATCTGTAGTCCACAAGATAGTTTAGTTCAGGAACATTTGTATTCAGAGATGTGCATCTAATTTAGCTAAATTACAGTACTGACCTGCTTTTTGGTTCCTTGTGTAGCAAAGGAACCTATGTTGTCAAGTTGGCATGTGTATGTGTGTGTGTATGTGACGCCATTGGAATTTGAGGTATGTGATGCAATAACTCAATCAAGTGATCAATTTTTCTCAAACTTGGTGTGTACATGTATCATATTGAGTAGATGTGCCCTGTTGCTTTTGGTAGAGGTCAAAGGTCACTAGGGGTCACTAGAGGCAATAAAGTGAATTTCTTTTAGTAGCTATAACTCGGTGACCATTATTCAAACTGTGACATAATTTTAGGATAAGATAGATTGGTAGGAGGTGCAAGTACTGTAACATTTACCAAAATGATCTTAAAGGGTCAAAAGGTCAAAAAGTAATGTTTTATTGATATCTCGTCAACAAAACATTTTAGGGGGATGGTGTAATGGAAAGTTGTGTTGTCTCAGTGAAGTGCACATGATGACCCACTTTGACCTTACTTGACCTCATTTGACCTTTTGACCTTTGTGACTTTTTTGTGATGCCTGGATCCATCTTGTTGAGACGAACAAAAAAGGCAATCATACTACCCTCGTACAATGCTCCAAACTCAAGTAATTGACATTTTAGTAAAGGTAATGAGTGTGTGTGTGTGTTATGCATCAAAATGCAAGGTATGCAGTGCAATAACTCCATAACCAAGTGACATAGGATGATGGCATAATGGAAAGTTTTGTTCGTTTCAGTGAAGTGCACGTATGATAACCTACTTTGACCTCATTTGACCTTTTGACCTTTGTGACTTTTTTGTGACGCCTGGATTCGTCTTGTTGAGATGAGCAAAAAAGGCAATTATACTACCCTTGTACGATGTTCCTAACTCAAGTTATTGACATTTTAAGTGAAAGGTTAGTAGTGTGTGTGCGTTATATGTATTGCAATGCTAGGTATATATATAGTGCGATAACTCAATAACCAAGTGACATAGGGGGATGGCATAATGAAAAGTTGTGTTCGTCTAAATGATGTGCACGTGATGACTTTCTTTGACCTCATTTGACCTTATTTGACCTTTTGTTCTTTGTGCCTTTCTTGTGATGCCTGGATAAATCTTGTTGAGACAAACCAAAAAGGCAATTAAACTACCCTCTTACGATGCTCCTAACTCAAGTAATTGACATTTTAGTAACTTAGGTAATGAGTGTGTGTGTGTGTGTGACGCATTGGAATGGGAGGTATGTGATGCAGTAAATCAATATATAACCAAGTGGTCAGTTCTTCTTAAATTTGCAAGTATGTGTATGATTTTGAAATATGTCCCCAAATGTTTTTGGTGGAGGTCAAAAGTCATTGGGGTTGAAGGAGCACATACCTTCCCTTACTACTCCCTTTGTGCAAAATAATCTTAAAGACAAGGAACCATAGTGCCCTTGGGCTCTTGTTATTTTATTAGTACCTCAGAGCACATGGGAATGACTATGGACTGTTTTGTTTGAATCATTTTAGTTCACAAAGTGTGCAGCACTGCTGGTTAAGTTCAATGTTTTTTTTTACAACCAGTGTTTTCCACCATAGTCACCCATTATGTGCTTGTGTGAGAGGCATGGGGATTTTGCATACCGTGCTTCTCATTTCCTTTGGAAAGTTATATATGGGCTTGTCTACAATAAAGGGGTATAAAAGTGTTACAAAGGTGGTGAAATTTGAAGTCCTCTAAGAATAAATTTTTGTTGTGTTATTTTGTTTGATTGGTAGTCTCAATTTTTTCCTGAGAGCAGGAAGATAGTTCTTTTCACCTATTACCACTTTTTAAGTGGTAAGTGTTACTGGTTACGTATGTAACGGGGACAGACATGGAAACTCTTTGCTCCAGAAATCTTTAAGGAGGACAATATGTATAAATAAACCCTGTATTTAATAGAATGATAAAGAACAAACACTTTTTCACTGAAATTGCATTACCATTAGTTAAACATGGACTAGTATGGAGATCAATGGTTACGTTGGTAACAAGGACGGACATGTCTATCCTCGTTACCAACGTAACCAAACTACGTTGGTAACATCTGGACGGACATCGCCTTGAAGGCTCTCATACCCTTGTTGTAAGCAAAAAGATGGAGGAAAGCACACAAACCAGTGACAAATATGGCCATCTGCAAACAGATGCAGTTTTATCAAATTCTCTGGTAATTTGTGTCCTACAGGCCTGTTAATATGATAGTTACCAACGTAACCATTAGGGGACAGACATGTTACCAACGTAACCATCATGTGCTCCGCAATTGACTATGATGCATTTACTGCTGGATTATTTTATTTGTGGTACTGCACATGATCAAGGTTAAGTGTTACATCATAACCTTAGCTCTGGAAATCTTTTCTTTCAGTTAAAATATCAACTATTAAGATTTAATATCCAGATGGACGGACAAATCTCAAAATTTTACTCCAAATTGCTGATAAAATTTTGCGGTGTTTGTGCACCTAAAAATATTCATTTATCATTTACCATTTATTTTTTACATTACATTTATGAATGAAGACAAAGAACCTGCATCAGTCACATCTGCAAAGGTCCCACTCACATCATAAATTTATTCCACGTCCTATGTAACACTTATAGGTGGTAAAAAAGGCCAAAATAGCCCCAAATTCTGCCCAAAACATCCTTTATATAACTTGGACATTGATAAAATTGTCTTTATTATCTCTCTATAGTCCTCCAAGTATGGTGAACTGTAAAATCACCAAACCATTGTGACATCTTTCAAAATATCATCAAAGCAAAAAACACACTGAATATTTTCCTTTACTGTAGACAAGCCCATATGCAATCAGTTTCAAGGTCAAAAAACAGGCTGAAAAGTAAAGATAACAAAACATTGTCTGGGATCAAAAATAAGCCTTTACAAATTGGAAGCCAGCCCAGCCCCTAACTCATGGCATCCAGGGGCCAAATTAAAAATCTAGGGGCCCAAAACTATCATTAGAATAAAACAACCCTATTGAACAGCCCTGAAGATAATCAGGAGGCCGACATGTACAGTATAACGCAGTAAGATGGTATAACAGGATAAGGAAGTGACATAAAACAGAAGAGCTGATCCATAAATTCCCTGCCACCACAAAACAGAAATATCACACAGTGCATACTCGATACCCAGTCTGGTATTGAAACTATTGTAAAGGGCTTTCATTGATAATTATGTTCTGACAGGGCCTGGGACAGAGGCTGTGGGGCATGATTGAATTGGTTTTTGTCAGATAGGTGCCCATCAGTTCTCCCCCCCCCTCCCATGTATGGCTATGTACACGTATATGACTTATAGAGTGTTGTTAGCTTGTTAGGTCAATTGGAACACCAAATGGTTTGTACAGTCTTGGAGACAGGAGATTGTATCATCTTCTCGTAACAGTTACATGTATATGGTGAACATTTAAAAATGTTCAAGTTGTTTTGACAAGCAAAGATGCCATTCTGACAATGAATGGGACCTATCAAGGCTATCATTCATACAGTACTAAATATTTTAGAGAAGAAACAAATTTTTAGTAACATTTTTTGACAAAAATTATTACGAAATGTAAGGTCCTGTAGCCATGCATGTACTTTTGCACACCTGTGTTGGTCAGATTCTTAGTAGGCCAATCCACATTGATTAAACATGTTTGGCAAAGGCAAGCACCTCTGAAGAAAAGTGGCCTGTGGAGAAAAGCCTTTCGGCTACAACTTTCACGTATATGAATTGACATTTTAGAGAATTTTGCACATGCCAGGACAAAGTTTTAAGTCGTTTTTGACCAATTAGGTTATGTTTGAGGCTGTGAAACGGTGTACTGTACAGTACATCTTTCAGTGATACCCTTTAGAGTACACTATGTATGTAGCAAGTAGTAGTAACTTGTGCAATCAAACCATGTATTTCGGAGCTGAAGTCTCAGGAGTCAGAAAATTTGCATTCATGGTCACAAATGCTACAGTAATTAACTATTACATCATTTTGAATTGACACAATTAACAGTTTTATTAAAGTTATGTGTTGAGCCATTTACAGTATAGAAGCTCATGGACAGTCAATAAGCAGGTCACTTTGTATTGTATGTATTGTACAGCCGAGCTGCACTTGCATGGATGGCTCATCAACCTGCTCAAGCTTCGTGTTTAGGATGTTTGTCTTGGGAAGCTCTGCCTACATTACTAACCCTTATGATTGATAAGGTGTGCGCCTGCGTGGTCAGTCTTGTAACCATTTCGTCGCCAATCCATGAAGGATGTGAACGGATTCCAAACAGGCCCACTGTTTGTTGGGCAGATTTTTAAGTGGCTAGTGTAGGGAACAATGAAAACAGTGCCAATGCATTTATGTGAATGGGATTATGTGCAGATTAGGCTGTTGAGATAAAGCAGCCAACCGGGCCCCTTCCATTGAAGAGTCAGGAGACCGAACAAATTTCTAGGAGCATCGAGCCCACAGGCTCCTGCTATTTTGACACCTGATTGGTCATCATTCAGTGTGGGGAGATGACATCACTCCTGCTTATTCCAAGTTCACTTCAGGTTACAAACATTGTAACTTCATCTGCTAATATGTTGAGAATGGCACACATGTATGACTCAAATGAAAATTTCACTAGAGTGCTAAGATTTAGTTCCTCCTTCACAATTCAAAAATATACAGATTTTTCCTTTAATCCTTTCTTAAAAGGGGACTTTTCAATCATTTTGGGAGACAGGAATTTCAGTGATTATGATACAGTATAATTGTCTTTGTGCATTCTGAAGGATAGAGTCGACTACAAGCAGCACATCAAACTATTTCAGACACAGTTTTACACTGTACATAATCAGTGGAAGTTTGGCAGGCTGGGTTGCATACATGTACGTAATACTGATTACGTAGATATAGCATATTTCGTTGGCATGTACTTAGTGTGTTCAACACAAAGACTACTCGTGTACCTTACAATAAGAACTTGGTGGTGTGAAAAAGAAAGTGTGATGTCGTTCATGTGTAGGCTAATACTGTAGGTCCATGGGTTTGTTAGGGAGGGGGAGAGAAGGGAATGTGACTGTCACCTTTGCAAAATGTGTTTTTAGCAAGGTGGCCTTGTATAGTACAAATATTGTGACTGTATCTTACAATCCTACAACACTGTATCTTTCGGAATATGATGGGGAGGCGGATAGAGATTGGGCGGGCAACCACTCATGGGCCTCCCCATTTGTGGCCTAGGCCTATGTGTGCAGTACTTTATTGTGCTAATTACGTATCTGTAGTTATAGGTCTTGTTTGGTTAGACCGCATCATTTCCATTAAACTGACTTTCAAGGACTGTACATGTAATTGCTAGACAAAAGAAGCATAACAAAACACCAAGGGCCAGATTCACAAGACTACTTATGCACAAAAATTCGTAAGTCAGACTTATAAAGAGTATCTTGCTTAATGGGTATTCACGAAGAGAGAAGTTCGTAAATATTTTGTGCAACTTTACACAAGCTTCAGAGTTGTCGTACATACAAGTACAAAATAGCCATAGTAGCGCATACAAAAGCATGCATTGTGCATAGTTGTGTAGACTGCAAGTGTAGCTACAGGAGAGCATTGGCGTCGTTTTAACAGTAACAGTCACTGATTGGCTCAAAATGTAACAAAGCAAGATTCAACTGCACACATGGTTGGCACACGTGTATGTATTGCAATTACAGTATGCAGCGTATGTTCACGAACTGCGTAAGTTGTTTTTGTGAATACCACTTAAAGAAAGTTCTTACGCAATTCGTTAAGTATTTTGACTTACACAAATCTAACTTACACAAATGTTAGTGAATCCCGCCCCAGAATTTTTTAAGTTTAGGCTTTGTACCACTGCATGCTCTGTAGGACTGATGTAATACAAAAAAAAAAAAAATTAGCATGTGAGCAGAAAAAGTGGTTACGAAATTGCTGCATAATATTTTCTACCAAAAGTTTTGAGGCGAGAAAAGTTGTTATTAATTTCTTTTGATTATATTTCCCTCAGGTGTAAGATTGTCTCACCCAAGTGGAAAACATTTAAAGGTCAGAAGGTCAGCTTGCAAGATAAGATCCGTCTCAACAATGCAATATGGAGAGAATGGCACAACCAGTGTAAGTTTTAAATGGTTAATACATAGGTCGTAGATTTATAACCAGTGTTAAAATGTTAAGTATTGTTCATACAGTAAATATATGTGGAGCTACTACAAATGGAGTAAAAGCAAAGTCTTTGTTCCTTGGTATTATTCAACCCCAGTTGTTACCTTTTAATCATATTCTCACCACCTGTGTAAATCCATTCAGATCTGAACTATTAATCTTTCAGTTTCTTTGATACATTATTCCATGTAATCCCTTTGAACTTTTGTCATCTGTTCTGACAAACAAGAGTCCAAAACTATATGTGAAAAGAACATCTGTTGACCTAGTTTACTCATCAAAAAATGTAAATCAGTTTTTCAGAGGAGAATGCACTGTTGATTAATTCATAGTGCATTCTGTAGAAATAGATGTGCAGTCTACAATTACCTCAACAGCTACAAAATGTCCCTAAAATGAAGAAAAATTTACATTCATTTCCAACGACATCACCAGTTTCTCATTGACAATATTATTGTAGCTATGGGCATGTGCATACAGGTAAAACACCACTTATCATTACCCCCATTGACTTACACACTACATTGAGTTAGTTCTCAGCCCACTAGAGTTCTCAACCCTCTGGTTATAGCTCACAGTGTGGGCTTTTATGGCACTTGCAAATTTCCATACCTGACCATTGAGATTTTGAGTTAGTAGGGTTTGAATAATAGACACACCATGCATGTTTCCAGCTCAGATCACTACTCAAAGGTGGCACTTCACAGATGCGAGTAATAAAATAAAAAGGTGGCACTGAAATAGCCTGGTAAAATTGCCTTGAATTTTGCACAGTTAGTATGTCAACACATTTCCAGCAACAACCACATTAAAATTGATCAAATTTTATAACTAACGCACTCAAAACAAAATTTTTAAGGGACTACAGTAAGGTTAGTCAGACAATGTTTTTCTGCATAGCAAAAGGTTGAATTACTGTAAGTGGTCTGCGTCTGCAGCACTGCTTCAGTACCCTACTACGCATGCTTCAGTTCAGTTTGATAATGAATTGAATTTTTCACTTTGGTAAAACACAACATGTATTGTGGGTATACATCATGGTACAGTATAATTAGCAGGTAAAATCTTGCACAACTTTAGCATGGGCCTGTATTTTGTGATTTAGTGGTTGAAGTCAGAATTTGAAAAAGGTAGAAAAAAATGCTGTTTAGGATTCATATGGCACTGTGGTGAACTTCAATCTGTATGAAAAAACTGTATGCAGTGTGGGTGACTCTGTTGTGTTATCCTTTAATATTGCCTTTGAACCTTCAGTGTACTACAGAAGGACCATCATACTGCACTCTATGGTACAGTACAGTTCACTTACTAGTACAGTACACAGTTAATATGAAAGAGTGTACTGTGTAATGTGTTATGGTGATCCAGTATTAACTTACCACTGAGAACTCAGTGTTGTATTGTTGCTTTCTCTTATGTATTTTACATGTGAAGGAAACTTTGAAATTTAAGGATCTATTTTGCTCCTACTGTACTTACAGTACCTCCCCTATTACTACTGTTGGGCAGTCCAACTGCTGTGGAACAACTGCATGAAATTATCCTCTTTAGATGATGCTCTGCCTACATACTTCCTAGCATACTTAACTCTAAGTTGACCTTGTTTCATTACCAGGAAATTATTTCATATTTGTTATGCTGTCGGTATGTATTATGAATACCGTACTGTACCTGTATCTCCAACCTTTGGTAAATTGAAAAAAGCCCACAAAAGATGAGATGTTAAAAGTGATGTGAAAATACACATACAGTAAAACCCCGTTTATCCGAACACGTCCGGACCGAAGGTTGTTCGGATAACGAAAAAGTTCGGATAAACGAGGTTCCAAGTTTTTGCCTTAAGTACGGTACACTGGGTCCATATATAAAGACAGTGTGTCAACACATTTCCAAAATAATTCCGAAAAGGCTTAAAATTGCAGACAAAATCCCAAAAATATTTCGTTACTATTTTTTGTGACCGATGATGTGACAAATAAATTTTAAGACGTCTAAAACAGAGAGATTTTATTCCAAAAATTTGAGCCTTCGCTCGTCTGAATGACCAATGCTTTCTACACACTAAATGAATGTGTGTGCTGAAGAAAAGCTGTAACGATCTGGAGAGGTATCTAGAGTATAAATTCTGCAAAAATTTCAAAAAATGTTAGAGACACATGTGTAGGAGACTCTCAAACAGCAGTTCGCAATGTTTTTGTTAGGTCTACTTTCATTATTTTTAGGTATGAAGCTCACTACGTTACTAACTTTTCAGATTTAGTGAAACTAAGAGTACGCTAGCCTAACGTATTTTTGTATGAGAGGATATTGAGCCTATACCGACTCATGGTTCCTAAGAAGAATTTCAAAACAAGTACGTACGATATTTCTTCCAAATTTGACACAGAGATAACAGATTGTTTTCTATGTTCACATGTCGGCTGTTTTAGCCATCGTGACATCTTTCCATTACTTTTAAAGTCCCGAGGAAATTAGTGCATTTCTGCAAAAATTTACGTTGAATTTTGCCTTGTAAAGCACTTAAAACTTGGTGTATACTACAGTACTGTAATTGTGTTGACTATTATTGTTGTTAAATCTGACGGCTAGTTCAGATAAACGGGGTTTCGGATAAACAGGATTTTACTGTAGTGTATTAACATGGAATGCTGTGTACTTTCCAAGGTAAAAATACTCTAAAGTGAAAGATAAAGTGACTTTCAGTCATAGTTCACAGTTTGACTGTTTCACATCATGAACTTTGAACAAAAAACTTTAAAAATCTTTATTCCAATTGGAAACCTGAGAGTAGAAATGGGGAACTGTGCAACAGGGACAAAGGAACAAAGAGGTGAAGGTCTTTTGCCATGCATGGGTAGGCTGGCTTGAGATACGTATTTGATATTGTGCTTACCATTTGCTTTGTTTGCAGAGTTTTGATGAAGTTAAAACTTTTTTAGTACTGTCAATAATGGGACATTCCTAAATTCTATCTTTACACTTCTGATACATCTAGAGAAATGTGATGTAATTTCCCTTCCATTCAAGTTCTAGGGCTGGAAAGATCAACAGTCTTATGAAAGGCAAGGCCAGATTGCTTTTGGGTCGTAGAGATTTGCTCGGTTTCTTTTGTGGCCTCATTTTATGCTGTAGGTCAGATTGCATCATACTTCTTGGTAGTTGTACTGTATCATCAGTTTAAGTCAATAAATATTCATGAGTAGGCAGGACCCTGTATGAATGTGGTTGGAAAGTTTCATATATAGACAAACTCCAACACTGCAGCTGTTAGAAAGGTCATATGGCCACTGGTACGAACCAGTTGTCCTGTATATACTGTAGGTACTGCTTTTGCTGCCTGCACTGTTGAGAGATTTGTGACTAAACAAAGAGTCCAAACATAGCTCTTCAATTTGTAGGTCCAGTTTTATTATGAAATAAACAGGATATGCAAGTTGGCATCATAATCTTTGGAGGGCATATGTGTTTATTGTTGTTATTACAGTTTGGTGTTAAAAGGAATTGAGATCATCAATAGCTGCACTTTCTATCAGTTGTCTAGAAAGGCCAGTAATAATTACCATATATTACAAATATGAATAATGCTATGTGTCTCAGTCTTGTTCAAAGTTAAAAGCCTGACTGAGATGTTTTAAGTTAAAAAGAATAGGCCTGCAAAGCCCTGCACGTACAGTACATCAAAGTTCAAAATCCTCTTTAATGTCAGTTTTAAAAATTTGACTTGGTACCTTGTTGGTGAGTAGCAATTGAATCCATAGGGCCTCCAGTGTTTGCAATTAAACTGATAACCCATAGCCAATTGAATATACTGTCCTATAATATCATTGATATCTTTTACATTTTACCATTAAAGGGGAATTTTCATGATCCCAGACAGTTCCAATTCTCCCAACTATGCATCTTCTAGCTCCTCCCATAACTGTATGAGGCTCTTCCTTGTACAAGAATAAACCTGTTTTATTGCTTAAGGCCATGTCCTGGTGAGCATACAAGGCTATAAAATGTAATAAAAGTACTCTCTCTGCCTTGTGTGGAATGTGAGCTACTCTGCATCTTTCAAATTTTCAAACTTTGATGTCAATCAAAGAGCAGTCACCAACTGAGAATTTTCATATACATACACTAAAAATCTACTTTGGGGTGATGACTGTCTGTCTTTAAGTAAGATTGGCATGCCATGTGCTGTAAAGGAAGGTGGTTGTATACCAGGGAGCTGTGGCAGCTTCCACCAGGTAACATGGAAGTATGGTACTCCTGCACTTCTGATAACACCTCCATGTTTGTACCAGGGAGCTGCTACTCTAAGCAGCTCCATGGTTCCAAAGTATAAGCACATATGTACACATTGCAAATTACAGTATGTGCTGCAGTGATGTTGTTATACTATGTAAAATGTAACTCCAATTAAAATTTATTGCTGTGACATTCCCCTATGACACTAGTGCTGGGCTGGCAGCCAAGTTTTTTAAATAACATTCATGTTTTCACCCAGTTTAGTAAGTGTGAAGGTCAATTAATTAATGTAACCATGAAACAGCATATACTGTACTGTAAGAAGGGCAATATGTATTAAAGGTGCTACATTGTAGGACCTACTGTACAGCATCAAGAGAGATTGGTTAAATGTAACAAAACTACATGTAGTCATATTTTATTTCAACAGTGGACACTCACTGAACATACAGTATTAGTATGAACACAGTGCTTATTATTCTGCCATGTTTTGTAAACAATCCTTGAAATTGCAGTTAGAATTCTCATATTTCTTACCCATTGCAGGACTTCATATTTTGAAACGAGCCCTATCAGATAGGTGCATACATATGATGTGAATAAGGCTTTCGCAAATTATGTGACTGATGCAATCTACACCATCTGGTGTTAAGCGGAAGAGGACTGAGAGGGCCGTCCTCCACCGGAGGGTGCCCTCTATCCACTGTGCTATTAGTTTTAATAACAGGGTCTAGTTGCGGGTAGGTGGGGATTACATATGTAAATAGGAGGTAAGTATTGGGGCTTGTAGATTCCCATTCCAGGGAGTTTTGGGGAATTTCTCTATCTTCATTCATAAATGTTACAAACAGAATTAATGTTCGTGCAAAATTGACATTTGCAGGAACAAAAACCCATTGGACTAAACAAATTTGGAGTTTTGTCCGTCCTTTGGATATGAAATCAGACTACTCGATGTGTACTGTTAGAAAGGATTTTCAGATCTAAAGCTTTGATGTACAATAACACTTGATCAGTGTTGTGTGAAGTATAACAAATGTAATCATTCTAGCAGGAAACACATCATAGCTGATTGCAGAGTACATGAGGTAATGTTTGTAACATATCTGTCCCCTAATGGTAAAGTACATGACTATCATTTTTACCGGCCTGTAGGATACAGATTTCCAGAGAATTTGATAAAAGTGTATCAGTTTGGAGAAGGCCATATTTAGTACTGGTTTGTGTACTTTCCTCTGTTTTTTTTCTTTTTCTTTTGCACACAAAAGGATCTAAGAGCCTGTAAGGTGATTTCTGACCTAGTGACCTAGTTTATAATACAGTATTATAATATTAGTACGGGATGAGTATAACTTGTGTTACAATGCACTCAAGAGTTTCAAGTGCTTCATTGTCTTGAAAATAGTTGTTTTAACATTTGTACAAGGACAGAAGTGTCTGTCCTCGTTATGAATGTTTCTCCCATCTAGTCCATATTTTTCTACCGATAAAAGTATTTCAGTAAATCGTTTGTTAAAGAATTTATAATCTACATTGCCCCTCTCTTACCTCCTATTTACCTATGTAATTCCCAATTCCCAATCCAGGGAGTTTTGGGGATTCTAGTGAATACAAGGTTTATGATAATTATTTTCCTGCTTCAATCTTTTCTGAAACAAAGACTTTCCATGTCTGTTCCTGTTACCAATGTTACCAAGTAGGCTTACCACCCAAAAAGTAATGATAGATGAAGAAAACTATCTTCCCACTTAAAAAAAAGTTGAGACTACCAATCAAACTAAATAGCACTGAAAAAAGTTTATCCTGGAGATCTTCAATTCACCATCTTTGTGACACCTTTACAGTATACCCCAATAGTGTGGAAAGGTCCATTTTTTTATCCTTCGTTTCGTTTACTTTCATTTATTTTTAATATCCGCCTAGTTTTAACATTGTTTATCATAAGAACATAAATGAAAGATTTTTTGAAACGAAGTGTCACTACAGTATTTTAAGAAACCTGTAGGGTTTAACCATCAAGGTTGTGGCACTCCTTGAGAAAAAGAAAAAGTGACGATTACAGAAAGAGGGAGAAAATAGCAGACAAACAACAGATAAAACCTTGGACAATAATCTTCTCTCCCATCACCACACCTACCCCCTGTTAGTGAACTAGTAATATGTAAAACACTGAAGAAGTATAACTGTTTTTTTTTTTCTTTTTTTTTGCAAATTTGCAAATGAAATTTAATTGTAAAGTAAGAAAACAAGCTCTTAGCCCATTATTCTTTTCCTGATTGCAGACTGCCAAGCATCTAAATGATGAGGTACTGGCTTCCAGGGCTGTTTTGCAGTAATTTATTGTTTACATTAATACAGTTCTCTGTATGGGTTTTAGTGAGCACATTTATGTCTTCTTCACTGAACATTATCATTGTGGTAGCATTATGAATTGTGCAGTCAAGAGCTGTGCATACATTCATGTTTGTCATGGACCTGCATTTGACCTCAACTTCGATCAGGAGGTCTACCAAATGCTATGGAGGTACTGCATGGAAAGTTCCCTGCAGTATTCACTGTACTACTGAAGGAGTGTCTGCATGCCATATATTGTACTTCTGTGTTCAACTGTACGTTCAGATAGGGAGTTGCTACTCTGTGTGGGAACTCCCTTGTTCATGTACATTGTACAGTAGTGTAGTGTACACAGTACCAATTTATGTACAGTAATTTGTAAGTTTGCATGGCCATGCCAGAAACATACTTGACCTTTGTTTTTGTTTTTTTTTTTTAATGTAGGCCTAATAGTTTTCACCTCAGAATAGACTGCAAGTTACAAAAGTTGACATAAGTTTCAAATTTTCTTGATAGTCAAAATAATATGTATGTATAGCAAGGTTTGCATTAGATTTGTGTACAGTCTACTTAATTTCTCACTTAGGCAGGCATTTCACATTTTGTTAGAGGCAGCTTAAAGTATTTAGCTTTATGTAATGTAACAAAAACAAAAATAATTTCTCCAAAATTTGGACACCGACCCTTCATATCTGGTTTGGAAGAGGGAAGATTGCCCTCTTATGTCACCTTAAATCATTCCTATTGCCAACACTGCTGTTAATACAGTATTAGTGTTGAAGCATACCATTGACATTGATTTCTTAGGTACTCAGTATAAACCTTGCACTGCATGCACTTCATTGAAGTATTGGTATGGAAAGAGGAAATCAGGGCCAGGGGGTGTATTCCCACCTTAACCAAAAAACAGAGAGCTCTACTGTATGGATCCCACCATTGACTGTTCTATTGTAAACACAGTTCAAATTCAGGAACTGTTAAAACAGTGTCAGGTTAAAGTGGCCATGACACGTAAATTGGAGTAACAGGAGACTAATTTAGGCTAAAGTACACAAAAAGCTCTTTCTAAAACTGTTTTCATCACCCTTACAGCCTTGATCATTAAAAATAAATTAATGTTTCAAAAAATTGCACCAAAAAATAGACTGTTGAAAATGACATTTCAAGCCAACACAATAATGACGTCATTTTAGGAACACCATCCTCGGCATACCGAACCTGGCGTACAGCATAGCCTATACAAACGTAAGAGATGGTAATGATTGTAATTCATGGCATGTCTTGAATTTGAACTTTATTCTGTCTGTTTGGAGAGTGGTGTCGGTCTGTTATTTTTTGGGGCTGCAATAGGCTATTACTAATAATTACAAAAACTCTTGATTCATAACCGAAAAACGAAAAAACTCGGCAGTATACTGTTCCGTTCGGTCTGCGTACAGTGAGTGGACTGGCAGCAGCCAGCGAATAATACTGTGCACACACAATCATAGCCTAGGCTACTAGTTCCACGATTTCCACTGACACTTGCACTAAAGTAACCTAAAGTTCATATTTTGACTGCCTACATAAAACTTTCCAAGCTAAAGTCCCTTTCAATTGCTCCAAATGCTTCTAGTGCTCGAGTTGTTGTGGTGTTGTACTTTTACCTCACCTAACACTGTCACAAATCGATACGGTCCTGTGCGCCGTAACGGATTACTCACCCCATCTGCACCGCTGACGTCTTGTTCAGTATCGCCTTCGCCTTTCTGATTTCAAATCCAAGAAAACTCACTTTACCGACAGTCCACTGACAATTCCTGTCCCATCAGGGAGTTGCCATTAGAGGACAACTCCCTGGCTCAGATCCGCCATTCCAAAGAAAGTATTAAATTTGATTTCACATGGTACCTACTACGAAACAGTGCTGGTGATACATTGCGTAGTAACAGGTATGTTGTGTACGGTACCCATGGAAGTAGTACTTCCATGCTGTACCTATGCTGTTGTGTTGTGAATGTTTGTACATGCAGCTACTTATCATGACACCAAGACGAAAAACCTGCGTGAAATGCATTTAATTGACTGAAACAAGTGGTAAGCACGAGAAAAGGGATAACAGTTCCAAAATTTACAACTTTTCACGCAGGTTTTACATTGTATTGACCTTGGTAACCGGTACAATGGAATGCAAACACTGTATCAAATGTCCGAAGGATACCACGCCAAACAACGATCAGTTCCTAAAGTGACGTCATATGACGTAACAAGATTTTGATAATTTTTGGAAAGACTAACTTTTCAGGGCTGGAAGAGGGTGTATTTTTTCTCAATTTTCGAGCGGAAAAACAAGTTGTAAATAAACAGAATGGTTGATTTTCGTTGTAGGAAACGTATTCCTAAGGATACAAAAGGGTTTAAACCGTTAATTTACACGTGGCATAGCCACTTTAAAGTAACACACGGTAACTACATAATGGATGGAATTAGGCCACAGCTTTCATACATTTGGCAATGGCCAGGGTGCCATACAAATTGACATACATACTGTTGTAAATTAATGGCATTCAAGGATGCTGCATCATAGATGGTAATTAATATGATATATGCACATGTCAGTTAGCAACATCAAAACATCAGTTAGTTTGGAGTGTATACCTGTAGTTGTAGTGTATCAGTTATGTAAATGTTTCTCTTTCTATGAGACATCTGGCAGATGTTGACTTCTTAAAAATTCATTTGCTAATATCATCATTCCAGAATGTGTACAGATTGGTGGTGCTATAAAATTGATAAATAGTTGCTATATAGTCTCACTTAAAGAATTAGTGACAAGTACTTGTCCATGCCTCATGTTTCATACAGGTCACATTCACTTTTACATTAATATACTGTACACTTGCCAGATTAATAAACTGAGTAACAATAGACCCTTTTGCAAATAGCAATTACAAAGGGTTGTGGGATAGTGTTTTGGTCTGCATCATTCCTGTCCACTGTAAAATGCCACTGACAAAAATAATGCACACAAAAACTCTGTCCCACAATCCTTGTACTGTAACTGCTCTTTGGAAAAAAGTATGGCACAATACCACTGTACTTACTGCTGTGGTCTGGTTTAATACTTTTCTATTATGGCAACTGAAACCATTCATCATGAATGGAGGAATACTTGTCCTGGATCACTTTATTAAAGGTCGAACATTTCAGTATGAAAGGGTCTGTGATGATAATATGGTACCTGACCACACCAGAGAATACGGGAATTTTTTTTTTTTATATAATTAAATTTGATTAATTTTCCACAAGTAGTACATCCATGGTATTTTTCATGCAGTAGAATACTTCGTACACTCCCATTATTAGTGTGGCATGTACTGTATGAACTATAGTATTGCTGGTAGAGCATATTGGAGTAACTGTACATCTATGGTGCAGCTAGCAGAAATTGTTGTTAAGTTATGACTAATGTATCTTAGCTGTGAAGTCTAGACCTGGCCTCAGTACCTTGATTTAAGTACTGAACACAGTCCTACTGTAGTAGTGCTAAGTACAGCACACTACATCCAACTACCTTCACAGTCCTGCACCCATTCTTCATGTCTGTACGACTGTACTGTACTACAAAGACGTTAAATTTCATTTTCCATAAAGGAACTCAAAGTTTCCTTTGTATTCCATACCAGATTTTGCTATACTTTTCAGTGAAATGTCAACTTGAGTATTAAAACAATTGTGCGACCTGTGCTGAAAAATGAAACTAATGAGTTGTGTAATGTTTAGTACAGTACCTGTACATTTGAAATTCATTTACATGTCCTGTGGGCTAATTTACAGGTCTGGTACATGAAAATGTCATAGATGGATATTTAATGTAAAATGCATAAAAAACTTAATAGCCACAATTCCCATCAAAATCCATCAAGTAGTGACAAATTTTAAGGGTGATTTCCATTTTACACTTATTCATGAATGAACATGAACTTAATATGCAAATTTGTGACATCAAGAGAGGGACTGGCAAAATATGTCAGATAAATATACATCCTTTTTTTCTACCTTCATTCCAGGGACAGTTGTAACATTGGTATGCCCTGGGGCATTCATTTTGGATGTTAGGATCATGTCCTTGAAAAATATCAGTGCTTATCACTTACTAAATTGTTAACCAGGGAACACCTGCCATGGGCCACACTTTCTGGAGTTTATGCTTCATCACTGTTGTGGTACACTAGCCAGCAGGGGTGAATCCAAGGTTTGGAAAAAGTAACTCATTCTTAAGGGCAAATCCCACACCCGTGGAAGAGCACCAATCATGCTTAGCAGGCAGTGGTGATTCTACAGGGGTTCTTAACTTTGGTGGTAGTCAGATTTCTCAATAGATGCACCGTACATGGGATCACAACCGACCTCAGTCCCACCAAGGTTGGGGCTGGGGTGAGAAGATTTGACATTCTGAAAGGGCTAGATTGCAGGAAAAGGTGCTGTACAGAGCAGATTTGCAGATTAGTTATAGGGTTTAATGCCAGCACTGTGCAACAGCATGTCATTATAATGGCATAGGCAACAAGTGACAGTTTCAGAAACACTCAAACTTTGAAGAGGCAGATCTTAAGAAAAGTAAAAGGTTTTGAAATGATATCAATGGATCTCTCCTTGGGGATCTTACTCTTTAACTGCCAAGTAAAATGAGGCCGTTTGAGGGACATGTCACCATATCTCTTTTAACTATTTTACTTTACAGTACAGGTTTACTAAGCTATGTGATGTTTTTCAACAGCAGTAGTTGTAAAGAGTTAAACTAAACAGAAGTGTGCTTTAAAATCAAAACAAGGCAAAAACCTGCAGTACCAAGTGCGTAGAACAAAACGGTTTGGTAAGGGCCCAAAAGAATCAACACAAAAGATGAAATTGGTGATGTGTGTAATAACTATTGATTAAGTGTGTCCAGGCCTCTGACTATTGAATTCCGTAGACCTAGTATACATTTTACATGTGTGGTTTATACTGGGCACACTGTTGGCTTTTAAAGGAAGACAGCTTTCGATCAGACTTAAACAGAATTATGGGATTAAGGTATCTTGAGAAAAGCCACTTGTGAAAGTTAAGGAAAACAATTAGATTCTCATAGGTCCAGTACATAGTAAGACCTCCTGTCAAGGTTCAGCAATACTACAATGTGAGGTTGCAATACTATACAGTACAATGGTTCAATGCACAGGGATGTTGACCAAATGCTACCATCATTGTACTGGACATGCCTGCCATATACTGTATGGTATTTGTCTGTTTGATCAAAAAAAGTATTGTTGCAATACCACTAAGTGTAAGGAACAGTTGGGGCACTTCATCCACAAAGGCAGATCAGGGCCCTGTTTCTTAAAGGATTAAGATCGATCTAAAGTTTGAAGGGCGATTGCATGGCAAATCAAACTTAAGATTGATTGTAACTCTTTATGAAACAGGGCCCAGGTGTTATGTAGGTCTGTATGCATTGAGCAACACTCAATTGAATACACAATACATCAGTATTTTCTCTCATAATTTAAGTTGTCCTTTGAAAATTTTACAATTACTGTCAAAACTTCATTTGCTTTTGGTATAAAAATGTTTTGAATGTGTTGTCATTGGCACTGGAGACTAAAGTATGGCCTGACATGATACCAGATATGCTAGGGTATATCACATTCTTTGCTCATGCGCTCACGTACTGTACTCATTTTATGTTTTACTGCTTTGCACTGATTAGAACAATTGTATTCACATGATTTCCATTGTTATATTTTATCAGTGGTTGATTAAATATATGTACCATGTAACATATACTATTAGGTTAAAATAACTTCTTTTTAATACTGTAACTGTGATAAAGTTCAAATGAGAGTGACATAATTTACATATTTTACCACATTGTTTCGTTTAAGTTTAATTTGTATTTTTGAAAATGTTTTCCTGTATTAATACTATAGAAGATGCATCCTGAGGATTTCAGCACTTTTGTTTCACCTTTTTCCTCTCATCAGTTATCCTTGGAAAGAAACCTTTTCTCTGCCACTTCTCCTTGCCTTTACTGGAAAATGAGTACAAGGCTCCCACAGTAAGTTGATATTGGGTCTGAAACCAACAATTTCTTATCTTTTCAGAGCAGTTTTAAGTTCTACCCTTTACAGTAGATACTGCTGGTTGATATCAAAAACTCAAAAACTGATTTAGAGAAGACTTATAAATATGTCTCTTCACACTGTCTGTGTTTGCATCCCATTGCAGGCTGTTGTCTTGGAAGGCAAGTATGGCAAAAGAACCACCACAGCAGTTGTTGGAGAATATCAGAAATGGAGGGCTTTTTTTCTGAAACAGAAAAAGAGACATTCAAAGCATGGAGAGGCTATGGAATGGAGCCAGGTTTGTTGGAAGTTTTTTCCTGTTGAGGGTGAGGGTTGGGGAATGGATGGGAGCGGGCTGTGAGAAGGAAGTGCTTCTCAGTACACATTTTATGTCATTTTTGTAGCATTTGAAATGTGCGAAACACATGGAGAGACATTTGCCTTTTGCTGTTTTGCGGGAATGACACAGGATATTTAAATGAATATTTTGATTTCTACTTTGTACAGTAACGACATGTACAGAAGAAGCAATAACACAATTGTGATGACATTGTAAGTGAACACACCATACCATTTTTTCTTGTCATTTCTGCTTTTCCAAAGATTGCATCCTTAACGGACAAAGACTTCTTTACTGCAACTGGACAGGTGCCTATGGTATTGGATGAAGATGCCTTGCTCTCAGAGTTCTCTGATACCCTCTTTTCCAGCCTTAACCAGTCATTCATCTTTCCTAACCCAAGGGAGTTTTGTAAGTTGGAATTATTGTAGCTTTGTAAGAAACAAATTCAGAATCAGCTGAGCTGTATTGATCATGTTTTGGCCAGGTATCAAGTTTGAAGAACTCTGTGTGTACTAAAAATACATGGACTTGTTTTTAATACTGGTCTGAAGTGGTTTTGAAAATGTTCCATGCCACTTGTTTCCAACATGGTGCTATTTTGACTTCTTTTGGTGTTCACAGATCTTGGTTAAATTCCTTACTAGTTACAAGTTAGGAGGCTCACTGATTGTCTAACTTCTGTACAAAAGTACCCTGAGCAATTTTTCTTCTCAGCATTTCAGTACCTAATAAATTGACCTTCCATTTAGTTGGTATGCACTCACCTCTGAGTGTGTCAGACAGCAAGAAAACCCTGGATGACTACCCTGGATGCATTCAATACAGGCATTTGAACTCTGTTTGACTCATACTTCTTCATATACTTAAAGAAAATTTTTTAGAAATAGATGATTGTGTATATTATAAATCTTAAAGCATTTTGTTACAAGTTACATAGAGGCAGTTTGGGATGTTGGCTTATTTGAAGGTTGGCAGTTGTGTAGAGTCTGTGCATAGGGTACAATGTGCAATAATAGATTTGGCAGAAGATAATCTGTATGGACTATTAGTTGATTACTTTGATTGCTGCTGTCATGAAGGAGTGTTCCTGTTTAGTCATTTGTGATGCAGACTCTACTAGAATAGAGTGAATTGACCCATCAAATTAATCGACTATAAATACCTTGCATACTTATTATGGTGGAAAAAGTCCCAAGGTTGACAGTTCTGAGGTACTATTAAAGCTTCACCTCTCAAAATATGAGGCCGTTAATATTTGTAAAGAACAAGTTCAGTTATATATTATCTTTATTGTATCCAGTAAAAGGCAATTACATGCTTGTATGAAAGAATTACTTGTAGACAAACATGACATAAAAGCAAGTAAGATAAGCAAATGCAAGCAGCAAGAATTTATGCAAAGATAAAGACATAGAGCACTGTAATGTGAAAATATAAAAATAAAATACACTCAGAACAAAAAGTATGATCTCTCAAGCAGTGGTGTATTTGTGGGGGGAGGGGATTGGGCTACCCCCTCCCCCCACCCACTGATGCTGATTTTTTTTTTAGTACCTAAAATAAATTTTTTAATACAAATTTGACTTAGAAGGTGGCATTTTTGAGGCACCAGATTGCATGTAAGGACACCTAATTTATCC
Organism: Holothuria leucospilota; assembly: GCA_029531755.1. NCBI lineage: Eukaryota > Metazoa > Echinodermata > Holothuroidea > Aspidochirotida > Holothuriidae > Holothuria > Holothuria leucospilota. Next base: position 5,742,176 of record CM055964.1, read on the forward strand.
AAAAAATTTCAAAGAGGAGGGGGAAACCCCCCTCTCTTTGGACTCCTCCCCACATCGGCAATCACACATACTGCACTATCCTGGCTACACCACTACTCTCAAGAAATTGAAGTGGTATTGAAATTTTTGTTCCATTCATTAAGTATTATAATTCAAAAAGTATAGATTGATTGGTAGCTTTTTATCACTGTTAAAGGACTTTATCTTGTGTACTGTATCATACTTGAAACATTTGGAGGTATTTTCCTCTTTTCTGAGTTTTCAATACTGTGAAAGTTAGAACATTCTTTAAAGCAGTTTCTGACATCTTGTGTAGAAAATAGATTGTTTATTGCAGTTAAAGTATTGTACTCTTTCATCCAAATGACTAAAATTGTCAAATCTTCTCAATTCAAATATGTACTAAATATATAAGGAGAGTTCAAAAGAAAACCAAAATAATGACAGTGGTCCCAAATTGAAGATGGAATGCCTGTTCTGTCTAGAGAGAATTTATGAATTTTTTTATCCAGAATGAACCCTATTTAACTGTAAGGTGTAACATGGCTACATAGTTCCGTGGAAATTTTGTAATTGTATGCAGTTTACATTTACAGCTTGTAAATTGGTTTTCTGTGAGAATTTTGGATTGTGTGGTATTTGTGTTTTCCAAGAAGTTAGAGAGTGCCCTTGTTACCTTGTACTGTAAACAGCAGTACTCTTAACATTGATTATGGTGATATTTGTCTCTTAAATACTTGAAATATTGAATTTGTATGCAGTGAGTATACTCTTGCATTCAACGTACTGAATACTGTATTAGCATGTGGAGAAATGGTATGGCACAGTACACCCAGTACCTACATGTAAATAGAGCTAATACCCACATAACCATTGGCTTAACCTTGAAAGAGATCATTGCATGCCAAAAGAACTCTCTTTATGAAGTTTCCAATGTGTATGATGAAATGAGGATTTAAATGATAATAGTACTTTGCCCCTGCACCATGCTTCAAGTCACAGAGAAAATTAGCTGAAGGTGACTTTCAGGTAGAAACATGTACTTGACCCAGTCAGTTTATGCAGGTACTGTGCAGTAACTAGACCAGTCTTGTTGCTTCCTTGCAGCTCATGCTGGGGTCAGTGTTGATGCTATTCAACCAGGGCTTGTGGGTCTTCAGCCACCTTTAGAGGAGTTGATGGACACATTGGATGGACTTCCTGGTAAAGAAAGGGTTTAAAAAGCCCTTCATTCTGGGTTTAAAATGAATGTCTATAGCTGAAGTACAGAATAAGTTTAGCAAATAATGCACTTGAAAAAATGTTGTATTTTGCTATAGTACAAGCTGGTCACTCATGTCAAAATGTATCCTTATCTGAACCGTAAATTAGATATGAACCCTTGGGATCTTTCACTGATTTGACAGTAAGGAAATCAATTTACTATGAAACTACTACACAAAATTTGAACAATAGGTTATTCACTTATGGGAATAAGGAAATAACTAATTTGGGAAAATTTTTTAAATTGCAGTTGTGCTTTGGTATGTGCAGTAAGTAGTCAGTCCTCTCCTGCTAGTAAACAGGATAGCTGTACTATTACCCACATTACTTTGATTAGGGTTTTAAAGTCCTGGAGTAGTAAACAGGATAGCTATACTATTACCCACATTACTTTGATTAGGGTTTTAAAATTAACTGCTTAGCAGACAGCATGTACAATCTTACCTGCTTATTTGTAATCCTGTTGACAGAACTATTTATATTTAACACAATTATATTGAACTTTGATGTGGATATTCCATGTAGTGTTTCAAGTAAAAAGTTTCAGTAAAAAGTTTTAATATGAGAATCCTGAGACAAATGAAAAAAGAAAAAAATGGTCTGGTCATTATTAATGTGAAGATTGTCTACACCTTTTTTCATATCTATCCATTTTCATATAGAAATAAGAACAACACAACAGTCTTCTCAGATACAGTCAGTCCCATTTGTGTTCACTGCTGGTGACCAGCAACCCTATCAGGTATGCAGACATAGCATTCCACAGGTGTGGATTTTATATTTATTATGGGAGTAGCTTTGTTAGGTCCTAGTCATCTAGGAACACCCATGAAGTATTCAAAACCATAAGTTTATGGTTTAGAAATGGGTGAGCATGAACTAGAACTGTTATATTCATGGTACCCCTTTGTTCCTTGTCTCCCACACTACTATTGCCCCCCTTGGGCCAGGAACAGCAGATTAATGGCACTGGTGCCCATTGTGGCACCTTCATGCTGAAGGTTTTCAAAATGGGTGGGTACGAAATTTGTCTGCCACTTCTAAATTTTGTACTCATATCCAGGGCTGCAACAGTTCAGCTTATGAAGGATGTACATACAGTAGCCATAATCATCAATCTGGGCCATACTCACAGTAGGGCAAAGCCATTTCCCACAAAAATAATAGACATGTCATCAGATTTTATCAAAATGAGGCAGTATTTTAAAAGCCATCAGGCACATTTCTGTAAGGAATTAAGGAATATATGCATAAACTGAATGTCCCTGTGTCCACTTGGGGCTTACAGTTAACTGAATGTAGGCAGAAACTGAGCCTGGGTAAAGAGTACCACGTGCTAGAAAAATTGCTCACCTCTTAAATGAATACCTACAAAAACATTTTAGTAGCTCCTGTGGACCCCAATAATAACCGTGTTAACTTTTTAGAGGTGTTTTTTGAACAGAATGCTTGAAAAGAGCCCCTGTGACAAAATAAAATGTGTTACTTGCTTCAGAGTGCATAAATGGAACTAGTGCAAGTATTTTCTTTGCAGAGAATGTTATTCTTTTGTCTTTAATAGGCCATTGGTCAGGAAAAATTTTTTGGATTTCAGGATGTTAAAAGTGTGATATACCTGTTGCAGTTTTGTCAAAGTAAATAGTTACAGATCTCACTAAATCTATGCTATTTGAAGCATTTGTCATGAAATCTTTCAGCATATTCAAGTGTTAACTGAGCCAGACAAGGGCATGTTGATTTATTCTCTTTTGTACTTTTGCAGAATGTCCCAACATCCCAAAGTTTGGCACAACAGCAGCAACAGCAGGAACCCCAGGGAGTCTCGGCTGTAAACAGCAACTTGAATCAGGTGTTACTTGCCAGTGCCCTTCTTTCTCAGACTGATTCTCTTGAAAGTCAAGATTTAAGCTCCCTTCTTGTTAATACCCAGCAACCACAACAGCAGCAGCAGCAGCAGCACTCTCTGTTACAGTCAAATGTTGGGACTCTCCCTCAGGCTGCTCCTCAACAACATGCAATACTGACTCAACAGCAACAGCAGCAACAACCTGCTACTACCAGCTTTACACTGACACCACAGTTGCTTGGACAGTTGCTGCAAGCACAGCTGCAACAACAGCAGCAGCAACAGCAGCAGCAGCAAGTCAGTCAGAAGAATGCAACAGTTTTAAATCTGAATAGTGCCCTTCTTTCCAGCCTTGGAGTAAACCAGAACAGTAACTTCAGTGGCAACTTGCTGCAATCCCAGCAGCAGCAACAGCAGTCAAACTTGACACAGGCTACAGGCCTTTCCATGCAGCAAGCATCACAGGGGATTAACCAACAGCAGTTTACTGCTGTTCCTGTTAAAATAACAAGAGCTGTTGATATTGATGGTCTTGGAAATCAAAACCAGCAGGGACTTGCTGCAGGAAGCAGTACAATTCAAATTCAGAACAGTCAAAGCAGAATTTTGATCACACCTCAGATCCAGCAGCAGCATCAGCAGTCTGTTCATAGTAGTGCATCTTTGCTGGATTCAGATCAGTTGCAGCTGCTCCAACAGCAACAGCAACAACAAACTTTGCTGCAGCAGCAGCAGCAGCAAAATATGGTCACACCTAAATTAGAACAGTCAAGTTATATGCAAGACTTTAACATGAGTTCTCCACAAGCAAGCAACCAGGATTTGTTGCTGAGTGGAATGACTGGAGTTACCACCACTGCTACACATGTTGAGGAAAAACGGGATAGTCAAACTCAGGCTTTGAAACTTCTCCAGAAAGTTGCAAGCCATGTCAGCCAAACGAATACCAATAATTTGAAACTCTTCACACCAGAACAGAATAGCATCTTTAATCGCATTTTTGCAGACAACACAGAACAACAGGGACAGGATATTTTGAAACAGCAACAGAGCATGCCTCAGAAGCCACAGCAGAATAAAGTTCCATCACGGACAGCTGCAAAACAGTCACAAAGTGCCACTCGAACTGTCATATTCCAGACACCACCTTCAACAGGATGCTCTCATATGGGGGCCAGCAGGACTGTGCAAAAAGATTGTGGAGGGAAGGGGAAAGCTAAACAGACTTTGGGCAAAAAACCCATAATGAAAGCTTCATCTTCCTCTTCTGGGTCAGGTGCAAACAGCCCCATGGCCAGAACTCCTAACAGAACCTTACTGACACATTTGTTAACAGGAGGTAATTTTGATGCAGAGACTAAAAAAATTGTGATATATTTAGTTCCCTAACAATGGTCCTCAAATCTGGTTACAGGGTTCTTCAGCAGCAGAGATTAGAGCTTTACAGATGGAGAGAATAATGCGATATCTCTGCCCACATGAATTTGGCACCAGGGTTCTTAGCTATGCTGTGGTGTGGTTATAGTCTTTTTGATGACATCTTTGCTGTCCATCATCCTGCATATTTAAATGTTGGCTCTCAGTACCACAATTTCTAAGGCAAAGCTACCCAAAGTGATATATGCTAGCCACATATATGTACATATGAAAATATGCTTAGAAGGGTTGATGGTGGGGAGGTGTAGGGGTAAGGAGTAAGACAAAATGTATGTTGGACACAGGGCTGGAAAAAATGTTTATTTCCTGGAAAGTCAAATTTTCCACATTTTTTCACACATTTTGTGTACAAAAAGCCAAATTTCCCTCCAATTGTCAAAACTTCCCTTCAAATACCCAACTTTCCCTGGAAGGAGCTTCCGAGCTTCCCAACTTTTTCCTTCCATGTCTGGACACTGGAAACTTGGAAATTTGTAGAGTTTATTTGTCTAAGGTAGAATTCTGCCTACAGGTCCCAAATTCCCAGGTTGGGTCAGTTGTGGATGGAGAAATCAGATGTTTAATTAAAAATGTAGATGTAGTTCCTATAACATAAGCTCTTGTGTCCTCAGTTTTTAATGTGCAGCTATCTTTTTGGGTTAACAAAACAAACATTTGAAAATAGTCAGTTTTGGGTGAGAAACAGTTTTGGTTGAATATTTCAAATATGTGAACACTGTGTCTCATTTTCACAGTTTTTACCTCATCAGACTTGCCTGGTAGTTACATGTTGGTACTGCTTTGGACATGTTTCATCTGCAAATGAGAATGCAAAACAAAAATTTAGCATCAAGAGTTGTGAAGGTTGTTCTATATGAAGCATTACAAAAATATTTCCTTTGGGTATATGTGCAGAATATATGTAGTGAGTGGTAGTAAGTTTTTTTGGGAAAAGTAAGTTTTCAATAAAAATAATCTTTCATTGTCAAAAATTCAAGGAAGGTAATATTTTTGTATAAGTGAATGTTTTGTATTTTACAGTAGTGAACAGCAATGTCATGCAGTAGGTTTAGTTTTCACATGAGGGTTTGTATTTGAGAATTGCTTTACTAATGTCCTACATGTTTTAAGTTTGTTATATGGCTACCAGTCTGGAATCTCCCCCCCCCCCCCCCTTTTTTGGGGGTGTGTGTGTTTGTGCGATATTTTTCGGTTAGGGATTTAATTCTGCTGTTCCTCATAGTTCTCATGTGATTGGCAAAGACTGCTTATTATCCAGTCTTTTTTTCCCCACAGGGAAGTATGACCCTACATCTGGAATTGTGTTGACAACATCTCCACCTGCAAAGTCACCTTCCACAGCATCATCCTCTCCAGTCAGCAATGTTGTCTTAACCACCATCAAGGCTGATCTTGGTCAGCCAGTAGGTTCAACTACTCTGGGCAGTCAGACTGCTGTAAGTACAGGAAATTGGAAAAACAAAAAATTAAAAAAAAGTGATTAGTACATTAACTGTTAGGACTATATTACTACTCTTTGGACCTGTGGTTGAATTTGGATGGTACCAAACAAAAAGAGGTGTGGTGGAGGGGGCACAGCCAGACTGTTCAGTTGGGTACTGTTCAGTTGGATACAGTTCAGTAAACATTTTTGGGGAAATAGAAAGCATAGAACTAATTCTTTTTATGGTATTAATATTAGTACTTTAACAAGAAAGAAATTGAAGGTAACTTGACTTACTGGTATTGATTGGGTTTAATCAAACTTAATCTGTCTGGACTTTGTTGTAAACATATAATGTTGGATATATTCACTTTAAGAATTTTTCGTAATAAGGTTTTTGTGTTATGCAATATCAACACATAATGGTTAGATAAATAGCCATAGAAGTAACACCAGAAATTTTTGGATGGTGTTGAATATTCATGACTTATTGATACTTTGTCTCTTGTGTAGGTTACAGCTGCCAGTCACATTCTCAATAGCAACACAGGATCTGTATTCAATAATCCATCTTCAGCAGCAAGGGTTGTATCAGTGACTAGTTCTCCTGTAGTTGGTTAGTACTTGTATCTGTATCCCTGTTATTCAAAACTGCACTGTAAAAGTTCTCAAAAACAGTTGCAGCTCTGAGATGTTGTAAGTGCATTGCTATTTCTCTGTTCAGGAGTGATAAGGTATGTCTATAGACCGTATGCATATTAAGTCACAAAACAGAAATTGCATGCTTGCTGGAGGTAAGCACATATCATTGCAACTTAAAACAACTTTAACCAACAAATGCAGACAGCTGATTTTTGCACATGTGAGTACTGCATTGTGCACTTGGGCAGAGTGTGTGTACCTAAGTCATATACCTCTAGTGAGCATCATTGGTTTGTCCTCTAAAATGACTTCTGTGACATCAATGCAAAAGGTTTATAGACACATTTCATGTCACATCATATTTTGTTTACCCAGTCATGTTGGGGACACACCCCCAGCTTAGACATGCTTTGTACACTACACTTATGATGCATATGTAGTAGTGCACCTAAGCTGTATGTAATACATGCACCTGTGGCACTTTGGGTGTTTAAATTTGCACCTTACTTATACCCTCCAACATGGAAGCTTTTTGTGTTCCCATTAGAAACATGACGAGGTGAACTGGGTCTGTTGTGTAACAATCTAACATGACTGATTGAAATGTAACAAAACAGCAAAAGATCAAAACTGCTAATTAAAGAAAATGTACCTCTTGTGGGCTAAGGGAAGGGTTCCCCATGCCGGGAAAAATCATGAAATTAATTTCCATTTTTCTGGCCAGGAATGGTAAGGGATTTTGGTAGAAGTAATTAAAGGAGTGGAAAAGCATGGAATTTTGCAAAGACCTTGCAGCTGGTTTTTTTTTTTTTTTTAAATTTTAAATGCAGTTATGATAGGTATTTCTTCCTGGATTTTGTGATAAGTATTAATAGACCTTTTTCTTAATAGTGATCACAAAGGATCGTGGGATAGTTGTTTGGTATGGTTGTTTTGGCCACAGTAAAATATCATTGACAAAAAAGATGCATACCAAAACTCTATGCCACAATCCTTTGTAATCACTATTTGGAAAGGATCTATGAAGTAGAGCATGGATGTTTCATAACTTGGTCCTGAAAGTTTTGTGGAAAGTTTGTGGAATTTAAGGCTTCATAATGTGCAGTAACTATGTAAGGGGACTGTTGGCTGGTAGTAGTTTTTGGTTATAGTGTTGCTACATGATAATGTGTTAACAAGAGTTCAAGGAAACAATAAAACATGCAAAGCTATACCAAATTTTTGCAGATGTCCTTCCTGAATACACATTAACCCATCCCACACCCTTACCTCCCCCAGGCAACTTCACTAAATATGTCTGTTGCATGATTTTTTTGCAAATTCCATTGACTCCATCAAGAATTGGTCTGACTTGATTTTATCTATTGTAAAGTGCATGGTATTTCCTGTGATAGGAAGACTTATTTGTGGAAATATGTTGCAGCATCTTGTCTTCTTTCTCTGTAGTGCCAAAAGCCAGTGAACCCACCCTGTTTACTATCGGTGCTTCCAATTTTCCCTCACCTGAGTCAAAGGTATGACAAGTGTACTTTCAGTTTGCAAGGAATTTCTGGTGGAGGTTGATTTAGTAGACAGAAAGTGTTTTAAAATTTGTATATAGGTTCAGCTTTGGTTTTCGATATGGCTGATGTTGCAATGTTCAGCCCTTGTAACATAAAATTGTGCCACAGGAATATTTTACACCTTCCCATTATGCAACCATAACGTCTCACAATATCTAAAACTAATACAGTGTTAAATTAATAGTGCAGTATGAAAAGGTAGGCTAATATATAGTTCATCAGCATAGAAGAGAGTTGGAAAATATTTTTCCAGGCCTACAAATGTGAAATTTTTCAAGGGTATTTTCATGTGGGAATCTATACCTAGTGTAAAGCATGTAGTTTTGATTTTTTCATAATTTGGTTCTGAAAATGTCATGACAAAAGTGGTAGAATTTTAGTTGTCTTTATGGTGCTGAAAACTCATTAATTGTAACATGAGCATTAAGGCTGTAATATTTGTTCTGGCATTGTTTCTTTCTAGAGAAGTAAGAAATGCAATGGCATTAAAGTTATGAATTGTTTGCAGAGGGCATGCTAAAATTGAACCAATTTCAGGCAAGATTTCTGTCCTGTTCTTTTATATTTCTGCACAGTGAAGACTCCCCTTGCTGGACAAGGGAGCACAAGCAAAGCATGCCTCTTTTTAGGGAGTAAAGGGTATCTTCTTTGAGGATGGAGGACCTACACAATGTTTTAAAAGCAATCAGGAAATTTCAAATTTTGTTCTTAATTTGTTACTTTAGACCTGTCAAAGAGGGAGCTAATTTGTTAGAAAAAGAGAAGTTGCCTGTAAATTAAGATGAGTCTTCTTTTAGTCAGGTCTTCTTGGCTTGGAAGGAATAAGTAAACATAATTAAAGAAACCTAAGTTCATACGCTTTGAGAAGATTACTCCCATTGAACATAGTGTAGTACAACACTGTTTCTTATTTTGTTTCAGACGGAAGGAAATGATAGCTCTGATGTAAGTAGCTTATCAATATTTTTGTTGGAACTCAAGCCTTTCAAATCAAGAAGTGCAAAAATTTTCAACGAGTTTCCTTTAATGTGATGATTAATACCATGTGGTCCCTTAGAGTCTTCTTGTTCCTATTTGTGTTATACTTTAAACAGGTGGTTACCAAAGTTGGGACTTCAGCCTAGAAGGGGGAACACAGAAGTTGAAAGTGGAGAGGGGGGACTGTGGAGTACAAGGATTGACTAAGAAGTAAATTGAGCTTCAAATTAACTTTCAATATTTTCAGCTGCCTAAGTCATTGCCTCAGTGTCTGCTGGTGATTTTTTTAAGTCAAAGTTTTGGGTATGTCTATGTGGTAAGAACTGCTAGCTGTAGTAACCACTTTGCCCCCACTTTGCCCCCACTTTCCCCCTTCCCACAGTGAGCGAATTTGGGCTGTGGATCACTGTTCAGCTCAAAAAAGAACAAGTGGACCTGTATGAAAAACATTTACGAACCACTATTTTAATCTGTTTTCAGTACTAGTACTTCTTTTTCAGTTACTCTGAATTTGCTGGTTATACTGTATGCTACATTAGTATCGGTGTTCATTGGTTGTGAATTGTGTTGTGCAGATGGTTGAAGCATCATGTTTTTTGTTATGGTTGGTTGGTGAAGTTCTGACTGCCATGCGTTTTTTACCTTATCAATTATAACTGTGCCTTTTGTAGGATAAGAAAACCATCACGGCAGAACAGAAGAGACGGACAAATATCAGGGTAAGTGCATATGTTGTTTCAGAAAGGTCATGTTCTAATGGATATGGGAATTGCTACTTACCATGGGAATGATAACTGTCTAGTGCAAAAAATGCCCAAGTAATAAACTTTTGTTATCCTCAAGATACCTCAACCGCCTTCGTTGATAGCATATTCTGTACTTGATATAATAGTGATTTACCTTACACAGACTTTAAGGAGCCTGCCATCTGCAAAAGTCATGTCTTGTGGTAAGTCTGCTATTCTGTCACATAGGGACAACTTGAGCACAGTCTTTTGAGCTCCTTGTACATCTGTCTAAACCATTTTCTTTGTTATGATCTTTTCCAAAATAATACCTGAAAACAGGGTTTGCGTTTCTTTGAAAAAGTCGTGATTTTTCATGATAGTATTTTCTTTTTTAAGACCATTCAAAATTTTGTGTCGTAATTTTTAAAATTTCTGGCGTAAATGATTAAATATACAACGCCTACCGTGATACGCCATAAACGGCAATGTTAGGCCTAGCCTATAGGCTATAACCCATAACAAAATTAACACAACTTATCAATAAATTCAAGTGTGGATGAAATAATTTAATACAGACCTGTTTTTATGATGAGAAATGATCGTTGGATAATGAAATTTTCACTTCACTCAAAGAGAAATTTAGCCGAAAATATCTAATATATTCCATGTATGATCCAGCAACAGGTGTAGCTTTACCTAACGTTAGCAGTATTAAATTAAACACAATGACAATTGTAGAAGTTTCCATACAGTGTACACTCAGTACATATAGTACGAGTACTAGAATAACCCATGTGCAGTAGCACAGTATATAGATCCTGCCCTCAATGCGACGTATACTGCAGAGAATGGAAACTTGTAATGTTAGACCTACCGGTTTTAGGTTCTTTTTATCGTTACAGTAAACTAGTGGAATCAGGCGCGTAGCTAGCTGGGGGGGGTCTGGCCCCCCAAAATTGTGCGTGTCCTAATAAAATGTGTGAGAATTAAGGGCGGCGATCGATGCCGTGACCCCGGATTTGATACCTAGGCCCCCCTAAAAATTTCATCCTAGCTACGCCGCTGAGTGGAATGCGTAGTGTGAGCAGTATTATAATTCAGCAGGTGAGTTTTTAGTGAGTTGAATTTTCTGTCGTAAAGATGTGTAAGTCAAAATTTATATTTACGACTTAACTGTATTTTTGGTCGTAAGTAAAATTTCCGTCATTGTAAAAAATGCCCGTTTCGGTGTAAAATGCAAACCCTGCCTAAAAAATGTAAATTTTGGGAAAAGATGTTACTATAAATATTGATTTCTGTTAGTAGAAAATTTGATCAAGAAGACAAATAACATTGTATTCTGCCATGGAATATTTCTGCTATTGACTTCTTTTAATGTTTTCTAAAGATTTCTGTGTGAAGAATCTTCTTCGGCTTATAAGTCTTCAGCATTTGAAGAAAACTTGTCACATTTTCTGTACATCCTTTTAGTCAAATTATATTTTTTTTTTGTTTTAATTTGCAGTGTGGCTTTGAAACTCTCCACCAGTTAATCCCATCTGTCAGTCAGAATCCAAACACCAAAGTAAGCAAGGCCGCCATGCTTCAAAAGGGTAAGTTTTTCCACTGTAGGGATGTGAGAAATGCCTTGGACAGGGGAGGAGACAAAGCTTTTAAATCAAGAGTTAGTATTTGGGAGTTTCTCTAAAATAACTTTATCTGGTTGCATATAGTCAGCAGTTAGGAAGTAAAATGATGGATTATGAACTGCCAGTGCAAAACTGAATAGGAGGTTGAAAACGGTAGGTAAGAATTATGCATAAAATAGAAACCTTGAAATTACCTTAATGTGAAGTGTCATTTTTACTTTCAAAGTGCCTGAATTGTGTCATGTTCATAGGATGACTATGGAAAAATACTTGAATTTCACAAGTAGAATACATACTTAGCAACCTTTTGTTGCACTTTCCCCGTACGTTATCATTTTCAACAGCCTCTGAAATGTAATGGATGTGTTTGGGGAAAGATTTTGCACATTAAATTAGCTGTAAGAATGCTCAATTTTATCTGAACATTAAAAACTCCCAAACATATTATTATAGGGTATTTGCTTCCTGGATGAACTTCTTTGGTTTGCTGTGTGATGGTTGTGTGGTGGGTGTGTGCAGTTGTATAATACCTTTAACCATAATTTAAATAAATTTGTTTGTATGCACCCTCTTATATCTCAGTGGAAAAGTTTGTTCGCAAATACCATAAAAGTATGTGAAAGATGTGTGGGCAAAGGGCATTTGTAGTTTATGTTATTCTGCTCAATTTTGTTTGTGTGTTGTCTACAGATTCATGGTATGTTAGTACCGAAGTCTGTTTACAAAGTGCTTGTATAAGTTTCATACTTGAAGGCTCAAGCTATAATAAAAGAAAGGTTGCTAACAGCAGTATTCAGCTACTGGGTGTATAGAGGTTTTGCTATTCATACAGTGCATTGAACAGTGAAGCTAGTCATTAACTGACAAAGCACTTCATAAAATTTAATCATTGTTTGGTCCTTTGTGACTTTGCCAGATGAGGAAGCTGGGGTGGGGAGGGGTGGGAGAGGAGGGAAAGGGAGTTGATAATCTACAGCAAACCACAAGAGACTGGTGTATCTGTTTTTGAAGGAAATGACCAAGAATCATGTTGTAAGGAAAAGGATGATTCAAAAAGAATATACTGCTAAAACTTATTGTGTCCCCTCAGATATTGTGTTGTATTGTGTGTTTGTAGGTGTGGATTATATCAGGAAATTGCAGTCAGAGAAAAATCAGCTGTCAGAGGAAATGAGACTTTTGAAGGAAGAGATAAGCACCTTGAATGTTGCCATCAGGTACAGTGGAACCGTGCATTATTCCTTTTCCAAGTTCTAGCTTAGAAAGGGTTTGATGAGATGGGTGTGAGGGAGGGGTTGGATATAACACAGGTAATTGGACTGTTCTTAACATATTTGTGTAACATTACCTTGATTGTGCTTGCATAAAGACACCGACCAGTAACAAAGGCCTGTGAAGGTAAAGGTTCAAGGGTTGAAAGTCCCTATCTGTAGTATTATTTATGTGTGAAATGTGTGAGGTAACAAACCATGAGTAAAATTATATCTTTTGTATGAAAATTAACAAGGGTGCATCTTTGCCCTTACTCCTGAAAAGAAAGAGGGGGGGTGGGAAGAAGGGGGCAGTCCCATCAACTCTCCTCTCAATCTCCATATGTGACTTGTGGTATATATTTTTATCTTGTCTTATCATTAGTAAGGGGTTTTGAGGGGATTTATACCAATTTTATCAAGGTAATGTGAAGGCCATTATGATTAAGGACATGTATTCATGTCACTGACATAAAGCCAGCAGATCCACTATTGGAGCTGTGTTTGAAGTCATCTTCAGTATTCATGTGGATGTGTTCTTTAAAGTTGGTCAGCTTGGGAAATTGCTTTTGGTATAGCAATTCACTGTTGATGGTAATGGAGACCTTGACAGGTGGTTCGAAAGTTTGGTTAAAACAGTGTGATGTAGCTAATGAAGCCTTTACTGATGTGGTTAGTATACCTGCATGTTGTTGGCTACGAATATCATCTTTGTGTGGGCATATATGGGCAAGGAATACAAGACATTGTTTAAGTTAGCAGAAGATATGTTTACAGAGACATACTTTAGAAAGTGTTTCTTACTCTTATGTAGTGGTTTTGAGCAAACAGCCTTTGAACTACTCAATGCCTATTGTTATGTTTGCTTTGAATTCCATTGTAATCATCAGTAAATGTGCTTAATCTTGGCAAGAAATGATCATCAATAAATGTGGTGGTTATAACCTTGTAGGGCCAATTATTTCTTTTCAATGATTTTTTTCTGGAAAAAAACGGAAAAAACAGAATTTACATGTCTGCATGGAATTTCACGGAAGTTAGCAAAAATTATCAGGCTCGAAATACATATAAAGTTTTGACAAAAAACAGAGTTATATTTCTTCAAAACTATGTCAAATGAATCCTGCATATACAAAGACATACACATACATTTTACCATCTAAAATGGTGGCAAATTTACCTTAAAATAATCAAAACACCTTGTAGTTACGATCAGAAAACAAGCAGGACATTTACGAAAATCGGCAAAATTTTGCCGGTATAGGCTACAAATTGCCTATGCTGTAGTGGGTTAGGCTAGGTCATGTGTGTTACAAGTGTTTGCTCCCTTCAGGATCGTAACCAGACAAGTTTAGGGCTTGTTTTCAACATTTTTACTCCAAAATCCGAAAATCACGGAAAGGGGTTATGATTGAAACGGAATTTTGCGGAATTTTGAAAGTTGAAACAGAATTTTGTGATTTGTGAAGTGGAAAATCATTGGCCCTAATCTTAGCAGAAGATTTATGGTGATATACAGAACCACTGATATCACATTACTGGTAATGTTCTAGTTAATAGATTTGCCTTTTTAGAGGAAGCAATTTGTGCAGTCCTGACTGGAAAGGATACTGACTCAAAAAAATAAAATCCTTATCACTTTAATGCACAGTATGGGCATGTCCAGCTTAAAATTTTTGCAGCAAATATGTCTCAGAAACTCAGCCAATCCACAAAAGACTGGTCTCTTTGTGTGACAAGAATACTGTAATAGCCTATAAGCCCTATGTTCTCAAGTGGCAGCCCAGGACATCCATAAATGGGACCTGCCGAAGATTTGCAGATCCAGAACATTTTTTTACTTGCAATTTCATGAGAGCAATCTAGATCATTTGGATACCACATTTTCTCCCATAGGCGGACTGGTGATTCACACATAGTAGACGCAAAAGTCGAGATACAAGATTACACTTACAAGTGGGATTTTCTCCAATCTAGAGCATGTAGGATACTAATTTTTCTCCTGTACTGCTGACCCATGCATAGTATACTTAGAGTTCTAATGGCAAATGTGTGTTTTAAGAGTGCAATTTCCTACAATCTAGGGTGGGTTGGGGTACCAATTGTTTTCTACATTCTGGTAATGCAAGCCTAGAAGATGAGGAACCAGGGTGGCAAAGTTGTGTTGAAGAGTGCATTTTCCTGCTGTCCAGCACATTTAGAATGTCAAACTTCCTCACCCTCTGCCAAATCCTTGGTAGGGCTGAGGTCAGTTGTGATCCCATATGAGGCCCCCATTAACAAACCACCACCCAAACTAAGAATCCCTGTAATCATCACTGCTTTTGGTGCAGGCACTTTCCAAGCTCATATGTATGGGCTTTGCTGTCATAATTTCTGGAAACCCTGGATCCACTCCTGCTGGCTACTTCAACAGTGATAATGTGTAAACTCAACGAAATGTGGCCTGTGGCTGAAAACTCTTGAGACCCCTGCTATCAACTTCACCTCAAGATGGGCATATATATGTCTTTTTACTATATGCATTACAAAAGTTACAAAATTTCGCATTTATGTGGAACATCACAAAGATGCTTGGCTGTGCTAAACTATAAGTACAAGCACCCACAAGTTTTTGACATTTGTGTTTGTGCCTCATGGTTGTTTTTTTCTTCCTGGTATTTCTTGCAAAAATATCAAAATCTGTATATACCAAAGATGTGATTGTGTGTTGGAGAACTGTTGCAACATTTGTGACTCAAAAAAAAATCCATTTTAATTTTGTAGCTCACAGGTTAGTGCATGTCACTGCTGACCTTGTCTTCCAAAACACAAAAAAGATTTAGGAAACTTACCAATTGGTCATTATCAAAGCTTTGTGAAAATATTGATGGTTTTCTTTTGTTTTACAGTGAGAGCCAATCACAATTGCCAGCTAGTGGAGTACCTGTCACCAGACAAAGATATGACCAGATGAGAGATAATTTTGATGAGTATGTGAGAGAAAGAACAGAACAAAACTGGAAATTTTGGATTGTATCCTTTTCATAAAGGCTTCTTACTTTTTCTAAGAGAAAGCAATCATAGATTTCTAAAAAAATTAAAAATTTGTTGTAAAAGAATCATTAGGCTGAAAGAATGGATCCAAAATCACGAAGATTAGAATATGGGGACAGGGTGGGGGTGTGGCAGAGGAAGAGGTATTCCTGTATTTCTCAGAATTTAGGGGAAGACATATTAGACCTAAAGTGGCCTGGGACCATAACATGATTTTAGTTTTGTCTGTAAATATGTCACTAACATAGATGATTTTCAAGGGGCCCATTTTGTCCTGTAATACAAAAGTGGTACAGTCACAGCTGATATGGGGGTTGAATCTCCTTATTTGTGAATGTAAGAAATCCCATCCTTCAGCATAAAACAAGTCCAGCTCATGAGTAATGATTGCATCAGACTGTTAATAAAAGGAAGGATAAAGAAGAGCTTCAGAATAGTGTACTTTGGGAATTAACAACATTAGTTTCCAAAAAGTGTAGTGTGTCACTTGTATTGAAGCAATGACAGATCCAAGTAATTACATGTATGATATAAGACTATTTGGAAAACTGCTGTCAACCTTGTAGCTGTATAATTAAAGAATTACAATTAACATACAGTCAAATAAGTTAGAATTAGTCAAGTTTTAGTCAAAAGTGGAAGATGTGAGAGCCACCTCTGACAACAGCTGGCCTTTTCTCAAGTCATTTGACAGCATATTCTCTGACTGAATGTATTCCCATCCTATTCTCTAATGGATGGATTCCCATAGTGAAAACCTTTCATCCATTAGCACTATATTCCACAAGGGCATCTCTCTTCCTGTAGATCATGTTTGACTGAATGTTCAGTCCTGACTGCAAGGACCGTGTTTCTTTTGTGCTAAGTCTTCATGTATCAGCCTTTATCTGTTAACTGAAGAGGTTTTAACCAGTGTGCCATCTTTATCATGTGGTAGTACAAAGTAACATTACATTTACATACCCAAATTAAAGGTGGCACATTCAAGTGCTGTATATACCTGGCCTCTTACAAACCTATGATGTTTTGCTGTGTCTGTTTTCTACTCAAGCAGTTTGTTGTAATGTTTTATTCGCAAGTAGCTTCACACTATTTTGACCTTAACTCACACCATACCAACAGTTCAGCATTATCATCAGACCGTTGTTTGAATCGTTCAATGGGACAGTATCAACAGCCAGTCGGGAGGAACTTTGCCGGACAGTGTTGTCCTGGCTGGACAGACATTGCTCTCTGCTGGCCCTCAGACCAAGTGAGTCGATCTTTTTTAATGACTTTTCATATACTGAGTCATGAATTTGTGATAGATAATGCTGCGTACTACTCACATAAATCATTGCTCCTCAGCTGTCCTTATTACTGTATCTAAATTATATTTTTCATTAAAAAGGCTCCTATCTGGATACAGCCTTTATCAAAAGCACAAGGCATTTCATATCTGCAATAATAACCTGTCCCAGAGACAATACCTCCAAGCAGCTGCATTAAAGTACCACTGTACCATGCCCAGTTACAAGTGACCCATCAAACCCTCATTTCACCTCTGGGTGGAGTAAATCAACTGAGCTGAGTCATAGGTCCTCCCCAGAACCAGTGTCTCCGCTAAGCTGCTATGACGCGATTTTGACGCAATGATTTGTCAATTTGACGCATTGCTATTAGTAGGAAAAACGAAAAAAGAGGGTTTCAGATGCAGTGTGAACAACAGCGCATGCCATACCTATGCGCAGTTCCACTAAATTGACATTTCTCGTGAACCAAATTTTCTTATATTGAGTATATTGACCAAATGGATTATTTCTTAGAGGAAACACTGCTCAGGACATAATTTAATAAGCTAGACGTTATTCAGACAAGCTGTTGTTGGATCACAATCCTGACTTGACAAATTTCTTTCCACACTCCTGTGAAAGTAATAGGTTTGCGTAACCTGCAGGCAACAGATTGATGACAAGTCTTTTATTTTTACCCCTTGTCATTTTGATTCCTTGACAAAGGCAAAAGGAATCTATGTAATCATGTGTGATTGTATGTGTGCATACGCGTGGGTGTGTGTGTGTTTGTGAACATGATATCTCAAGATAGGAATGATGAACACTGCTCATTCTTGGTAAATAGATTGATCATATTAAGAGGAAGATCCTTATTTGTTGGTGGTGTAGTGGAAAGTGCTCAGTTTCTCATTCTGATGGACTGGGTTCGAATTCTAGCTAAGACTCTCATTTTATCTTCACTTTTTGTTATTAAATTCTGTCTTCTGTTACTTACCATACTTAGGATACAGATTTGTCATATTGATAGGAAGGTTCCTATTACTTTAAGTGGGGGCCAGAGGTCATTTGAGGTCAAACCAAAAACATTGTAAACAGGATATTTCAAGATAGAAATGATGGACATCCTGCACAGCCTGGCACAGCTGGGCACTTCCCAGCACCACCCAACACTGCTACACACAGCCCGACAATAGAGAATGGGAAAAAACAAATTATCAAGGACTACTTTCTCGGCAAGGAATCATTGATCATATGTTCTGGCCGCATGTCACCATGGTTACTAATTTTATATTTGGTTGCAGTTAGTTCTAAGTTAAAGGGACACTACATAAGTTTGCATCTTGCATCACAGCTAGACTGCCATGACCTTGTGTTTGGAATAGGTATCATGATAGTAAACCAAACGAAAGAGCCAATCTTGCTTTTAATATGACTGACTTGCCTATGGTGATATGATTGCACTACTGTATTTAAGAATCCTCTTATAGCTTCCTTGCTGAAACCTGATTGGTTAAGTTATTTTACAACTTGGGACTGTCACAGACTGTTGTTGGGAATTGGAATATGTTAAGTTTCCCAGATGGAACTTAAAACTGCTAGTCTTTGTCACTAAGGCAGACACACTGTAATTTTATCTGCCACAGTCTGATTGAGTTGCAATGTTTGAAGTTGTAAAGAGTGTGGCTGGTTTAATAGGAGAAGATTCTACACCCTTATAACCTTTTTCTTCATCATCAAAATGTGCAAAGAGGTATAAAAGATGTCTGTTTATACTTTTCTCTTTCACCAGCGGTGCTATCATCTCTCACGTTGTTGAGTCGAATTACCTCCATTCTCTCTGATCCCACACAAGTCCCCCAGCAGGCAGTACAAGCAGTCAACAAGAGGGACCGATCCAACTCTAGTGATTAGATGTGCATGGGTACTACTTATATAGCCTGAGGGTAACACTTGCAGCCTGTGAAGTTATTTATCAGTGCCTCTGATATTAGGTACTACCCCCTCCTTGTAGGTACTCTCCGTTCCCTTGATGCCAGGTTTGTCACTACAGGCAGGTGGAAGGGAAGAGACAGAGTGTATGATAAGGGCATGAGATGCTAACCTCAATTATTTGCATGTAAACAAACTGTACATTTCTCTGTTTGTAAATTTTTGAGTTGCAATGTCTATACTAATGCTGTTGCTTATCTTAACAATTAAATTTACTTGCTCAGAAAAATGTAGCAAGATGTGCATGTGTTTGTACAGCCATGTTTTGTCTGTCTGGGTACATCTTAGAATTCAAACTTTGATTAGCAAATCTGTCTAGCTGTGTTAGCTGACATGGTACATTTCTAAATACTTATAGCACCTAGGTTACAGACTTTTTGTATTATAAGTTGCGAGGACATTGCTCCACAAACTGTGATAAAGTTGACCTGTTGTCAGTTAGCCTTTAGTCTGGGTCATACTCCACATGTAAGCCTGCAACATTTTTTGTTTGGGGATGGGGGCACTGTATAACAACAAGGTGGACTTTGTTCACCGTTTCCATCGCTTAACTGACTGTTCTCAAGATAGCAGATGGGACACTGTGGTATCTGTGAGGATTGTGAACAAGGCATTGACATGTATCTTCCAGTTTCAAGAGAAGACAGAACAAGTGTAGTGTTACAAATTTGGGGCCTTTTGAGGTATACTTTCCACAAAGTGTATAGCATGAGTCTTTACATATTTGTTCTTCACCACCTTATACCTTGACTCATTTAAGGTGCAGTTTTGGGTTAGCCACTGTATGTTGTCAGAAATAATGCTTGGGAAGTCTCTGGTGCTTGTGCATCCAAAGAACCAAGTGGTAGTTGAAACCAACCAAAGTGAAGATCATTTTGGTACCACCCCTCCTCCCTGCTTCCCTCCCTTCCTCCCCCCCCCCCTTCCTCTCCCCATACAAGAATGAGAGGATGTGCATGACAGCTGCTTTTTACAATCTCTTGTGAAGGAATAAGTTTTCAAAAATTTTACAGGCACCCAGACAAGTTCAAAATATAAAATGAGCTAGTTACCTTGTAACATATAAGCCATCCCTGATTTTGAAGTTTTCTAAATTCACGTTCTGTACCTGAAGATTTGAGACCCAGTTTCTCTGTGAAAAGAGGGAAATGTTTCTCATGTATCTAGCCATTTACTTCCCAGATATTACTCAAAGAAATTGTCAATTGCCAAATATTTGTGATGTAAAATACTGATCTTTCTTGGGGAGGGAATTTTTTTGTTTTGGGTATTTTGGTCTGATAAGAATGGCCTCTAAGTTATTTAATGCTGCATTTTCTTTGGTGTTGTTGTTGTTTTTTTTTCTTCTTTTTTTTTGTTTGTTTCCTGTCTATGAATTAACTCAGGACTAAGTAATATTGTAAGGTGTGTTAAGTTCAAGTTTTTCATTCTCTCAGTGACTTGAAATATATTCATAAAATTGTTAATTCTGTGTGATAGAAAACGTATTGTTGCATTGTATAATCAGTGCAGAGTGTGAAATATTTTATCACCAAAAAGAACAAAAATAAAGCTGTTTGAAATTCTAAGAAAAGGTAGACTGACAGTGCATAAAGTTTAAAACTAACCTTTGAGCTGGCTTTTTTGTTTTTTGAAAGTTTATATTCCATCTGAAGAGAACTTGTCCATCCCTGCCAGTTAAACTCGGTTACTCTGCCACTGATATTGGTAGAGGAGTTACATTGGTTGTGTCACCCTAGTACAAAAGGGTTTAATTTAAAAGGAGCAATGCATGCAAGTCAACCTCCTTTAGAAGGTAAATCCTTCTTCAAGTATTTATTTAGTTCTGTCTCATTGTGACAAGAGATATGTCAAGCAACCTCATTTGTTGTTCAAATTTAACAGTTTAAGAAGCTAAGGATGTTACTACTGTTATGATAGAAAATTTTCCAAAAATGTAACATCCTTGGAAGACAGTGATGAAAGAAAGTGGATCTACTACATTGCCCTCTAGTGGTTAGAAAATGCCATTCTGGTGCTGACAAATTAGGCCAGGCAGTAATGGCAGGCAACTGGAGGAATTATGTATGTAAATAGGAGCCAAGTATTGTATATCATAAGATTCCAAAACCATTTGGGTTTTGAAGAATTATCCAGCCAAGCTTTATTTTATCATAGATATGAAGCTGCCCCCCTCGCCCACTTCCTGTCTGGCTGTGACAACACTGTTATGTCTAGGGACATGGTATTCATCAGTTCCTGTCAGCTACAGACAAATAGCAATAACAGAAAAAGTACTTCTTTTTTGTACTTTTTTTCTTCTTTTGTGTGTGTGTGTCAAACTCTGATTTTATCAGCATTTTACTGACATTTTGAATGTATTAATCACCATTAATTTAGAGGTTGCCTCCCACAAAATTGGATTATTAGTTCAAATGATAACAAAGTTTTCATTGGTCTTTCCAGATTACTCAAGTAGTCATAATTTTTATATTGTTGTATGTGAATACATAATATGGCATACATATATGGAAACACATTGAGTTAGTATCCACCTACCTTATGTATTTTCTCTCCTGTTTTGAATAAAGTCATTTAACTACCTCTGGGGTCCTTCCACTTAGGACTGTTGTCAAAATATTCCCTATCTGTATCAAGGCTTTAAGTGAGCATCGTTTACACCACCTTATCTTAACACAGCATCAAGTA
Source organism: Holothuria leucospilota (assembly GCA_029531755.1). Lineage (NCBI taxonomy): Eukaryota > Metazoa > Echinodermata > Holothuroidea > Aspidochirotida > Holothuriidae > Holothuria > Holothuria leucospilota. Next base: position 5,763,920 of record CM055964.1, read on the forward strand.
ATATTTTAGTGTAACGTAAAAGTTTCATACTTTTTATTAAAGTTTCATCTTAATTTTTCATGCTACATACCTTTACCCTTGATGTGATACTACAACAGCTTGTTACCTGTAGTCATGGGATGCACACTGGTCTCTAGCTAGAAAGTGGTAATTTGATTGCAGAGCATGTCACCTTGTGAATAAAACTAAGGTTTATACCTCACCTTTAGTCTAAATATATGTTAGGCATCATGGCAGATTTAGTTATCATGTTGGCCAAAGGCCATTTTGAGTTTTCTCTGCCAGTAAAAAGAGTGCATTTAAAGCTTCCTTTTGATACACAAATCATGAGTATGAGACTAATCTGTATATTTCAAAAGTTGGGTTAAAGTGATCAAATCTTTATCACTTAACAGAAAGCATAATTAAATTGAGGTAACTTATTTCCATACATGCTGGCATACTATAAGAATGCCATGGTACATCACATATATACCATAGCATATGCCATAGTAGTAAGTATTGTAATTAAAACACAAGTGTACTTTGCAGCTTGTAAGGTTCAATTCCTTGTCCCAAATTGTTCCAATTGTCCCAGCAAGTTATATTTTAGTCCCTCTTCCAGTCTTAGCAGCTCCCACGAAACAGCATCATTACCCATAGACCCTTTTCCAAATAGCAGTTACAATGGATTGTGGGATAGAGGTTTGGTTCCCATCATTTTTGGCCACAGTAAATTGCCATTGACAAAAATGGTGCACACTAAAACTCTGTCCCATAATCCTTTGTAATTGCTATTTGGAAAAAGGTCTATGGACACTCTAGTACTTTTCTACAAACTGAAGACACTAGCATGCCCTAATGCAGGGGTTCTCAACTGTTTTTGGCTATGGCCACATTTCCTCAGTTTATGCTTTGTCAGTGTTGTAGTAGTCAGAAGGATGAATCCAGGGTTTGGAAAAGCTGGCTCATTATTGAAGACAAAACCCATACACAAGATTTCCAAAAAATGTCTACATAGCAGACAGCAGGATTCTTAATTTTGGTGGCGGTTCCTCAATGTGGGATCAAAGCCGACCTCAGCCCTAGCAAGGATGGGGCTGAGGTGAGAAAATGTGACATTCCAAATACACTAGATAGCAGGAAAATGCACTCTACAATGCAAATTTGCCACCGTAGTTCCTCATCTCCCATTTGTGTGTTGCCAGTATCGGGAGAACCACCCTTGATTGTAGGAAATGACACTCTTGAAAGCATAAATTTGTCATCAGAACTCTACATTTGCCATATATGTGGATTGCTAGTACAGGAAAAGATTCACATCCTTGATGCTCTAAATTGGAGGAAATTCCACTTGAAGCATGAATTTGACACTAAACTTTTGCGACCACCATGTGTGAATCACTAGTTGGCTTATGGGAGAAGATGTGGTATGCAAAGGCTCTAACTTGCTCTTAAGAAATTGCACGTAAAAACATTCTAGCTCGTTACACCTTCCACAGGCTACATTATGGTCCACAAATGGTCCACGGGCTGCCACTTGGAAACCTAAGCCATAGTGTAATTTGAAGGTTGAATGTGGTGCCTTTCTGTACAGCCCCCATGCTGTGCAGAAGTCATATCTTACAGTCTGCATCTCATTGTTTCAATTTGCCCTTTGTTTATGTCAGTCAGAGTGTAGTGATCAGTTAAAAACTCCAGGAATGCTACCAGAAGTATGCTTTGGGGTTATGAGAATTTGATGTTATAACATGAAGAGAGAGTTATCAAGATTTGGCTCTCATTCCATAATAGGACATAATGAATACAACTGTGTAAACTTACATACCCTACATTAAAGCTAGCTGCCAGTCAAAAGAGTATTTTACTTTTGTTAGATTCAGTGCGAAATTTGCCGTCTATGTCACTCCTCCCTTATCTCCTATTCACAGATGTATTTCCCATATTGCCTACAATTCCAAGGCAAAGACTTCCTACCATTAAAGAGTGCCCCGGATCCAACTTACAAAGCACTTATCTCGCCAGCATCATTCTCTCTTTGCCTTCCCTACGTACTGCATGTTTGCAATTCCTCTCTTTCTGGGGATTCTCCTGCAGTATGAGTTTGCCACTTTTCCTATAGACACCAAGCATTGGGGTGTATTGCTATTATTTCTGAAATGTTAAATGGTTCCCTGAGTATAGCTTTGTTATCTACGACAAGGTAGGGCATCACATGATTTGAATCGCCAAGATGGATTAGCTACGCAACAATCCACGTATTGTACTTATATGTAAATTAACTCTCTACCTTATCTTTATGGCTTAGATGTAATATATTTGCATAACAAATGATTTTGCATATATTTGTCACTTATTTTCACATATTTGATTTGTTTATAAATGGAAGATGGTGTACCTCTAGGATAAACCCACTGCATGTGACATACATTAGGGGTGAAGCCTTATTTTCACTATCACTCATGCAGTATTTCCCAGCAGTAAGTGTACTCCTTCCCCTGTAAGGTAGCTGAATGTGGAGATGAGGGATATTCCTTCCCCTGTAGGGTGGCTGAATGGGGAAAGGGATGGAGAGCATTGTTTGAAGAGCAATCTATACTCAAAATCAGTAAAGAAAAATAACTTAAGTATGTATTTGTGCCATAGCTCCTTAGAAAGGGGTGTTTGGGAGAAGAGGGTTGAGGAACACTGATATGACCACCTCTGGCATACCACTGGGTGTCCTTCAATAAATAATTTCCTTTTTTTTTTTTTTTTTTTGTTATTATTTCAAACACAATTTGATTTTTCCTTTCCTGCAATGATAATTACTGAAATAATAACCTTTTATTGCATACTTGAATGAACATGGCCCTGTGGTGTTAAAATTGGAAGTTATGAAGGATGAACTAAGAGAAATATACCCACAATGGGCATCATGTGAAATTGTTGAAATAGTTGTAATATTGATAGGTGGCTGTAATTATGGTGAGAGAAGTGCCAGGGCTGGTGGGTTGTAGAAGCCAGTTGGAAGTTGGTTAGGCAGTAGTTGAAAGTATCCTCTGTCCATAGCTGCAGTTTTATGTATCAAATCAAGGAGCTGCCACTTGGTGAGGCAGCTCCCTGCTACTCTGAGTAACAGCTCCTTGGTAAAATTTAGAGGGCAAATACGGCACCGCTAGTCGCCACTTGGTGAGGCAACTCCTTACTGCTCTGAGTTGCAGCTCCTTGGTAGAGTTAAAAGGGCAAATATGGCACCTCTAGTTGCTTACTCTCAGTAGCATTTACCCCTTGAATCATAAGGGTCCAAAATGAGTAGTATTTTGTGATCATTTTTTAATTCAACCAATCCAGCCAGACTTGCTCTTTTTTCATAGATAGCTGTACAGAACATTTAAAAAGGCTGATATGTTTAAAATACTGAATATGTACACAACTGAACCATTATACCAGGCATGCAGCACCAACTTCATCTTACATTTGGCAGCTGTGTCCCAATGTACTCCATATGATACACCTTTGGCTTGCAATCTAATAAATCACCCAGGATTACAGGTGGCCAAATTGATAGTGTCTCCTTAGATATCAGGTATATAGCTAGTTAACTTTAAACTGTAACATAACATGTATTTCCATCCACTCTAGATTGGCTATTAACCCCATGCTCGGTATTTTATTTCTTTAGCTAATTGTGCTCTAGTAACAATTGTATATGTAACAGTAACATTGTTCATTTTGGAATTCATATTTTCATGTTCTTTGTTCTTAATGTGCCTAATCTCTTTACATTCTTTTTGTTTTCATCTGCATTGTCAAGGACCTTATCTTTTTTGTTTGTCTAGCCTTTCAAGCTTTGGTATAAAACAGTATACAGATTTTGAGATCTTAGTTTGCAATATCTTCAAATAGTTTATCAGGATGGGATGGACACTGTCAGTGGCCACTATTCCAGTGCATGTTTTACTATAAGTAACAGATGTATTTTGTATCAGAGTGTCCCTCTACCATCTGCAGCAAACTGGGTTTCCACATCTTGGCAGTTTTTTTGTGGAGGTGAATGAAAACAAAAATGCATCTTTTCCGGCCACGACACTTAAAAAGTAGTTATTAAAAGTTTCAAATTATATAGACTCTGCACCTTTAGTATGAAATTTCTTTGAATTTCATTTTTGTTCTGTTTGGTATGTTGCTTATAGTTGTAAAGACTATTTCTATTCAAAATGATGTAGACAGGAGAAAGTCATATTTAGTGCTAACATAAATTGTAAAAAAAGCATGTTTTTTTTTTCATGTGTGTTGTTTTGAGCAGTGTGTGGTAACTTGATTTGTAAATTCACATGTATTTAAAAGAATCTCAATTCATTTGTATTTGCTTCACAAGTAAGAGAATGAAAGTATTTAAAAAAAAATAAATAAAATGAAAAAGTGGAATAAACCAATCTCCTTGATTTTTATTTTTTATTTTTTTGTCTTGCCTCTTCATATATTCCTCACTGATGTCACAGATACATGTGACAACAACACAGTCAGCCATATTGGACATCAAACTTATTGTGCCCAACATGTTACCTTGTGTACAAAAGTACTGGTCGAAGCATAAAATGTTTAAGTACCTTCTTTTCAAAGAATGCTTTCCTCATGATGGAGAAAGTTTGTTGCATAATCCTTGAGGAAAATCTAAGGCCCTTCAATTTTATTATCAATTCCCAAACTATAGGATGGGTTTCTGGAATTTTTCAGAAAAATTGAACTTGCGAGTTCACATCCTAAATTGCTCAGTGCTCACTTCATATTCGGTGAGCCCCTAAAATATTATGATGGAGTATGTTTCCTGTATGATCTTTATAAAGCCCAACACTAGCCTAAATGTCTCAATCCCAAATACTATTATTAAAAAAATGTCCTTTGATATAAAGGAGCAAAACATTTTATGCTTTGACTAATACTATGTGTATACAGTGTAGTTCTTGTACATGCACTGTTTAACATCCAAAATGGCAGTAAAGGTAGTCAAGGCCCACTGTCATGTCTTGCAAATGACCATGGGCATCTTGAGGAGAGGGCAAGGGGCATTTGCCCCCCCCCCCCAAAAAAAAAATCAAAAACATGAAAAAACGTCAGAAATTTTGTATGTCATCGCTAGAAAATTTCCAGAACATGAGCTTTTAAAGTAGAAAATGATTAGATGCAACTCTCAAGGCCTGGGAAGTGCCATTTCAGTGATCTGGAAGGCATTTCGGCCAAAATTTTCTTGGCACTTTGTGCCAAACTATGGTGGCGCTACGCTTAGATAGTTTACCTACAGGTTTTGTCCCCACTGGCAAATTCCTGGCTACACCCCTGTAAAAGGCGCCATTATTTAGCAATCAGTAAGCTCTATTCTGGGAGTAAAAATTTACCCTGATTTGATCAATTAAAAGTTTTGCCCCCCCCCCCAATTTTTTCTGCAGACCCCCATGCAAATGACCCCTATACACTTCACCAAAACAATACCAATCCATATAACTATTTTGCTGTAAGATATTGTTGAGATATAATGATACATCTTGCCCTGTATGGCACATGCAGTCTGTCCTTTAATACAAGAAACATCAGTTATTGACATTACCCAAAGCCCTGCCCACTCATAAATATGCATGCTAAAACAGCAAAGAAGTTTCCAACTTGAAGATGTGACCAAGTATAATGTCCACATAATTTTCATATTTTATTGTCATGACCCATTTTGTTGTTTAATGTGTAAGCATGAAATATGTGTTCAGCATTTCTGTGGTACAAATTTTGTTTTGAGAATCCTATAAATTACAGGGACAATCCTTTCAAAACTGCATTGCAATACAGTTCTCTATCTGTGTAATAGGAAAGAGACATATTTATTATATTAATACCTGCAACATCAACTGACCTACTGAAGTATGTTTTCTTGTCATGCATTAAAATCACTTGTTTCAGGAGTCAAAGTTGCTTTCTCTGGTCTAACTGGCAATGGAATCTGTCCCCACACAGACATTCAGATATGCCATATCAATGATGCTATTCGTCAGTTCTGTGAGGAACACAACTCTGTTTTTATCTGTAACTCCAACATAACATTATCACACATTTCCCGTGATGGAATACATCTTAACAGGAGGGGTATTGTCAAACTGGCAATGAACTTTATATCTTACCTTCGCTCCACTATGTATTCTAAAGATGATTCGCAAAATTTTCAACTGGGATATTCCAACCTACCAATGAGAACTCACTTATGTTAACTCAAATTCCTGTACGTATAACATTTGGTGGGAGGAAACGTGTACTAAATGTTCAAGGTGTTAACAAAAACAACTTGATTACTTGCCTTCCTGCCCCAGAAGTTTGTGTGCTAAATTTTGCACTCCTTAATACTCGATCAGTGTGTCACAAGACATGCACAGTTTTTGATATTGTTAATGAACATCAGTTGGACCTATTTGCTATAACTGAAACATGGCTGAGTCAAAATGGTGAAGTGTTATTGCGGGAGCTCACACCTCCTAACTTTGATTTCATCCATGTCCCCCGTGCTTCACGTGGAGGCGGCGTTGGCCTTGTCTACAAAAAATCACTTTGCTTCAGTACAGTTCATACAGTAAATTACAATTCCTTCGAGAGTCTTGAAGTTTTCAGTGCACCTGCAAATTTAAGAGTGGTAGTCATTTATCGTCCACCTCCTTCAGCTAAAAATAAACTTACTGTAAATCAGTTTTTGGATGAATTTACTGATTACACACAGCTTTTAAACACCACTCCTGGAATGTTGCTCATGGTTGGTGATTTCAACTTTCAAATGGATAACTCTGAATGCTTAGATGTGAAACGATTTTCTTCACTCCTCTACTCAGAAAACCTTTGCCAACATGTATCTGTACCAACTCACAAACATGGTCACATCCTTGACCTAGTTATTACTCATTCCTGGGAGCAAATTATTAAAAATATTTCTATACATGACCCTCTTGTTTCTGATCACATGTTGATAACTGGAAATATTACCTGTGGAAAGTTTGCAGCTGTGGAAGGATCCTCGATATGTTTTCGCAGGACACGTAATATTGACCTTGCTAAGTTTCAAGCAGACATTAAAAACAGCCCAATTTTCAAGACTGATCAAACAAACTCCTTGTCTACCTTTGTTTCTGCTTACAATTCTCTAAGAAGTATTCTGGATGAACATGCTCCCATTACAAGGAAGGTTGTCAAACCTGACAAGAATGAACCATGGTTTGGTCCTGATATTGTACAGTCAAAGAAACTAAGGAGGAAATTTGAGCGCCAATGGCAGAAAAGCGGTTTGACTGTTCATAGAGAAATGTTTAAGGAACAATGCAAGGTTGTTCGGAACAAAATTCGTACAGCACGGACTGATTATTATGCTAACGTTATATCCAGTGCTTCATCTTCTAAGGAACTCTTCAGGACTGTTGACTATCTGACTAACAAATGTTCATCTACAACCTTGCCTTCCTACTCATGTCCAACTGAGTTGTCTGAACGGTTCTCTTTTTACTTCTCCAATAAGATCTCTGAACTTTGCTCCAGATTAAATTCCCAGAGAGTCTCTCTACCATCTATTTGTCTACCTGATGAATCGCCAGGTTCTTTTCTTGAAAATTTCCCTCATGTGACGGAAGAAGAAATACACAAAATTATCATGAGCTCTCCATCTAAATCTTGTACTTTTGATCCAGTGCCAACATGGCTTGTTAAACATTGTTCAGCTGAGCTCATTCCTGTTATCACAAAAATTGTAAATACATCCATGTCAACAGGATCTGTTCCTGAATCCTTTAAAATTGCTCAAGTGACTCCTGTACTTAAGAAAAGCACCTTGGATAGAAACTGTCTGAATAATTTTCGGCCTATCTCGAACCTGAGTTTCATTTCTAAAGTTCTAGAAAAGGCAGTTTTATCTCGTTTGATGGACCACCTTGTACATAATAACCTTCTTGAACCTTTCCAATCTGCCTACAAGTCTGGCCACAGTACAAAAACTGTCCTAAATGCAGTCCATAATTTCATTACCTCTCAACTTGACGAAGGTCGTTATGTTCTTTTAGTTTTATTAGACTTATCATCAGCATTTGACACAGTAAATCATGCTATTTTACTAGAAAGGCTCCAGTCGAAGTACAAATTATGCAGAACTGTTCTGTCATGGTTTAAATCTTATATTACAGAGCGTTTTCAGCATGTTAAGATTGAAAATGCTCTCTCATCTCGACGTCCTTTAACTACAGGTGTTCCACAGGGCTCTGTACTTGGACCTGTTCTGTTTTCCTTATATCTTGCTGAGTTAAGTGATGTTATTCGCAGTCATGATGTTTATTTCCATCATTATGCAGATGATACTCAGCTTCTATTAGCTTTTGACCGAGATTCTGTGCCATTTGCTTTCCACAAAATGGAAACCTGTATTAACGCTGTCAACATCTGGCTTGCAACCAATCAACTGAAACTTAACTGCGAAAAAACTGAATTTATTGTTTTCCAATCACGCTTTTCAGATGTCGCACCCACTTTCCCTACACTTAATGTTGGTGGAGAGCAAATTCACATTTCTTCAACAGTGAGAAATTTAGGAGCTTATTTTGACCATACTATGACTCTTGAACATCATGTAACAAATCTCTGTCGTTCTGCAAATTGCCAATTGAGGAAAATCAGTCAAATGAGGAAGTACCTTGACGGTAAGAGTTGTGAGATACTAGTGCATGCCTTTATTACTTCAAGGCTTGATTTTCTTAATTCACTCCTACATGGCCTCCCTGAATCAGCTATTCAGAAACTCCAGAAGATACAAAACACTGCTGCTCGTATTGTAAAAAGGAAAGGGAGAAACTGCCATATTACTCCAATCCTCAAAGAACTCCACTGGCTTCCAATCAGCTCTAGGATTCAGTACAAGTTGCTACTACTTGCCTTTCGGGCTTATGTCTTGGGCGAGCCTAAGTACCTTTCACAACTTCTCTTGCCATATATTCCAACTCGCCCACTTCGATCCTCCTGCAAATCATATTTATCTGTACCAAAACTACGCCTGAAAACCTATGGCTGTAGAAGTTTTCAGTACTGTGCATCATCTTTATGGAACAGTTTACCAGACGATTTACGAGCTTGCTCGCAACTTTCTGTTTTTAAGGGTTTACTTAAGACTCATTTGTTCAATACTGCTTATACTTAATGAACTTCTCTGTTTTCTTGTAAAGCGCCTTGAGCAGTAACAGCTTGGAACTGATTGGCGCTATATAAGCCTAATTTATTATTATTATTATTATAAAAAAAAATGATTTGGGGTTAAAAGGAACTCTGCTCAAAACTACAACTGGACCAATTTATTTACCTCGACTCTTACAAAGGCCTACAGTTAAAACAATTTTATTCTGGCAAAACTTACAGCAGATCCACCCAAAAACCAAGACACAATACAACTAGTGAGGTTAAAATCTGTGTATTTCAGCAACTCAATTACAAAAAGAATCTTATACACAGCTCCAAGGTCTGGCTACAGGTAATGCACCCATTTCACCATTACAAGTAGCTAGGAAATGTGGCCCATACACCACTAAAAGTTTTCACAGCAAATGAGTGTCACGGAATGCAACAGAAAATTCAGAACAGAGAAGCAAAGTTTCATTTCCTACCAACCATGATGATGCTAGGTTCCAGTACTGTAAATGCCACCAATTGGTAAGAGGAACAAATAAACATTTTTTTTACTTTGTGCTAGCTTTTACTTTTGCAGCAAAACAAATGCATTCTGTTCAACTTCAAAAAAAAGGAAAAAAAAAAATTTGAAAGCCCTCCTTTATCAGATCAACAAATAAGATGCAATATAAAGGGAAAGGATGGCACATTAAAAGAAATTGTCCAAAATATACTGCTTTTATAAATTTTTACACTTGTTTAAAGGCTCTATAATCTCAGCCCAGACAGTAAAATTTCTCCTTTAAGTTTTCTTCTAACCCCTCCTCCAACTAGAAAATGTGGTTATGAAAATCGTAACCACTTACTGTCCATGATTGTTTCTGTGCTGGTATTTTGAAACGTCCTCAGTGGTTATGCTAGCTCAGTCGCGTAGCCAGGATTGTGTCATGGGGAGGGTTTTGGAGTACGACATGAGGGAAAGGTCTAAGGGGAGGGAGAAAACGGCTATTTTAGGTCTCCAGATGCAAAATGGTGCAATGTTTGTGCCTCAAATGTAATAAAGTTTATAGTGATCATGTGTTTTTGCAATTATATTTTTCAAGGTTGGGTCATGGCGGGTTTCAACCCCCAAAACCCTCCCCGTGGCTACGCCACTGTGCTAGCTTTAGAATATCGCTCTTTCAATTTTCAGTGTTGGCACAGTGAAGATGTGAGAAAGATCGACCAAATCCGTCAGACAATAGGATATGTACTTGAAGATAATTAAATCCTCTTCAAATGATGCACCGAAATTTGAGTGACAGATCACTTTGCTTTTACTGTTTGACTTCGCGAGAAGCACAAATTTTGGGCTTTGCATATGCAGGAAATGGTAGGCCTACTCTCAAGGTCTTGTTGGAAGTGTTCAAAAATATTTCATGTCTAAACAAATAGGCATAGCTGTACTTCTCCGTAGATATTCGTAGATATCATCACAATGGACTTACAGTAGGCTGCAAGCTTCATTCCTTGCTTCAAAATGCTTCAAGAAATCTCACCTTTCGTGATTGACCTTGCCTACATACTCTAAGCAATCGACCAATCAGCAAACGCGACAGCACTTATAGCCGTACAGTGTGTGTGTCAATGTGCTGCTCCCTGGTTTTACGACATAAGAAGCATGCGTAGAGTGGCCTACTGTGTGTGAAATACGACAGTACGACCATGTGCCACAATATACTGTAGGCCTACTACTGTTAAGGTAGTTTGACTTACTCAAGCCATTCTTAACAAAACAATAAAATACAAAACTGCTAAAATAAAAACCAATCATGCTCAGCCCCATTCCAACCAAAAGTGACCAAGAAGTTTCGTTCCCATCCACATGATTCACTCTACACAATGAGCTCAATGGTAGAACAAAGCACTCAATGAGAATCAAGAAACATTGAACGAAAGAACTGCTTCTCGAAAATGAGAAGCGTGCCTAGGGTACTGTCCATGACGTCATGGACAGTACAATTCCAACAAAAACATGTCTAGCACACCTCCAAGACAGACCACAGTACCCTCCACTGAGTTTAAACTGATCAAGGCCATATTGACATACAACTGTGTGTGGGCTTAACTGAGAAAACATCTGACTGTCCAAATCATCACTGACCAATCAGAGTGGTATTATTGTTTGAATGAGTTTCAAAGTTCAGTCACCAACTGTATTTACAACCATAGGGCTATTCCTATACAGGTTTAGGGGTATGCCATAGCCCCTTTAAAGGCATATACAGCTGCCACCACAATGCTTACTTTGAAACTTTAGTAAAAACCTTATTAAAGTTATTATTGTTTCATACACCTGTAATGTGCTACACAAGTATTGCATATCACAGGTAAACTAAGGAATAATAATCTAGCAAAATATCAAAATTCATGAACAAAGTACTGTCACATGATTTAGGAGAACCAAACACATACCCAAGCATTACAGAGTAAGCAAATTAAATTTGAAAGTAACCAGCATTCTCATGGTAGAGAGTATGCAGAAAAGTCTGGGCAGAGCCTTGAATTTCTATTCCTCAAAAAGGAGGTGGGATCCTGACGAGAACTGCACTGCCCTCTGGAGGATTAAGCAGACAAGTTTAAGCTAGCAGAGCATTATTTCCACAATGTCAAATGAAGTTGTACAGTGATATCTTTGTTTATCTTTGGAAACCTGCTGCTGCAGGTGGTAACTGATCCTGTCCAGGGTCACCTGTTGAAATCTGTTGAGTATGTGGTTACCAGAGTCCTTAAAGGAACTGTCGTCCTCATGCACCTTCATCTCCCATGGGCACGATGCCACTGTTTACAAAGGCCTGTCTTCAAACTGCGGAAAAGCACTCTAATATGAATTAACTCTCAAGCTTCAACACCAATGTGTGTTATGGTCCATAAATGTTTGTAGATTACATACTGCCAACAACAAGGTCCATACACAGGAAACTGCATCATATTTTGCTTTTTACACATTTTGCTCTTTGTTCAACTTATCAGCGGCACACACTTGAGGAACTGTTGACAAACTTCGTCCAATAAGTTACACAATACTAAGCACGTGAAGGAACAAACTGCCATTTAAGCACTCAGCTTTATTTTACCCTTTTGTCTTTTAGCAGACAAGCCATTACATTACTATTTTATAGTAATTATAAATTTAATACACGTAATTTTATGTAACTACTTGATGGTATATTTTTTGGCAGACATCACGTAATAACATACATCAATCAATATTTCCACTTGGTTCCTCTTTCTCAACAATATTTTTAGTATTTGCTTTAAACAGACTACATGCTGTATGAAAGAGAAACTTCAACAAGATGCACGGACAAGATAATACAATTTTTTAAGTCCACCAAATATTGCGGACTTGAAAGTGTTGACCCAACATGCTTGATCAGCCCAACTCTATGCCAATACAACTTAAAACTGACAAATGTTTGGGTGTTTTTGGTATATATGGCTAACTGGTCTTCGTAATTTGTATTGCATACAGTACTGTATTGCACAGCATGCTTTATAACATAACACCAGTACTCAAGTTACAACTTAATATTCTGGTGCAAAGGTGTTTGCTTCCACTGACAAAACACAGCATTGTGACTAATGTGCTACTGACCATTGCTTACTTATTCACACAGGAAGTCATGAACTTATCTACTTCAGGAATGGCAGGAAGTGAAAAGATGATTAAATACAAAGATTTGAGTGTAACACAAGAGTCTGATTACAAGGAATTCAAGCAACAAGATATGCTTTTTACTGAAAATAAACCCAATGTTTGAAGGCACAGATTTTACAATGCCTCTATTTGAAATTTCCTTCACCTATCTAGAATATTAAGAGAGGCCTTTCTTTCATAATACGATTCCTTCTTCACATTGTTGTAACATACAGCATTACACACAACACTCATGCACTACTATGGAGTTCTCCAGGTGCCATGATATTACCAGCTTGGGCACTGACTGCCATGCATATTCCATATATATCTTCATTTCACAATGCCTTCATTATTGTACTGTACCTGGCCCTTTTTTTCTTTTTGCAGAACTATGTATGTTATCAATATATCAACACATAAAGGGATTACATAAAGAAGTCAAGTCACTGTGGAAAAAATGTTGCAAGCCAACAGAGTGAGCTGTTTTTGGCTTTTTATTTTCTTATATAGCAAAAAGATGACGAACAACACTATCGCAGTATTGTCAGATTTTTACACTACTACACAATGGGTATTCATTTTCTGCTGAATTTATTGCCATCATACTTCTTGCTAATATTTGGGTTGTTTCAATGGTAACAGAGACTGATCTGCATTTAGTTCTATTGTACTCTGTACAGAAAGTCTTCTGACCAGATCAATGAGTGATGAATACAGAGGATAATCAGGACCATGTACAACCACCTCACCTCCCCCCCCCCCCCACCTTCGCAAACCTGTAAAAGTACAAATCTTGGGCCCTCTTGTACAAAATAAGATGTTTTTGGCCTGCCAGGCCTATTATTTTGGCACATGCCCTATACTGCATCCCTCTGCATACAAACCTCAGCCAAATACTTAACAAAATAACATCCTCTATTTCCTTTCAAAAAAATTGTACAAAGAGTGATGTGGATCCATCTCGCCAGGTAGGGTCATCTGCTACCTTTGCACGACACATGGGACAGGTCCGTTCCCTGTCAAACCAAAGTCCAACACAGTCTTCACAGAAAATATGCTGTAAAACAAGTAGACATCAGTTACATAGACCACATTCCAATGGCACAGTTATTGCTTAAAGGAGAAATTTTCAATAGAAAAAGAAGTTATGAAAATTTTTTAAGTATTATACTTTGAATCTTGAAAAAATGTTTAGGAAGAAAATTGTTCAGGCCTTTTTTCTGGGAAGAAAACATGAAAATATTTCAAGGAGAAATCCTGTTGAGGTGTCTTGTGTAAAAACTGCTTCTTGTATCCATCCTGAATTCCGTTTGCTACAAATATTGTTTCCGTTTTGTAAAGTAAAGAAAACTTGACTTGAACTGCAAATGTTCTGATTTCCAGCACAGTACTATGGCACTCAAAGCAATGATGCTCAACAACTAGGAGGCTTGTCAATCCTAGATGGCTAATAGCAAGGTGGGTTTCTATACAAGAACAATTTGCAGTTTCCCAACTGGAAATGACTCAAATTGTAATGACATTAAAATTGAGGTTCAACACTAAACTGGAAGCCATGACACTTTCATCCATGATCCATGTGGACTCCTTCCACATTTGTAAATGTTGCTTAGCTTGCTATGATAACTACCTAAACCCAGAGCCATCAGAGAGGTTCTTAGGGGGCAGGGTGGTTTATTCCAGCTGCAGTGCACCAGTGTGTTTCACAGGTATGTGGGTTCAAATTCAAGGTACATGGGTGTTTTACATACTCCCACTTTCATCCCATTTGGTGTTTGGGTTTGTCATCAGAATCAGTTGCCCGGCCGACGAAGTCTGTTGTGTGCTAGACTGAAGCACCTTTCAGGCCAGTTAACTACCAGACTGTTTTTTTAGTGCCATCAGAAGATTTCTATGACAAGGGGTGGGTGGGGATTGTTGAACCATTCACTTCTTTTTGAGTTATGAAATATTCTACAGTAATTTTCAATGTTTTAAGAAAAATAAATCTTCAAACTGAAAATACTTTGGGAGGAAGCTGCATCCCCCTCATCCACTTTACACCCTCTCCACTCCTCTGGCCCCATTTGTACTTCTCAATGCACAATTACTCTACATGTTAGTGTATACAACAGTGAGGAAGACATGGTGATGAACTATAACTTTTAATTGACTGAACTTTCATCTTTTTTGTCCTGTATTTCATCTGTTGACTATTTGTGAATCGCCAGTGAATGCGTTAGTAGTACTGAGCACTATATTAAATTTAATACAGTATAAATTACACTCCCTATACATAAAATATGTAAATCAGAATTATCTGACAAAGCAAGAAGATACACACTCACAAAATGGTATTTCCCAAAACTGACAAGTAAAGTTCACTGGCACTTTCAATTATGTTTTCCAATCTCACTTTGCTTACAGATTACATACAATAGTTTTGTAATGAAATTCCCCAAATCTGTCTTAGGAAATCTCCCACTTTGGTATTACATAAATTAAGCTACCACAGCAAAACTGACTACTCACTTTACAATGCAGCTGAATTGGCTTGGTGAAGTTGTCCTGACATATGGGGCAGGAATCACCAATTTGGTCATCCTGGGGAGTGACCCCATATTGCTGAATGAAAACAAAAGAATTTCAGGAACAATGTTCTTAATACTTTTGGACCAATATCACCAGTAAACAATTTAAAAGTAAAGTACACAAAATTAAAACCTAAAGCAAATTATACACATCATGAATTCCTTGACTGCAGGTTGGTATCTAATAATGTTATACCATGATACCATATTTTAAAACTGACACCCCACACCGCAACTACTTTCTAGGTGTGGGGCGATGGAACTCCGTCATTAGTGAACCGCATAGTGACATGTTTTAAAAGTGGTCAAGTTTAAACTATGCCTTAAAATATAAGCCTCTCCAATTGGACATATCAGTAAAATGTAATTAGTTCAGTCTACATGGAATAGCAGATCATAGAGTTACCACTTTCAACAGAACTATCCTTTTGAGAATGTAACAGCTATAAGCCTGTGTATGGAAGGTGGCAAGACTTGGTTGAATTTTAGACAAGAAAATTTGCCCACTGAGACAAAACACTCACATTTATCACACAGTAGTAAGTTGAATTAAATCAGCAATTTAGGTAAAAATAATGGACACAGATTTTAGACTGATATGTTCAACATCACACAATACAGACAGACAATACTTAACAATGGGTCCAACACTGCTTAATGCAATGCATAGATAGCTTCTGGTCATCCTGCACAATGGTTCCTTACTTAATAACAATAAGAGACCAAGCAAAGGAAAAGTTGAGTACTACTAGCAATTTGCCACATCACTTGCTTTTCAATCACTGGGACAGGGTTTAAAGCTTTTCAGAAAGAAAAGACCCCTGACTATTTTTTGACTTTTCCCTCAACATGCCTTAAACTCCTGGGATGCTTATTTCACCCTTTTACTAGTTTACTGTCTTTGTGTTGTTTGGACATGAAAAAACGAAGCAATCAAGTCCTTGTTTTGGTCAATAAAGTTCCCTGAATTTCTCTTGACACATTTTTTTCTTCCAATTTCCTGAGTTTTCCCTGTCTGGAAAAGGGAAGCTTTTTTCCTAGGTTTTCCCTGATTTCCAAAGTGGATGCAAACCGTGTGGGAAAAGTTTGACTAAATGGTAAAACTGAGTTTGTCAAGTGCTGGCTTCAGTAACCAGTATGCCCTTGTGTTGTTTAGTAAATCTGGGTGATGGTTAACACTGACCAGAGCAAACCAGCATTGCTCAATCCCTTCTTTCAAATTTATAATCTGAATTGATCCAAAAAGATATAGGAATATACCATATGACACTTACCACTTCGGAAAAGAGCTGACCTAAAGCATTTTTCAGAGCCAAACCCTTACCATAGAATACATGAGCCTGTTTGGAGAACATAAGGATTGGTTGTGTTAAAGGAAAAACCATGTAAATGATTACATGAGTAACATGATGCATATACATTTAAAGACAGATACTCATCATCCCAACTTATCAACTTATCAACTTAAGGTGTTTAGAAGCAAAAATTTTCATATGACAGAGCTTTGTAAAGGTGTATTGCTTAAGGAGAGAAAGGAGACCTACCTAAAAGGTACAAAACTGAGAACCTTCAAAGATATGTTTTGCAATAAGGAGTCTTAAATAAAGAGGCAGTAACTTTTAGCTGTAATGCCTGAGACTTGCAAAAGAAAAAAAAAACATTTTAATAGAGAAACACTGTAAAGAAGTGTATAATCTTCAACTTTTATTCTCTGTGGCTGCAGTTGTATTTGGTTTCTTCCCCTTTCTTTAAGTTTCATCCATTCTTCCATGAGAAATTGGTTTCTTACAAAAGAAGCCAAATTCTGTCTTTTGTATTTACAACCCAAAATTCAGCTTCTTCTGTTCAGCATGGAAACTCCATTAAACAGTTATAACAACTCTCAAAGTTTTAATAACCTCTTGAGAAACTATTCAGTGATAAAGGGCATACATACACATGCCAGCAAAACTGCATAGATTTCCCATCTCCTTGAAACTTTAATGATAACATGGGTCATTCTAGCTACTAACTTCACAATATCTTTAGGCTGATGAGAGAGGAAATACTAGGAGGGGGAGGTATGGATGGAAGACAAGCAATCATCCTTTCAGATTCTTTATGGGTTGCACCAGCTTCATGGAGCAGAAGTCTTCAGCACCACAAACTTTTAAATGTTACTTCACAAAGGGCAAACTTCCTCCAGCTGGACCAGTGGTTCTCAACCTTTCCCACTTGTAGCTCTTAAACATTTTGAAATAGTGTGACTGCCTTCCCCCACCCCCAACCCCACCCCCCAAAAAATAATGGAATGTCATTCTGAAGACAAGCAATACAGAAAAAGTATGGTAGTCAGTCTCACCTCTTACAGTACACCATGTGTAAATCTGTAACATTGTCTCCATAAAATTAATAACAATGAAAACAAATTCTTGACACTGGTCCTATCATGACTCCCCAGATTATTCAAAATGACCCCCTTGGGGGTTACAAACCCCAGCTTGAGAACAACTAAGCAAGAGAGATATAAACCACTTTCAAAACACATAAGGAAACATGAAACTAAATCAATCATTTCATAAATACCATTTACCTTTGATATCATGTATGCTCCTGTGAAGATATAAGCTGCAACAAAGTGAGTCTCTTGGTTTTGGTTGAAGTACAAGATCCATAATGGTACTGGGGGTAACGTTCTGTACAGCTGCGAGGCTTGCTCTATAGTGAGGAAGGCACGACCCTGCAGATGAGGATGGGAAATTGGTACAACTTGAGAAAATGCTTTCACACTACTTTTGAAAACTACTTATGTGTGAGTTTTGTAATTGTTATACTTAATTTTGTCACACTGCTTTCAAAAAAAAAAAAGTTCAAGGATACTGTTTTGAATATTTGTTCCACCTGTTTTCAATGCTGTAGAGAACGTAGTAGCCAATAACAACCTCAGTATCTTTGAAAACACTCTCATTGTATCATTGCATTTAAACCAAGCTTTCATACTTACTTTTCTTTTCATACTTAGGACAACATTTGGTAGCAGTGCCACCAAGCACTTCAGGCTGATGGTAATAAACTTAAGAATGTAGTCTGTGATACCAGCACACCACAGCACCGTCCATAGGTCAAAAGTGTCAAACTCTGGTGTTAGAAATATTAAGCTGGAAGATGAAAGAGACCGGGGATGAAATTATTATAAGAACTGTTGCGTCACCTCAAACATATTTAGGAATATCCCCCTACCTCTAGATACAACTGGAGACTGTGCTTTGATTGACATAAATTCAAACAATAGCACAACTCTGATTGGTCTGTGATGCCTAAGTTGCAGATCAGTCAGCATGGCTGACAATTCACACAGTAGTGTGTGGATTTGATATTCAGCAATCACAACTTAGTACAGGCCACTGTCACTTTGTCCAGGAGAAGCGCTACACAGATCTATGTCTTTCTCTTAAATTGGAGGAGGGGCTAGCAATTAACTTAGAAGGGAGAATTTTTACAGTCCGAGAGAAAGTTTTTGCCTATTAAAACTGCACATAATGCTGAAAAAGTAACGAAGTTTGGTCACTATTAGTTGACCTTTGTTGCCCTACACTCTAACAATGAACTTCCTGTACAGCTTACTTGAGATCAGTGAAGTTAGTGGGTGCACTGTTGTATTGCCCTGGAATACAATGATTGTTTATCAAATCAATGACTTTATTAAATAAAATCCTTCAAATGGCAATGCTATTCTCCTTAAAAGAGTCAGTGTTCCAGCAAAAGGCAATTAACTGCAAATGTCACAGGCCAACAAAAACAGTTACAGTAGCAGGACAAACTGGTGGATGGGAAGAGTTGGCAGAATATTAAAAATAGTTTTTTTTTTTTCCAAGGTAAGCTCAGCTAAAATATCTTGTTGGTGCATAGCAACAGAAACCTCATAGCTCCAAATAGTATTGACTTGCTTCACATACAACTGCTAGGATTTCAGACAATAGTCTTGAAGTACTGAACACATTTACAGTTTATTTCCATGATTAAATACAGTACTTTGTATTTATTTATGGAAGGCTGCAATACCATTGTTTACTTCAAAACACTGTATTTTATTGAAAACATACAGTATAAACCTGAAGATGAAGCATGGGAGAGTGTATTTCAAATCCTGTACTGCATTCTAAATATGTCCTTAGACAGGATGTTATCCAGCTCAAAAGCATACAGTAGCACATGTCACCCCTAGTAGTCAAAGCCATTATACAGGATGTGACCTTACTCAAAAACTTTCTGTAGCATATACAGTATATGTAACTGCTCGTCAGAACTATTACAAACAGGATGTAATTATACTCAAAAATATATCATAGCATGAATGTCACCCCTAGACAAAACTAATGTAAACAACCTCAGAACGAAGGCTTGACTTAATGAGTCATCAGGTTGCCCATGACGATCAAAATTTGTAATGAACAAAGAAAGTTAAACGATGCTTGGTCTCACAAACAACATTTCAAAACAGAAATACAAACATACCACCAAGAGTACTGTAACTTAGGCAATATTGTCAAACAAAGTATGTGTTAGTTTACTAGGGAGCATAACTGACTGTACATGTCATTGTTGACCAACCAGAGTGAAACTGTATTGTTTGAATGAATGTCAATAAAAGTGCAGTTATCAGATCTCTATGGCTATTCCTCAATATGTTTGGGCAGAGTTGCTAGCAACTACCTGGTTTGGGGGATGACATATCTCCTTTAAATCCATGATACTTGGATGGCAGGTCTTATGACTAGACCATTTGACTATCACCCTTGTCCTTTTCCAGTTAAATTTACAAATCAAGTTACCCTAGTATGTAATTTCAGTACCTCAAAACTGGAAACAGTAGTACAGTATTACAACCAATACTACCATGAAAAGTGATAAAAATGTTCACATACTTCTTAACAGCATACTGTACATGTGCAGGTCAGTGCTGAAGCCTATTGCTCTTAGTAGTTTATTTATTTAAAGACCTAACCTTGCTGTCTATCCATACTACAGTATAAACAGACACCCCCCTCCCCCCCCCCCCCAAAAAAAAAACTCACTTGTACCTGTAACAGGAGTAAAGGCTACAGTTTGCTCGATATGGATGGATATTTAAAAAACAGGAAATATTTAATAAGCGAATCATATTAAGCAGACTGTCAAAAACACCCTTCCTTTCTGTAATTATCAAATGCACTGAGGATGGTTCTTTATAAACCCTTTCAAAGTTTTTTAATCTTTTTCTTTTCTAAGCTCTGTACAGATAGGTATAGCTTTGTTAACGATGCAGAGTGACAAATGATGTAAAGTAATCAATAACCATATTGAGTACAGAAATAAGGTAACAGATGTCTTGTAGACTAAACACTTACCATTTATACAACTGCTGTTCTTCAAATACAAAATAAACAAAAAATGAACTGAAAAACAACATAATTAACATCAGCAACAACAAAGGTATTCTCCTTTTGTCCTGTGAAGATAAAAAAAAAAAAACAAACATTAATTGTATAACTTCCAGTGACAAAAGTAAAATGTTCTTCCAACAGTATTGTCCAATTTGATTCTATTGTAGCATACAAGCACCTGAGGTAACATTTATCTCTGAGATTTTCAAGTGCAACCCTTTATTTAATTTGCATTTAATAGCATATCCAGGCACTGTATGCTGTACACCACAAATGGTGAAATAAATGCCATGGTGTGACAGTGTTCCAAGGCATGACTTGGCAAAGTTATCTGTGGTGTACAACATTTTGGGTTACGTAAGAGGCAGGGGTGGAATCCCCTAGGAGAATGTTTGCCCCACTAGAAATTGAAAGTTAGCATACCTGAATAATACATTTTAGCATAGCAGGACCCCCGAAACACATGCTGCCCCTCCTGAAAGCTATCTCCCCCCCTCCCCCCCCCCCTCCCCTTCAGCACCTCTCAGGTAACAAGCCTGGTGTTTTGAAACCTCATAAAAGATAAACACTTGTGCAAAAGATCAGAGACATCAGGTCAACTCATGCATGAAGGTTTGAATAAGAGAAATGTTCATACCCTTTAATCTTCAAAGCCAAAATCAATGATACATTATTACACCCTCAACAAATAATTCCAGAAGCACAGTATCAATGTAAACATTCAGCAAAACTTTCTCCCTCCTTCCAAAATAAAAAATTCTTTCTTTCCATACTTCTTTTACTTTTAATCACTGATATTTGTCATTCATTTTAGTATTTAGTGTTCAAATACAGTAAAAGCCAGGAATGGGGAAGAGCAACATACTCTCAGGTGACAGACAGAAATTTGTCAGGGCACCAAACAGGATACAAAGGGAAAATCACACAAAATATTGAAACTACAGGGCAGCAAACAAATAAAAATACTCAGTATGAGGAATGATGATACTGTACTGGGAGCTAGGATTAAACTGCAGAAGAGTGGAAGGAACTGCCTCAATCAATGGTCATTCAGGTTGAGAATGGTTTTACCATTTCAGCTAGCATATTTCACTTGCTTCATGGATATTTCATTTAGTTATTTCTATGATTTTGGGAGACAGGAAGTTGAGCAAGTTGCAATCAGCACTTTAGTATTCCAGTATTTAAACTATAGCTGAGAGATCTGAAATTACTGAGTAAATGATATGTGTGATGGTCAGTGCCCAATTCCACATAAATAGAGGAAGTGACAGTGTCGAGCTGTTTTCATATACAGTACTGTACTAGATAATTCCCAGTTGTTGCATTGACATGGTGGCAGTCAGGAAGACTGCAACTACGAGGCCATAGTCTGTGGGTTTTCCAATTACTGTACAGTATCTGGTGTGTTCTGTAATTATTTTTGTATGTCTGTTTTTTGTTTTTAGTATATACATATGGTCAATTCCATGTAAACAGGCCCAGAACCATAAAATATCAAAATAGTTAAAATGCTAAGTGAATGTTCTTAAATGTTGCATTACTATGTCTTGTTTCTTGGCCAAACATTTTTTCCCAGTAAATCACTGTCATGGGAAAATTATGCTGCCCTCAAGAGGCCACCGTTACCATCATTTTTTCAAGGGAAATGGCATGAATTTTGAGACCGACTTCCCTGATTAATTTCCTCAACCAATGAGTAGATTTATTTCAAATTTGCTATCCATAAATGGTAATATAATATTACTTTTTTTTAATTTGAGAGAGCAAATTGCACTGCTACTTGTCATTTTAGCATTCACATGGGTGAACCGAGTGTGATTTTCAAAATGTAACACTGTAACACCCAGCCATCATGTTTTTGACAAAAAAGTGGCCTAAAAATTGGAAATGATCATTTAATTTAAAATTATTTTGGATCTTCTAAATTCATACTACCCTGGAGCCATCACATCAGTGTTATCCAAAAATATTCAAAGAAAATTGATTTTTTTTTTTGATCATTAAAATCTGTAACACCCGTCACAATGAGTGTGATGGGTGTTACGTTACAAGTGAAAACCTTTCATAAATTCAGTAACAAATGCTTGACATTTTCTAAGTATATAACACATAACTTTAATCTGACTGCTAATTAATGAGCTGCAATAAAACAAAGAAAAGTAGTTATGAAAAGTAATTAATTGCCCTCTTGTTATACCCAGTGCAAAAATGTGACGGGTGTTACATCATGTGCAGTCTGATTGTCAAGCAGTCATTCCATATTGTATCACTAGTGACAATTTCCATCATAATAAGCATGCTATTTGCAATTACCCATTAATACAGAATAGAAATGTCTAAATTTAAAGATGTAACATCAATTCTATTCACCAGTTTCTTCATGTTACTGCAATGACAACATTGACTCACCAGTAAATTGACTGAATACTGATTGATGCAACTGAGGTACCACCTGATGCCACAGCTAAATTTGACGATTGTCATAGTTATCAGTGGGTTGTTTTTTCTATTTCAAATTATGGTCCATCTCCATGTCCATCAGTGTTATAACAACAGGTAGTAGGGGTTGGCATGCTAACAATTTTCCCCCTCCCCAAAAGTGACCACATCCTATGGAAGCACCCCCCCCCCCCCCTCAGATAATATTCAACATTCTAGAAAATGTTGTCTATTGTCCTTGCTACTGTACTACAATCACATCAGATGTAAATAAAGGAATGTTTAGTAATGTCACAGAGTCTAAACCTACTGTCTAAGATTAATTGCACAAAAGGGCAACAACAAATTAATATAATGTTACATATTATCCTCAATAATAAAGTGAACAGGGGAAAGCTCTACAATCAAACCCCTCTACCAATGATGACACACATGTGTGTGATGGCAACCCCCTGCCACAAAAATTGGTGGAGAACACTGGTTTGTATACTGAAATAGTTTTGAATTTGAAATTTCTGTTACAAGTCATAAAGTATTTGTTAAAATGGATTATATTAAATTTAACAGATCATCCTGGGTGGTGCTAATTTACCATTGGCCAATCAAACTTTTTAGCTCTATTTTTAAAAGACTTAATTAGAAGTACAAATTATAGTGGGAAAATGTAACAATTTATACAGAAAATGATATTGGACAAACTTCTAGGAGGGTGCTTTATATAATGGTAGGTCTTCCAACTTTATTTTATACTGCTTCAAAGAACTATGACTAATTAACTTAGGCTGGGAGATGTATTTTTCAGATACCATAACACCTGTCACATTTTTTGTAACACCCGTCACGCTGCTTAAATCAAAGTTACTAAGAATTAATACATGAGTTTTCTTCAAACTGGTTATGTTCATTAACTTCAATGTTTGCACCTTTCACAAATAGTGTCAAGTTTGGTATAAATGTTTTAAACTCACAGACTTTTACAAGAACTTTGTTTAACCTACATATTTTCTAACCCCTACATATGGAGTACTTTAACTTTTATGCTAAATCTACATGGAAAGGTATTCAAACAGTCTAACCATCAAATTTCAAGGACAAGCAGGACATTAAATAATAATGAAAAAAACAAAAGAAATCTTGGGCAATGTGCCCACTTAACAGTCTGTGACCTTTGTGAGAACTGGAGGTATTTCTTGACAAAAGTAACCTATCTTTAAACAAGATATCTTGAGTTAGGAAGGTAGAGAATTGCTACAGGGTTTGAGGGACATGTACTGGTCATTTTACCTTCACTCAAGACCCAAGTTGTGAAATGGCACTGGAATATGTCTTTTGTAGTAGGCAATATGTTGCAATACAGGTATAATTAATCAATGTTTCAATGAATTCACAGTTAATGGAATGGTTAAGTTTAAAACTGTTTAGCAGGCTAGCTGCTGCCTTACATTTGTAGCATACTGTGTAGTAGGTATCTTGATCAGTGGAGTACATACTGTAGAAGACTGTGCCCCATATAACTCCTTTATCAGGGACTCATGTGAAGCTACAGTATATGATATGTGCACAAGGTCTTAGCCAATATAAGAGCCATCACAATGGGTAGCTACTCCTTGGCTTATGTAGTAGGGTTGTTACGATATGCAACTTTTGCTATTGATATCGCGAAAAGATTTTCCTTCAATACCCAAATGATATCACAGATCTCATTTGTGTTTACTGAGGCACCATGTCAAAAACTGCAGTACATGGCAGTAGCTCTATTGGTGCGACATCCTCAATGCCGACGTAATTTGTGGCAAAGACTGCCTTAGCAA
Organism: Holothuria leucospilota; assembly: GCA_029531755.1. Taxonomy (NCBI): domain Eukaryota; kingdom Metazoa; phylum Echinodermata; class Holothuroidea; order Aspidochirotida; family Holothuriidae; genus Holothuria; species Holothuria leucospilota. Next base: position 5,788,953 of record CM055964.1, read on the forward strand.
CGGGCCTAAGAAACTGTCCCATTGCTACCGTTATATTATTGCTCTGTCTATCCTTCCTTACAGCAGTGAGGCTGGAAATATTGAAACAAAAAACATTCAGTCTGCAGTAGTTTCACAACTGGAACTAGCGCGATGCTATAGGTCACAGGTTTGTGTAATCAGGCGATCAGCATCAGAATTAGAACAGAGTTGGTCGGGTTCAAATGTGGATAAACCACCCTCAAATTACATCGTAGTAAGAATGTACACGGTAGCAAACAGAAATTAGTTCCTTGCAACGATGCTCAAATTTTATAACAAAAAATCTTTTTACCAAAATATAAGGGCACAGAGAAAATGCTGATGCATTTATATATTCCCTGTTGTTTACGGCCTACTTCAGCATGAGGTGATTTTTAACATATACATACTGGTGTGAACAGTTCCAGTGAAGACAAATGTGTATTAAATTGCAAACAGTTTAAAACCCGCCATGAAAAAATCGGGCGAGACACGAGTCTGTTCGTTTGTACATGGAGCTGTTATCCGACAGGAGAGAGCTCAAGACAGCTCCCTTTGAAGTGAGGTTTGTGTATTCAAGGTCACCTATTAAGTCATTCAATTATCTTGCTCTTTAGATTTCTGTAGGAACTAAGCTGGCTTAGAAAGTAAACACAAAGAGGTTTGTCATCTGCTACATCATGAGTAGAACTGTGGCGGTTTTATTCATTGCCACGGCATTGCCAGTCGCCTGAAAACTAAATATATTTTCTCTGTGGTGACGCTCGGTGACGCGAATGAGACCACACTGGCTTGATTTTATGTGAAATTGTGAACATAGATTTATATCTTGTTTATTCAGGAAACTTGAGGAAACTTGTCAGAATGTAGTCAAAGAATTAGGCTTCTGTCTCTTAAGCTCATTTGCATATGGTCTCTTTAGATGAGGTAGGGGCATTTGTATTGATCTAGTTCTATTAAACAGTCGTTTTGAGTTTCAAAAACCCTGTCATCTAAGGGTTGGCGGTACCAGCCTACACATCAAGCATTGCTCAATTTAAGCCCCTTGTTAAAGTATTAGTAGAGATGAATGATGTCGCAAGGAGATAGTTCATCAAACTGAAAGCATTAAATAAAGGGCCTAAGTCCTTGTAAGCCTTATCAGCAGTTATAACAGTGGGTAATCTTTCCATTCTTAAGACCTATTTAAAGTATTAGCATAAATTAAACTTCTCGAGCTCTCTCCATTCGGATAACAGCTCCCTGGTTTGTACAGTTAATTTCTCCCAGTTTGAAATTAAAACATGACTAGGCCTACATCTTTAGTTAATTTGTGGAACCTAAACTGCCATATCTATGATGTATGATTCAGAGCCTTCCCTTTATGTAAGCCTCGTAGGCATTGAGAACTGCAAACTGAAGCAACAGTGCACACATCCCATCGCATGGTTGCCATCGTAAACATCAAAAGCAAATTTCATCATTTTCATAATGCTTATAGCTCAGCACAGCTCTATTGTAATGGCTTTTTTCCATACAAAACTGCACACGCTAAGCCTTGGCGCACTTTCCGTTCAATTAACAGTACATACGTAACAGGAATGCCTGAGCTCCAAAGCTATTGCCGACAAGATTATCGCCAAAATAATGCGCAACTTGCAAATTCAGATGTGAAAGAGAATACCCTCGCTCTCCTTGGTTAATTGAAGGTATCCCCGATGTAGAGCACGTGTTGACTGTGGGGTGGACGAAGCTTTGTATTTCATAGTTTTAAACAATAAAGCCTGCAGCCGTAGCCGCTGTGTGGGCTGCCGCACAGGGTGCTGATTTTTACTTTGTAGAAAGGTGGGAAAGAGTTGCTAATAATGTAGCCTACTTTACAGCTCTTTTTCACATGCACGCAGGGCCTTCCTTTAATAGGTACATGATGCAGTTTCCAATGTAGGCTTGTTGACATTTTACTACATTCAATGCCAGGATTGTGCACGTATTACGAGCACTTTAGGTGTTTTTCCATGGGTCAGCCATTTTGCAGTGTGACCTTACAGGTTTATCAACTAAATCTCCTTTGCTATTTTCACTCAGTCTTTTTGTGAGTAGTAAAGTAGAAGAACTATGTGACAAACATTTTCAGGCCGCTCATCAAGTTTGTGAGGATGTCACATGCATGAATTTTCACGATATCGTTTGGGCGTTTTCATAAACGATATTGGGAGCAAAATCACATATCAATATTTTTGGCCGATATCGTCATAGCGTAAAAACCCTATTGTGTAGGTTTGTGCTTGGATCTGTATTACAGTAATTGTATGAATGCTGAGCCAGGAAGTATTTGTTTGCAATTCAGAACTACCAGAACAATCAATTTGATGTGGATGGAGTCACTCACTTCCAATGATATTGGTAAAGTGTCAATTACCAGGGTTTGAGGTTATAATGAAGCTTCTGCTGTATGGGATATTACAAAACGTCAGATTTCATCACGAATACAGTAGCAGTCCTGGGAGCAGGATTGGGAGCCATTAAAACACCCTGTCTCATTACTCTCTGATCACTAGGTGAAAAGAAAATGCAAATCCCATCAGTGCTCATTCCCAACCAATCTAGTCTAGAATCACTGATGAGACCAAGAAGCGTGATCCTGAAAGTTAAACCTTAACTTGAACTATAATGAAGTATCCAGTGTAGCCTATGCTAATATTTATTCACAAACTGATCTGGGACACTGAATCAAAAAGTCAACAAGAGGGCATGAAGGTCACAGACGACTTACCTTAAGGAAAACTTGTTTCTTGAGTGTTCCATTATGATGGCCAAAGGTGCCAGTAAGTCCAATGAAAACTAGTAAACCTGTCAGTACAAAAGACATTATGTTTCGGCATATGAAACTTTTTTTGTCCTTTGATTATGCAAGAGGTACAACACACATGATGGCAAAACTTTCCTTTAATACTGCAATCAACATTTCACCATAAATGATCATTACTTAAACATTCAAGCAAGTATAGAATCTACAGTACCTACAGTAAACTTACTACCTTAAGATATCATGCTAACAATGTTTTCAGAGTTTGACCTCCGGTGACCCCAGATGACATTTGACCTCTACCAAAAACAATAGAGTTCTTCTTCCTCTCACCATGGAGCATCCACATACTACATATGAAATCTACCCAAGATTCCTACCTTGAGATATGGTGTTCACAAGGTTTTCAGACTTTCGCCTCCAGTGACCCCAGGTGACCTTTGACCTCTGCAAAAAACGATAGTTCTTTCTCTCACCATGGGGCATCCACATCCTTAAGTATGAAATCTACCTAACTTCCTACCTGTAGATACTGTGTTTTAAAACAAAGTTATCAGAGTTTGACCTCTGGTAACCCCAGATGACTTTTGACTTCCACCAAAAACAATAGAGTTCTTCCTGTCACCATGGGGAATCTACTGTATGTACCAAGTATGATAACTGTCAGACACTTCCCTTCTTGAGATATTGTGTCAACAAGCTACTGTAAGTGTCACAAACACCCACACACACATACACACACCCACACACTACACCCACACATACACCATCATGAATGCATAGGAAGATTATCACTGAAAATGAAAAAAAAAATGATTTCACAAAATATTAATAAAATCTAGAAACCTAAATTTTATATCGTGTATTTCATGACTGTAATTTCCTTTACTTTTTTACCTTTTACTATTTACTTTTGCAGTGCATACTGTAATACTGTGCTGTACATGTACAGAGCATCTTACAACCCATCAAAGCAAACCAATTACCATTTAGAAATTCTATCATTTAATACAAAATTTTTACCTTCTACACATAGAGTCTTTTGACAGTCAATAACAGACCTTCAATAGGTAACTTCCTACTGAAGGTGCAGAATGTACAGTATGCAAACAGATCCAATTCAAAGAATGCATAGAAAAATTCACTTACACTTGACAGTGTTTAAATGATTGCATATGAGCCAAGCCAAAAGCGAAACAAAAAACATCATGGACTTCAAAAGATCTGTATTGTACAAGCTGAGTTTCAGTTGTTGATACACCAACTCTCCAATACAATGGGTTTTGGTCCCATGAATAAAATCTTGTGTGTGAATGAACCTACAGTCCAGTACCATTCTAATTTCAATATTTCAATAACTAAAGATGATTCTGCTCCAAAATTTTCATGGAAAACAGAAACTGTGACCACAACAGGTTAAACCACAATACACCAGTTGTAGACTTCTTTTTAAACAAAAGAAAATAACCTTTTGCTTCAAAGGTCAATGCACACAGTGTACAGGATTTAATACACACTGTATACACATATTAAACCTGAAAGGTGCCTATCTAAAGAGATTTAGACTGTAAACATTAAACAACATTTTCTCACTACTCCCCCCTCTCCTCCCCCCCCCCACCCCAGCAAAAAAATGAACCTACAGTATGAAATATTTATTGCAATATGATACTGAGTAGTCTTTAAGGGGCACAGGGAAACAGCTCTTCCCAAGAGAAGAAGATCCAATGAACACCGTCAATTGTTGGGCTTTTAAGATCTGTAAACTGGTCATGTGAAGAAACGCAGGCCTTTGTTGAATTTTCATGGGTATGTCAGAAAACATTTCTGTGTGGGTTGTGGTGCAAAATTTGGAAGGACTGAAGATAATTTACACTGTTTTAAAAAGTTATGGAAGAACCTGGTGATTTCTGTCACCTTTGGGTGGGTGTGCACCCTCTAAAGTTTATCCCCTTATAGCTCAAAATCTAAACAGTCATGCTATAGTATAACATTAGTAGTGCCATGATTGGTCAACTCAATTACTGTAGCTTTCATCTGAGGGTACAGTAGCCTACAGTATCTGGGTAGTGAAATTTAAGAAAGCATAGGAGGTCATGTGCACAAAATATTACAGTAGACGAGCAGCTACTGTACTTGTGGTGTACCCCCTAATGGTAAAAAGCAATCACCTCAACCTCACTTGCAAACATCAAATAAATCTGACAAATACACCCTGTATCCTCTAAATTTCCTCTCAGGTACTTTTTTTTTTTTTTTTTTTTTTTGGAAAAGATGTTCTTCAAGAATGGGACGATTCAGAAAGAAAATGTTCTCACAATTGTGACAAGCCATGCATATAGCAGAGCATACTAATTCAGGTTGGGATACAGGTAACTACTTCACATGTCACTAGAGGACCCATTAGCTATATGTTGCACCTCTGCCTCTCTCTCTACAAGTCCCCATCTTTCCGCAAGTCCTGAAGATACTGTACATGGTCCTCACTGCATGTCAATGTGGCCCTTGGCAGAAGGTTTGGAAAGTCTGTATTCTTGTAGCATCTATGCAAGGTTCTGTGCACTTCTGCATGCTGTTTTGTGCACTCCAAGTTGTATAAGATTTTATGCAAAGTACAATACCTGTACATAACAGCATTATGCACACGATGAATTGCTGTAGTCTTATGACTTTTGATAGATAACAACGTTGGGCATTCTAGTGCCAGTTTTAAATAGAGGATGGCATACAGTATTTCAATAAATTCACACATGCTATTCACAATCACAATGTGTTTTATCTCTTATGTCAATACATCAGCCTTACCAGGAAACACCTGAAAAGATCTAAATAGAGTACAACATAAAACCATGTTATTGCTACAGGCCCACTGACTTATAGCTAGAGATTTTGTCATGAGTATTTTTATTTGGGTTATAACACTACAATGCAAATCTGGGTTAAAATATAATAGAAGTATCAAAACACTGAAGTTACTCTTATTTTTGAATTTTGGTACTGTCATGCAATGCTCCCTGTATATATCTCTCAGCTGCTGGCTCCCTATGCTCCTCCTCGTGATCTTGGTCTTCCTCTGACAAGACCTACCTGTCTCTTCCAAATCCACGGCTAAAAGCTTATGGATATCGATGTTTTGCTTACTCTGCTCCTTATTTGTGGAACCAGCTACCTGACCATATTCGTTTTTGCACAGAACTCTCTGTATTTAAAAGTTATTTAAAGACTCATATCTTTACTTGTTCCTTTGACTGTAATTGAGTCATTCATATTTGTTAAGCGCCTAGAGCAGATACACTTCGGTCCTGATTTGGCGCTATATAAGTCCAATGTATTATTATTATTATTATTATTATTATTACCAGGAAACACCTGAAAAGATCTAAATAGAGTACAACATAAAACCACGTTATTGCTACAGGCCCACTGACTTATAGCTAGAGATTGTCATGAGTATTTTTATTTGGGTTATAACACTACAATGCAAATCTGGGTTAAAATATAATAGAAGTATCAAAACACTGAAGTTACTCTTATTTTTGAATTTTGGTACTGTCATGCAATGCTCCATGAAGGATGATTACATAGGACCCACAAGGATTTTAACCTCATTCATGGAAAAGTCATACTGCAGTATTCACTTTACAAATTATAGTTCACTAGGGAAGAAAGTTACAATGGATTAATTTGATTACTACAGTAAGGTTAGGATTTTTTTTTTAAGTTTACTCTAGAATACTGTCTTCTTGTAACAGAATTGATGCATAAATTACTGTAGTTTTCAAATAAAATACAATGTGCTCAAGTTATTCGGCACACTCTAACATCTGCAAAAACGTATGCTACTAGTACTGCGGCTCTATGAAACATAAAAACAATGGAAGATTTGGATCAGATACATTCACTGGATGGGGCAAAGTACTGTACTGTGATGCTATGTGACAGACTTACTGAGCAGGCAGCAAAACACTTCAAGATCTCAAACTTAAAAATTGCACAAAAGAAAGCTGGAACCATTTTGCATACACTGTAGGAGACAGATAAAAAAAAATCCAACCCCAGCCATACACAAAATGAATGCTGCATGAAAGATAATGACTTACTATTAGTCCTGGGATGCTATCATCAACCCATTTTCAATCCCTTATATTCAGCCACAGTGAGGTACGCAACTGATACATTTCATTATGTCTCCAACCTAACTTGGCAACTAAACGAAATTGTGACTATACCCCTGTATGTACTCTTATTGAGGGACAATCACATTGGTTTGTCTGTAATGTATTGTACCTTTTTACTTGTTTATATGTACATGAATGTCAATCATTTACCACAATGCTGTGAATTCATTTATGGAAAACAGATGCTTGTCTTAAACATCTTATCAATAAAACTATGGGCCCAACTTTATACTCACCTATAATACCTGTATTACATAAGACAATCCTATCTACTGGAGAATTACACTGGTATGGTTAAATAAAGTTGGATAGCACCCTCCCTACAAGAATGGTTGCCACAACTTACCTTTGTTTCATTCCCAACAGAATGGCAATCTGCATGTTAATTTCTGGCTCCACTTTTCAAATTTAGATTTGGAGTTGGGGTACTGCCCTTCAGATTTTGGCCATCCAAGGACTAGTCTATCATCTTCACAAGTCTGATAATTGCAGTATGTTCCTCTAGGGGGTTTTGGCATGTTTGTCTTGGAGCCTCTGAAGTGTTTTGCTTTTTGTTTGATAGGTAAGGTACAGTAACAAGGAACTCGACAGATTCTCTTTATCTCTGTTTAGAAACCGTCTTTTACTATTAAAGAGCGAAACTAATACCAAAACAGAACTAACTTTCTTACCAAGGCTGTGGTCATAAAGTACTTTTGCTAGGATGATGATCAGAAATATAATCAGTCTGCTATCTGACAAGACTCGCATCATCCTCATGTCTAAAAGTCCTCCACTTCCAATTGGTGTATCCTCTCCATTTCTTGGGGGAACAGTGTTAGTCCTAGCTGCTCCAGGTGCATTATCATTACCACTAGGCTGAGAATCACCCTCCATGTTAATAACAACCTCCTCTGCATTCTGATGACCCCTTGCTTGGCTGGTAGGGAGAACTGGATCTTCCATTGTAGCCAAACCAGGTACAAAGCCCTCCAAAACAGTCCCAAGGCGACCTCCTATGCCAGACTCTGTTGCCATAACCTTCAACTAACTTGTTTAATCCAATGGCAGTCACAGATATTGATGACCCCACTGCAATGATCATAACACTGTAAATAATTAAGAGAGATTTAAACATGCAATATAAATTACAAAATGGTTTTAATTTACATCTTGATGTTTACTGAACAAACTTAGGAAATGGAAGGTCTACACAAGCTCCTTGTGCTCTAACAACTACAGCGCAGTTGGCTTTGCCGCAGTGTACAGCATGATATACAGTAGGCCAACAGTACAGTACGTCAACCACAATTTTTGTAAATCCACTGAATTAGCCATGGCTTGGCCAGTATTAGCTGCATACTGTAGCATTCCTCTACAATCCTGGACAAAACTATTGGAGGATGCTTTCCCTCCACCTTTCCTCACTGCTGAGAAAACAAAGTGCATGCAGGCTTTACCAATTGATATGGCAATTTGCCAACAACTCTAGAGAGGGCCATGTGGACACTCAGTACTTTTGTCAAGGATTATAGTCACAAATTACAGTTCATGCAGTTCTCACTGTAGGCTAGAGCAGCTTAACACTATATTTTCTTTGTACTGTACCCCTCTCAAGAAAATCACTGTACGATATTACTCTAGGAGATGCTGTCCCCTTAAAAAAAGTCACTCCCTACAAAACTCACTCTCCAGGCTAAGTTGGCATACCAGCATGTGAATTTGAGGAATTTTTACTGGTAGTCCTAAGAACTACTGTACCTACTTGTGAACGTTTCATACATTGTTGGTCGTCCTTCAAAACTCACTAAAACACAACAGAAAACTAAAAAAACAGTAAAACAAGTGTTTGTATCAATCTTACATGAACTGTATTTCTTTTAGGCATTGTATGTGCATACAATTTGTGACTCCACTCATCAGCCCCTCTTCACTGATCGATCTGATAAAAATTATACATCACATTGGTTTACTTCACTTGTGCCATTGGTTCTTACGTGCCATTGGTTCTTACGTGCCATTGGTTCTTAATATCATGAGTTTGAAAATCAGACAAAAATATTTAATTTGACCATATAGGCCTAATTTAGCACAATTAATGAGATGTGCAATCGGATTTAAACAAGTCCTACCATTCTACTGTGGCACAGTGTACGATACGCACACACTATGCATGTCGTTATCACATACGAACGTTCGTTCATACTGTAGCCTGGGTGCTCCACAAGACATGTTGACTTTGCACATGATGACTTTGGCACGCTCCACTTTAGCAAATCGGGTACATCAAAAAAAATGAGGATAACATTTTGCTCTTTTTTGCCATATGTTTGGAAACTTTGGACCCACAAAAATTTGCAAATAGTTTGAATAGCAATAAAAATTATGAACAACATAGAGATAGGTATCATTTTAATAATACTCAAGGGAATAACAGGATAGGAGTAATTGGACAGAAGATTTTTTTCCTGTGCACATGGCGCAAGGTACTGTACCCCTTGAAAGAATGCGTACGATGCTACAGTTGACGAAGTGAATTTTGTTTCCAAAAAAGTATCTCCACTAAGAATACGAAGTTTTAGCAATTGATTTGATACAATAGAATGTTATTTTGGTTAAATATGTGCAAAGCTTACATAACTATACTACCAAATTTACTTCTGTTGATAATGGAAGCATGTCATCTTAATTTAAGTGGTAAGTATAATCTAGTAAAAGTCAAGCCAATTGACATATATCACATGTATGTATTGTACGGCAACGAAATGTACTGTATAAAATTTCCAGCACTTTCTTTCACGCTACTTCTCGGCCTTAATTTCTGCATCACTGAAAACTCAAACCTTTAGCCTAAGGCCTAAACTAGGCTTACTGTGTTAGATCTAATAATTTTGGTCGCCCGCAGGACCACCATGCAAACATGTTTTGGTGCATTTCAGTGGTCTGACAGAAATGTTAGTCGCCTCGGACGATCGCTAATTTTGTACCCTGCATACAGTACTGTACAAACTTGTCTCCTACTATAGCAAAGTTGCCCCTCAACCAAGTCACCCCAAGTAATAAAGTCACTCCAACATTCCACAAAGTCATTCACAAAGTAGACAAATTTTATATTCCAATACAAATGCATTGAGAAGGAGACAACTGTCTGCAAATTGTCTGAAAGAAAGACAACTTTTACAGAACTTCAAGACTGTTTGTGAGATAATGAACTTTACCTGTGACTTGTTACAGAGGAGTGGAATTGCACTATCTGACTGTTTCATAGACCTGTTAAATACAGAGAATACTGTAGCTTGTTCAAATGAACTGAACCATAACATTATACTAGCTGTCCGTGAATACATGAAGTCATAAAAGGCCCATTCCATGTTATGTGTGTTACATTTCACAGGCATTTTCAACCCTTTTTATCAGAAAACTTGTGTATTGTATCAGTAATATTAACACTTACATATTTCACATGGAAATTTTGCTCTGAAGGTATTCTTTAGAAAATATAATTTAACAAATCAAGAGACAGGAACACATCATTCCAGGCGGGACTACAAAACTGTGTGTTACATGTGTTACATCAGACAACTTAAAAATCCCCTTTTTATTACCTTGTCAAAAGTTCTCTGAACTGAATTGAAACTTCAAATATAAAGCAATGTTTTTAAAAGAAAACTGTTTGTTTATAACAATATGTATTGGCAATAAAGCTGCAGAATTCTGTTTACCTTAAGTTCAATAATTGTTTGTTATGTGTGTTATAATTCGTTACTCATGTTACGGTCTCTGAATTGTTTTTTAATAATAATTGAGAATCAGAGAGACTTGGAGGTTAAACACAACCATACAGTCTGTAAATGCAAACTATAAAGACAACCTTGTACAGTTCCATGATGCTGCTACTGTACAAATGCACTGTATGAACCACCAACTCCTGCCCCATCCCACGAAACGTGTTCCTGTGTTATTGTACATGTACAGTACTGTAATTGACAGGCATTTTCTCAGCCACTGTATCAGATAACATGCACATAGAATTACAGTTGAATTTTTAAAGAGGCTTACTGAGTTGGTTCACAAAATTCATGATTTTTGTCCCACCTGTTGAGTTTTACTCACATCTTGATGGTAAATGATCAAACTCAGAGATTCTGAACATCTAACTTACAGCTGAAATAGCAATGACAGGATACTGTAATTAATGATTGAAGTCATTTATTACAGATTCATTACCAGGCACTTTTTACCATCAGGTATTAATCATATGCAACCCCTGTCCACAACTAGAACAGCGATGCTGTTGTGTAGCTCACACAATTTCTCTTGTCTGCTAAAAATAGAAACTCACAAAACCAAATTTTATCATCTATTCATCTGCTTCCAAAAAACCTCCTTACCTTACAAAGGCAAATGGGAGGGAAGAGAGGAGCGTAATAAATAATAGAAATCAAAACCCATCTGTAAAATCACAAATTATGTTAAGGAATGTAAAGCTGCAACTGACATAGTTTTATGACAGATAGCTAGAAATAACACTGCATATTTTCTCATATCAAGCAAGCCTGCAAAGGCTGTACAGTATATGCTTTTATTAGCAGCAAGACTGAAAAAAAAGAAGTTTGCATGATGTACCTATAAACTGTTCAAGTATTGCAAAGTACATTTAATCGCACCTTCAATTCAACAAGTAAATACACTGCATGGGTTTGCACTGATCAAAACAAAACAGACACTCAAAAGGCTCCTTCTGCACTTGAACTCAAAACAGTTAAATTGCTATTACTTGACTTGACCAACTCAATTGAACAGAACAGAATGGGAGATATCCCCACATGAGGCTAGAATTCAATAGGAGGATTTAGCCATCAGGCGACTTAATACTTCTTTATTTTTCACCCGGGAAAATGGCCTTTTCCCGGGGAACTTTGGCTAAACGACCCTATTGAATTCTAGCGGCATGACAATTAATAAGTTAAGTTATTCATGTGTTAAGCCACACTGACCACAGAGTTGCTTCAGATTGTAGAGGCCACTTGATGAACACACACGTGTGTTGATGGGTTGAATTTCAAACAGCCTGCATATTCATTTGCAAGATAACAACTGAACACAAAACCAAGCACACTGCTATCAGTACAATGGATAAACAGCTAACTGTTCAGCAGGCACAGTGAACTCTGCTCTACAAAAACAGCTTTAAAGCCCAACTTAACTTTCCTATAATGGAATGCAAATAGGTAGGTATTTAAGGTCTGCTGACAAACAATCATATCCCAAAATTTCAGCCCAAAATCTCCTCACATCAAAAAGAAGAAGACTTTTTGTTGAAAAGTTGACGCCATCTGCCCCATTTTATAACCTCACACAAGTACTGTGTACATGTGTGAGCTAAAAACTACAATTTCTTACATTTGTGGTAACTATAGGAAGTGGTACATGAGTAATGAGGCTAATTAGAAACATTGTCATGCAATGATTTCCTTCAAACTCGTCACAATAATGGGTATCAACTCAATGAGCCCCTTTATTACATGAAAATGTTTACTAACCTGTTTGTTTTTAGCAAAAGTTTAAGAATCAAAAATAACCATGCACTGTCATCAGAACTTGACCAATATTTGTGATAAGTAGTGTTACATGCATTACACCAGACATAGGGAACACCCCTGTAGGTTTTTTCATTGTAGAAAGTTTTCTTAACTGAATTTTAACTTCAAATAAGGCAATATTTTTAGAAAGGGAAACTGTTTCTAAGAAGTTTTACACTGTAGATAGATTATTTCATAAATCATGTGAGATTCTCATGCAAAAAATCTGTGTTCAGAATGACACATGAACACATGTACCAGTGCATGCAACTCTCACTTGTACCTACAGTATACCTGTACATGCTGGTGTAATGGTACCTCAAGGAGAGATGTCATAAAAAGTGTAGAAAATAAAGTTTTCACGACTAGAAAATGCTGCCCAAAAATTCACTCAAAATCTCAAAAACTTGATTGCACATACAGTACTGTAAATATGCTTTGCACTTGCAGGCTAAACATCAGCAGATTTGCAATTTCCCCATCACAACCTCAGTAGGGCTGTGAACATGTAGCAAAATAATTAAACATTTAACCCCGAAAATTTGCGATCGTTTAGCAATTAATCACGATTACCTTATCACAACAGAAAGACTCGGTGTGTGCTGACTGACCTGATAAATATTCAAAATGAATTGGTGATGCCAGATAAAACACTCGTGAACCCCAAACATGATTCCTGTACAGGCTTGTTCTTCGTCAAGACAGTAATCACAACATGATGACATACTACAGTTAGGTTTTGCAATTAATCGCTAGTAGTTTGTACTAAACGTTTTATACTCCACAAGGGATCGTTTGGTGAATAATAGCTACAAGGTCACAGCCCTAAACCTTAGCTAGGCTATCACACTCGAAAAGTCTGCACATGTAATGTTACCCTATGTGAACTGTTTGCAGGCCTACTGGTATTCTGTAATAAGCATTGCATACCAGTATACACAGCTCCATGCATTACAATGTGAGAACTCCCTTCCAGGCCTGGCCCTGATGTACAGTTTGTACGTGATACAGTAGCTACGTATACATGTGCAAGGTCCAGTGGGTTCTTACACTGTACATGCAGCATACTGTACTGTAGCACTGGCCCTGCATGCATACTATACAGTACAGTATGATAGTTACATATGGTGCAAAGTCACGTGTACTTATATGGCGCATACAGCAGCACTGGCCCTGCGTGCATGTGTGCGCACGGTTATGTTTAGGTAAATTTATCTCGCTTGCGGAAGATATGAAGATGCAAACTTGTTTCCATCATCACAAAGTAAATCCTCAACGCCGGGGAAAACCAAGTACTCATTTCGGTATTGGGCTTGTCTACAATAAAGGGGTATAAAAGTGTTACAAAGGTGGTGAAATTTGAAGTCCTCTAAGAGTAAATTTTTGTTGTGTTATTTTGTTTGATTGATAGTCTCAATTCTTTCCTGAGAGCAGGAAGATAGTTCTTTTCACTTATCACCACTTTTTAAGTGGTAAGTGTTACTGGTTACGTATGTAACGGGGACAGACATGGAAACTCTTTGCTCCAGAAATCTTTAAGGAGGACAATATGTATAAATAAACCCTGTATTTAATAGAATGATAAAGAACAAACACTTTTTCACTGAAATTGCATTACCATTAGTTAAACATGGACTAGTATGGAGATCAATGGTTACGATGGTAACAAGGACGGACATGTCCGTCCTCGTTACCAACATAACCAAACTATGTTCGAGAAAATAAAGCACTTTAAACACTTGAATGCATTGTGACACAAGTTTTGCTCTTTCCTGAAGTGTAAACTGATGACATGTGAAACATTCATCAAAAACCAATGTCCCCATGTGCCTACATTATACTACCGACAAGGACATGGTTACGATGGTAACATCTGGACAGACATCGCCTTGAAGGCTCTCATACCCTTGTAAGTTGTTGTAAGCAAAAAGATGGAGGAAAGCACACAAACCAGTGACAAATATGGCCATCTGCAAACAGATGCAGTTTTATCAAATTCTCTGGTAATTTGTGTCCTACAGGCCTGTTAATATGATAGTTACCAACGTAACCATTAGGGGACAGACATGTTACCAACGTAACCATCATGTGCTCCGCAATTGACTATGATGCATTTACTGCTGGATTATTTTATTTGTGGTACTGCACATGATCAAGGTTAAGTGTTACATCATAACCTTAGCTCTGGAAATCTTTTCTTTCAGTTAAAATATCAACCATTAAGATTTAATATCCAGATGGACGGACAAATCTCAAAATTTTACTCCAAATTGCTGATAAAATTTTGCGGTGTTTGTGCACCTAAAAATATTCATTTATCATTTATTTTGTACATTACATTTATGAATGAAGACAAAGAACCTGCATCAGTCACATCTGCAAAGGTCCCACTCACATCATAAATTTATTCCACATCCTATGTAACACTTATAGGTGGTAAAAAAGGCCAAAATAGCCCCAAATTCTGCCCAAAACATCCTTCATATAAGTTGGACATTGATAAAATTGTCTTTATTATCTCTCTATAGTCCTCCAAGTATGGTGAACTGTAAAATCACCAAACCATTGTGACATCTTTCAAAATATCATCAAAGCAAAAAACACACACTGAATATTTTCCTTTACTGTAGACAAGCCCTATTGGGGAAAAAGTCTTCATGTCTGACGATTCACAGCACTGAAGTGCGTTGTGATTGGCTAATGACAAATCCACATCTGCATAGCGAACTTGCCTTCTGCAGTGCTATGCCTTAACTTGCATTGGACCTATGAGTTTTGTGAGAAACCCCATGGATAGCTACGCAGGTAATAGATAACTGCCATGCTGCCTCTGTGAGGTGTCCTGCCTTGTTAATACATGTGTAGTGTATATGTGCCAGATTGGAAAGTATGGCACTTTTCACTGAGATCTCGGGTGTGCACGAAGAAAAATTGAAGTGTGCAGTGTGCAACAAGGTGTCAAATGCACACTTGAAGTGTGAACACAAAATGTCAAGTGTGAAATAAATACTTGGGAAAAATTTAAACAAAACTCTTGAAGGCCTCCTTAACATCCAGATCCAAATAGGCCTCACTCCAGAGGTCTTGGCCGAGTGATGGCCAACACTGCATACACCATTCAATCAAGTCATCAGCACGTCATGATCGAGACTTGTGATCATCCAATAGGCCAAATCAATATTACATATACCTAGTGTTATAGGAGGCAATCACCGTCAGCTTAAAAAATCACGTGTGCAATGTGAATTTTCTAGTGTGCAATAAAAATATAGAAAAAAAATCTCAGGTGTGAAATTGCCATACTTTCTATACTTTCCATACTAGTATGTGTATAATGCTCTGAACGCCTGTGGTTTTGGCATGGGGGCATTTTGACCAAAAGCAGGGACGTTTTGGGGTACAACTATAGAATACAGGGCCACTCTTGAATAACACCTAGCATCCAGTTGCATGGATGCAATGTGACTGTTTACCTTACACCCCAAAATTTGGCTCAGCATCCGAGCATCCACTCTAAGAATATTAACTAATAGGCCCTATTGGTGAAACTAGTCACTCCCCATCCAAGCATCCATGTATCCACTCCAAAATATTGCTTTTAAACGTGGTCTTACTAAGGAATAGACTCTGACTCCACTTGACAAATTACATGTGGACCCACAGATGCGTCGTTCTCAAACAGGATATTTAGAGGCAAGTGTCCGCTTTCACTCCGACTCCATCAGCAAGTGCAATTGCATCTTCACTGCGACTCTCACTCCACTCATAAAATACTAGTAATTTAATGTCTCCTACCTTGACTCTGACTCCATTTTCTATGTTAAATAGGCCTATGTATAAGCTGACCACTAGTCACTGCGACTCCGAATCCACATAAATTGAAAAAGTACTCGACCTATAGACGGCGGGGGGCCAGTCAAGTCGCCCCCTAGCAAATTTGCCCCTAACAAAGTCACCCCCTTGGCCAACAAAGTCGCCCCTTACAAACTTGCCTCCTGACAAAGTCGCCCCCTCAGTTCAATTTAAGTTACCACGGCAAAATTTCATCAAAAATGATTCAAGTAAATTAATAATAAACAAAAAAGTAATCGTTCAGTCTATGTTCATGCACCATTTATGTGCAATAGGCCTACTTACGTATGCCGCAGTAATACTACAGTACATACGTACGTACGTATCTATATGTAATCGCCTACTATGTTCCCATACCTACTGTACTTAGGTACTCCCGCATTTTGTATGAAACTGACCGACTGATCGACAGCTTTCAAGCGATATATGTACACTTTTTACAGAATTATCGCCAAATTTACACTCTAATTGAACGTTAAGTAACATTAGGAATAAAAGAAGTTAATGTTTTAAGTAATTAAAATTACAGGATTAATTTTTCTAAACTTCAAAGAAGGAAAAAAATTGAATTACATGTTTGGTTTCAAAAACACTGTAGGCTATATAACCGCGTAAGGCTAAAGCCTGACGTCAAATCAGCAACAAAAGTGCGTAGGCACTTCGATCATAACAGCTAATAAAACGATTATAGTACCGTATCTTTGTATGTATCTATTATTATCAACGTTTTTAAGAAATTGTGCCGGGATCACTGAGGGGCGACTGTCAGGGGGTGACCTTGTTTGGGGGCGAGTTTGTAAGGGGCGAGTTTGTTAAGGGGCGACTTTGTTGGCCAAGGGGGCGACTTTGTCAGGGGGCGACTGTGAGGGGCGACTTTGTAAGGGGCGACTTGACTAGCAACCAGACGGCGCATGAAACTGTGTCATTCTCAAAGCACAACATTCTGAAGTAGCCTGGACTAGAGTTAAAAAGAGGAATTCAAATCCCATTTTCTTCATAGAATGTCTGGTAACCCTCAGCCACTGCAACTCCACGACTCCATCAGTTAGAACTCCTTTAAAAGTGCGGGGTATTCTATAATTACTCCGTGTGTAACGTTAGTGCACTTCTTGAACAGTAAACACCACTGTTTGTGTTACTAATACTAGCTGACCATATTTTAGAGGTACAAATCGGGGACGCTACTATACCAGGCACCTTGTAAGGAGTAACATCGTTATGTGCATTGGCTACAGTAAATGTGTGTGATCACAGCAGTAATAGAAAATCAGTGATGCTCTAGCAGCTTAACTTTCGATCTCTGTGACTGCAGATACCTGTTTAGTTAGCCTACGTACGTTGTACTTGGGCGCTACGATATACATCTCAACGATGTTGATGTAATACTAGGCCTATAATGCTAGCTAGCTGGCTGTTCAGCTTCCATCCGAAAGGTGACCTGTAGGCTACGCAATTGACAAAATATTATTTTTTACAACATAGGCCTAATTAATATCTTGATAAATTTCAAATTTCAAGGACATTTGTTCAAATCGGGGACATTATCGGGGACTCTTGATCATCGGGGACGGAACACTGGATTCGGGTACTGTCCCCGAAAATCGGGGACGTCTGGTCTAACTTAAAAAGTTACGGCCTCTGAGTTCTATGTCTAACCTAACGCTAACGTTACTCGTTTAGGTGCAGCCATAACGCTAACGTTAGGCATAACGTTAGTCAGATTTAGGCTTACGTTAGTTACTGTTGAGTTACACAAACTGGACACTCAAGATACCTAGATGTTACACTGGGAATAAACTCGAATCATTTCAGCAGAAAAGCGGATAAAAATATGCGTACTTACTTAACAATTGAGTGACCTTCATGTTGGCTAAGGTGATCATGAAGACAACCCTCCCTACGAAGCTCTACGAAAGTACAAGCTGACTAACAGTGAGTGTTTCCACATAAAAATGCTATTGTATGACTCGAATAGACTAAAATATTTTGTCAAATTTCCTTCAGTGTAGAATGTTTCTTTGTGTTCAATTCTAATGGCAGTTTGCCTCGAATTATGCTCCTACCTTTGACTTTCTTCAAAACATATAAAGCATTCCTGACAGTATCTAGATTCTAGAATTAAAAATCAGGAATTCCCCATAACAAAAACCCATTAAAATAGAGATGCTGGTTAGTACATTCAAGAATAATGTGCGGACCGCGCAATTTTTTTTCCCACGAGGTTATGGGCAAATCTTGCCAATGGACCAATCAGCTTTTTGGAAATAGGCCACACCCCTAATTCCGAAATGACAGTTTTTCGACCCATTTCTTGTAAATCTGACACCGGATTATGAAAGACCAGGCCAAATAACCTCTGGCTGCATAACCCAAACCTTACATTCATCCCCAACCATGATTTTGAAACAAATTTAAAAAATTTTGAAAATCAAATTTGCCCATAACCTCGTGGGGAAAAAAATTAGGCGTGCGGACCACCGCATAGCATACCTGGAGTCAGGTCATTGACATCGGAAGTTCGGTTAACTCGGTTGTTGGAAATGGGGTTTCCCTAACTTTACGAAATCACTGCTCGCTTAAATTGAGAAATTCCAGAAGAGCTGTCACATCACTATCACAGCATCTACCTGAGCACATAACATAACAAATTAAAGTTATTATATAAGCCCTAATAGTAGCCCTAGCAGCTGCTGCTAGGGTGCTTGGATTGATCAAGACTAATTTCGGTAGTTTTAGAAAACTTGAAATTGTACTAAATCTGTATACTGCAGTTGGTAAGACCCCACCTCGACCATATGATGCAGCCCAGGCTTGGAGTCCCTTCTATGAAAAGGACAAGTTTATTTTAGAGCAGGTTCAGAGGAGAGCCACTCGCCTTACACCCTAGGTGAACACCCGGCCGGTACCTTATCATGTTAGACTTTAGCATCTTGGGCTAATTACCACCCTGGAGTCAAGTTCACAAGGATTGGGGGGGGGGGGTGCTTCAGGTGTACAAATTTCTCTCTGAAAGTAATCCTTTGTCATCTTGCACTTATTTAAAGGTTTAAAGTAATTCTCGGGTTCGAGGCCATTGTAAGAAGCTTTGTTTTGCAAGGCTCGGCATTAGGAAGTTCAGCTTCTCTCATAGAGTTGTTAACGAGTGGAATAGTCTGCCTGTGTGGGTAGTTAATTCCACATCTGTGCACTGCTTTAAGGCAATTTCTTCCATAACTGTGGTAGAATCTAATTGGGCTGGGCTCGTTTGGTGTTGGTTGGTTGTTTGTTTTCAGCTAAGGTTGTTTGGACTTCAGGGCATCTTATGTGGCCTTAGCCCTCCTTTGCCCTCTTAACCTGTTATGTTATGTTATGTTATGTTATGTTATGTTATGTTATGTTATGTTATGTTATGTTATGTTATGTTATGTTATGTTGTGTTGTGTTGTGTTGTGTTGTGTTGTGTTGTGTTGTGTTGTGTTGTGTTATGTTATGCTAAAGGACAAATGAGCTAGGCTAAGGCTCCATAACTGGTGCCCCAATTGAAGTCCAAGCCCATTGCTAAAACAAAAAACCCAAACCCAAGCACCTGGTGCTCAAAAATCAGATTCCCCGCCAGGGAACAAACTTTGAATTCCGAAACACTTCTGAAAAATAATGCAAAGATGCACCGACAAAATCTAAGGAGCGCATTCATGCAGAATGGCTGGATGGATCTTATCTGGCCCAGTACGTGGCGTAGCTAGATATTTTTTGTGGGCGGGGGGGGGGGGGCAAAAGCAAAAAATTTCCGACAGATTATTATCTTGAAGTGATGAAGTACTATCTAAGCGTAGCGCCACTATCATCTGGCGTGTAGCGCGCGGACAAAATTAGATTAAAATATCTCCGAGATTGCCTTAAATGACACTTCCAAGCCTTGTCAGTGACCATTCCGATGCGTAATTCTGCTTAAAAACATAAGAAGTGTGTTAAGTGTTTCAAATGAATTTTTATTTATTTCCGACAGTCTAGAAATTTCCGACAGAGGCCTTCGGAGGCTTTGTGAGGGGCGACCGCCCCCTGCCCCCTCTAGCTATGTCACTGATTTGGCCCGCCTTGCCGGTGGCGTAGCCAGAGTTCAATTCTAAATGTGAGGGGGAGCTGGAGGGGTGCTGGATCTCCAGATGGGAGGGTTGGGGTAACTATGTTCTTCTGATATTTTTCATATGTCCGATCATCAGTAGGGGCTGAGATTTCGTGGGAGGGATGGAGCTCCCAAGCCCCCCCCCCCCTCGTCGTAGCTAGACCACCTCGGGCCCTGCTAACTTAAAGGCTCTTTAATGATTTATTACAAACCAGTACTTCGGAGAGGACAGGACTTTTAATTGAAATTGAGCTCAGTATCAGAACCCCAACAATTAAGAATCTCCGAAAAATGATTCCTTCGCTAAGACGGAGTCGAAACAAATAAGCCATATCCTGACGATCACTTACGAATATGTCTTGCCTCCTTGGAGAGGCACGTACGTCGTAGCACTTGTGGCCCTCCTAGGGCGAGAGATTAAGGGCGCTAACTAGTTACCCCAGCCCAAGGAAAGACTCTCGGTCTGAGAATTGTTCAAAATCTTGAACGGGATTGGGAGACCTTCGATTTCTACACTTTAGAGATACCAATGCTTCGGTACGTTACCGTTACAGGATAGTACTGGCACAGGGGCATAACTACCGGCTGTGTGGAGGTGGTACACCTCCAAGAAATTTCCAAAGTGCCGTCCGTCGACGTGTAAAAATGTGACTTTCTTTGGCATTTCATTAACCTAGTCCCAAAAAGTGTTATTTGGGGCTACAGAAATGTCGGGAAATGTCACATATTTTTTATTTAAAACGAAGTGTCGGCTGGTGAAAAAATTGCTTTGCATTGGAAAACTGTTCTGTCTGTCGTAACAAAACTTTGTTGGAAAAATAGTCACAAGGCTAAGGCTTTTGTGTCAGTATAAGTGATCTTCACTACATTACTCTGGAAGCCATTGTCTTTTGAAGAAATCCAGGCTGTCGGGAAAATAGAAGTACCGCATTGCATAATTGTCTAGGCCATGGAATCCGACACTGTGAACAGGGTGAAATGAAAGCCTTTTGAAATGTAATGCAACTCAAACTGACTGCTCGTTCCGGGATGACTTGTAAGTATTCGTGGTCAGTTGCGTCGGGTGGCAGTCGGATCGTATCTTAAGCACGCAACACACTGCCGAGGTGGATAAGGCTGTCTACTGTTCATCAATCGTACATGGAGGCGAGTACTGGATTTTCTACAAGGCGTCTTTTTTTATTGGCAAATTCATAAAAAGTGTCGCAGTTGAGATGATGATAGCTGAAAACTGCCACGACCTTACTCGACTGCGACGCAACTTTACCCCTCCCCAGTTGCATATTTAGGGGGCCATTGGGCCATTTCCTCCTCACCAAATAACATATGTAGCACCAGATTGCATTTAAGGCCCCCTTATTTCTCAAACAAAATTTCAGAGGAGTAAACCTCTCCCTCAGCCGACGATAACAGAACATGCTGCATGATTTCTCCCCCTCCGTGAGAGAAATCATGGCTACGCCACTGCCCCTCTCCCTCCCCACCGACGCCACTAAGGATATCACACATTTGATGTCGTAGTGAAGTAGAGTATAGGTGCAGTATGCGCTGGGTTTCCACTAACTATAAGGGAAATGATATACCACCTCCCTGCTCAAATCGTGAAGTCGTAGGGTCTTGTGTTAGCTGTAAATACTTGAAAGTCCGTACACTTTGTATTGCGATGGTTGCGAAGGTGGCTCGCTTTCCGGTCCTATGCAATGCATATGGTTACTAAAATGCCTTTCAAATGCTATTTTTCGGCGCGCTTCGAGTGCATACTTCATATTCGCTGATTGTCCAATTATTAATTCAAGAAGGACAGAGCGTGCCTTGGATCATAGGCGGGATTACGGGGGCAAGCGGGGGCACTTGCCCGCCCCCCACTTTTTCCAAAGCTTAAAAAATAAAATAATAAAAAAAGAGCGAAAGTAATGGAGACGAGAGAAATTACAAGAGAATTTCAATAGCCTACTATGATTTAATTTTGCAATGTTTAATGGAGGAAAACTTTAACATTAAAAACTATAAAATTGGTAGGAATTTTTCTCGGTGCGCTTCGCGCGCACCTTCAGAGAAAACTGACTAATACACTGGAAAAATTTGTCTGGCACCATAAAATTTCTTTCGTCCTACGGGCCACAATATTATGACTTGAAGCTCTCAAATAAGGGCCACTGAAAGTTCTAATGTACGTCATAAAACAGGGGCGGATTTAGGGGGGCCCAGGCGCCCGCTCCCCCCTCCCCCTTCCAGAAAAGTTTGAAAGTTTTTTCAACTTCATAAAACAAAGGACAAGGCCCTATTCCAATGAAATAGGCCTATGAGATGTGTCAGAATGAAACTCAAACTTGTTCATTATTTTCTACCTCAGAAAATAAGTGTTATGTTAATTACTCTGCTACTGACTTTCAACTGAAAACATTTTGACTTATACTGGCCTCAGTAACTTTCTCTGGGCATTGCAAGGAGTTACTCATGAGCGCTGTATTGATGGATTGCTAACTTCAGTCTCTTACCTGCCAGGCCCACAGCACTGGGAGCACTGCTTCTACTTTCAAGGGAATTTCAGAATTCTTTAATATTTAGAGGAACATTTTCGACAACATCAGGCTTTTAACTATATCTTGCTGCAATATTACCCTGTAGTGTCTTATTTAAGCCTTGTAATTTATTTTAATA
Source organism: Holothuria leucospilota (assembly GCA_029531755.1). Lineage (NCBI taxonomy): Eukaryota > Metazoa > Echinodermata > Holothuroidea > Aspidochirotida > Holothuriidae > Holothuria > Holothuria leucospilota. The sequence continues at coordinate 5,812,092 of CM055964.1, forward strand.
AAATGCACTGTGAATTTAATGTTAAATTTAAAATTCACTAAATTATGAACATTTTCCAGCGATATATGATCAGTTCAGAAATATACTAAAGGCATCACCATTTTGCATCTAAGCAATCTTAAATTAACAAAAATTTCTCAAAAGGGGGGGGGAACACCCCTCCCCAGGAAAGCATCTTTCAACCAACCAAAAATTAAAATTCACTGAATTATGAACGCTTTCCAGCCACATAAGATCAGTTAAAAAAAATACACCACAGACATCACCATTTTGCATCTGAGCAGCCTTAAATGAACAAAAATTCTCAAAGGGGAGGGGGACAACCCCTTTCCCTAGACCCCTCCCCAGATCGGACTTTTATACAAACCACTATGACCTGCCCCCCCCCCCTTCTGGCAAATCCTGGATCCGGCACTGTAAAATGCACCATGATCCTTGCAAACTAAGTCAAAAACCCTACCCATGTGTAGGGAACTAATCTCGAAAAAGAAAAAGAAAAGAAAAAATCGGCGTGCTTCGCATGAGCTTTATATAAACCGATGTCTCATCAGTACTGCTGTACTGCTGTGAGTAGGAAAACTTTGGTGGAATTGCCTCGTTATTACTTCCTGAAGGACAGCTTGACTAAATTACCATTTCCAAAACCCTCGCTACACCTCTCGCTGTAAGTTTCCTCACCAACTACCACCATTTTCTGCAAATTGACTGACGGTTACTATCTTAAATTTGCGGTGATCATGTGAAATCTATTTCATTAGCATTTCAAATTACACCTGGTGCAAGCAGCATTTTCTGAAAAAATGTCCAGAATGACCGCACAAGCCGTCAAATTTAAGAGAGATTTCTTTGGGAGGACCCTCAGTCCCCAGCCACCGGGTTCGCCTTCGGCGATCGCGGTTGAAGGCTTTGCCAGCCACAACTTCATAAGATGCATCCTCAAACAGAAATTACTTCCCTGGCACTTAAACTGCCGATGCTCTTGACAATTTCCATATAAAAACTACCCTCAAAAGACTTCATTAACTTCTTTAAGTATCACATAGTCTATAACCTTCAAAATCGACACTGCCTTGTTTTTCACACTACTGTAATAAAATAGTTGAGCGACACTTGTCCCAGACCATCGACAAAATGAAACATGAAAGAAAGCCTTCAGGGAGCAGGATATAGGTTCCCATATCCTGTTCTATGAAAAGAACAGGCACCTGGGGAAAGTAAGAAAATTTTTATGCAATAAAAATACTGCATTAAAACTAAAGAAGAACAATAGGTTACAATTATGTCTCAACGCTGTTTTCATCTGCGCACTTCGCCCGCACCCGTTTTAAATATTGCTTCGGGGTTTCCGGGCTACTTCCTGTAGCTGTAGAATATCCAGTTTTTCATTCCTTCGTACAAACTCTTCTATTACCATTGAAACCACCAATGCCCCCATGGCCGTACGCGGCCTAGGAGAAGTTCCCCCTCCCTCAGAAATTTCCAAAGCAAAATTTTTATCACCATCGATCTGTGTAAATTTACTGACTCTTTAAAGATTGTTTAGATGCAAGTTTTTAGGTGTCATTTACGGTACCGTTATAAGGGAAAGAGGATTAGCGAAGGGTTAGGTTAGGTTAGATGAGGTTTAACGTCCCAGTTTCCAACCAATTGGTTCAAGTCGAGACGACCACGGCCTTTTTTCCAGTTGTGGCTCACTGGCTTGTTTTCCCTACTCCATTGTTTTTTATGCTGAGCACCAAGCACAAAGGCAGTAGGTTCCATTTTTGAAGTCTTTGGCATGACCCGGCCAGGATTTGAACCCTAGACCTTCCGGCTGCAAGTCGGATGCTCTAACCACTTGACCACTGCAGCGAAGGGACTAGGCAAGAGGATATCCTTGAGGATACTTTTCTTTATTAGCGTTTCTCTTACTTATATCACTAAAAATTATGAAAAATGCGATTTTTTTCAGCGCGCTTCGAGAACACCAGCTCTGAATACTAGATCTCCCATTCTTAAAAATTATTGTTCCAAAGCCCGGGAAACCCTCAAAATAATCCACTTCCCCCTACTTCCTCAAGCCCTTAGCATTATCGATCCCATCTGACTGTTAGTCACATGGAGTAAGAATATAATTGAAAAAAGTCAAATTGTGATTTTTGTGGTATGTTAATTGCCCACCTTATGTCATTTGAAGTTGAAGCTAAAATGCATCATTTTAAAGCCTACAATTTCGTAAATATCCCACAGCTTTCGGGGGCTCTGCCCCTGAACTCCGCCAGGGGCCCTGAGGCGGGCCCCTCGACCTCACGCCGTTGGGGGAGTACTTCGCGCTGCCGCGGCGCCTTCGGCGCCTTTTGACAGTCCACCTGGCTTTGCCCCCCACTTTCAGACATCAAATCCCGCCCCTGCCTTGGATTATCACAAAAACCCGTGCAAACCTTCGCGATTGCCCATCTTAGTACCCAACCCTGAGACCCGCTGCATCATAAAGAAATCGGATGGCTGTTATTAGTCCTGGCTATTATGAAACAAAAGTGCAAACTACAATTTTGGGGTCTATTTTATGCGTATTCAGTGCTATTTGTAGACGTTATGTTATTTTTCGACACGCTTCGCAAGCATTCATCTTATGTACTTGTTACCCTATCATCACCTCGAAATAGAAAAACATAATTATTGCAAAACTCCGTTAAATGACCCTCTACCCTCCCCGCCATCAATGCCGCTGCAACTTGAAGAAATCTACCGGCAGCATTGTATGGTCTGTTTATTGCCGGGTGTGCTTACCATTGTGTAAATGATCCAGAGCTTCTCCCCCTGGTCCCTCACAAAAGGATATAACTAAAACGGGCGCTTAGCTGAGGTGGGCAACAATAGCTCACATCAAAGATGATATTATGCCCCCACCATGGGAGTAGCACCTCAGAGTTAGTACCTCCATGATGAAATTGACATTAAAACGGGACGTACGGTACCTTTCTTTTAAAACGAGGTTTTTGAGGTAAGCTTTCTTGACACAGATATTTTGTCGGGAATGAAATTTTTTGTGGGACAAAGGTCCAGCACTACCCGCCCCTCCCCACTCATCGATCCATGAAGACGCCCCTGTTTGTCCACTAACCATATTTTGCGATTCTGTGATCAGGGAGTTTGTTACTCCCTGCTTTGATCTATCGAGGGGCCACATCTGCGTATGACGAGGAAGACGTGTTTTTTTTTCAGGACGAATTAGAGCGATTTCAGAAATTTTCATATCACGAAAAACGAAAAATAATGCTCAGGTTGGTAAGGGTAAGGTATAGGTAAAAAAATTGTAGTTGGATCCATTCGTCCTGGGTACTAAGAATTACGCTCGCAGGACATGGACGAAGCAGGGAGTTGCTATTAGAACTTCCTGACAGAAGGGCGAAGCCAGGATAATTTAGGAGGCGCTATAAAGTTTCTCAAGTAAAGGGTGCTAGTATTCACAATAGCGGTATATATAATCTGCAACTTCTGAAACAGTTCGGTAGAACCACCAAGGGTACGCAGTTCCACCCAGGGTTTGGATAAGTTCTCATTTGGGTTTTCAAAGTGCATGTGGTTTCAAGTTGAACTGAGTTTTGTGGCTTCCTTTGCTCCTTGGTATTAGTTATCGTTCTCCAAAATTCTTTTGCTGGAAATAATCAGAGGTTGCAGTGACCGTTTTAAGAAAACCTTTTTCAGTCAGGAAGAGTAGTTGTGTTTGGGGTTTAGAACATTTCTTAGCATTCATGTCGAATTGGATAACAAGGGAGGATCCTTGAGATTGGTAGATTGTTTCGTCTGGGTAATCCCACCAGAACGAAGAATCGAATGTCCTCTAGATGGAAGATCGCTAGACCAAAACTCTTCTTAAGGTTAGAGCTAGGGTTAGGATGAAAGCTAGATGTAGAATTAGTGTTATGTGTTATGAGAGGATAAGGAATAGCACAGGGAACAGTGGCACCGGCATGGGGGGCATGGGGGCGCATACCCCCAAAGCGATTTCTGTTTTTTTTTTTTTTTTGAAAATTTTTAAAATGATCCCAAAAGGCGTTTAAGCTATAGATTCCTGTAGGAGATGTGTTTCGACTGAGTAATGGATCTATTGTAACCATTTTCTTTCACAAATGCAGGGCCGTAGCGAGCGGGGGTGGGAGGGGGTGTCACCCCCCTCCCAATATTTGGTCGCCGTCGGCAAACTTTCGGTCTGACGGCAAAAGGGGGAGAGGGAAAGGAAAAGAAGAGGAAAAGAGTCAAGGAGGAAAAAAAGAGAGAAGGGAAAGGAAAGGAAGGGAGTAAACAGGAAGAAGGAGAATGAAAGGAAAAAAGAGAAAGAGAGAACGGTAGCCCGTTGCTAGTCTGTTATCGGCTGTTTCGATTTTCAGCTCTTCATCTAATTGGCCCATTCAAGTTGAAGGCCCGTCAGCAAATTGATTATGCATGAGACGGCCGTATACGACCGTATCAACGGCCGTCGGTGTAATTGGACGAGTGACTGAGTCCGTCGGCAACTCGGAAAAAGAAAGGGAATCAGTGGTGCGCCAGGTGGGGGCAGGGGAGCCATGCCCCCCGTCGGGGAAGGCTGCCCCCCGTCGGAGAAATTTTCCGATTTCGTCGGGAAGCTGTTATATATACGATAAAATATGTAGTCCCCGACAACGGCCAGCTCGACGATATACTTAATTTTGGTCTAAATTAGGGCAAATTCTTCAATAAAACCCCCAAATTTTCCAATTTTCTTCTCTAAAAACCCGATTTTTTTTCAAATTTTCCATGGTAAAAGCCCAATTTTTTCAAATTTTCTCTAAATAGAACCCAAAATTTTGACGCGCTTCGCGCGCCAAATTTTTCCTTCAAACATCGTTTCGGCACTCTATAGGCCTCGTTGAGGCTTTGGGCTGTTGGCCCCCGTCGGGGAGCTTGGGACCCCTGTCGGGCAAATCCTGGCGCCACCCTTGAAGGGAATTAAAGGTTTCCATATAGTTTCGGCACATATGACATTCTTGAAAAACCACTTTCTGCACATTATTCCTCACTTTTATCATCACCATGGGGAGCAGCACCCTATTACTCATGGAGTAGGCATCCTTAGCCCGTTTTCTAAACCCTAACCTTGACTTCAAACACATTTTGCAAACTTCCGAGGATCCGGTTTACCCACAAGTATCTTGGGAAAAAATAATGTATGCCTCACGTGTCTTCCCTTCACTGCAGTCTCAGGCTTTTAACTTTTGAACACCAAAATGAAACAGATACAGAACCCGTCCTGGCTTTCAAAGCATATTTTGAACACTTCTGTTAAGATTCTGAACACTTTTTCTCCCTTTGGAACGCCGGACGCCTGTTTGAACACTTACCGTATTTGAGCGCTTGACGCGTCTAGTGTTCAAATGCTGAACGCATAGTGTTCAAATGCTGAACGCATAGTGTTCCAATTCTGAACGACAGGTCCAGCTCCTTAAGTATAGTGGCATGACGGGACGAATAACCTAACACATTAAAACTATCCGGAATCTTTGCATTGGATAATGTATTATGAACCAAAACATACCTTTCCTGCATGAGACTTAATTCTTCGCCCCCTGGACCCCACCAGTTGCCTTAAGGCTGGCCAAGTGTTTTAGCCAGCCCCTATTTGTGCGACAATGTCGAAAAAACGGCGACAAATGTCGCACAATAAAAATCTGACAAGCAAATTGTACCCGGGTGTCAATTTTGAGTTTCCTCATTACGGCAGAAATCCACTCAAATATTGCACCATTTGCAATCTAGGCACCTTTAAAATTCCAAAAATTTCCAAAAGGGAGGGGGACAGGGAGGGGGACACTCCCTCCCCATAGACCCTTCCCCAGGACACAGATCAGTAAATGTGGCATTGAGAAAACGTCCAAGCTGAAACACTGGCGGACCTGTTGATCCCAACCGCTTAAAACTATAGCGGCTTGACGAGAGGAAGAGCCTAATACATCAAAATTATGGGGAATTTTGGCATTTGATGATGCATTATGCACAAAAATATATCCATCCTGAGACTTAATTTTTCACCCAGAGATATGCCTAAACCTCAGAGTTTCCGGGGGCTTCTCCCCCTGCCTTCCTCTTTGCCCCTAGACCCCACCATGGGCCCTAAGGCGGACCCCTGGACCCCACCCGCTAAAGCTCGTTTCCGCGCTACGCATTACCAGATCTGTCGGCAAAACATAGTCACTACACCCCCCCCCCCCCCAAAGAAAACACCTTTGCTACGCCCCTGCACAAATGGTTCTCCTACTATTATCAGAATTATCGCTACTCCTTCACTGTCAAAATTTTCTCACGCTCCGCGTCCTTCAAACCTTACCTCACTATTGCAGGGTTGTTCCCGTTACGCTTTGAAAGTAACTCGTTATAGTTACAGTTAATTCCGTAAAATTGTAACTCGTTACAGTTACTAGTTACAATGTTGAAAAAGTAACTAGTTACAGACTAGCTACATTTCAAGTAACTCGTTACTTCAAGGTGAATATACGGTACCTCGGTACCTTAGCTGATCTTCAATGGGCATTGTCGCAGAGGCTCCTAATGCTCAACATGAAGCAGCGAATCATGATACTGTGTCGGAGCAAACTTTTCTAATTTAGAGAGGTTAGCGGCTATGCCGGAAAGGGGAAGAGCGTTGTTTCAGCTCACCGCTAAGGTTGGGCTAAGTGATATTTCCCCATAAATTTCAAGTTTCACATTGTGTCGATATAAAAAAGTGCATAGAAATGGTGATACTATGCAGATTATACATGCAGATCATGTGCACATAATTCACTTTCCCTTTACAATAGGTAAAGCTTTAAGTCGGACACTTCTCTTTCCAATTAGCTTTGTTAGGATACTTTTAACGCCATTGACCATTTCAATATTCTGCTGTTTTTTTATATTAACCGTACTATTATTCCAGTGTAAGGAGTTACGGACATTGAAAAGAATATGATATAGCCCTAAATTCATACGTTTGATTCATCAAATAAAGATACCATACATGTTAAATTAGATGCTAAATGGATGCACGGTGTTTACCAACGCTTGGCCCGTATAGATTTACTGGGCTCCAACGCAAGAGTCCGGATTCTGTTAGCTTAATGCGTGTCTCAAGAGATTTTTTCTAGATTAGGCATTTGCACGGTATAGAAGGATATTTTTACGGAATGTGATGTAACTGGACTCGGACTCGGAGTTCATTCCAGCCGAGTTCTCAAATATGAAAGTTACATTAAAAGTGTTTAAAGTTCCATTTGTGCACAATGTACAGATCTAAGGTATTGTCACATACAATCAACTAAATTACTCAGGAGGCCAGGCTATGGAAGTGAGTACAAACGATGACTTTGTTAATTAATGGTGGACATGTACGATAGAATTAAAAAATCTGTATGTGTGATATGAGGATCCTGAGTAGTACCATGCTCGGAAAGATTCGGGAATCTAGAATCGCAGTTAGCTCCGACTCGGATAGGTTGAACACGGGTCCAGCCCTAACGTCTCAAGAGGCAATGATTAAACTTTCAAAGTAAGCTGGTATTTGAATGCCCATGGGCCAACCCGTTACTTAGAATACATAAAGTCAGCTGAGCCTTAGAGGACCGTTCAGTATTTTTCAAATAATCGCACAAACCGGTATAATGGATAATACGCATTGATATGTCTAATAAGTATTTTGAAATACAGATCAATTTTAATGTTATTTCAATCTGGTAGTTGCTATTTGACAACTCACTATTGTCCTTATCCAGTGGTTCTCAAACTTTTTGAGGGTGAGGGCCAAATAGAGAGGCTGGGAAGAGGATGAGGGCCGCAGGGGAGGATCTCAGGCTGAGAGAGAGAAGTCAATAATTGGAAAGAGCGAAATCCATATTTAAGAGGTCCCGGAGTTGTATCTACGGCAAACAGAGGCAGAGGTACAAAGTTTTCATATGAAGAGGTTCCTTAAGAGGGCAGTCTGCATTTTTGCAGCGTCCAACAGGAGCAACCTGACCTCAGCCCCATCATGGTTGGGGCTGAGGTCAGAAAATTTTGCTTTCCAAGAGCTCTAGATTGCAGTAATTCGCACTCTTCACCACAAATTTGTCTCTTCATTCAGGGATGGCGGGAAATGGCGGCCAAGCTCCGTGATGAAGCGACCGAGTTGTCGAAAGGATGGAAAACACGAAAGTCTGGCTCACGAAGCTCGGCGAAAATGTTTGGATTACCACTGAAAAAAAATATGACAACTACGGGGTTTTTATTGGGCAATATGCCCTACTCAGGGCAAAATCAAGAAATTTGTTGTTGCGGCTGGTCGTCTTTGGGGGATTACATACTTTATCGTACCCATTAAAAGCTTCCCGACGAAACTGGAGTTTCCCCGACAATAGGTCATGGCCCCCCTGCACCTCCCTCCTTGGCGTCACCCGTCTATAATTCTGCCTCCCACATGCGTGATTCGCCCTTATGGTCACTTAGATGTTTCTCATGCGTCGGTTTGAGGTATAGGAGAAACATCTGGTATTCCAAACAGCCAAACTAAGTAGCTTTCGGACGAAAACCGCACTCTGAAACGGATGAAGTCACAACTTCGTTAGTGGTCGGTATGTGAGGAAGCTCTTGATCAGTTATTCTCAAAGGCGGTCACATAGAGAAGTGGGTCTACTGAGTTCGAGGCCGTATTCTCAAAAGTCAAGAAAGCTAGTATGATTTAATGATCATGTTTCATGTTACAAAGCTATGGAAAGAGAGAGTTCATATTAAAGGTCGCAAACACATAGTTAGTACCGAAATATAAACTGCAGAAATTTTAATTTTAGTAACCAATCAACAAACGTTCAACACGATACGTTTTTTAATTGTACAGTCACCTCACTTCGCAATTAAATATCCGGCATGTAACTTTGCTACAAGCTTTTTCACTACAAATACAACCACTCTGTATAATGCACCGCTACATAAATACGTGCCACCGTGTGCATAACATGATTGTCAACAACAAAGCACACAAAATTTGTCTTGGCTAGATATGACTGAACAAGGAATATACCGCTTGTTACGTAGGCAACCTAGGCCCCCTTCAGGGGAACAAACTTTGAAGGAGTCAAGTAGTGACTTTATATTACATAATTTAATTTCCTTCTTTTGCTACGTTGTGTTCTTGTCGAAAATGATTTTTCTCAAAACCTAAAAATCAATTCAGGGACCGCACCGACAGGGCCCGGGGGCCGCGTTTGAGAACCACTGTCCTTATCAATAATTTCCGGTAGCAACTCCCGCAGAAGCACAACAACAAAAGTTGAAAGCTGTTTAGGTATTCTCAGGGAAAAGACTGACTTTGTGATTGGCTAATAGGTTTGTTGGGGAATTGAAAGTGTCTCGATGCAGAGCATGAATGCAGGTTTCGTCATGGTTATCTTATTTAATGAAAAATTTCGGTGCGCTTCACGCGCATTCGTCACGGTTTTCACTCCATCTCATGACTATTATTAAAGTTATAATACATGCAACTATTCTGATCACAACACTTTTCCGAAAAACATAAATACATCTCCAACCTCTGTAGGACCTATGGGATCTTTCAATCTAATTTGTAGTATAATGTGGAAGGTTGAAAATACGTATTTGCCGTTCCACATTTTTCAAAAATTTTTACCGAGCGCTTCGCGCGCAGCCATTACCGATATAGAGTGATTGTTAATACACTTACGACGAAAACACATTCTGAAAGGAGCTTTTTAGTCCTTAACCCCTTTTTGCCTTACCTATCAGGAAGGTCTAATATCACCTCCCTGCACGTATACTCCCCTCCCATTTCCCATTGCTGGAAGCTGTTCGTCTGGATTTGCATTCAAACTTAGTAAAAATACGGTAGTTGAAAAGTGCTCGGCATCATACTCTATAATAACATTTGGATGTCAGGTAACAATCATCACATCAGTGCCCCATTTTATATAATTAATCCAGAGCTTCCAGGAGGCCATATACCGGTGTCTGCCAGCCTAAGATACCCTCTTCTATAATGCACAATGAAGCAAAGGAATTTTTCGTAATAGTTTAAGAATGTTTCTGTGGACTACACGCACGTAATTTTACGTAAAAACTTTCCCCGAATAGAAGGCATTAAAGCAGCCAAAAGGGAGGGGTGGGCTTCAGGAGGTCTGTTGACAACATACCCTTCTCTAAGACAATGATACTCTCCTCTTTCACCTAACCAAACCCAAACCTTAGAATTCACTTAATTATGGATACTTTTAGCCATATATGATCGGTTCAAAAAATACCCCAAAGGTAGCACCATTTTGCATCAAAGCAGCCTTAAATCAACAAAATTTTCTCCAATGGGAGGAGGACACCCCCTCCCTAAGGACGACACCTTCATACAATGACTAAGGAAGGATCCCACACTGCTGTATACAATCGCAGGGAGGCAGACTCTCCACTTTTACCTACCCAAAATAAGAATACACTTAATAAAGATATTTCCAGCCATATACGATCAGTTCAAAAATAACACCCTTTTGCATCTAGGCAACCCTAAATTAACAAAAATTTCTAAAAGGAGAGGGGGACATCCCTCCTCTTAGAGCCCCTCTCCCAGGACGGCACATTTATGTATTGACAAAAAGATTCGACACTGCTGTATGCAATCGCAGGGACGCACATAAAAAGGTACAATTTACGTACACTTTGGAGGGGGACTGAGATGACATTACGACGTCATCTTTTCTGCCCGCCCCCCCCCCCATCACCAAACCCTGGCGCCACTGCCAGGGAGGAGGGAAAGTGTTAAAATTAGGGTTTGGGTTAGAATAAAGGTTAGAGTTGGTGTTTTTGGTCTAGAGAACCTTCGATATAGTGTAACCTGCACGTTTCTTTACCCATCCTCTGCGGCTTCCCCTTCGTGGGGCTTATTTTCTCGGCTTGGTGTTTAGAGCTGATGAAGAAAATGGTTGTAGGAATGTAGCTAGTGGTGGTAAAGTTGGATCTAGTGAACAAATTCTTATAAGATTTAAAATATTTTTTTCAAACAAATTCCAGCTTACTGAAAAAATTGTTTTGGATTTTAGTAAAGCGTGTTTTGAACTTAAACAAAAGGGAATCTTTCCATAGAATGACCTTTCCTTGGTATGCTCGTTATCTCATCTGGGTCCTGCTGAAGTTTGGCGGAGTGCAGGGCGGTAGCTAGATGGAGGTTTAGGGGTGTGACACCCCCATTCAGGGAACCAGTCCGCAAAATTCTGCACCAGTCGGCAAAATGAAGGCAAGGGGCAGAGGAAACTGAAAGGAGGGAAGGGGAGAGGAAAAGAGGAAAGGGGAAGAAGAAAAAGGAAAGAGAGAAGAAGGAAAAGAAGAGGAGAGAGGGGAGAAGAGAAAAAGAAGTAAAAACGAAAGAAAGAACGCACACACTGGTATGTGTGTGTGCACGGGGTTCACGGAGGAGAAATTGGAAGGTATGTAGGCTGTAGACAACCAGCTAATGTCGTAATATTTGAGAACACCCGTCAAAACACATGAAAATGATTGAACGTAAACATATTCGTTCAGAGGAACTGCTGTACAATAAACTTTGAGACGTGTCAAAAGGTGTTTATGGCAGTGTGATATCCTGTCATGGTAAGACGACAAAATTTTACTCCTAGTCGGCAAAATGGAGAAAAAAGCGGAAGAATGGATGAAAAGGAGAGAAACGAGGAAGGCAAAACGATTTGAGTGTCAGCTGATCATGGTTTGAGCAGGAAAATGCCACTCTTGTAGCAACTCCCTGATTGTTTTCGGGGCGGGGTGGGGGTAACTTTAGGCACGTGTGGAATTGTATGGAAAACCCATTTAAGCGAATGTCAAGTCATTGACCCCTTAGAAAAGGCCTTCATGAGTCGACTGAATCGTGGAAGGGAACCGAACTCGAGTCATGGCTTGTTATAATCTCGTTGGCTTCCTGTGCTTGCTGCTAGAAAGTGAATGACAAGTTTGTGTTTCAGAGGGCAATAATGCCAGAAAGAAAGAAAGAAAGAAAGAAAGAAAGAAAGAAAGAAAGAAAGAAAGAAAGAAAGAAAGAAAGAAAGAAAGAAAGAAAGAAAGAAAGAAAGAAAGAAAGAAAGAAAGAAAGAAAGAAAGAAAGAAAGAAAGAAAGAAAGAAAGAAAGAAAGAAAGAAAGAAAGAAAGAAAGAAAGAAAGAATTTTCTAAAATGGTATTTAAAATGTATCTATCTGTAGGGGCTAGGAGGAACTTCTAGTTGAAATCATTTCTTTTCAAAATCCATTAAGGTGGTTCTTGAAGAGAAGGACTACAGAATGCAAGACAACTCCATGGCTCAGTAATAGCGCCAGTCTACAGGTCGTGAACATAATGATACATGCTGTGGGGGCTGGGGAGGGACAGCTTGTCATATTGAACTGTACAAAACAAATTTTCGTTATTGATGTTTTTCGCGATCTTGGGGGATCGAGATGCCAAATTTTCGCCAAGAGAAGTTCTAGGATGATCAAACACGTCAGGCTAGCAACGGGACAAACTATCGTCCAGACCGTACTGAACTGTGCCTTTCCCCGATTTAGCAACAGTCTTGACAAAAGTATACTAGTGACAAGCAGTGAAGCCAACACATATTGTACGGGAGCGAGTTCAAGCCTAGCTGTTTCCAATCGACGTTCAAAATCCAAAAAAGTTTAAGCGAAAAATTTCTATCGGCTGTTCAGTGAAATGTCTTTAGAAATGAATGCTTTACATATTTTTTGTTTTCTGTCACAAATCCTTCAAAAATTACCTTAATTTTGTCACCTTTGACGTCAGTTCAATTCTTTCTATTTTCTTCTTCGGCACCACCATCGTGAACGTTTTCGCTTTATTCAAGTCAAATTTCTTACATTCATTCTCTTCTGCATACACTCTAAATTAAACGTCGGTTCAAATTTGAACCGATCGGGCAACTAACCAAAATCTGTTCAGACAGTTGATTGGATTTAGTTAAACTAACTTGGTTCAATTTTGAACCAAATCTAGTCAAATTTTTGAACAGATTCCGGCTAGTTACCCCTCCGACCCCGATCGGTTCATATTTGAACCGACCCTTTTTAGAATGTAGGCGTGACTAAGCAAGAGCAAATTTGTAACTTGTGAAGAAGGGGAAATCTTTTCACCTTCCACTGGCTTTGAATGGAAATCATATTTGAAAGAAGCGTTTTCTAGCTGATTACAAAGCATTGATACATCCGAATTATCTTCCTGACAGATCCATTAGGAATCTGAGGTGCCTCAAAGAACTGAACGAGTACAAGTTTTATCGTACCATGCAAATTATGTTTCATTGGAATGTTAAGTGCAATAATTAGTATTTACTCCGCATACCCAACAAATCTTATAACGGTAATAAAAAACGCATGAGGGCAAAAAGTCATTTTCTGAAAACCAAATATACATCTCGCTCTTCATGCTAGCTTGCAAGTTTTTCAGTAAAACCTCAGATTCACCAGATGCTCGTATGATGACCTGTGTTCAGCCAGTCAAATCAATTTTCATAAAACTGAGATTACCCACCGTGACTCCCTTTCCTTGAAAATTTCTTTCCTCCTCGCCTGGGAGGTGTTTCTTTCGGTTTAGTGTATTCAAATCATATCATGAAAACCATATCATGAAGTCTTATATTTGATGCAAAAGGTTACATTATCGCCTATAGACAGTCCTGATTAGTTTTTGAGAAATGTAAAGTAAGACATGATGATCTGAAATAGCAAACTTGTTGAGTTACTCCAAATAGATTGATTTGTCTTCATTGACTCTTTGTCTATGTCTTAGCTTTAACTAAAGTTGAGTTAGGCAATTTAAGAGTTAAGCGCATGCATGCTAGCTTAGTTAAAATTTCCTTGCTGATCTAAGCAAGTGCTTAATGTTTAACATGTGCTTATATTTTATTAATCAAGTGTAACTTGTTTTTTACGTACTGTCTAAACAACAACAGTAGGTAGGGATGTCGACTATCTGTACTTACAAGTTTCATGCTGCTCTTGTGTTTCGTCCTTTGCAGGCTTTTATTAGAGTTTCTTTCTCCGAATCGTCATTCTGGCCGATTATTGCCGCTTTGTTCTTTTTTCTTTTAGTTTTATGCATGTTTTAGTGATCATCATTTACATTGGAACTTTTCGTCATGGGACCATGTTACAAGTTCTCTGCATGACTTAGAGCTTCACAAAAATTATATGCTCTTAATAAGGTGGAGCTACCTACTGAGGTGTTGTCAACGGTCTGCAGCATAAAACGTTATTTTGGAAAACGTAACTCGAAGATTATCTACATTCTATTATTAAGCCAGTTTCTTCAACTTGATTTGATGTGGATTACAATTCTCATTTGAACTTCTCTAACGTCATCTTGGTGAATCTTCCGCAAGGACATCTTGCCATTCAGTCGATTGTGACCAACGCCAACATGCCCAGACACGGTCAATTCTTATTTCGTTATCGGAATGTAAATAGTTTTAATCATATCAAAAATTCATCTGAAGCATTCAAGCCTATCAACAAAATTTTCCCTTATTTAATGGCCATTCTGTACGGAAAAAAGACAGATCGACTCTGATGTTGATATCTGTGCCATATTGTAGAGATGGCTTAAGGAAAATGATCGGTCCAACAGGAATCATTGAAACCTTCCGGATATTAGAAGGGGACTGGGACCTGTATTCAGGGATAATTTTAAAGTCAAGATTGATAAAGCAGGTGCCATCAACCCTTATTCAACTTACTGAACTTTTGCTTAACTGTTCACGAACATTACGTTTTCGCTTAATATTTATCGACCATGATATTCACAACACCATTGTATTTCGTCGAACACAACTTCTTCGTTGCTTTTGGAGGTGTCTACAATCCTGGACAAAATTATCTGGGACAAATCCCCGCGCCTCACCTCAATGTTGGTTTTGAAGGTGAATTAAAGTTGAGCGCTGAAGAAAAGAGCGCGCTTTTCGTTTCTTCTCAACATTGAACGAGGGGTGGAGGGGAAGGTCCGGAAGTGTCCCAATAATTTTGTCCAGGATTGTAGAAACAATTATTCTGTGTTGTGAGATACACTTGCTGTGTTGGGACTTTGATGTCCATCTTGACTGTGCTGGCCGCCTGAGGTGGAAATACAACTGCTAATAACATGACAGTTTTAATGACATGATTATGAAAGCAAGAAAAGTGTGTCGGTGACAGGTACTAAGTTCAGTTGAAGAGGTGCTTGAAAGAGTAGCAGATAGAGAGATTAAATCATAAATGTCCTCTGACCATCCTCTAAGAAACAAAGTTGAGTTTGCTCAAATAAGGGTAGGGCCGATTGTCATGACATGTAGAACCGAAAGACACAGACACTATTTCCTACCAGGTGCCACATAATTCTTGTAAATAAATTTAAAGGAAGTAGGGGCAATGTAATTGTGTTAGTGTCGTTTATGGTAGATGATTAATATAACTGTCTTATCGTTGTGCATGTATTTTCATATGTTTATTCACCTGCTCAGTGGCGTAAGTAGGGGAGCCATTGGGTGATGCCCCCCACCCCCCTCACAGATGCCGATTTTTTTCTAGTTTCTAAAAATACGTAAATTTTCAAAACAAATTTTACTTCAGAGAGTAGCATATGTGGCACCAGATTGCATGTAAGGACACTTAATTTTTCAAAACTTTTCAAAGGGGAGGGGGACTTAGACCCCTCCCTAGGCCGACGATCGTACAACATACTGCCCCCCCCCCTTAAGAGAAATCTTGGTTACGCCACTGTACCTGCTCTATTGTTCATTGTCATTGAGATGAAATGAGACAAATATTAGGAAATTAAGGCCGTAAATGTCATTAAATACTATGCAATGGTGCATTTCTGATCTTCGGCATTTGTTTCTCTCTGTTACACTGTAGAGCAGATTATATTTAACACTGAGACGATGCCGCTTTGTAAATTTTAGTGGTAATAATACCTTGAAACTTAAATTTCCCAGTGAGTTCTTTCCTTTTTGACTCTAACACCAATCTAGCATAGATTTCAGAATAGTACTCAGCTGACACTGGTGACATTTTGACCTCCATTAAACTCAGCAGGATTTTTCTTCTTCTACTCAATAAGTAACATCCAAATAACAAGTATGGAATGTATATAAGCTTTGACTTGCGTAACTTGAGATCAGAACCTTTGCAATCATGATAGCCTGTTGGTGTGAATATATAAGTGTGAGGAACACCAAGCTTGTAAACACGATATCTCAAGTCATTACGTATGGATACCAAATTTCGTACTTAGTATGTGGATGTATCCAAATGAACAAAAGAGACCCATTGCTCCTGATGGAAGTCAAAATTTTTTCTCAGGTCACCAAGTGTCAAACTCTGAAAACGCTGTAAATACGATGCCTGAGAGCCATGTGGTACAGAAAAAGGTTATTTAAGATAACGGTTTACCCGATCTTTGTGAAAGTGGCCTATTGTGTAATCTCAAGGAAAAAGAATTCTGGAGCACACCGTATGGTCTACGAAAGGCGTGTTAACTTGGATTTTTCAACCTTTTGTGACCCAAGACCCACTTTTGACCTCTGAATTTACCAGAGAACTACTTTTCACCATTGACTAAAAAATTAAGTTCCTCTTATATTTTTAAGTAAGTTGACTGTACCAGACAAATTTCAACACTAGGCAACGTATACTTCCGTTTTACTCCAGCTGTGTTGGACAGTTGGATGAGATACGGTGTGTTACAAAGCAGTGATAAAAGTAAAGAATGATCCATGTTTTTCTATTTCTCTAGCACTCTACATCCAACCAGGCGGCGCTCCGTAGCCCAACGGGTGACTAATTTTGGTGTAAACTAAGGTGGGACCCTACTTTTCTTTTTTATACATCTTCACTTGTATACCAGTGAATAGTTGATACTGGAAATTGAACTTCAAAAGTACATGCTAAGCCATGGAAAGGGGGAAAATAAATTGTAATTTCGATAAGCATGGTGGTTTTCAACACAAAGGGCAAAATATAATACGCATAAATTCAGATTTTGTGCAAAACGTCGTTCACCTTAATCACATTTTCAGAATCTAACAGATTTAGAACGTGTTCCAAGCCATTTAAAACACAACGTCAACAAATTTTCTGTTGAGTTTACTAGCGAAAAAGGCCCAGGGTCACTGCAGAAAGCGGGACAGGAAGGTAATACGAGGCGGTCCCTTTGAATCTCCTTACACTGCATGTATTCGAACACACACTCACCTCATCACTCTCGCAATGCTTGACAACTCCCCGATCAATTTATTGTAATCAAAATTAATCAGAGTAACTCAAATCCTTTGAGTATGTGACACAAATTGAGGCAAGGACAGACTTTTACCCTTAAAGTTTGCTTTGCTTGCAAAATTTGCTTCCCACTAAAAATCCCCTGCTCTCCCTTGAAGAGATCAACGAAGATTTCTGTAGTAAGTTGTTTAATAACTTGCATGGGAACAAATTTACGCGAGTTTTGAATTATCCTTAGTATAAGAGGGATAATAGTGCACAATAGTGTGAAGGAAAAAAGGGTGGACGTAAAGATAGCTTTGAGTTGCGTTGCTCCCTTGTGTGCGATACTTTTGTGAAAATCCATGCATGAATTTGTCGTCATTTAAACCTTGCTTGGACAGAAACCAATCTTGAACAAACTGTAATTACAGGCGTTTATTATCTACTACCGCTTTCCTGATTTCAATAACAAATGCAAAACAGCAGATATAAGGAAACATAAAGACGTCGTTAGTAACAAGCTATATTGTGCCCACCTTACCTACAAATGTGTCAAACATGGGATAGTATGATTTTGGTATAATGTATGCACCTTACGTCACTCACCTAGAACAGTGATAAGACTTTCACAATTTACAGTATATCAATGGTACTAATCTTACATGTTACATTTTTTTAACATATCCCTACATAATAAGAGTAATTAAAGAAAGTGAATCGGTGTGTACCATTTTCCCTACACTTTACCTTGCCATTAATTTGTCGCACGAGACTTGGAACAACTCTGCAAACCTTAGATAACGATATTTAATGTTGTCTCAGTTTTCTTGCATTTTAGGGTAAGTTAAGGTAATATTGACCCTTCAGGTAAGACGAAATCTTCAACGGTTTTCGTCTTCCTGTAAAAATGTATAGCTCTCTTTATTTATGAAATACGTCGAGACATTCGCAGAACTGCTCATTACAACAACTGAGTATGTCCGTGCACGAATTGAGTCCGCGCTTTGAATAAAAATTTAAAATAATTATGGAAAGGTAAGAAAAAATGACTTCATTAGTGGCCTGATTGGCCTGATCTAAGACTGAAAGTTTATTTATCACAATGAAACTATGATTTCGAAAGCTAAAATACCGTTATTTTTTTCGTACCAAGTGTAAGTTCTTATGAGTCCATTCTATTTGCCTAGTGCTCTACTGGTGACAATGGTTGGTGGATTTGCATTATGCAGTATGGTAATTGATAAGAGATGAATTAATCTTATATGAACTTTTCAAATCTGCAGCACATGGTACCATGGGACATATGTCAATCAGGGAGTTGCAACATAAAGTCCCTTTGTCAATGCACAGCGGAAAGTGATTTCCATTTGTGATAATTCACCATGACTGTACGTTTTGAAAATCAGTCCATACTATTAACAGTTATGTTAGTGTTACATTCACAGTCATGTTTGCAATTTTAGTGGTCATATGTTACTTTTTCTACTTTTGGGAGGGTCTATACTATCTAAATGAGTGAGGTAATATGGACTCCAGAGACTGTTTTCTTTTGGCGTCATTTATTTCTAAACAAGAGCCATCTGTTCTTCTTTGTCTTCCTTGTTATATGATGGTCAGGAGTTCTTCTTAAAATTATGTAAAAAGGTTTGAATTCAGTACTAATAAAGTATGGAAAATTGCTCATTCATGTTTAAGGGGTTCACATATTACCTTAGTATACACTGTTTATATCAACTGACAATGGTAAAAGCATGCAATAGTCACTTCTACATAGGGCAAAAGTAATTCAGGTTCTTTTACTCGGTATCCGGGTCAATTTCGCAAACATAAGCAGTTGGTCTGTTGCAGTTTTTGTCGTTCCATACGCCAGGTTCACCATTGAAATTGGTCTCCAGACAATGCTCTTGGTTTCTGAAGTTGCTTGGTTCTCCCATTCTGTAACCGTTAAACCCAGTCCAAGACTCTTCAGTTATCCAGTCAAATTCAGCTGTCAAGACAAAGTGCAAAACTATTGAGGAACATCATATAATACGTATCACCTAACTCTCATGTAGTTTCTTAGTATTGTACAATACTTACAAACCTTTATCAACGGGAAAGTCGTCAACACGTACAGACACCTGAAAGATCTAAATCGTACGCCAAGCTTTTCAAAGTTCTTGTTATCACCAAACTGCGCCCTGTAGATTTCTCCAAACAAGCAGCTTACTAATGAAGTCTTTCGCCTGTAGAGGGATTTCAGTCACGTGACTTTAACCAACTAGACGCAATTTTGAAGGGCAAGATCGCGCGTCTCTAGTGGTTTTGAAGGGCACGCGTCCATTGTGTCACAGTAGTATCTATGGTTATGCAGTGCGCGTGTGCTGTAAATACGCTTTCTGCGTGTGTATTTTGCCCTTCAGTGCCTGGGAATCCCACTTGCGTGACGTCACATGAAATCCCTCTATAGAGGTTATGCACCGACGTCACTGTGTCGCGCGTTTCTCTGTTTTTCCATCCAGGCGTACATTGTGCAACAATTGTTACTTGGTGCTATCGTGCGCGCGTATCGGTAACACACTTACTGCGCATGATCAGTTCCATCCGGCAAAACGCACTGACGTCACGTGCATAAGCTCTATAGAGCCTTAGAGCAAGCCAATGTCTCTTCGGCCTCTCCGACGATAATTTGCGCGCTATCACGCGTTAGCATGCACGCCATTGTGCCAAGGTGAAGTTGCCCCAGCAGTTTCCAGGCGTATTCCGCATTGACGTGCGTCCGCCAATTATACAGCTCAGAGGCAAAGATATTATAATATCTTTGCTCAGTAGCAAAGATATTACAAACGTAGATTCCAAACTTAAAATGGCGCGTTGACTGCTCATTGAGGCCAAAACATCGGGGCGGAAGTGCTGATCACTGTTCAGTCGGTTTGAAAACAAACAGGCAAATGAATGTGCTACAAAAGTATAAGTACTTGTTATTTCGGAATGTTGTTGACTGAAGAAGTACCACGCCTCAATAAATTCCACTTAAAAAAGAATAACTTATTTCTTCAACGCGGCATTCCACTTATTTACACTTGAACATGAACGCACAATGACTGGTTTTGCAAGTTCATGGACATTCATTGGTCAGTTTCTATGGTATCTTCAAGTGACGCACTTTTATATGCGCGTTCAATTACTTACGCGCTGATAACGGGAAAGCACCTAGCGCGTTTGTTTCCAGAGTGCGCAGAACTGTGCGTCAAGTATTCCGGATAATACACAGAGAAATGTATTCTGCGAGTATAGAACGCGTTGTAAAAGGGCACCCGCGCAAACCTCTTTGAACAGTGGAATTTTCTGTAACGAGTTCTTATTTTTGTACGCAGATCGCGGAATAGAACGACGCGCATGTCAAATTTACACTTCCGCCCCGATGTATGCGTCTCCATGAGGAGTCACTGAGTGTAACATTGTAGGTATAGAGGTTTTTCACTGACGTCACTGCGTTCGCGCGTCTCTCTATTTTGACGGCCAGGCGCCCAGTGTATAACAATCGTAACTAAGATCCTGCAGTCTTTTGCGCATGAGCAGTGACGGCCAGTGAGCCAAATTGAAACGCGCTGACGTCACGTGAAAAACCTCTATAGGAGTTTGGAATCTATGCTTATAATATCTTTGTCACAAAGGAGAAAGTGCGCCCTCCTTTGGAGGAAGATGGCGGAAAAGCGCGTATCATTGTAAGTTACACCAATAAATGCAGACAGCTGATTTGGCAACCATTCGTATACGCGCGTAAGTCTATTACACGTACGGCTCTACGACGTGAGTGCACGTGTGCTGCATTGTTTTCACCCAAAATGACGTAAGTGTGATGTCAATGCACAAGGTCTATTCTACTAGGTACGCGCCGTGTGCTTCATTGTTTTCCCTCCAAAATGACGTCGCGTGAAGTCAATGCATAAAGATATATAATATATGGTCTCTGCAAAACGCAGGTAGCACTGTTACATGTGGTGTCGCTAAAAACTGAGTTTATTAACTTGTTGTACAGGTGCATTACTATACAATTGATAAAGCCGAGGACCCCTACATCAGGTCAAACACCTGAGGTTACTTTCGTTTACACTCTGTGTTTCGTAACATTTTCAGCAAGACCCAATTGAGGTATGCTTAATCGTTACACAAGAAGTACATAATCAGAAACACTAATACTGAAATCACACCAACAAAAGTTAATAAGACACCTTTTGGTAAGACTTTAAGAAAACGGCTGTTTTGATCCTTTCACCCTACCAAAAAGTTGTATAGAGTTTAAAAGAAAATTCCTAGTACTTCTAGAAATTTTAACAGTTTCCATAGATTTCCTTTAGAATTGTATAAACTTCCTATAGAATCTCTATAAATGTGTTTACAGAATTTACCTAAATTTTTCTGTTAAATATCTAAAGAATCTGTAACGAATCATTTTGTAATATCTAAGGGATCTGTGTATAGCGTCTGAGTCTTATAAGTTTACCTACAAAATTTAGGAGAATTCTAGATATATATTGTATTAAAATTCATTATAAAAGTTAAAATTCTACAGAAGATTCAAACATTCCTTAAAGGTTGATGAATATACTTTGGAAATTCTGCAGAAAATTCATGAAAATTTTCTTAAAAATGTCTTTGGAAATCCCTTACATTGTCTTTAGGTTTTTGTAAAAACTCTTAACCAAATTGTCGGAACCCTAAGGATTCTATACATAAAGAATTTAAGGGCATTTATCTATTAAGGAATGTAGTTCTTGTCCCCAAAGCCCACCTGTTGTGCTTCTTTATGTTATTTTGCTAGAATTCCTCAGTTCCGACTGACCCCACTGACCCCCCCCCCCCCGACGTTCATGTAGCAGGTGTCCGGTCTCAGTCAACTTTTTACTTGGTAAATAAAGCTAGATTCTTGAAAAAATCAATTAAATGATAAGAAGAATATGCTGCATTTATAAAATGCAAATGCCTTTTCCCGTAGCTAACCTGCACAAGATTGGGGGAACAGGAGTTATGTTTGGAGCCGAGGGGCTTGGATAACTTTGCCATGGGTGCCATGAAGAACCTGACCTTGAATATTAAGGGGGAGGGGATTATCCAAACTTGGACGGGTGTTGCTGTTGAATGTGTCTATGAGCCTTTCAGCAAACCTCAATCAAAGTGAAGGGGAGCAAATAATGACCCGTTCATGAGCCAAGAGGCTACTCCTTCTTTTACACAAATTTCGCTAACCGAAACCATATGTGTAAATTTTGCTGTGTAAGTAATAAGCTACCCAGAAGTAAGAAGTTATATAGCTTATCATGAAAGAGTATGTGACAAAATGCGACGAAAATTTGTTAAGAGATGAATTTCATTATATTTTTCGAGTGCCCTTGTTTAACAACGAAAGGATCGAGCTTATGAAACCATGAATTTTGTATGTCATTGTTTATTAACTGAAATACTTATATGTCTCTTACACCTCAATAAGGTGATTTGAAGAGACATACACTGAAACTGAAACATCCCTACCTAACACGCAGATGGAGGAAAACCAATCGAGAAACAGTTAGAAGACAAACGTAGGCAGCGAGTGAACAAATAACATAGCAGCTCCCTGCTTGCATCAAAAGTCAAACGCTTCATCCAATTTTAACCAATAGCACTCAACGTGAGCTTTGTTCTCTGATTCGTCTCACTTGTTGAGCAGAATTACGCAAAGCATGATGTTAAATCTTGGCTCATCCGCCAGTTCCATTTAATTTTTTTAGAGATTCTTCCAGACACGTTGAAAGTTCAACATATGTCTTAAAAACTTTCATTTGATCACTTAACTAGCTATGTTAAACTTTTTCCAGACTTACAAGTGTAAAATTTCCATATGCCTGGTGCGCCATCAGTCCTGAAGGCCACGTGACGAATATCCATTATGCGTTTCTCTTCATCGACTTCAAGAATGCTACTTTGATAGTTGCGACCGATTTCTATAACGCTCCCTTTGATTGTGACGTAGAAAATGGTCTCCTGATCACCTCGAACATATGATCGTGGTGCTTCGCCTTCTGGCTCACAAACCAAACACCGACTGAGTGAATTTGTCGGGTTACCTGTCCCTCCAAGAACTGGGGAATTTTTAAAAGATAAAGCATTCAAAAGACATATCAGAATTTGAGATGTCGACCCAATGTAAAGATATTCGAATAAAACCATTTGCGCATAACCCTTTGCAAGCTATGCGAACTAAGCATCTGATTGGAAGAATGTTGGTCACATGCCATACGTGATTCGGTACTATCATCACGATTGTGGTGCTCGAACGTGGATTAGTATACAAGTAATGAATGTTTATGAGTGTGGCAGTATGAATAATTTCTTGAGTTATAGATTGAACGTTCTATTCAACGAGGAAAAGCCGAGTTGAATAGAACGTCATTTATATTATATAACACCTTATTAATTTCTCTGCATTTGATTGAAAGATTGAAAGATTGGTGGTCACATGCCATGGGTGATTCGGCACAATCATCACGGTCGTGTGTTATCCATCGTGCAATAGCAGTATAACACACGATGCCGCATCTCGATAAATCAATGCAGCTTGGATTATAGGCACATAAACGCGTACTCGTAGCTAGCAAACGACAAACCATAGACTCTTTTCCAAATAGCAATCACAAAGGATTGTGGGACGAGTTTTGGTACACATAGTTTTTGCCAATGGCATTTTCACTGTGGTAAAAAACGACACACACCCAAATTCTATCCCACAATCCTTTGTAATTGCTATTTGGAAAAGGGTCTATGGAGATTACCACACGAACAAACGCGAACCATAGTCACGGCACAACTTTAACCAGCGACAAGATCAAACTTATAAGGTGTTGTATAAAACAAATAGGCCTAATGAATGTTTTTCATTCCTGGGATAGTATGAATAATTTCATTCGTTGAAAGATTTAACGATCGATTCAACTCGGCTTCGCCTCGTTGAATAGAACGTTCAATCTTTCAACTCATGAAATAATTCATACTATCATTATTTGTATACTAACCCACGGCAATGAGATCAGCGATCATTATTGGCGTAGCCAGGATTTTTTTATTTTGGGTGACCAACCGCAGGACCTGATCGCCGGCCTGTGGGAGGGGTCAAAGGAGAGGGGGTGTCCTCCTTCCCTTTAAGAAAGTTTTGAATATTTAAGTACCCTCAGGTGCAATCTGGTGCAACATTTAGCATCACTTGAAGTCATTTTTTGTTTCATTACAAAATATTGCTC
The DNA here is from genome assembly GCA_029531755.1 of Holothuria leucospilota. Classification (NCBI taxonomy): domain Eukaryota; kingdom Metazoa; phylum Echinodermata; class Holothuroidea; order Aspidochirotida; family Holothuriidae; genus Holothuria; species Holothuria leucospilota. The sequence continues at coordinate 5,836,562 of CM055964.1, forward strand.
AGCAAAGCATGGGGGGGGGGGAGGCGTACGCACTCTGGGTCCGGCCAGTAACTGTCATAAGAAAAATTATGCTAAGCAAATCAAGGGTTGTCAGTACATTGGTGTAGTTGTTTAGCCAGGCCTTTCTCATGGGGTAGGCACTAGGCTATGCAGGTTTTTGCGGGAGTGTTGGTGTAACTCAGTCATAAGAAAATGTCAAACAAATTACCAAAACTCATTAGCATTATAAGTGGAAATGGTCAATAGTTTCGGCTTCAGAATGTAATGAAGCCATGGGTTGAGCACTGGCATAATTAGAGGAAATGATCGGCTCTCCAGAACTCAGTGACGTGACCAAAGTAGTGATATATCGGGATTAAACAATTTGATATAGAAATAGTCAATCTACATCTCATGGTGTATAGGAGTAAATTTTCAGGAAACCAGTGTAGGGTCTGGTTTTATGTAGTTGGTTGACTATACGTAAGCTATATAGCGACTGTGCTATTGCTAAAGTTTTTACCTTTTTACAACACGGAATTGTAAGTGCTTACGCGCACGACGCTTCCAACCCGTCGGAACACTAGTCGAACTATGCGTTTTTAACAATTTCATTTAAAGTATCATAGCAACTTTAAAAAATTTCTTCCGAATACAAATACACTGAATAACGGCGTTTTCTATTTTCATCGGAACATCAGTCGTGTGCTTTGTTTATCTGAAGAAACTCACATCATGAGTATTTTTCGCTTCTCTGGCCATACAGATGAGACATTGGTATTACTAAAGCTAATATGAAAACCACAAAAGAATGTTTTTCACTTTACCAGGGAGATAACCCATCAAGGTTTATCTGCACTCGAGAAATTTCATAAAACAGAAACATATCCTTCTGTAAATTCAGAGAACTTTCCACACCTACAAAGAATTAGTTCTACTTTATTTTGGAAAAGTAATTTTCCATCCAGTCACATCCTTGCTTCTTTCACCGTAATTTTATCCTTTGTAAACCATTCACAGACGCAGTTATGTGCTAAGTAGATATCCATTCACCCGTGATATTTCTAACCGTTACTGGCACAAACTCGACATGCAACAACAAGAAAGCATTGAATCGTAACACTCTTAAATCATTCTATCAAGTAAAGTACTGCTTTGGGGAGGGGGACTTGTTATCATGCAACCGATTTGTTTTTCTCTATCGCTAGTTATGCACCAGCTTATCGAAAAATACGAGAATTCAGATTTCACGATTAGTTCACCAAATTTCTATGTGACACCTCGTTGGCATTCTATCGCCGACTTTACCCTACAGCTACTGATGAGACCTGGTATTTATCTTCCACGGTCGAAACGGGTCTAGCAATAGCATACTAGCTATGACTTACTACTAAGTAAGGTCAGTCTATACATTTACACCAGACCCATCCCTGGTTTCCTGATTTCCTATTTTATTTACCAGAACATGGTAATTTGACGGTTCTAGGATACATTATCGGTATCTTGAATATCGCGACATATCATCACTTCAGTCACATCACTGAGTTCTGGAGAGCCGACCACTCTTTTTAATTCTAAAAAAATCAGAATTCGATTGGGGGACAAGCTATACCGCGACTCAATAGGTCACTGCAGCATTGGGTATCGTACATTGCATATGGTACGTTTGCTCAATACTGTTGGATTTATTGGATTTAACTGATGATTTATACTACTAAATGACGGCGGGACTCGAAGGAGAACTTCAGAGAATATTTGAATGTTAGTAAAGCCTAGTCCTATTTTTGTTTCGTACAGGGTAGGACTGTATTCTAACGTAAGACCTAAGGTATGCCCTATCCTCTCCTTGAATCAAATTTTGACCAAGATCTTTATATAAATATATAGTAAGTTGTGTGTTATATAAAACAAAAATGAATGTCTTCCATTCGTGCAATCATTGCCCGTGGTACGTAAAACTATGCCTCAACTCAATAAATCACTGCAGCTTTGCATATCATATTTTGACCAAGATCCGTAAGAAAGTTTAGAAAGTTTTAAGGTGTTAAACAAGACAAATAGCGAATGTTTTTCATTCGTGCGATAGAATAAATAATTTCATGAAAGATTTAACGTTACATTCAACTCGGCTTCACCTCGTTGAATAGATCATTCAATCTTTCAACTTATGAAATTACTCATACTATCGCACTCATAAACAGTCGTTATTTGTATAACATAGTAGTTGCTTTTAAAGCCACAAAGTGCAAGTTCATTCAGAGAATACATATAACAGAGGAGGATCCACATTAACATGAAAGACTGAAGCCCTGTAGGGACCCATGACTTCATGGCCCCATCCTTGAGGTAACGGTCTAATGGGATCCAACCATTAAGGTGAAGTGCTCAGACCAGGTAGTTGCCAGTTGAAATGGTAAGTCACTTCTCTCTTAGGTATACCCTAGTGAAGCATAATGAAACTTTCCTCAAAGGCTACGAGGGTAAGATTCGTTGTAGTTGATAATGATAAACCATAATTCTCAACAACAAATAGGACAATGGTGCTGGATTTAAGAGTAGGACCTGGTCGACTTTCAAGGTAAATAGCAAACATGTTCCTGACAGGAGAATGAAAGTCCCGCCGTTATACAAATTTAGAGTATTACATTTGAGCATATGCTGAAGAGGCCCACTCATCTCAGCGCAGTGGCGTAGCTAGAGGGGGGCAGGGGGAGGTCGCCCCCACAAAGCCTCCGAAGGCCTCTGTCGGAAATTTCTAGTCTCTGTCGGAAATGTTTACCCCCTTAATTAAAAATTCTTACAACAGAAATTAGTAGCTAAAATTATATTCTTAGGAGTTTACTTACAACTCTTCTTATGTTTTTAAGCAGAATTACACGTCGAAATGGTAACTGACAAGGCCTGGAAGTGTCATTTAAGGCAATCTCGGAGATATTTTAATCTAATTTTTCCAGCGGGCTACACGTCAGATGATGTTGGAGCTACGCTTAGATGGTACATCATTACTTCAAGATAATAATCTGTCGGAAATTTTTTGCTTTTGTTCCCTCCCCCCCCCCCCCACAAAAAATATCTAGCTACGCCACTGTCTCAGCGAATGTAAGTGGGATCGGGGCGAAGTCCCTGGGGCTTTGAGGGATTTGCAAATTGTGGCAATGGTATGAAATGTATATCTATGGTAAAATGACAATGGATGCACAGTTGAAGGTCAAAACATCACCATTGGTCATCTTTCATAGTTGATTTTCCGGCCTCCTGTCTAATGGCTGGTCAATACAGAGGAATTAAAGAGTGATTAATGTTGGGGGTTGCAGAAGGCTTGAGAACACTGGTTCCAATTAGACTATGTGCAGGAAGCGGTGTTGAGGGCGACAACCTGCTAACTACCCAAAGTAGATGCCCTTCTTGCAAACAGTGAAGGGGAAATGTTACTCGCTCCTATGATGCACACCCGTTGTTGCTATGGAAACTTATCAATGGATGCATCGAAGGCAAGTTGATACATCGAAAGTGAAATAAGCATACGATTAATTCCAGAAGCGAGGTAATTTACTGGTAAATTGAGTAAAAAGAGGTTGCTATAACTCTAATAGTCTACTTCATTGATTGAATCGTGTGTACGATATGTACAATGTAGGCTTATGCTACAACCTCATTTTGTTGGTTAACGTTTAAAATTAAAAGATGTTACTTTTGTGTTAAAACCCAAACCCGATTAAGTGCTTAAAGGAATCATCAAATATAGTGACTCAATTCGAACCACTTATGGGCAATGTTTACTTAGTTTTATACTACATAGAAACTATAGACATTTTAGACTGTTAATAGTGTAATGACTCACGAATATCATAGACAGGATCTTCACCAACAATCTCAGGGAAAGAACTGAGAATAAGGTGAGCGTCACCTTCCGTTTGTACACTAAATTTGAAGGAGCCAAAGTCTTTGGGAAGCCGGATTGGTAGAAAAGTGTTAACGTCTTCACCACTAGATTCCAACTCAAGTACAGGGTCTTTGTTGGAGAGAAATGAAATGACAATCTCATTAAGAGAAAACACAAAGAAAATTATTTAGCATTATAATTGAATGAACTAATAAATTCTTAAACCATATTTGAGAGTCTCTCTCCCAAAGTATTGTCTATGTGCATGACAGACTTAACTACAATAAACAAGTATTCGTCATCTAGGTGACAAAATCTTAAAGATGTGTTTAAAAGGTGCAAAACGCAAAGGTCTCGTTCATGGTTTCACAAACAGCCAAAAGAAATTTTGATTGTGTTCCAGTTGCTCCATATGATTATATAATAATACTCATCATCATCATCGTCACCGCCATCGCCATCGCCATCGCCATCGCCATCGCCATCATCATCGCCATCATCATCATCATCATCACCATCATCATCATCGCCATCATCATCATCATCATCGCCATCATCATCATCATCATCGCCATCATCATCATCATCATCGCCATCATCATCATCATCGCCATCATCATCATCATCATCATCATCATCATCATCGCCATCTGATGATGGCGATGATGATGATGATGATGATGATGATGATGATGATGATGATGATGATGATGATGATGATGATGATGATGATGATGATGATGATGATGATGATGATGATGATGATGAAGAAAGCCTAAAGGCTTAGTGGTTTCTTGCCGAATGGGGATGCTTTGTTGCACTGGGGTTTATCCCTCAAATTTATCTTTCTTGACTACATCATTTTACGATGTTTTAAACAATTTGACCTCTGTCGACCTCACATGAACTTTAAACCCCACCAGATATAACAAAAAATGAAAACGGAAGTATCTTGAAAGGATTCAACTCCAATGGATCTTGGATCTTGAAAATTCTTGGGAAATTTTGCTTTTTAACCTCTGGTGACCCTAGATGACTATCTTGGTAATCATTGAGAAATTTTGTTTTTTTTTTACCTCTGGTGACCCCTGATGATAATCTTGGGAATTTTTGGGAAATTTTACTTTTTGACCCTTGGTGACCTCTGATAATGATCTTGGGAATTCTTGGGATATTTTGCTTTTTGACCTCTGGTGGTCCCAGATGACGATCTTGGGAATACTTAGCATATTTTGCTTTTTAACCTCTGGCGACCCCATATGGTGATCTTGGATATTCTTGGGAAAATTTGCTTTTTGACCTCTGGTAACCCCAGATGATCTTTGACCTCCACCAAAAACAATAGGGTTCTTTCTTACATCATGACAAATCTACATACCAAATATGAAAAGCGTGCTTCATTCCTATCTTGAGATATTGTGATTACAAGCTTTTCGGGTTTTTGGCTCCAGTGACCTCAAATGTCTTTTGACTTTCACCAAAAACAACAGGGTTCTTCCTCTCAGCATGACAAATCTATCTACCAAATATAAAAAGTGTCTATCATTGCTACCTTGAGATATCGTGATTACAAGCCATTTGCAAGGTTTTCGCATTTTAACCTCTGGTGACCTCAGATGACCTTTGACCTCCACCTAAAACAATAGGCTTCTTTCTCTCAACATGAAAAATCTATATAACAAATATGAAAAGTGTCGGTCATTCCTATCCTGACATATCGTGATTACGAGCTTTTCGGCGTTTTACCTCCGATGACCTCAAATGACCTTTGACCTTCACTAAACACATATAGGGTTCTGTCTCGCAACATGAAAAATCTATCTACCAAATATGAAAAGTGTCAGTCATTGCTATCTCGAGATATCGTGTTTACAAGCTGTTTACGAGGTTTTCGCAGTTTAACCTCTGGTAACCTCAGATGACCTTTGACCTCTACCAAAAACGGTAATGTTCTTTCTCTTAACATGACAAATCTGTATACCAAATATGAAAAGTGTAGGTCATCCCAACCTTGAGATATCGTGATTACAAGGTTTTCGGTTTTGGACCTCTGGTGACCTCAGATGACCTTTGACCTCTACCAAAACAACAGGGTTCTTTTTCTCAACATAACAAATATATATACCAAACATGAAAAGTGTCTGTCATCCCATCTTGGTATATCGCGATTACAAGGTTTTCGGATTTTGATCTCTGGTGACCTCGGATGACCTTTAATGACCTCCTCCAAAAGCAATAGGGTTCTTCCTCTTAAAGGACAATTCTCGTCATCCCAGACACTTCCAATTCTCCCAACTAAGCAACTTGTGGCTCCTCCCATAACTGTATAAATCTCCTCCTTGTGTAGGCACAAACCTATTTTATTGCTTCAGGCCATGTCCTGGTGAGCATACAAGGTTGTAATGTGTAACCAAAACACTCTCTCTGCATTGTGTGGCATGTGAGTTACTCTGCATCATTTGAATTTTTAAACTTTGATGTCAATCAAAGAGCAGGAACCAACTGGGAATTTTGCTACCCCCACACCAAAAATGTACTTTGGGGTGATGACTGTTTGTCTTTAAAATAAAAAATCTATATACCAAATATGAAAAGTGTCGGTCATTCCTATCTTGAGATATCGAGATGACAAGCAGCGTCACAAGCACAAATACACACACACCCACCCATACACACACACGACATCACCATCGCATAGATTCCTTACCTGCCTACGGCAAGGAATCAATAATAAAGAGTAGTTAGTTTAGTTTTGTTAAAAGATTATTCGAAACATAAGTCATCTACAGTACATTTGCAGGTAGTGTGCAGTAAACCTACATGCACAACACAATTAACATTGTGTACAATACTAGAATTACAGTCCCCAAGATTCCTCTTAACAAGGCCTTGTTTGAACCCTCATTCAATTTAATGTTCATCCCCTTGTCCAGTTTCAGAAATTATCCTTGGCCCCTGGCAGACATGTATTTAGTTGACGAAGGAAATTTCTGAGGGAGGCGTTATAGTGTCTGCTTTATGGCACTTCTTTGGAAATTGAGGACTATATGTTGTCTTTTTGAACACTGAACAGCTAATTTGTCTTCTCTACAGGCTGTACACCACATCCTCTTACATCAGGGAGTTGCTATTTGACAAATAGAAACTCCCTGCTCAAATGTAGCGTACTTGCCATTGAACAATCTGAGGTATAGCCTGAGTTTGCCTATGTTCTCTATAAAGTAAAAGGAAGCAGTGGCGCCGGCACGGGGGGAATGGGGACCCGTGCCCCCCAATCGATTTCAGAATTTCTTTTGAAAATTCTAAAATGATTTCAAAAGGCGTTTAAGCTACAGATTTCTGTAGGGTGTAGGGTGAGGTGTGTTTTCAACCGCGTGATGGATCTGTGGTATTAATCTTTTTCTATCACTAACGGTTCTCAAACTATCAGAATTATCCCAAATCTTTCTCAAACTATCAAAATTTTTCGCGCGCTCCGCGCGCTCCAAACCTTACCTCAGTAATATCCTTATTGTTAATTATTTCCGGTAGTAGCTCCCGCAGAAGCACAGTAACAAAAGTTAAAGGCTGTTAACGAATTCTCAGGTAAAAGATTGGCTTCGTGATTGGCATACAGGTTTGTTGAGGAATTGAAAGTGTCTCGATGCATAGTATCATGAATGCAGGTTTGGTCATGGTAATCTTATTTAATGAAAAATTTCGGCGCGCTTCGCGAGCCTTCGTCACGGTTTGCACCCCATATTATGACCATTATTAAGGTTATAATACATGCACTATTCTGATCACAACACTTTTCCGAGAAACATAAGTAAATCTCCAACCTCCGTAGGCCTGTGGGATCTTTCAGTCTAATTTGTACCATGATGTGGAAGGTTGAAAGTACGTATTTGCCGTTATACATTTTTCAAATGCAGCCATTTCCGGTATAAATGGTGATTGTTAATACACTTACGACGGAAAAGCATTTTGAAATACTCTTTTTAGTCCTAAACCCCTTTTCCTATACCTGTCAGGGAGGTCTAATATCACCTCCCTGCACCTATACTCTCCCTCCCATTCCCCGCTGGAAGCTGTTCGTCTGGATTTTCGTTCAAACTTAGTAAACATACGATAGTTGTAAAGTGCTCGGCATTATACTCTACAGTATCATTTGTATATCAGGTAATAAGCATCATGTCAGTGCCCCATTTTATATAATTAATCCAGAGCTTCCAGGAGGCCCCATACCGCTGTCTGCCAGCCTTAGTAACCCTTTTAAAATGCACAATGAAGCAAGGAAAATTTTCGTAATATTCCAAGAATGTTTCTGTGGACTCCACGCACGTACTTTTACGTAAAAACTTTCTCCGAATAGAAGGCATTAATTAAGTAGCCAAAAGGGAGGCTTCAGGAGGTTTGTTGACAACATACCCTTCTTTTAGACAACATACTCTCCTCTTTCACATTACCATAAATTGGAATTCGCTAAACTATGGATATTTCCAGCCATATATTATCAGTTCCCCAAAAATATCCCAAAGATATCACCATTTTGCATCTAAGCAACCTTAAATTAACAAAAATTTCTCAAAGGGGAGGGGGACACCCCTCCCCTTTGACCCCTCGCCCAGGCTTCAGGAGGTTTGTTGACAACATACCTTACTCTTAGACAACATACTCTCCCCTTTCACCTTACCAAAAACTGGAATTCGCTAAACTATGGATATTTCCAGCCATATATTATCAGTTCCCCGAAAATATCCCAAAGATATCACCATTTTGCATCTAAGCAACCTTAAATTAACAAAAATTTCTCCCTCCCCTTTGACCCCTCCCCCAGGACGGCACCTTTTAGTGACAAAGGAGGTTTCCACACTATTGTATACAATCACAGGTACGCATAAATAGGTACAATTTACGCCAGCTTGGGGGGAAACTGAGGTGGCATTTTGACGTCACCTGTGGTGCCCCCCCCCCCCCATCACCAAATCCTTGTGGCGCCACTGAAAGGAAGGAGACCAGTTGTCGATACATGCAGCTTTAGATCAAAATTATAGTTTGCGTGATGCAATAGGCCCTACCAACAACTTTTATGTACATGTGACACGGACAACACCAGATTTACTGTTTCGAATATGGTATCTAAATCCCAGTTTTGTAAGGTAAACTGTCGCTGTAATTCTTACTCTCAAAATTCCTCTCGGCACCTATCCATGACGTTTTGTTCTCGGCAAAACCACCTACAAATTGATTTTCTCCAGTTGTAGTTATGGTGACCAGGTGAGCACACTGACTTAGACAGTGAGCTTTTGCTGATTCGAAGTTCTTTGGAACAGGAAAATATTTGTAGCAGGACCTCTGGAACACTGTATAGCCTTCCGGACATTTGACTGGTTCTGTGGGAAGAGTAATGATGCAGAGTTTGGATCATCCATACAGAACAGCAAACATTTTAAAAACAATAGGATTGTATATAGCGGTCGCGGATCCAGAAATCTTCAAGGTAGGGGGTTTACGATGGCGAATCTCAATTGTACCGAAGAGGGACTGTAAGTGCGAAGCTTTCCACACCTCCCAGTTTGAAGGAGTTATCACTCTTCAAGACAAATTTGTCAGTGCTAATTCACGTTTACCGTGTCGCCATCCCCCCCCCCCCCCACTCGAAATCCACCATTAATTGCTAAAGTTGATATCCATTGATACATCCAACGATCTTTAAATTATCCCCAGTGCCAAGCAACCCAGCTGCTTTTCTAACCATGGACGGCTCTAAGAAATTTTGTTTGGGGGGGGGGGGGGCAAACTCAAGTCCGTATTTAGGGAGGTTCGGAAACACCCGGCAACATTAATGGCCAGCTCCGGAGAGTGCAACAGGAGTATGGTTATTATTATGTATTACAGCAATGCCCCTAGTAGTTTTCAAGAGCTCCTCAAAAACCATTTCAGGCAGTCAGTCATGATCTGACTACTTTAAAAATAAAAATAAAGCCATATCAGCCGATCGCTACTCCATAGGGGGAGTAAAAGGCAGGTGAAATGGGCAAAGCGGCTTGATTCATTTGTATAAAATGAGCCCCACCTTTAAATATTTTGTTGTTTCTTTCATTGTGTCACAATATGTTTCAGCTTTGCCAAGAAGCCATAAAATATCGGTTTTCTGGATTGTTTTCTTAAACTAACGAAAATTTCGAGAATTGAAGACATTTGAAAACGATGAATTGTTAGCACTATTTTGGATCTCAGTACCGTTCCGAAACGATTTTTTTAAAGGGGAAGGGGATTTCCCTAACTCAAAACGACGTCTCATCCTATATACAAATAGCTAGGCCAAAAAGTTTCACTACACTGAGCTTGGATTGAGTGTTTGTTGTGTTTATTTTAAATCAACGGAAACGGTATACTTTAGCACAGAGGTGGAGAACCTTTTGCTTATAACATGCCATTTGACAGTCATAAGACAGCTGGTGGGCCAACGGCGCTGTCAATTTGGACAAGGGAAGGGAAACATCTCCTTCTATGGGAAACACAATGCGTTAAGGCTACATGCCCGTTTCAACTTTTGGTAGAAAGATACCTATGCTTATCTGGCCAGGTGACACCCGGGCAAAACAGCTTTTAGTCGTGGATGATAATCACCACGGTTAATGGGTTGCGTATCTAATGACCCCGAGAGCTCTTAAGTGTCTGCGAAATTATAGGCATTTATTTCCAGCATTACCGTTACCCTCTGTAAATGACATTATGATGCCTATGCTAATCAGATTACAAATATCACAGCGTGATCATTTGTTTTGATTACTTTAGCTCGCACTAATGGTAGCTCCATTTGTGATGTCTAAAGTACATATAGTAGCAAACAAGCAACTAAGAAAACGCGCGCGAAGCGCGCCGAAAAAATGTTTTGAGAGCACTTTATTAATGTTTAACCTTCGCATTGCATTGGAAAGTTATTCACTTCTTTAATTTTAAACCGAGTCAAGGAAAAGGAGGGGCCTAACCCATCTGGAATTACATGTTTTATTTATTTATTATTTTTTTGGAAACTTGAAGACCATGCTTTGCAAACTTTTTTTTTGGGGGGGGGGCAAGTGCCCCCCTTGCCCCTATGGCGAGCCGCTAATGTTTCTAACCATGTGTTAGCTTACACTCTCGCCTTCAACATTTCTAGATTGCTAGTGGTTTTAACTACTAGGACGCTTACCCAATTAATTAAAAGAAAAAACTCCATCTTAACCTTTTCTCGCTTTGCTTCCTTCACCTCCCCTTCGTTTTCATCATTTATTTTTTGTTGGGGTTCTTAAGCCCCTCCCCTAAATTCGCCCCCGGTTTTTAAAACAACAAAGATCACTGGTATATTGGAGTTTCTACAAAAGGTGGTTCCATTTAGTTTCTTACTTGCACAATATCGTAAGAAATCATAGGATTACACAAACTTACTGCAGGCTGGAACATATCTTTGCCAGTCAATGCTTGGTGAGCCTCCATTGCTTCTGCAAGCAAGGACATATTGTTCCACATTCTTACAGAGTTGTTCCATTGATGGAAGTGTCCCACACAAATCAAAGAGACAAGAATTGTAATAATCTTGTGGTTCCCTGTAGTCATAACAAGAAGCCAGTGGACCTGCGAAAGTGAATGACAATATTAACGTAAAATTCGAATAAGCACAGTTACTCTTTTACAACCTTTTCCATTGTAGAAACAACATCCGATGACGTACACAGAATATTTACAAGGTTATTTAATCATGGAAGTATACTACCTCGGGATACTTCAATGATTTAATGGCAGTTACAAAATTCCACTTAATATTGACTAATTTTGTCTTAGGTCTTGATAATGTAAGATAAGAAATAAACTTTTGGATGACGTGAACAAATTCCAGGTATATGAAAAATATGACAAAAGGATAATTAAGTCTAAAAAGCGTCTTCCGTTCATTCATTGAACTCAGTTTTTACATTCAATGACCTTTCTCACGACGGGGTTGCACCTTACTTTGGCAATGACAGAATTGGTTCGAATATGGCATTAAATGTTTCTTCTTTGTAAGGGATCAACCTAGCGCATTGTAAATATCTTTGCAACACGGAACAGAAGATCCCCATTGCTGATCGTAGTTAACCAATTTCGGGGAAGGCTGGCCTTAAGAGAAATCTTCTTATTTCGCAGAGGAATCAAATGTGTATGATTACATTTTAGAACCCCGACGGCGACCAGCCACGCCAGAGGTTTGCTTGTTGTTGCTAGGAAGGAGGGCAGATTCTGCAGTAAAAACACAGCGCTTACGATTTTTCGTTACTTAAAAGCCAAACACTTCAAAGACTCTTCACTAAAACCCGATAAGACCTGAAAATTTGTGTTCGCCATCTTACCGGCAAATCTTTGCTTTTGTAGGGGTCACGGGTCCCCCTTCGGACAAATCCTGAGGCCCCAGTTGCTCGTGAAATGACTAGACTATTTATACCGGACCTGTTGTATCCCATTTTTCCTAATTATAGCTACAAAGTATGTATAGTGCTTTGCGTTGGTATATTGTGCATTGCTGTATTACAAGTTCTTCATTAGCAATATGCCTTGGCACAGTAAGACGCAGCCAAGAGGGAATATTGCCCCCTTACCCAACAAAGCCTCCGAAGTGTCTGTAGAAAATCTTTGAGTGCCATCTTGTAATGATTTCTTTTGTTTGACACATGGACGTCGATTTTGGAGGTAGGGGGCTCACCCCTTTCGTCTTTTGTGATCTGAAGCCCGAAAGGTTAGGGCTATTAAAACACAGAGGACATGGAATACACCCTGGTCCTTCACATGACGCTAGAATTCAATAGGAGGATTTAGCCATCAGGCGACATAATACGTCTATATTTTTCACCCGGGAAAATGGCCTTTTCCTGGGGAACTTTGGCTAAAAGAGCCTATTGACTTCTAGCGGCATGTGTATATATAATACAGAAACGGACTCGCATACCCCCAAAATTTCCGACGTTCTTTGCTCGCAGACTACCAAAAATTTGAAGTTATGCTGTGAGATTCACAAAAGGAAACACATAAAAAAAATTTATGATCAAAACATTGGCTTTCCGTTTGAGTCCATTTTAATAACAAGATAAATAAAGAAATATAGAGAGTCGCTAAAACAACGAAGGGAATGTATGTCATTCACAATGAAAGAACACATTTGAGGGGATTATCGGGCCGAATGAAGCATAAGGACTTTACGCCAAGAACAGCACAAGAGATACGAGTGTCGCGGACCAATTAGGTGTAAAATATGATACACTGAAACGAGAGCCTTGGAAAAGTCCAAAAGGCTGTGCAACTTGCAGTATCCACTATCTATACCTTCCACCAATACATTAGGTTGCCACAATTAAACGCACAAAGCATTGAATTTGTCGTTTGGGAATGGACTGGCGTGCAACATTGTAAAATTAACGCCAAATTGTATTTTGGTGTTATTTGGACCTTTACAAGCTACCATCACTTTTCCTTCAAAATGCACGTGTTCTTCAATTTACCGGTGGAACTGTGAAACAACACATAATTTATGCCCCAAATTTCACTGTATCAGTTAAATTTAAAGACTTATACTCGTCACCTCAAGTATGACTTTTACTTGGGGGTAAGCAAAAGTCTCAATTGATGACTGCTATTTGATTGAAGTCAGGTTTATTACACGGCATGCACCGTGTGAAGGCTAAAGCAATAAACTATGTTTGTGTCTGCACAAGGAGAAGCTAAAGACAGTTATGGGCGGGGCTAAGATTAACTTATTTGGGAGAATTTGAACTTTCTGGGGTGAGAAAATTTCCCTTTTAAAGGTCTGTGAACAAGTAACCAACCATATGTTTTACAAAACAAAGTTAGATCCCCTAATGAAAACCTTTGGAATTATTTGAATATCTTTTATCGTTCTTAAGATATTCTTCTTCAAAATTTGACCAGTTCTGAAATTGCTCATTATCTATATGCATAAAATATGATCTGGATTGCTGCACGGTGTCTCTTTTTCTTCTGTTCATTCTTTATAAATTATCTGTGAATTCTAGCTAGTTTTTACTTTGGTTTTTATATGGATATTTTCAAAGAAGTTAGAAAATAGACACTTCCAAAATAAACCCCTCGGGATCTACCAAAAGTACAGTTATCGTTGGAATAAAAGCTAAAGAAACAAAGGATAACATAACACCTATTTGATGGGTCCCGCTCTTCACGTCACAAATTGCATAAGTAGCTAATGTTTATTCATAATGTAATGTATTTTCTTTCGAAATGATCAATATTTGATGGATTTTAATGGGAACTGCGACTAGATTTTGAAATGTTTTTTTTATGTTTTTACACCAAATAGGCAGATCTTTAATGAAGAAAATCTGTTGGTGGTCATTATAAACACGGTTACTTAGTATCAACGAATTTCTGTTTGGCTTTTTTCGACCATATTGAAGGCCAAACTTCGCCCTTTGCCCTAAGAAGATGTGGCAACCGATTTACCATCATCGGTACCGAATTCGGAAATACGACCGAAGCAACTAACTTGCATAGGTCTACTGTAGTGGTACGTGTGTGTACTGCATGCCATGTACATACAGTACGTGTGGGTATGTAGGTGTAGGTCTACATAACGGGTTTACGCCGCCACTGATTAGTATTATTAGTATTGCACATTAATATGTACTCTACAGACGTGCTCTAGTTGAATAAAGCGGAATTGCTTCTCAACTTGAATTGTTCTTCCAAGATTTTTATTGTTTTAACACCGTTTCCTCTCGCTTGACCGGCTGCCACTGTGATTTTTAGTCATTAAATGACATTTTTGATGAAGGCGACAGGAATCTATGCAACCACGCTGGCGAATGTAGACCTATCTGTATATATGTCCATGGGTGCATATGAATGTATGTGTGTTTGTAACACTTAGCTTGTAAACACGATAACTCAAGATAGTAATGATGGATGTTTTTTATATTTGCTATAAAGACTTACCATATTAAGAGAAAGAACCCTACTGTTTTTTGTTGGAGGTCACGGTCATTTGAGGTCAAAAGCTAAGAAATTGTAAACACGATATTCCAAGATAGAAAGCACGGATATTTTACATACTTGGAATGTGGATACACAATGGTAAGTAGATGAAGCCTATTGTTTTGGTAGATGGCAAACGTATTCTGAGGAGGTCAAAGGAGGTGAAACTCAAAAAAACGGGGAAAATGCTTGAAAGCGCAAAATAAAAATGATGGATACTTTTCTTACTTGGCATAAAGATTTGTCATGTGTAGAGAAAAAACCCTGTTGTTTTGTTTAAGGACAGTTCAGAGGTCATTTGAGGTTTCTAGAGGTAAAACTCGACAACTTCGTGAAAACGATGGGTGAAGGGCTATAGAACTGATGGACACTTTTAATAGCTGGTTTAGAGATTTGTCATACAAAGAGAAAGAACTCTTTTGTTTTTGGTGATCAAAGGTCACCTGAGGTCACCAAATGTTAAACTTCGAAAAACTTGTGAGCCGCTTGAAAACATGTTATCTCAAGATGACAATGATGGATACTTTACATACTGGGTATATATAGATTTCTAATATTGCCAAAAGAGTTCCTCTCATTTTTCATGGAGGTCATAGATCATTTGAGGTCACCATAGGTCAAAAACCGACAATAATTAAAAATAGATATTTCAGGATATGAATCATGTATACTTTTTAGACTTGGTACATAGATTTGTCATATTAAGAGAAAGATCCCTATTTTGATGTAGGTCCAAGGTCATCTGAGCTCCCTATAGACACTACTAAAATCTTGTAAACTGTTCATAACCACTATGTCTTAAGTACAGACGGTAGGCTGTACAACTTTAATGTGTTGTTTCGTGGCCAACGAAGTGAAGTGCTGATTACAATTACAGTTCCAAGGATAAAATTAAATAAAGCATTATATGGTACATCTTTTCTCAAGCACAACTGGAATTCGAGTAAACTTATAAAAAATTCCAGTTTCAATTACTTAATGATGGAATTGTGTAAAGGACGTTGTAACCATATTATAATTAAGAACAGCTTACAAGTGACCTGTACATTGATGGCGTAGTGGAAATTGCTTGGTGTCATATTTTCATGGCTAGGATGAATCTCATGCAGACAATTAATGTGTTTTTAGCTTTTGTTTTTCTTCTGTTACTCATTATACTTGTGATAGAGATTTTTGATAATAGGAGGATGAACCTTATTTTCTGGTGGAGTCATTTAAAGTCAAAAGAGGTCAAACTTTTAAAACCTGGTATGTAATTCTAATAGAAGATGAACCCTGTTGGCCTTGGTAGAGATCAAACGTAATCTGAGGTCGCCGGAGGTGAAAATGCCAAATTCTTACAAACTGCTTGTAACACGATATCTCAACTAGAAGGCAACGATGGTCACGTTTCATACTTGCAATATAAATTTATCATTTTGAGAGAAAAACCCAGTTGTTTTTAGTAAAGGTCGAAGTCATTGGATGTCATTAGAGGTCAAAAACCGAAAACTTTCAAAAACAATTCATTTCAAGACAGGGATGATGGATAGTTTTAATACTTGATATGTAGGTTTGTCACTGACTTAAGAAAAAGAGTGAACCCTATGGAGGTCGAAGGTTATATGAGGTCATCAGAGGTGAACTTACGAAAACCTCGTAAACTTAATAGACAGTGGGTGGTACCTGCAAATTATGTCCGGCGTTTCGTGACCAACTAAATTATAAAGAACAACATTTATATTTTCACAGCATTATTGTTACAGTAATAATTCAATTTTTAATTACCTACTTATGAACACGTGTAAAAATTGTGACTAGAGAATGATTAGAAATATCGCACGTCTAACGAATTTGTTGATGACGTAGTGGAAAGTGCTCCGTTTCTCCCACAGCCGCCCTGGTTTCGAAACCCTTCTACGAAACTTGTTTTATTTTTTGTTCAATTTTTGGTAGGTTCAAAGGTCATGTGAGATCAGCAGAGGTCAAATTATGAAACATCGTGAAAAATTATATAGTTAAGAAGTATAAATATGAGGGATGAACCTCAGTGTAACAAATCATCCCTTTTCGGCAAGGAATCACTAAGTCTTTTTGAGTTTTCTGCTTACAAACAACATCACCTTAAAGGCCCTACAATCTGGCCTTAGACAAATTCTGTCATTAAGTTTTCTTCTAGCCCCTCCTCCAGTGTAAACAAAAACACCAGTACATTTCCCAGACAACGCTATCTTCAAGTTTGAATTGCTCTAGCCCACTTAGTGTCCAAAATATTTCCCAAATTTTGATTTATACAAGCTACCCTGTT
Organism: Holothuria leucospilota; assembly: GCA_029531755.1. Taxonomy (NCBI): domain Eukaryota; kingdom Metazoa; phylum Echinodermata; class Holothuroidea; order Aspidochirotida; family Holothuriidae; genus Holothuria; species Holothuria leucospilota. Next base: position 5,853,715 of record CM055964.1, read on the forward strand.
AAGCTGCTAAATCTTGTTCACACTATGTATGCTAAATAGCACGCATTACTGTTCAATTCTAACATAATTAATAGCTATGGTTAAGTTCATACTCGCTCATACGCGTGTGTTGCAACAATTACTGTAGCAACGCACGCAAGCGCATGTTACTCTCACAGTAACGTGCGGAAAAAAATGATCGTCAATAGCCCAGGCCTATTTCAGGGAACAAAGTGTACGTGAGAACTAGGCTTACAAACTTGGACAAAACTGTTGGAACACCTCCCACCTTTGTACCATGTAAAATATGATGTTGTGTTCGATTTGCGAAACCCCCGTCCCCCAATACAATGTTGTGTCCAAACGAAAGCGGTGCATCCCGAATTGAAGATATTATCTGCAAAATTGTACGTGGTAGCGGGGGTGGAGGGGTGTTCCAACGAGATTTTTCCAAGATTGTAGGTCCCCTAGACTATCTCCGTACCTACTGTACATTATGCACTCGCGCATTTAGTATAAAATGATTCACATTAGAGCTAGCTAGGCTGCTACCGGTAGTTAACATGAATAAAAAATATTATTTATAAAGTAAATAAATTTGCATTTCTATGAAAGAATAATACTTTTAATTTTTTGAGTTGATTATCAACAGGCTCAACTAAAATCACAGAACTAATTTCTTCCCGACATGGAGAAAAAATCTCTTAGATGTTAATTTCAAAATACTGTAAAGGTGACAATGTCATATCTTAGCAACAAAAGTGCTCATGCACATAGCCAGAACTAATTGACTATAACAATTCGCCGAAAAAGTTTTATGACGTAATGTAATTTATTGAAGTAACCTATAACTAGGCTTCACGTGGATGGGTTTTTGGTCTAACATAGACCTTTATCTACGCTCATGGTCATACTAGGTGTTGCGTAGGCCTATATACACTGTCCTCGCATCTAATTATTCGCGGAGACACGTTATATTTCTTATAATCAAGTTTTATACGCAAGTAATGTCTTTACTTAATCATTTTGATGAAATTTTTCCAGGTGGCGCGGTTTTGTGAAGGGGCTACTTTGTGGGGGTTGTAAGGGGCGACTTTGCTAAGGGGCGACTTTGTTTGCCGACAGGGCGACTTTGTCAGGGGGCGACTTTGTAGGGATGACTTTGTCAGGGGCGACTTGACTGGAAACACACTTCTGTGTGTGAGCAGTTGGGAACACAAGTGACTAATAACACAAGTCACCATTGACCAACCAGAGCAATGTTATTATTTGAATTAATGTCAATGAAACTGCAGTCACCAAATGTATTTAGTATTATAATGATATTCTAAGATATGTTTTTGGAGAGACTGTAGGGCTTTTACGAATAACGCATCCTGCGAAACGACTTATTACGTTTTATACGACATTCATAGTAGAGCTATTGTTTTGAAAACCCATTCCGCTTTCCACTTTACCCACCATCTACCTCCACAAATCAACTCCAATCACCGGCTGTTTCTGTTATTAAAGTGGCGCCGGACGGGAGGGGGAATGGAGAGTATTCCCCATCGATTTACAAAAATTTTCGATTCCTTTTCAAAATCAACCCCAAAGGTGTTTAAGGGTTAGGGTAAGGTGTGTTTTCGACTGAGTGGTGCATGATCTGTTTTAATCATGTTATATCACAAATCGTTCGCAAACTATCAATTTTTTTGTAAAATTCTTCGAAAGCTAACAAACTTTTGCGCGTTCCGCGCACTTAACCGTCGGTTTAATTTCTTCTGTTATACCATCCCAAACGCATTTGATCAAAGCTACTTGTTTAAAACATTTCCAATGCATATTTTTGGCATACTTCTCGCGGAATTGCCACGGTCCACCCTTCAGGCCTGATGACCATCATTAGAAAGGTAATGCACGCAAGTTTTCCTGAAAACTGAGAGTTCAACCTCAGGCTTGCATCAAGAGGCGGTTATGTGGCAATGTTATATTATGGGCAAGACATAAAGCGTGATGTACATGATATGAAGCTCATTACTCATACCCCTTTTGCACAGCTTTACCTCCCTCTCGGTCATTCCCCAATTAGAAGCTGTTCATTAACACTAGTAAAACAACGGTGGCTCTGTGCTCTTCTGCAATGTCAATTGGATGTCAAGCATCATACTAAACGTCTTCATCTTGTTGTTACCCTGTAGCTTTCAAGAGGCGCTAAGCTGATCTCATGGTAACAGCACCAGAATATCACACAATAATGGTAATTCCGCAAAATATGTAATCAGTTCAAAGCTTTGACTAAGATAGCACCATTTTGCATCTAAGCCACCTCACATAAAACAAATATTTCTCAAGGGGGAGGAGTTTCAACCCTCCACGTAAACGCCACACCTTTCCCTTACACCCAACAAAGTAAAAACTATTCACCAAAGCATGGGAATTTATCAACATATGATCAGTTCGAAATTTTACTAAAGATAGCACCGTTTTGCATCTATATAAGCCAGCTTAAACGAAAAACAATCAAAAGGGAGGGGAACTCCTCTTCCCTTTATAACCCTCCCTCCAGAGCGACATTGCCTAACTAGATGATCTACACCCCGGGTGCAAAGTATCATGGATACGCATATGTAGACTTAACAACGACTTTCTGGGTTTATCGGCTGAGGGATTACGACATCATATTCTGAAGTGCCCCCCAGTCACCAAAATCCTGACCGGGAACCTCTGATTATATGAACTCTGTGGCCTGTTTATTGCTGATGTCAGGTGGACATTGGATAGCAAGCCGACAGGAAAGGGGGCACTTAGTTCTATCCAGCATTTGCAAATTAGGCTACAATGATATTGCCGTCAAAAAAAATTGCAATCGATGTCAGCAAAATATTTCGAGACATGTCAAATTTACATTGAACATGCAGAGTTTCCTCTGAAAATGGTCCAGAACACCCGCCAAACCCATCTTAACACAAAATTTTGGAGAAGACCTCTGACCCACCACCTTACATCATGCCTTCAGAATTCGAGGAGAAATCTCTTTCGTCGGACACAACTTACCAGGATGAAATCGCCCTTAAAACCGTTTGTCTCTGGACATCTTTTCTGCTGACGTTAATGTCATATTTATGTATGACCTACCGACAATAATAATATGTCATTGATCTTAGAAAGTAATCCTGACCCTTAGCTTTGATCGTCCCTTAAAATTACAGCATAAATAACGTTATCGAAACTATATTAACAAAACGCAATAACAAAAAATGGAAGGTTATACAGTAAACCTACTTCAAATTATTGAAACATACAGCTTCATTTTTATCTTAATATTCATGCCTAAATTTTCTTTAAAGTTTTATAGGGGTTCCCCCTTCATTTAGACTCCACCCCTCCAGGACAGCGCTCACATTTGGAACCTAAGGTTCCCCATATTTTTCAACAGAACTGACGCCCTTGTTGCAACGGAATTAATATTTCGATTATATTAATAATCTGTCTGAATGCTTTCGTCCTTACTCCTGCTTAAAAAGTCTAGCTTTGCCGCTTTTCCATGTACTAGGAGCTTACATACCGTCTTTTTGAAGCAAAATCCCACAACTGTCTAGAGCGATTGTCTCTTCTGGGGTACCCTCAACGCATGTGTGAACTGGCTTAAGTACAGGGGGACAGTCCTCAGAGGCTCCCCAAGAATTAGCAAAGTCGAGTTTGTTCTTGACCTTGAAAAAATAACGAAGTTTTGTAAATAAATGATCGTTGTTCAAAACAAAAAGAAGACATCATCAAATATAGAACAGCATGAAACTGACATAGTTGCGTAATCAACAATGAAGCTTGCATAATTGTATTAATGTGACAACATACAACACATTAACCATTAAGCGTAGTTTTACAAAACATTCTTGAAGGTAAGTGACAAAAAGAGTTACCTGTGTTCCGTCTGGCTTCACTTTCTCATTTTTATCGTCGTTGTCGGCATTCGCACATAAACCACAAACTTTACCTTGATAGGCTGCTGGAAGATCAATGTTCGCATCATTTTCGCCATCATACGGAATTCTCAAACCGAATTCAGTTTCTAGTACCTGTAAAAATTGAATTTCAACGTTTCAATTTTCCCTTTTTTGTATTTTTTGCACTCTCATATTTCTATTTGGTGATCAATTGCTGGTGTATTGTAAGAATGGCTAGTTGCCTGGATATCATCCAGGAATTCTTGACAAGGAAATCTGGAGCGTTTGCAGCACCCACCCCTAAGATATAGCGCTTTTGTTTCCACTTGCGAATTGGTTCTAATTGACTTGAAGAGATAAACTTATAATCATCTTTAAGTTTGTGAAAGAAGTAGAAAATTTCTACCTGCTTAGTTCACCAGTATTACGGAGAAAACTTTCTTGCCATTTGTAAAAAAGCATAAACTAGGGGAAATTGTTCTTTATACCTTGTTTGGTATTCCCAAAACTTAACATCACATCGAAAGGTTTTCTTAGATTGAAATTAAAAGTTGTATAGCTGAAATATGCGTTCCTCTCTGGCAGGATTTAAACTACTTTTACTATTGCTGATAAACAGGACATGCTATCAAACAAATCAAACAAATATAGCTTTTGTTGTTCAAATAAAGTGCGAAGGTAACAATACCTTGCCTGAAGAATCATGCAATTTCTTGGAAATGTCGGTTTGGGGTTTGGGACTATAGAAATCCTCTAAAAGGGTAAGGTGCACAGAATATTCATTAACTCTTGAGTATACCATACCATGGGCTTTGCCTGGCCAATAGTTTGCATATAAATGTACTACCTTAACATGTTCAGGCCTGTAGATAGACAAGGTACTGAACATGAGGAGGCGAGATACCTCTCTTCCAGGTAACTGCTAAGAAGGCCTAATGTTTTTTGGGGTGGAGGGGGACAGGGGCGTATGTGCCAAATGCATTAAGGCAATGGTATTTTTTTTTTATTCACTCGGGGGGAATTTTTTATTTATTTGGGGGAGAAAATTTGTTGGGGTGTGGCTTCTGCCAACTTGGCTACTGGTTTATATGTATTATAGGCATTACAGCTCTACTAACACCTCACCAGTCCATCGCCCTCTCGAAATATCTCTACTCCTTCATCCTCGAAGGGGAGGCTGTCTCTATAATCCACATTGTCTACGGTAATTGCTCCAGTATGACTCATCTTATAAGTCTTTCCCTCGTAGAGTAATATAATGGCAGTCATCCAGGTAAATCTCTCGGTTGGTACCAGTTTACCAGTTTCAACATGAACCTCAAAAGGCGGGAAGCCATCCGGTGGGTCTTCACACATACGAGTGGCGATATATGTACAGTCGCCTTGGAAGGAGTAGTGCCAGTTATCGAACGTATCAAAGTGTGGGTCCCCATATATGTGACAACTCTTTCGTCCTGAGTGTTAAAGAAATATATCACATGTTCATTAAAATTGAGTTCACTGTAATACTTTCAATAAAACTTATGCATAAGACGCCACAGAACAGAAAGTGTGCCCCCAATTGGCAAGAACGTATCATTGCAACTTACACCAACAGATGCAGACAGCTGATTAGTGTATCGAGCGGATGTGGGCCTAGTCTTCTACGCGCGCCTGCGAAGTCTACTTCGTGCGTGCTACGTGCTTCATTGTTTTGCCCAAAGATATTATAAGCATAGATTCCAAAGTCCTATACCTACACTGTTACGCACAGTGACTCCTCATGGAGACGCATATGTCGGGGCGGAAGTGTAAATCTGACATGCGCGTCGTTCTATTCCGCGATCTGCGTACAAAAATAAGAACGCGTCACAGAAAATTCCACTGTTCAAAGAGGTTAGCGCGGGTGCACTTTTACAACGCGTTCTGTATTCGCAGAATAAATTTCTCTGTGTATTATCCGGAATACTTGACGCACAGTTCTGCGCGCTCTGGAAACAAACGCGCTAGTTGCTTTCCCGTTGTGAGCGCGTAAGTAACTGAACGCGCATATAAAAGTGCGTCACTTGAAGATACCATAGAAACTGACCAATAAATGTCCATGAACTTGCAACACCAGTCATTGTGCGTTCATGTTCGAGTGTAAATACGTGGAATGCTGCGTTGAAGAAATAAGTTATTCTTGTTCAAGTGGAATTTATTGAGGCGTAGTACTTCTTGAGTCAACAACATTCCGAAATAACAAGTATTAATACTTTTGTAAGACATTCATTTGCCTGTTTGTTTTCAAAACGACTGAGCAGTGATCAGCACTTCCGTCCCGATATATTGGCCTCCATGGGGAGCCAACGCGCCATTTTAAGTTTGGAATCTATGCTTGTAATATCTTTGGTTTTGCCGTCAAAGTGACGTCACTTGACGTCGATGCATAAGGTCTATGCATTTTATATGAGAGGAGGAGGAAGAGAACTACTTACCGATATTACAGTCTTGTCTTCCATCTCCTTCGTATCCTTTTACGCAGTAGCAATCTCGACGACCATTTTTGGTGGTGCACTCGGCATGCTCAACACACTCGGCACCTTGGGTAAGCCTAGTACGGTTAGGTCTGATACATTCAATGGTGGTGGTGCAGTCCTCCGAGACGTATACGTCACCTTTCTAATAGTGAACCAGGGGAAGAAAGAAACAAAACATTTTTTGTCTGTTTCAGTATAAAATGGTGCAAAATTCTTAAAGCTTGTTGGAGCAATTGTTTTTCTCTGATTAGAACCTACAGGGAACCAAGTCCTAAAATGACTTAAAGCCAGAGATAAGAATGCTTCAGCCAGTTTGCGGCTCGCTGCAGTCAAATTTGAATTTTTCGGAAGGATGGCAGCATCTTTGTAGTTGTAGCTAGCTTTAGCACGCTAGAAATAACGAGATATGTAAGTCTAGTCTAAACTAGCAACTAGTGCTATATAGGTTAAAGGACAATGGAAAACAACAACAGGAAAGGAAGAAGAATAAAATGGCTTTTCCACATAAAAACAAAAACCATGCACTGTTGGAAAGAAAGAAAGAATTTAGTCATAACAACGCACATGAATGCAGTGCTACAAATGCACGTACTTTTCGTTTGAACGATTTACAGATGCCCGAGGCTTACACTAAGTTGTATGCTCTCCTAATGTACAAGGTTATCTACTTCTCGACAGGACCGTTGTAATGACCCAAGATCAGATCCAGAAATTACAGGTGGCACGATGGGTAATCTCACGTGCACCGAAGGTGCACCACAAGCGCGAGTTTGCACGGGTAGGGCCAAGGACCCGTTTTAGGTCCCCTGGCGGGGTTCAGGGGCGAAACTCCGGTGGGAGTCAAGAGGGTAAAGCTCCCGGGAAGCTTTAGAAATTTACATACGCAGAAAATCTGCTCCGGCTACTCTGTTTAAGGAGATTTTTGCTATCATTTCATATTTTATGAAAATCTACAATTAATGGCTGAGTATACAGGCATAACTTTACAGTATATAATCGCATCTGGTCAGATCCAAGGCGAAGTTGTGGTTATTTCAAATTTGGACTATAGAATAAATCCCGAGACTCTTTTTAGTTATCGGTCAATGACTTTTGCCGTAGTAAGTGATTTTTTTTCTGTGTACGATTGATCGGGTACGATCGCATTCAGGCAGTACTTTGAAATACTTTCTAAATTAGCCGATGTCCCTCCCCTTAATGGATTCAGACATGGGCGTATATCCCGGGGGGATGGGGGATATATCCCCCCAACATTTGACTAGGGGGATGACCCATGTGATCATCCCCCCAATGTTTCAGTCTACAGATACGTGTATGATGGAAAGTATATTTTATTCTTCATTTTCGTAAGAATTTTTTTCAATCTCGCTTCACTTTCTATCACAAAGGTTTCTCAGACTATCAGAATTTTAGCAAATCGTTGGCAATCTATCAAAATTTTTGTGCACTCCACGCGCTTCCAACCTTACGTCAGTGTCATATTATCAATATCTTCCGATAGCAACTTTCGGAGAAGCACAGCAGTAAAATGTAAAATTAATAGGTAAAAGACTGGCTTATGGCAGTGGCATGTAGGTTTTTTTGGGCAATTGAAAGTGTCTTAATGTAGAGTCTGAATGCAGGTTTTGTAATGGAAATATTATTCGTCACTGTTTACACTCCATGTAATGACCATTATTAAGGTAATAATACACGAAACTGTTCCAATCACGACACTTTCCGAAGAACAGAGATGCGTCTCCAAACATGGGCGTCCGGAGGGGGGCAAGGGGGACACTTGCCCCTCCTCCCCCTGGAAAATCAAAAACTTGAAAAAGTGAAGAAAAAATGGAGAAAAAAAAAGAAGAAAATATAACATCAACATTTCTTAACAGTTCACTCAGTGTGAATTTCTACTCTCAAAACAGGAACTGAATAAAAATATCAACACTTAGGCCCCAGCAGCCCCCCCCCCCAGCATATTTTTGGTATTTATTTAAAGTTTATATTATTTTACGATATTGCTAGTGTTTCCCCCTTTTTATATGCGGTAAAAAGGTCTTGAAAGTGCCATTTCTAGCGATCTGGGAAGCATTTGGGGCCAAAAGTTTCCCCATGGTGGCGCGGAGGGCTGAGAGTCTGTCTATGGGCTCCCCCCCCCCCCGACAACTTCCTGGCTACGACTCTGTCAACACTGTGTGAAAGTAGCATCTAAACTCTTTTCTGGGAGTAAAATATTTCCCATGAAAAAAGTTTGGCCACCCTAAAAAATTTGCCCCCCCCCCTGATTTTTTTCTGCGGACGACCATGTCTCCACACATCTGTGGGACCTCGCATCAATATGGGATCTTTCCATCTAATATGTAGCATGATGTAGAAGGTTGAAAGTACGTATCTGTCAGTCTGTCGTTATACATTTTTCAAAATTTTTTACCAGAGCTTCGCCAGTTCGCGCTGAGCCATATTCGGTATAGATGGTGATTGTTAATACACTTATGACGAAAACAGCACTCTGTAAATCTCTTATTAGTCCTTCACCCCTTTTGCTACACCTAACAGGGAGGTCTAATATCACCTCCCTGCACCTATACCCTCCCTCCGTCTCATTTTCCATTGCTGGCAGCTGTTCGTCCGGATTTTAGTTCAAAAGTAGTAAAAATACGATAGTTGTGAAGTGTTTGGCGTCGTACTCTATATTATCATTTGGATGTCAAGTAGTATACGCATTATGTCATTGCCCCCGCCCCAATTAATATGATTAATGCAGAGCTTCCAGGAGGCCCTATTCAGGTATGTGCTAGCCTTAGATGCCCTTTCATAACGCGCAATGGAGGAAAGGACATATTTCGTAATAACTCAAAAATCTTTCTGTGGACTCCACGCACATATTTTTGTGTAAAAAGTTTCCCGAAATAGAAGGCAGTAAAATAGACAGAAGGGAGGGGGCTTCAGGAGATTTGTTGACAACGTATCTGTCTCTTAATAGACAACATATTCTCCTCTCTCACCTTACCAAAAATTAGCATTCACTAAATTATGGACACTTTCCGGCCATATATGATCAATTCCAAAAACATTCCAAAGATGGCACCATTTTGCATCTAAAAGACCTTAAATTAATAAAAAAAAATCTTAAAGGGGAGGGGGAACCCCTTCCCCAAGACGACACCTTTATGTAGTGACAAACGAAAGATCAAAACTGCTGCATGCAAATGCAGGAACGCATGAAAAATAAAGGTGTAATTTACGCAGACTTGGGGGAACTGAGGTATTATTACGACATCATCTATGGTGCCCCCAATCACAGAAAACCTGGCGACGTCACTGATCTCAAGCCAACTTGCAGGTCTTGTAATGATCTCCAAATTCAAAATCCAGTTGTCTGGGATGACCCTATATGTTGATCCCTGCCTTTTAAAGCTTAACAGGACATTGTTGCTTTTGTATAATTTCAATCCAGTGCCGCTTATCAACGAGTTTTGTGTTCAGAATAGCATTTCCTAAATGTATGAATATACCAATAGCCTACCAAAGAACATTACCACTAAAATTAACCCCTTAAAACAGTCTTCCTGGCACTTCTGAGACATTAAAACCCAGGAGCTTCGGGGGGCTTCGCTATTTTTCGGCGGGCCCCTCATGCACCTGTCATTATCACTTATCTCACTTTAATTCCATAAAGAAAAATTTGGGTGCAATTATTTTTTCCAAAGCTCAATGCAAACAGGAACGTGACAAGGAGGTGGGTGTCTCGCCCCAACTATTTCGGTAAACTTGACAATAATGGAAAATTTGGGGTGTAAAAGTCGGAATTAACTTTCGACTGCCTCACTCTAAACTTCCTAGTACAAACCTATCCTAAGATTCCTGTGAGAACAAAGTTCGGGTCAGTGAAATGAAAAATAATGGTGAAACTGTGATAGTTGTAATAATCTGTTTAGTGTGCTATATGTTTAATCCTGAAATACAATGCGTCATTAATACAAGGAAGCTTCTCAGTGCTTCGTCCCCTTTCCAAAAGAGCGTTGCCCTGGGCCCTACTATAGTAACCCCTGGACGGGCTCCAAGATACTACGCTGATAAGTTGGAGGTTTCTCGTTCTTGTGGCGTCGTTTAGGCTTTTCAAAATGAGACTCCCAAAAGGGAACTGCTTCTTGAACAGGAGAAGAAACTTCACACATCCCTTTGATGACGACGATCATGCCGAGAAGGTCAAACTCATAGAACTAGTTAACACCACTAATCCCTATCCCTTTGTACTTCATTGAAGATTCAATAAGCTTAAAGGGAAATATTGTGTTTAAAATGCACCAACATGGCATACAAAGGAAATACCTTAAAACTTTATCAAACATTCAGTCTCACTAATAAACTCTAGTAATAGTTTTATCCCCTCAAAGAATTATAAATTTCAAGAGTAACAGACTGACGGATGTTGCTTCATTTGAATTTCTGAAAGTTGGGTGAACAAATTACTTTTATGCAACAAATAACCGAATTACTTCCTGTGAGAGCCTTATTTCTTGAAAAGAAATCTACCGTACTGCCTTATTTTGAATTGTCTATCATCCTGTATCTATTAATATTGGTTTAAAAAATATGAAAATATTCTGTAAAACAAACGGAATATTTCCCTTTAAAAGGTGTTAGGAACTAAGCACAATAGGTACATGTAGTCTGCTACATCTTGAAGGATTATCCCCTTGCGCAAGGCTGGATTAGAATAAATTAAAGTAGAAGTTTCTTCTCCTGTCCAAGTATATCAGCTCCCTACTCCCAGTAGAACAAACTTAAGGGCCGGTTTGATCTTTGCGAGACTTTCCTGATGACAAATGTGGCTCGCCAACTAAAATAATCAAGAACCGCTGCACTAAAGAAAAATTTTGAATACGTTTTAAGAAAATTTTGTAACTAACTTTTCCTTTTCTCTTTCTTTTCCCTATAGCTTTTCCTTTCCCTTTCTCTTATTCCCCCAGTTATTTTTTTTCCAAGGCGAGGAGGGAGGGCGGAGCGCCTCATCCCCATAAATCCTTGCATTGTTTGAGCAACAAAATCATGGCACCAAAGCCAGATTAGGGCTTTCATAGGCACTTAGCACTTATTTTAAGGAGCAGGGAGGCGCGGGAATTTCTGACAGTGGCCAACCTCCTATACAAGGGTCCCGGAGCCGTCGGACAAGCCGTGTCCGGACAGGATACAGTTTAGGAGTTTAGGAGGGCAGTGAGGAAGGGATGAAAAAAATCCTTTAAACAATACTATTCCATACCATGGCGTATTTTGCACAATAAAAAATACTTGATTTTGCGAAAATTTTGCTAGTTTTGTTCCTGTCCGAAAAATCTCACTTGCAAATTGCATGGTGCTCGAAGGCGCCGAAGTTTTACAGTGCACGTAGAAAAAATTGTATTTATTCAGAGCAACAACAGATGAATTGTTTGGGTGGCTTACCAGGGCCCAAACGGGGACATCATTCAGTGAATGATCAATCCTGCAAAGTTTGCCCAACAAATTACCCGAAACATCTGTCCCACGACATATTGAAGGCATGTGTCCAGCAAACCAGGCCTCCGTAATTGAGATGAAATTCCCGAACATAACAGAAAACCAGGCGCGGATACAGGGGGGCCTGGGGGGCCCGAGCCCTCCACCCCCTTGCCACGAAAAAAAAAACGAAAGGAGAAAAAAAAACAAGAAAAAGAAAAGAAAGAGAAAGAAAAATTAATAAGAGCAAAAAATGAATAAAAGTGTCTAAGAAGGTATTCAAAGTATATATTTCTGTAGGGGTTGGGTGGAGCTATAGCTGGATTATCTCTTTAGATATCTTTCACAGTGGTTGGCGACGAAAGGAGAGCTACAATGTTCGAAAACAAGTGAATAGCTGAGTAATGATCCTTGATCTAAATAAGTAAACATCGTGACATATGGAGTATGGGCCCGACTAGCTGCATTGAAATTTAGTAACAATTTTGTGTTAAAGAGTGAAATTTTTGGTAATCTAGAGGGATTGAGAGGCAAAGTGTTCGCCATACAGACCTTGCAGAATGAATACAGAAGACAAGCTGCCAGGTGACGTGCTATTGTGCACAGTGGCACCAGCTGTTGCAGGCAAAGTAGCGGCGTGCATACCCTATTCGATTTCGAAACTGTCTGAAAAGTTTTAAAATGAACTCAAAAGTCGTTTAAGCTACAGACAGTGGCGTCGGCACAGTGGGCAATGGGTGACGTGTGTCCCCCTCCCTCATCGATTCTTGAAATTTTTTAAAATGGTCCCAAAAGTCGTTTAAGCTACAGATTACTGTGGAGGGTGTAGGGTGAGATGTATTTTTTGATGATTGGTTTATTTGCTCTAACCATTTTCTTTCACAAACTGTTCTCTAACTATCATAAGTTTTGGAAATTATTGACAAATTCCAAATTTTCGCACGCTCCGCTAGCGTCAAGCCTTATGTCAGAGTTGTCCTTATTATCAATAGATTTCGGTAACTACTCACGGGGGAACAAAAGAGCAAAAGTGCTTTTTAAGAATTCTCAGTCAGAAGATCTTCCTGAGTAGCATAGGTTGGTGCAGATTCTGAATGCAGGTTTTGTCATGGAGGAATATTTTATTCAAAATTTCGGCGCGCTTCGCGTACATACGACAGGATTTACACCCGATTTCATTTACCATTGACAAAGCTATGACGCAAGAAATTATTCCAATGCAAACATTTCCTTAAAAGTACATCTCCTTCTCTGTAGGGCTCTCATCATTATGCGATCTTTGACTAATCTAGTCTAGCGCATGATTTGAAAGATTAAAGTACGTAATTGCCGTTGCTTATTTTCCAAACATTTTAACGCGACGTTCAATAACGACGAAAATCTTTTCTGAAACGAATTTTGCCTGTCTACCATCCCTCTTGCTATGCCTAAAAGAAGGTAATATATCATCTCTCTTCCCATATGGATGTCAGTTTGTGAGAGTCCTGTTGGTCCCCCTTTTCAGTGTACAATTAATGCAGAGCTCCCGGGAGACTCTATACCGAAAATTTTCGGCGCCCTTCGTGCGCAATTGTTTACGCTTACGGAGAGGGGTACGTTTTTATCGAGTGATGGATTTATTTTTATCACTTTTTACCAAAAATCATTTGAAATCTTTCACGATTTTTGCAAAGTCTTCTCAATATTTCTTGATTTTTGCTTGATCTGTGCACTTGTAACCTTGAATTGCTCCTTTTACTATCAATAAGGTCCCAAACGTATTCACATTACGCATCGGTGGGGTTCTACCATAAACCAATTATTCGTGTGCATAAACGTGATTTTAGAGGAGCCAGCATTGTAAGGATGTAAAGCAACTGATATTCATTTTTTCACCCTCCTCTTCTTATGAGAACTGAAAACTTAGTATCACCTTAGTAGAACCCACCTTCTAATATTGATAGACACACATAAAGGGAATTGACACCGTTAGTCATAGCAATGGTTTTAAATGTAAATTCAAATTTTCGGCGAGCTTCGCGCACAATTTTTTCATCTGACGTCCTATACCAGAATACCGTATAACGAAAATAAAACACTCATCATGGCAAAAATCATTTCAAGTTACCTACACGGGCTCATAATGTTGGCGTGTAAGTTTTAAGATAACTTAAATTCTCCGGAAGTTCTGCAGGTACATATATTAACTTATACTGAGCCATACACATCAAATTCCATGCAACATGAAAAGGTATAAAACTCACTGACATAAGAACTGGAGCCGATTTCTTTGCTCTTAAAATGCAATATTGCTAGAACTTCCGGGGGCTTCGCCCTCTGGACCTCCACCTGGGCTCCGCCCTAGACCCCGTCAGGGGCCCTAACGCGGGCCCATGGAACCCACCCGTAGGAACTCGCGCTTCGCGCTCGTGGTGCACCTTCGGTGCACATGAGATTTTCCATCCACAAAAAGACACCTAGCTACAAAAATACATGAGCATCTTTTCAAACTCCCATATTTACAAAAACCTTAACAAATTAGCTACTTGCAAAGGAAAGAGTGATCACAACTCTTTCACAATCATTGACTCAGCCCCGTCTAAGCTCCAGCTTAAAATTAAAGAAAGCCTTCACATCAGTTGGCAAAATCCAAATCTTAACAAACAGCGAGAAAGTACCTCTTTTACTCTATTGAACTAAGTGCTTTTCAGTGCTATATTCTAACTGGCCCTTTGTAGACTGTATAATTACACTTCTTTTTGTACCTGATGATGTAAGATGTACAATATGGTATCTTTCAAAGCAGTGGCATCCTGTGGTTTTTGATTTCAAGTCTTGTGCTACGCAGACCATTTATCATTCAACCTTCTTCAGTGGAATGGAGATAAATGCAAACGAACTGTATATATATATATATATATATATATATATATATATATATATATATATATATATATATATATATATATATATATATATATATATATATATATATATATATATATATATATATATATATACGGAACATGAGATACAGAAATGAATGGCTGGATCTCGAAAGAGATACGTGACAGCAGTAGAGGCTTGAAAATTGGTAAATACAACAGCCATGAAAGATTTTTGCAAAGCTTTCTAGCAATACTAGCTCTTCTTCAGTGCTTGATCACAAGAGTGACAAGGAGCGTGTGTGATAACTCGTATAAACTGGTCCACCCGAAGGTGCTCCAGAAGGCCCGAAGGGCCGGAAAACAAGAGTCACAAGAGTCACCATCATACTAATCCCTGCGACCGGGTAGAGCACAGAACCACAACCCCAAGCAACACGCCTGCACCGGCAAGGGGGGCCAAAAGACCGGAAAAGGCCCAAAGCACCAGCCAACCGTCGCCAGCCCCCGGCGGAACAATGCACCACCGAACCCGTCGACCAAGAACCCCACGGCGCACCGAGGATCCTCAGAGACGAAAGTTGGCCATTCACGTTGAAAGTTGGCTTGTAATATCGTTGGCGCAGGGACCCTTATTCAGGGTGTGGATGCTTCGGCAGGGACCCTTTTTCAGGGTTTAACATTCTTCTCCATGGCTGATGTCTTTTTCGGTGGCTGGTCTTCTTTCCGATGGTGCGCCCTCTATTTAAATTTTTCCAAAGTTCTTTGGTCAGTCCTTCAAGTGGTGTTTGTCGTTAGTAAAGTGGTCGAAGTTTAAGTTGTTTCTAATGAATTTTCGAGTTCGTTGGTCCTTGTTTTTGCAAGTAGTAAGGAATTGTCTGTGTAAGTCGTGAAACCTCTTCTTGATAGTTGGGAGTCCTGCTATGTCTAGTAGTGTTGTCTAAGTGGTGGGCAATTCTGCATGCCCGTCGTTGCGTGCGTTCGTAATTCTCCATGAGACCTTCGTGTGTATGAGAGACGGTGCAGCGTATTACACAATAGGCAGGGTTGGGAAGTAACGAGTTACAAGTAACGCCGTTAATGTAACGAGTTACTTTTGTGTAACGAAGTCTCGTAACGAGTTACACTTGAAATCATGTAACGGAACAAGTAACTAGTTACAATTCAGTGCAAAAGTAACTGTAACGGCGTTACATTTTGGTCCCGTTACTCCTCGTAACAAATAGCCACAGCGGACACAAAGTATCTTTATTTTGACGATCGCTGGACTTTTGAGGTGAGGAAGAGGCTAAATTTGAGTTTCAGTCACTTGGGAAAAAAGTTAAATGTTGTTATTAGATCGTAGTTTAGTATGTGTATACAGTTTCCAAAGTCGACACTTTCAAGTTTATGATTTAGGTTCTGACGACTAATACTCCCTTTTCCTGCCAAGGAAACCTCCTGTATTTCCTATGCAGTGTGGTAAAGTAAGTTACGAAATATCACTTCATTTTGTCACTACAGTCACACCCGGCCATCCTCTTCCTCAGTCATTATTTACCAAGCTCAGTCTTTCCTAAGATCGTAACAATATCCATTATTCTGAAACTCATGTAGTTTTCAATACAACCAAAGCTCCATGCCAGAAAATTGCATCTAACAATTTTTCATTTGAAAATTTTCCCTGGAGGAGGACATGTAGGCCCTGTCCGCGATGCTTCGCGACCATGAGTGTTTTTGTAACTTGCAGTTTAGAATTGAGGGCCAACGCAAAAAGTAAACTATTGTCTGCTATGAAGCACTCCGCTCCCTCACAGTGTCGTAACTAGTGGGGGTGGTCGCCCCCTCGACTCCCTTCTCAGACCAAGACCCCCCCCCCAAGCTTTCTCAAAAGATGCTGATTTTGTAAATCACCTGATCTGGGGCATCAGGGGTCCGTCCACTCTTATTCAACTCAGTAGAAAAGGGGCCAACCTTTCTTAAATCTTCATTAAGAAATTGTTCAGTTCCACTACTGAATTCCGTCTGAAATGTCTTAAAAATTCCTTTTCGGTGGCGCTCTGCGCTCACTCACCACGGGTTTATAAGAACTCCATACACATCACATGAAAAGGACTATAGGACACCGGTGTAAGCTTTCGCACTAGTACTAATGTCTTCAGGGGCCCGTCATTATTCAACTGAAGTGAAACGGGCCTAACTCCAGGCGCACACATCGCAGATACATGTTATCTAATTGGCCTTCTACCGATGCGACAGTTTATGTGAAATTCTTGTTCCAAAGCCCAATGCAACCCCAGTCATCATTCATCTTACCCGCCCACAACCCCATGCATGCATCGAATTGTGCGGCCTCTAGTTCGAACATTATTTCACAAAAAATAGTCAACCTGTGACTTTTGTGGTCGTTTTGTGCACATTAAATGTGATTTGAAGGTAGTCAAATGCTTCATTCTAATGTTCACACTTATGAAATTATTCCAGAACCTCCTGGGGTTTCGCTCTCTAGGCCCCACCGGGCAATGCCCTTGGACCCTAATTGGAGTCCAACGGCGGTCCCCTGAATCCCACCCCTCAGGAGAGCGGTGCACTCTGAACCGTTGTTCGGTCATTTCACTTTTCCATTACTTCATCTTAGAAGAGGGTTGGCCCCCTTAGGTTGTCTTCACCCCCTCTCACCCACAAGGCTAGTTACGCCACTTTCCCGGATTGATACATAGATGTATTCAAGTTGAGGTAACTAGTTACTTTTGAGTTGTAACTAGTTACTTGTCAGTCAAAAGTAACTGTAACTAGTTACATTTTCTACATTGTAACTAGTAACTGTAACGAGTTACATTTTTAGAGAAATAACTGTAACAATAACGAGTTACTTTCAAAGTGTAACGGGAACAACCCTGACAATAGGTCTTGTAAATTTTAAAAGTTGTTTCAGGAGTGGCAAGTGGGTTTTCCTTAGTACCGGAGAGTCTGTAAAGTGAGGAGACTCGCTTACGCATTCTCGAAGCGATGTCGTTATGGTGTCGAGTAAAGTCTCATTTGTTGTCAATGGTAATTCCTAAGTACGTAATTCTGCTTTGGACAGGTATAAGTTTGTTGTTGTAAGTCACATGTGGTTCCCGTCTCAGTGAACCGGTAGTCCTGATGTAAAGTACTTGTGATTTGTCCGGGTTGAGTACTATACACCAGTCGTTGCACCAAGTTTCGAGTTGGTCTATGTACTGTTGAAGTTTTTGTTCCGCTTTGTCAGCTATGCAGGAGGTAGCCCAAATTACGATGTCGTCCGCAAATTGAGATAAGTAAGTCAGTCGTTTTGGTTGAGGTTGTGGAATGTCAGCAACGTACATAATGAAAAGTATAGGGCTAATGGTGCTGCCCTGTGTTGTCCCTGTGGTGATATGTAATGGTCTGGAAAGTGTCCCCCAGACTCTGTATCGTGCCTGTCTGTCTTGTAAAAAGTTCGCAATCCATCTGGTAAAAGTCGTTGGTATTTTAAATTTCCTCATTTTGAGTAGGAGTCCGTCATGCCACATTCTGTTGAATGCTTTTTCGGCGTCGAAAACAGTAGCCATGGTGTGTTGCCCTTTTCTTCTAAGTGAGGAAGTACTTTGTATAAGTCTAAAGAGTTGGTCTGTCGTATTCCTCTTACGTCTGAAGCCTGCTTGAGAAGGCGGGAGAAGTTTTCGTTGCTCTAAGTAAACAGAGAGCCTTTTGGCAATAATTTTTTCCAGGCATTTACCTAGCACTGGAAGAAGGCTGATAGGCCGGTAATTCTTTGGTTCGTGCTGCGGTTTGCCAGGTTTTGGAATTAAAATCGTGACGGTTTGTTTCCAAAAATTTGGAACATAGCCAATTTGAAAGGAAGCAGTATAGGGTCTGCTGAGTTCCTGAAGGAAAATTTGAGGTGCGGCTTTTAAGTGCACGTATTGAATTCGGTCTTCTCCTGGGGAGGTATTAGAAACACGTCGTAAAATGTCAGTCAGTCATGTCACTTCCGGTGATAGTTTTGTTGATGCCCGAATCGGCTTCCTCAGTAGCTAGGTCTATGTCCTGTTTAGGTGAGTATGTGTCCCTGTATCCTCTATGTAAAAAAGCTAGCCAGTAGGTAAGTATGCATCGTCTGAAAGTAGTCCCTAAAGCAGTCCGCTTTGTCCTTGTCTGTAGTAATTAGTTGTCGTAGTTGAGAGTAGGTATAGGTGAGTTTCTAATGCAAAATGAAGTATATACCGGTATGGGAGTAACAAGGCCTGCAAGTGCCCGGCATTTTTGCAATTTCGGAAGCATTTTGGTACCGTTTTCTTGAAATGCTAGGCTCCAGGAAAATATGCCGTTCGGTTAGAAATTGCATTGATGGTCCCTGTGGTAAATCGTCCCTACTAGAAATGCATTGTAAAAGGTCTTTAAAGGGAGAATGCAGTCACCCCCAAAAAGAATTGTTTAGTAGACTATCCTATTTTCTGAATGGACCTTGAGAATCATGTGACAGTATTTTCTCAGTCAATTGTAAAATTTACAAGGAGCAACTGCTTGATTTACCTTGACTATATGCAATATTTATGTTCTAAAATATCATGAAAGATACTTGGAAGCGAAATAAGAAGAAATTTGTGACATTTAGCTATTGTTTCAAAATAAGTTTGAGGGGCGAATGCTTCTGACCTTTAATGTGACATTGCCAAACAGACACTAGCCTACTTATCCAGTTCAGTTACTTCGTGTAAGAACAGCTTGAGTGGAAGTTATGTTCCAAAGCGGCATAAACCCCTTAATCATCAATCGTTTCTAGCTCTAATTATAAGCCCCATACGTCATCAAATCTACAGACTGTTGATCTGAGTTATGCTACGACAAAACGGTTAAATTTAGATTTTGTAGTCTGTCTAGTGAGCATTCAATGCAATATCAATATAGCTGAATGCCCCAATACAAGTCCTAAACTTGAAAATATTCCAGAGATTCAGGGGCTTCTTCATTTGTTTTTTCACTGCGGCCTTACTCTCAATCCACAAATGGCCCTTAAGTGGTCCACGCAGACTTCAAAAACTTGCGTGGCATCTTTTTGAGCTTCTCATTCGGTCACTGGAACCTGAGAGGACCCTCATTATTAAACCCAGACTTTGTGCCTCACATGTCGCCAGTTTCAAAAGCCAATCGTTGTTCGGAGTCTAGACTCTGGAAGTCCCAACCCCGGCCCCCTAAAACCCTGGGTCTGTCCCTGTTATATGGAATGCTAGTATACTGGTAATAGTCACTGGAGATGTTATAGGCTACTTACAGACAAGTATATCCCGTTTTCAAGAAGACATCCACACATATTAGGCG
The DNA here is from genome assembly GCA_029531755.1 of Holothuria leucospilota. Classification (NCBI taxonomy): domain Eukaryota; kingdom Metazoa; phylum Echinodermata; class Holothuroidea; order Aspidochirotida; family Holothuriidae; genus Holothuria; species Holothuria leucospilota. The sequence goes on from CM055964.1 coordinate 5,873,743, forward strand.
ATACGCAGTTTACACCGTCAAACACCATATCGTAAGGGCATTCACACCTCTCCGCACGAGGGAAAGGGCAAGGACCCTCATATCCGTTAGGATATGGACAGCTGGGTGGACAGCCATCACCGCTAGGATTGTAAAACATTCCATCAGGGCACACGGGTGCTTTTAAGAGAGAAAAAATGATATCAATGTGTTTTTTTTTTCATTATATGAACGTGGACCTGTCCTGGCACCTTATTTAGGTCAAAGGTTATTGCATCAATGTTGGACCAAAATAATGTGCACAGATAGCATATGTAACAACGGAATCATGACAATAATGGATGAGCATGAGCATGCTGCATTAAAAATGCATTCTTCTGTCCTTTCACATAATTGAGTCAACTGGTAGACGTAAAAAGGAAGATAAATAGCCGGTCCTCAATTCCAAGACAAATCTGGCATTTAAAACATTTCCAACCACTTTAGTTGGCCTATAGAGTGCATGTATACTTCTTTCATTTATTTATCCAGTCCATAAGTTTGTTGCAACACTTCTACATAATTATTTTTCATAAACTTTGAAAATCAGAAGAAAGTCTAAGGTCCAAATGGCAGCAGAAAGAGGGTGCAACGCAGCGCCATTATTTCACTCTCTCGTATCTTACTGTAACACTATCATGTAGTCACCCACCAGATCCTCTGCCTTTACGCCCCCGGCCCACAGTGCTATTTTTAATGTTTCTCTTAACAAGTGAAAAATCCGGTTCCGGCCGGATTTGAAATACTATCCGGCAAAATCCGGTTCCTACCGGAACCAAAAATTTGGATAGGGTGCATCCCTAATATTTGGGACATTAATGTCCCAAAGCTCCACTTATTCGGAACATGCTTATAACTGTATAAAGGCTGTAAGTCTACAATATGTGTGTTGTGTCACTATCAGCACTTGCCACAATGAACAGAACTACTTAACCTAAATACCAATGATTTGCTTTTGCTAAGGGGGACTGCTCGCACAAGCTTCGCTTCCTCAGTCCTCCTCCACCACTTTGTGTAAATGTTGTATATGTTGTATATCTCAAACTCAAACTCAAACCACCTCCTTAATGTGGCAATTTCTTGCTATGTAACATGGACAGGAAAAAAGAAAATCTTTTCAAAAGTGTTAAATTCATCTGTGAAGCTACCCCTCTCATTTGATGATGAATGTAATTCTGGCTAGAATTTGAGAAAAATCGGGCCGGATTTCTTCAAAGATTCGACCGGAACGGATAATGTTTTATTATCCTGCCCTTTAGTTCTTCCGGACCGGGTATCCGGTGCATTCCTACCGAATATAAGACATCCGGAAGAATTTTTCTTTAGATGCCATGTTTAAGGGTTTCCAAATTTGCAGAAATGAAATAGCCTTCTACTCGATAAAATTAATGATAAAATGTCTTCTGTTGCATCCGCCAGATAAGCCTTGCTTTAAAAAATGTACTGTTTTGACCTGTGACCCTTACTGATCTCACATTACTGCAGCCTCTGCCATGCAGTAGGATTTGTACATGGCCTAGCCAAGTATGATCTTGTAGAAGTGTTATACTCCTTGTTAAGTATAATTGCAAGATTCTACAATCAGTTCTCTGTTGGTCTTTTCATTTTGTATGTGAATGATATTTGTAAAATTTCGAAAAAATGTTCCTTGGTTTTCTTTACTGAAGACAAGAATTTCAAACTGAAAGCAATTTAAATAGTTTGAAAAGAACGGTGTGGGATGAGCTGCAAAGGTTTAATGATTGGTTTGCTTCAAACAAGTTGTCTGCTAAGTGTGGAAAAGACGCACTACTTTGTGTTCAATTATAGCAGCCCTACTGTTAGTACTGATATTAATGTTGTTATGAATGGTATTTCTCTGGAGAGGGTTAATAGTACTTAATTTCTGGGTGTTCAAAATAACGCTAATCTCTCCTGAGGGAATCATGTTGGCTATATTTCAAGTCAAATTTCCAAAGGTATCGGAATGTTGTCTCAAATAAAATAGTCAAAAATAAAATACATTATGAAATTATGAAATCTATCTATCTTAGCCTTGTATTGCCCCATCTTTCTTACTGCTCATCGATTTGGTCTGAAAACCAAGACAAATCTGAATGAATTGTATATCCTTCAAAAGAGAGTCGTAAGGAACATCACCTCTGCATTACCACGCAGTAGTACCAACAAAATGTTTTCTTCATTAAATTTACTTAATTTGGAGGACTTCATATCCTTAAATGTAGCTAATTTCACCTTTAGTTGTCTAAACAATCTTTCTGGCTCGTTTTCTTCTTGTTATAGGCTTCTGTATGTGTTATCTTTCTATTCATAATCACGGCACACGCCACGCAGGCAATCTTTGTAACACATTGTAGCGTAAATCTCGTAGTCAGCTTAGTCTCAGGCATGAGTTTCTTCTCTGTGGAATTCGTTAACAAATGGTCTTCATGCAAAACAATTTGTTGCTACTCTCAGAAAATGCCTGCAGAATTACTATATTTGTCAGTATTGTAGGTAAAAGCTTTTATGTTTACTGGAAGTTTACTACTATCAGTAAAACCATTGGGTGTAATTGATGATCATTCATACCGGTGGCTTGGGGAAGGGTTGGGAATTGATGAAGTAAATGGGAATGGTATTAAAAGGTACTGAATGTTTTGCCTTTTTTCTAAGTAAGCTTTTTCTTTTACGGGATTGACCTTCTTTTTTAAGACCACAAGGGTTTCAAGATCACTTCCATCCACACATCATTTTGTTTCATACTTCTGCTGTATAGTTTTGATGATGTGGAAAAACAAATAAATGAATAAATTAATGAATTAAAAGAATGAATGGTTTATGACTTATACCACCAACGTTTTGGTTTTCAAACTCAACAATAAGTACAAAATGTTCCAAAGTTACCCTTCTTAAATTACTTTGATATCATGGTTTATGCAATATAAACTGTAGAATAGTAAAGATTTCTCTCCTTAAATTCCTTTGGACTCCCAGTAAATGCAAATGCTACTGGATACTGCTCATCTCAAGTGCAAACAGCTTTTCAATCCGAAAATTTTGCCGATAAGCTTTTGATTTTGCTTACATTTTTAAAAGTGCATCCTCCTCATTTAAGCTTGACTTTTCATACATTCCCTATCATTATCCCATCCCCTACATGTAATTTATAGGGAGATTAGTTCAAGAATGTTCTACAAGAAAGAACTCCTTAAATACTAAGAGATGTGAAGATGTTGAGTGTATATGAACGTGTGATCAAAAGCGTATCGCGGACTCCTCCTAAACCGTACCTCCGATCAAACTCAAACTTCGTGGGTAGGTACCTGATAATACAAACTTGGGCATGTGTATTAGATGACGTAGTAGGTCAAAGGTCAGTGCCACAAAAATCAAGTTAGCCAAAACTGGTTTTTACGATTGCTTTGCCTATTCGTTTGTTAGACTAAGTAATTAAACCACACGATATTTTAAGAACGGTAAGAAGAATTTTACAATACTGCTTTTTGATTGGTAAGGGTCAAGGTCAAAGGTCAAATTGACCTAAATTTACGTGAAAGTATGCTACTCCTCCATAAGTCCGATCGACTTCCAAACTTGATGAGTAGATATCTGACCATGAAAACTTGTGCATGCATAACTGATGACGTTATCGCTCAAAGTTCAGAGATCATAATTCAAAATAGCTAAAATTGATTTTTGCCTTCTTTTTGCTGATCAGTATGTTAGACATAGTCACTAAACCACTGATTCTTAGAGAATGATAAGACAGATTTAAAAGGATTGCATTTAGTTGCTGAGAGTTGGCCACCAAAGTCAAATGTAGGTCAAAGGCTAGAGATCAAAGTTCAAATGACCCAACAGAGCTTTTTGTCAATATAGTACTTATACTTATGAGTATGTGGGGCAATTTTATCAACTAAATGATTCATAGAAATTAAGAGGGAGGTGGTATTGCACTTCCATGGATTGCCTTCTTGTTTCAAGTTGTATATTTCTGGGAACACTTAACACTATGTGTAAAAGAAAAGTGTTAGTATTATTCAATTTACGTTAAAGGTAATGGACAGTCGCCCCAAAGTTGCTTTGAAAATTCAGCAAACTTTTGCTAATCTTCTCTTATTTGCCTTAAAAGTACCTCATAAGATGTCTTTTACAAACAAAAGGTGACGAAAGGAGTTGTTCTCCATGAAATTCACAATTTAGTAATAAAAGTATTGTCACATGATCAAAACTAGCCATTCATGAATTAGGATGATGGGGTATAATTATTCTGATTGGGGTGACTGCCGCATTTAACCTTTTAGAAACCTCTACCTGACGGCTTATGTTGTCCGATTGTCCACCTCTCCTTCCTCCACAAACCTATGCAATTGGGTAAAATTATACTTACAATTTTACGTGCACATAGCAGTATATGTACCAATGTGAGCTTTCATCCCCCCCCCCCTTCCACCGTGTTCACCACAAATCACCACCCTTCATATTTTGTGAGAGTAACGTGGGCCTTGTATTCATCCATCTTTCGCTAAACAGAAATTTTTTTAGAGGTAGGAGGCTAAGGCAAAACTTACGGCACTGTTCCACCTTGCTTCTCCACATCAGTAAATCATCAAGGGTCCAATCCTTGATGCTCTGACAGTCGTAGTAATACATCTCCATACTCTTGCATGGAAACTCGGTCTCGGGAAAGAGTTCACACCCGTCGTACTCGCAGGTCGCAGCATACAATTCTGGACTCACAAAATCATGACAAGCTGCAAATGGGCCTACGAGAAATCATCGTCAAAAGTCGATTAGAAACAGCTATTGGAAGTGATATAGGCCTCTGTAATCGCACACATTTGCTAAGTGAAACCAGGGAGATGCCCAAACCAGGGAGTTGCTATTTAGAAGGAGATACATTGGAAACTTTAATTTATGGTAATCTTATTAGATCCACCTCATTGTCTGGAGAGTTTAAATTCATGAGCGATTATAAAAGCTTAGGTGTCCCCACTTCTTATGTCTAATCCTTTTCAGTTGATACCATGATTTCCAAGTAAAACTTATATACACCTTCTTATACCGAAAACTTTCGCAATTTGCAAAAGGTATGTGCATGATCAACATGCTACATAAAATTTAACTAGCCTACTGTGATAAGCGTTGGATGGCGTTGGGTGCTGCAAATTAATTTTCATGGGAAGCGACTGGTAATGCTATAGCATATAGACAAAGTTTTTGACACTTCTTTTGAACATAACAGACGATATGAACCTTTTGTTAAATACTAACAACAGCTTTAAGCCCATTATATCTTCAAGTGTCAGACAAAGCAAGTGATCTTGGCAGCAACTAGGTGGGTACAAAGGAGAGAGCTGCCGTTTATTTCCTCCTAAATAACATCTCTCTAAAATAGCAACTTCATGGTAAAACTAAATGTGAATAAAGTAATAATGCCTGTTTTGATAAAGTAGCATTGACTGCAAAGGAGCCTTCATTTTCACAAATTACAAGGCTTTATCTCAAATGCGCTTTATAGTCTTCATAAAATTGTACATACGTGTATGCTACATCGTGTGGGCGCCTTTTTCAGGTAAAAAATAGAAGAGAGCACTTATAATTGAATGTGCAGGGAAAAACTAATGTTATTTAAAAAAGTAATACTAGCAATATTAGGCTGCGCTGTTGCGACTCGAATGAAACAATGACGTAGCTTTTGATGTATAGGTAACAAGAAGCCTACTTCATTATAATTACAGTTATGGGATTAGGAGATTGACTTTCAATTATTGTTCGTGTATATTAAGCAAGTAAGAAGCTGAACTCACTCTAAGGATTTAGAAAATTGCTTCTCTCTTTCTCTTCATGTGAGTCTTTTGCTAAAAACAGATTGTAAGTTTATGTATTAACTGACTATATGGTATTTTTTCTAAAACTATTTCTTGTCTTACCAACTAAAAAAACCGGGTGATACCGCTTTCAAATATATCTCTCGTACATTTTCCACTCTCTTTCGAAAGTGGTGAAGGGGAGTTGACCACCCCGTTGATAGAAAGATAAGTCGCTTCGAACCATGGCCAGTCTCAAGAAAGTTCAAAGACGAATTCTTAACTTTCACTCTAAATTTCTTACTCTTCGGAACGAGTCAATTAGGCCTACTGGAGTATGTAGGTATGGAAAGATATGCCTGAAATTTTACCTTATTAGTAAACAATCATGACCTGACTATTTCATTAAGTCCAATTTCTTTGACGGGAGGGGTTTGCCCCAGAACCCCCATAGACTTATGTTTAGAGGGATACCTCTTTCAAGTAATGTCAGGCCTGCTTTGGTTGCAGTAATAACCACTTTGGCAAAATTTTGCTGTGATGAATAAAAATATGTGTTGTTATACAATGTGAGCCGCTTCTCATTTTAACATAAGAAATTTTGTAATCAATAGCCCAGGAACATGATCTCTTAAACAACTAGGCACCTAAGTCGTTCAAACGTACTGTACCAATTCCAGTTTAAAACTGGGCTTCTGACGGCTAAATTTTAAACTAAGTTAATCAGATAAAAAAGACGCTCCATGTGATTTAAAAAGGACAAAAGGAACATACCAGAAACCCTCTGTAACGTCGCGTTCCTATCTGACCGAGTACTGGTAGCCTAGACTCGGTCAAAAACGCAAGTAGTTAAAAAAAATCTTGGGCTTTTTGGCCAGTGGCGCCGGCAAGGGTGGCATGGGGAAGGGCGCGTGCCCCCAATCGATTTCTGAGAAAATATCTGAAAATTTTGAAATGATCCCAAAAGGCGTTTAAGCTATATATAGATTTCTCTAGGGTGAGGTATGTTTTCGAACGTGTGATGGATCTAAGTACTTGCTATCACAAATGGATCTCAAACTTTCAGAAGTTTCGCAAATCCTTCGCAAACTATCAAAATTTTAACGCTCTCCGCGCGCTTTAAACCTTACCTCAATATTGTACTTATTATCAATATCTTCTGATAGCAACTTTCAGAGAAGCACAGCAACAAAAATTGAAAGCTGCTTCCCAGGTAAAAGACTGCTTTTTGTATTGGCATATAAGTTTATTAGGGAATTGAAAGTGTCTCGATGCAGAGCCTGAAAGCAGGTTTTGTCATGAAAAACCTTATTTAATGAAAAATTTCGGCACGCTTCGCCCGCATTTGTCACGGTTTGCACTTCATCCATGACCATTATTAAGGTAATACTACATTAAACCATTCTGATCACAACACTTTTCCGAAAAACAGAGGTACATCTCCAACCTCTGTAGGAGCCTCGCATCAATATGGGATCTTTCAATCTAATTTGTGCAATGATGTGGAAGGTTGAAAGTACGTATTTGCCGTTATACATATTTAAAAAAAATTACCGCTCGCTTCGCGCTCAGCCATTATCGATATATATATATATATATATATATATATATATATATATATATATATATATATATATATATATATATATATATATATATATATATATATATGGTAATAATTGCAACACTTAAAACGAAAAAGCATTCTAAAACGAGCTTGTTAGTCCTTCACCCCTTAGCTATACCTATTAGGGAGGTCTAATGTCACCTTCCTGCACCTATACTCCTCCCATTCCCCATTGCCTGAAGCTGTTTGTCTAGATTGTCGTTCGAAATTAGTAAAAATGCCATAGTTGTAAAATGATCGACTTCATACTCTGTAGTATTATTTGGATGTCAGGTAACAAGCATTATGTTAGTGCCCCATTTTATATAATTAATACTTAATCCAGAGCTTCCAGGAGGCCCTATACTGTCAGCCTTAGAAAACCCTTTTATAATGCACAATATAAAGCAAAGGAAAATTTTAATAGTCCAAGAATGTTTCTGTGGACTACACGCACTTATTTTTGGATAAAAACTTTCCTCGAATAGAAGGCAGTAAAGTAACCAAAAAAAGGGGGGCTTTAGGAGGTTTGCTGACATCATACTCTTCTCTTGGACAATATGCTCTCCTCTTTCACCTTACCAAAAATAAGAACTCACTCGATTATGAACATTTTCCAGTCACATATGATCAGTTCCAAAAGTATCCTTCAGACAGCACCTTTTTCATCCAAGCAACCTTAAATTAACAAAAATGACCCCCAATGACGGCACCTTTATGTAGTGACAGAGGAAGGATCCCCCAAGGCTATATACAATAGCAGGGCGCATAAAAATGTACAATTTACGCCAACTTGGGGGTTAACTGAGATGACATTACGACATCATCTGTGGTGCCCCTCATCACCAAATCCTGGTGGCCCCACTGTTTCTGGCTGAATACTGCCAAAGTACCTACATGCTAAAACTACCACCAGTAGCGTGCAAAGCGAGGTTGGAGCGGCAGTCGCCCTAGGAGAAAAGATATCGAATTTAGGGAAAAGGAGAGGTTTTTCGGGCAAATTTCAAGTCATGATTGTTTGCCATTTAGTTAAAATTTCAGACCAAGTCCCTTTCCCTTCCTTGAGAAGTGTCTTGTGATTTTCCTATGGCTTCCACTAGTGGCAGAGGTGTTCTTCCTATTGCCTCTCATTGGAAGCAACGTGTGATGCTGAGCTTAACGACAAACTTTTCATTTTACTTAGATTTAGAATTACGAATCGTTCTGAGCTAGATAGACATTCAGATGCAAAATGTGCCATCTCAGTAGCACATAGTAAGAATTTACTGAGCCTTGTCGGGTTATTTCTCTGTTGTGCTAAAAGACGTATGACAAGGTTCAGATATTCCAGATACTCTTGCCAATATTAATAATATTATAATATTATTATCTGTTCTGTATGGGCGTACTGCATGGTGTGCTGGGTAGGCAACACAGACAAAACACAACTGAAAGTCATCGATGACATTATAAGGCGTGCAGGAAAGACTATCAATGAACATCTACCCAACAGTTGTTACGGTCTACGAGTCCCGGGTCTGGCATAAGTTGAAGTCATTGACAAGGATCAACCTGGCTTATCAAACGTAGTGGTAGACTGAGACCCATTCGTTCTATTACTAACCGGTATCATTCATCTTTGCTTGGTACGGCAATCACCTTACATAATTTGTATTTTATTAGGTAGTTATTACTCTTTTACATGTGTTTATTCTGTACATCACTTTCTCTACTCTTATCTATGTTTGTAACTTTTTATACTTTTATATTGTGGAATTTATCGTTTCAATTTGTTTGTAACATTTCACTGCAAACAAGCAATTTCCTTGCTTGAGGATTTAATAAAGTATGTCTATCTATCTATCTATCTATCTATCTATCTGTCTGTCTGTCTGTCTGTCTGTCTGTCTGTCTGTCTGTCTGTCTGTCTGTCTGTCTGTCTGTCTGTCTGTCTGTGTCTGTCTGTCTGTCTATCTATCTAAGTTAAAAAAAATAATACAGTCAACGGGGCAAGTTCACTGTGAATTAAGGTAAAATCCCCCTCTCCACATTACCACGGGTTAGAGTTTACATGAACCAGGGGCATAAAGATATTACATAGACATGCTATCCAACATACGGTAAACCCTACCTTAAATAATTTAGATATTGATTAGTTCATGGCAATTTATTTTAGTTAAGCTGTTAAACTTACCTGATACGGGAACTGGAAAGGGACTTTAATGAGGGAGCTGCCACTAACAGGCGCGGGTCCAGGATTTCGAGAAAGGGGGCGCACACACCGTAGGTCGAAGGCCAACGAGCGAGCGCCGAGGGCGAGAAGCCACGGCGGGGGTTTGGGGGTCCTCCCCCAAGAAAATTTGAATTCTCGATGCGCTTAGATGCGATTTCTCAGCATCTGAGAAGCATATTTTCCATATCTATTTGCTCATTTTTTCGGTCGAGTATTTAAATCGTTGGTCAAAATCGTTGGTCATCGAAAAGGGGGGCATGCACCGGGTGCGCCCCCACCTGGATCCGCGCCTGAACAATGTCAGTTCCCTGCTGTAGTTAAATGATATTTGGAGTAAGCAACAATAGCGTGACATTTAGGAGTATAACTTACATAATTTTAAATTTATTTGAGGGAAACGAAACCCTATTATTGTTTTAACAACGACTGTAGTATTTTACCCAATTAGTCATGAAAAGCTGCCTGCCTGACGATTGCTATGCACATGATTTGCAAACACAGATTCCAACATAAACAAATGCAGACCTTCGCATTCTCACAACGAATGAGACAAGGGTGACGATAATGTATGGGAAATATGTGACACGGTTTTTCAATAATTTGGTTGAAAGACGAGGACTTTTAACATTCAAGAATCCTAATTAGTGTTGATTATTGTGTGGATTTAAATTTCAATGGCTCACTCTTATCCACCTACAAAGTAGATAACTACCACCATAAACAAGCATAGTTCACCATACACACGCGCGGGGATCAAATGGGATAATTTTCTATTTCTTTGGTAGGGGCCGACTCATCTTTTGTTTGTCCCCAATACTTAAGTTGGTTAGTCGCCGTAGATATGTTTAGTGCAAGGTGCAAGGTATGGTCTCGGCGTAATTTGGTTAAGGTGGGTGGGACATGGGAAAAGGGTGGAGGGGGAAAGGGGAGGAGCAAACGAACGAACTTTTGTCTCCCCCAATATCTTGTCAATGACTGTAATATTCGGCTCATTTTATGAAGAAAGTCTTTCTTCCAGTGGTGCATCGATTGCATCTGTTACTATACTGATGTTTCTTGTGATTACTATGCCATTTCGTATACATTTACTACAAACTATTCAAGTAGTTTATAAATGCACATTCAATGCTACCCAAATAACGCACTAAAATGGATCCCCTAGGCATTAGGAGTGCGGTTTGCCGCAACCTAGAAAGGGTTGTTTACAAAATTTCCGTTGGTAAGCGGGCTACGCTACGGGCCCATTGACGGGGTGCTACGTTCACATCAGGGAGTTGCTCTGTTCACAAAATGCCAGAAATGACTATTGGTGCAGTGACAAACACTTCTTAAAATTAAGCCTGGGTGAACTGTTGTGAGGGAAAACGTTGCAAAGATCCAGGGGTCAAGGGATGTCAAAATAACCGTTACTTATTTCAACTATTTTGCTCTCATATTGAAACTAACTACTTATGTTGGTCTAAACAAATTGCACATTCGGTGTCTATTCCTTGACCAATAGTATAGGATGTGTTATGATCATGCTGTGTGAGTTCTAGATGAGAAAAAGACGACAGGCTATGATGCTAATCAAGGATAACGCATCTTGAGCCATTATTGCTGGCAACTGGCCGTAGGGGTGAAACAAAAATAAATTTAAATTTTAAAAGATATTACAGCAGAAACGGTACCTTTACCATACTTTTAAGCATCAACTAAATCTCAGTGTCAACCATTTATTGCCCTTACAAAGAATATCTTTCATGACCATTCAGAACATTAATGTGACATTCTGAAGGCATGTAAGAACTGAGTAACAAAAGCATAGACCTTGGGCACATGACGTACGGGATCATTGAAATCAAAACGAGCTGAGTTAAGTATGTAATTAACAATAGTGCACATTACTCTCAATGCATGTCCTCTAACATGACGTCGGGGTCGGTTGTCAATTAGATACAGACGTCAGTGCATAAGGTCTATTGTCTGACACGTGATATAAAGGAGAATAAAGGACTCTTTCGGTAGTAAGGACGTCGATTTACACAAATCCAAAATTGGGCTGACTGAATTGGTCCTACCAATTTTTCACAAAATTTTAAGCCACCCTTTTGTTAGCTTGCTTCAAGCTGGCTTTAGGAAGAAAAATGAGGAATCTTGCTTTCATCCTAAAAAACAGGTTTGAATGCAAAATTTGCATGCAGTTTTTACCAAATGCTAACCTCTTTGAGATATGCAAATCTAAACCCACAAGCTACAAGTTGCATTTTTACTTTGGCAGACTTGTAATTTAGACAAATTCCAATACCCTTCTTTGTTACAGATACTGTGACTAAATGAACTGACGTCACCTTATGATGGACGTCACCTTATTTGGTCAGCAAGAAGGAAGTAGACATATTCCTCAAATTAAGCAGAATATATAAAAGTATTACCTGTGGAATCTGTCAAAAGCGAACACAACTCCTGGACTTGCCTCCGCACTTCCTCTTTATCACATGGCTTGGGTTCTGGAGGAATAGTAGGAGGTTTGGGTGGGTTTCGATGACATGAACCGTTAACAAACCATTCCTTGGTATGTTTTTCTGTGCAGTTTACATTCCTTTCGTTCATCTTCAAGGAAGTAAATTAATTAAGAGAAGGTGTTATTTATGCAGGATGGCTTTCAAACTTAAATGAAAGACTCAGGTAAATAGCAAAGACACATTTTATCAAAAAGCTTAAGTTATAAATGAGCTTGTTTAAGCACAAAACGTCCAATAAAATGCAAGAAATCAGAAGAATGACGTCCTCGGTGACCAGACTGAAGCAAAACTATACACTTTAAAAAAAAAAGAAAGAAAATCTCTGACCAGTCAGGCACAGCGCCGGAATTTGGTCAAATATTTGACTAGATTAGGTTAAAAAATGTACTAATTTGGGTTATGTTTTAACCAAATGTAGTCAAGAAATTGAGCTGATCCCTGTTAGTTGCCCGCGGTTGATAAGATTGGGTTCAAATTTGAACAGGAAGTTCGTAAAGTGATTCGAAGCATTCGTGAACCTAGATCCCACCACATATAGGCTCTACTTTACAATTGTGAACTTTAGGCTTTAGACAATGTACACTAATGACAGCCTTGGGCAGCTTCCCCTTAAACATCTGAACTTTTAAGGTAGATTTATTTTGCAACTTCAACTTGAAAGATTTTATGACGCCACTAAAAGTTTATTCTTTGAGACAAAATGCAAAATAAAAATTACGGATGTTTGATTGATCATTAAAAACATATACAACAGTTCAAGCAGTTTGATACTTTTACAACCGAAATTTTGATGTAGAGTGAAAACAAATGAATAAATTAAGCTATTAACCACATTTTCAAATACTGAATAAAGGGCAAAATCACTGAATACTGAATAAGGTCAAAATCACTTGACTTAGTCCATGGACTGTAACTTTTTGGGTGCTGATTGTGTTTCCATGGGGCTATGTACAATATGTACATACTGGAATCCAATGTAGAATAACCTAATCAATTTTTATCCTCTTTGTCATAGGAAATCATGTTCCAACTTTCTAAATTTTATGGCTTTATTTTTGTTACTGTTCTACTAAAAGAAGGGCTTTTATCGTTGAAGTAAAAGGAAACACTTATTTTTTGGCTCTTAGACTAATCCTTTACTTATCACTCACATTTGTTCCATTCCTGTAATGACACTCATTCCTTCGGTCTTCATCAAAGTTCCCACATAAGCCACATACTTTGTTTTTGTAGTAATCGGAAAGGGTGATATCGCCGTTGTGTTCATCATCCAAACGTATCGTGAGGCCAAAGTCTGCATTCAGAATCTAAATAAACAAATGAATTTTACCCCGGAGTATTTTTTATAGTAATTTGATAACCTTCTCCACTTATAGCAAGGGTTTAAGCAAAAAGTATTTCTGAATGTGAAAAAGGAAATAAATACTCGCATTCTAGTGAAACCTTTATTCAGTTGCTATAGGGTTCTAGAGATATCAGCAAATAAAATTACGACATTTGTTACCTGGAGTGAGCTTAAAGTAAGAAGGGGTTATGTTATCTCCTCAAATTGATGAGTAAAGCTTTGTTTTCTTTGTTTTCAATCAGTTGTTTTGACCACAAAGTTAACAGAGATTTGATCTTTACGTGTGGAACATGTTTGATAGAATCCCCTTGCCTCTCATACATTCACATGACGTTACCATAGGATTATTGAAACGAAATCGGTTGTAGGCCTAATGTTTAAAGAAACTAGACAGGACTTTTCAATGTGACATTATGGTGTCACATTTGCTCATCTAATTCATCTAATGTGGTGTATTAACTTCTTGTGTTAAATGCCTTGAAGTTGCTTACGTGGGAGAGACTGGTGATAGATTTCGGCTGAGATTTAATAACCATAAACACTCCATTAGATACAACAAAACAGGCTTTCCTGTAGGAGCTCATTTTAACTTACCGAATCACTCTATATCCGACTTACGATTTCTTTTACTAGCAGGTAATTTTCCTTCAGCTGACAAAAAACAGTATGAACTAAGAACTATTCTTAAGCTTAAGTCACATATAACAAGGTTAAATAGAGATTTATCTATTTTGAGTAACTACTCCTGGGTACAACAAGTGTAATTTCCATGTAATCTAATTGTAATCTCATTAGGCCTATTATCTACGAGTGTTATCTGCTTGTAATCCTTTTCGCTATTTTGTTATCCGTTTTCTACACTAGAACTTTTCAGGCTTGACTCAGGTTTAGCTTCTATCATTTTGTCGTCTGCAACTGACGAAGAGCGAGGCAGCTCGAAATATATTGCTTATATATATATATGGTATATATAGTATATATGGTACTGAAGGCGCTCTCGCCCATGATTTGGGGGCATGTGATATATGCTTATTTATTTATATTTGTACACCAAAACACGAAATCTATTATCATATATATATATATATATATATAGAGAGAGAGAGAGAGAGTTGAGTCGGTAAAGCTGGAAAATCTGGGCGAGGTGAAAAAGCAATGTTGACTCCACCGGTATATATATATATATATATATATATATATATATATATATATATATATATATATATATATATATATATATATATATATACATGCTTAGGTAGAAGTATGTGGACATTTAGGTCCAGCACCATTTGCACATACGTCTACCTCAGCCTACGCAACAAGCTAGTATTTTTTTTTTTTTTTTTTTGTTCAGACCTTTTCACTTTGCGGGCAAACAAGCTAGTTGTGTTTAAAGAAATTATTTTCTTACGGATTCTAAATATTTCTAAGATTTTATAAAAAAAAATTTCAACAGTTGGCTCTTCAAGTTTTCATTTTCATTATTCGAGTATAAGCGTTGCTTTGCACCCTTTAATGCAAAGTGAGATCTCCTGTTAACTTTTCTTTGATTTGTTTTGAGATTTAAAGCCTACGACAAAAGCAAAAGGTATGATCAACTATACCCAAAAATGAAAGAATAACTACTCAAAAATCTATCATTATCCAATACCTTGAATTCTTGACAGCTTTATAGAATAGTGACATTCCAGCTCAATGACAAATCTTGAAAATTTGTTCCCAGTTTTAGCAGGGTAAGCATGTAACTAAGAATATGTACACAATTATACGCAGATATCGTCAAAAAGTGTTCAGTATCAACAAACGAGTCGATTCGACCAAAACGTTACTCAGAAAATGAAAACACCCATTTCTTGAAACTGATGTGGCTTTCTGCCGCCCCACCAACTTTAACCAAGTATAATCTATCCTAAGATACGTGTAGCCGAATTTGTGATGGCCTACTCATTCATGTAATAGGGAACGGTATAAGAGGAAGGGGTGTCCCGATGTTTTGGAATTATGCTTTTATTTGAATCGTCTTAATACAAAAATGATTCTATTTATTTTCCAAACAAATATCAATTGCTGAGGCACCCTGTCTGGTAACTTATTAAGGCCTACGTTTCAAGATTTTATTTTCTTCCGAAAATTTTGGGGACACCAACCTTTCCCACCCTACCGTGATGCACATGCAATTGCAGGATGATGCATTTTGTCCAGATAACAAAAGGGCATACCCAGCTACTCAGGGCTCTGTTAGGCCCTTTTTGTACTGAGATCGTTATTCCCAATAGTGTACATGAAGGCCTGTTGAAGGGCAAATCAGCAGTGTATTCAAAGGAGAGGTGCAACAGGCACGTGTAAAAATTAAAACCCATAAAAACCACTAACATTGTTCGCAAACTATTTTAAGGTGATATTTATCCCGCTTTGCCTGCAGCCATTCGTGCAATCAATTATAATAAAAACCAAACTCTACTCTGTAAAGCAATGAAACGTTTCACTTTTCTGTCCTCTCCACCATGGCCGTACGGGCCGGGGGTGCTGGGGGCGGCCAAAACGTCTCGGCATAGCCACATAAGTACGGTAGAATTACGTTAGTCACCTTGCAGATTTCCATACTTTTTCAAGGTAAATGACGGAAATCTTCATGTGGACATTTAATGATTGCCTCAAGAGATGAAAGATTACATTTCACAAAATACATTGACATTTTTATAAAAGTGGTTTCTAAAAACGTGCCACGGCCATTCTAAACCACTTTCAAAAGTGTGTCTTTATTTTTATTGGGGTGTGCAAAATAGAGTGTCCCCTAAAACCTCACCCTCCTGTGATGCACATGCAATTGCAGGATGATGCATGCATTTTGTCCAAGTAACAAAAGGGCATACCCAGCTGCTCGGGGCTCTGTAAGGCCCAGTTTGCACTAGGATCGTTATTCCCAATAGTATACATGAAGGCCTGTTGAAGGGGCACGTCAGTAGTGAATTCAAAGGAGAGGTGCAACAGGCACGTGTAAAAATTAAAACCCATAAAAACCACTAACATTGTTCGCAAACTATTTTAAGGTGATATTTATCCCGCTTTGCCTGCAGCCATTCGTGCAATCAGTTATAACAAAAATCAAACTTGTCACTCTTCTATCCTCTCCACCATGGCCGTACGGGCCGGGGTTGCCGGGGGCGGCCGCCTCCAAATGTCAGAAACCTGACTAAATCGGGCAGATATTTTGTCTCAGTCGGGCGGAAAATTGGACAGTTAAATTAGGTCTGGAGTGGGGGAAAAATCACCGCCCTCCATGAGAAAAGCAGTCCCGTACGGCCATGCTCTCCACACATTCTCTTTTTTTTTCTTCCCACAATCGCATGATGAAACTTTTCATAATATATGTTCAAAATGATGAATTTATTGAAATTTTTACCAAATATCTATCTACCTTATTCTTATCTATAGGAGTGCTTCCTTCTCATCTATTTCTTTTTAATTGCGTAGTCGGACCGAACTTACATAGGCTATGTTCCTCAAGCTTCTTGGAACACTTTACTCCCTCCAGTTATGATACCATGTCAGTCATAGGTTGTTGTCTCTCTGCTCTAATCGACAAACTGTCATTCTCAGACTAATGCTGTTTTTCAAAAAATTGTTATTTTCTTGGCTTTCTTATTGCAGCACCAATCTAACATCCATAAATTTATTAAATATCTTAGATATTCAGGGGTTCTCTCACTGATTTTCACGATTAGACACCCCGATCTCTGCAGAATCTCTTTTGCCCTTACATGAAGAAATCCTGACTTTGGATGAATTCCACAGTCGAATACAACTGAATAATTTAGAAACTGACATTTCCTTGTTACAGCTTTTATAGGCCGCGTTAGGTCGTTAGGTCGCCCTACAATTTTGAAATCGTTCCGCGCCACTAGTCGATACTAAAATGAAAGGCTTTCTCTACTCTGCAAGTTTATTGTTATTTAAAATATCACTAAAATTATGGATACGCTACTGTTTCAAAATACATTTTGGTGTCTTTGCCTTGCTTTGGTTTTGTTGCAATTTTGTCGCCTTTAGAGTTTGCCCTAGGCAGCCGCCTATCGCCTAGTTTTTTTGCGCGTCCCTAACAGCCAGCGGCGTAGCTATGATGGGGGGTCTGGGGGCCTAGGCCCCCCAGATATTCGTCAGCCCCCCACAAGATTTTTTGTGTCCTAATAAAATATATAAGAATTAAGATAAAAAAAAAAGGTTTGAACGGAAATAAACTTTGAAGTTCTCCCTTCAAAAAATAAATAAATAAAATGTGTAATAATTAAGAAAAGGTAAATGTGTGAAAAACACATTTTGTGCATTATGAAATCAGTTTATAACTTTAAAATGCCTACTTTCACTAAATTAGTACTAAATTAGGTATATAATCTGCACTGTCCTTTCTTTAATTCTCATATAATTCACCTGGACGATGAAACGAACGTCCCGACGACTAATTCGGATGTGACATTGTCAGTTTTAGACCCTTTTTGCCTTTCGGATGGCTGGTTTATTTACTGAAAACATGGCAACCATACACTGATGACCATTCTTACACGACCATTCCTGTACGGTATCATACACAAAATATGCCGTACGGGAAGGTACTACGTTCGAATAATTCTTCTATCCTGAACAAGTATGTCGTGTCTCTCTCCTTGCCCATGACAAGTGCACTGTAGAAGTATTGTTTTCGACAAGTCCTCTTTTTAGTAGTCCGCACTGGTGTCACGGTCCGGACGGATTTGTAAAATTGCCAACAAGGTCCGTATTTAAAGTGTTTCCCACATGATCTCTACTTCTGCTTTGCGGGTTAAATAGTTTGAAAGATTTACGGGTGGTATTATAGGTATGACCAAGTAATATACCGATGACTTGAGTCCGTGAACAAATACAGCACCATTTTGCATCTAGACACCATTGAAACCGGAAAAATTTCCAAACGGAAGGGGACACCCTTAGACCCCTACATCAAGATAGTGATCTATGTCCTCCTTGCTAGAAAATAAATATGGTAACCCTAGGTTGGAGACAAATGGTCTGATCTAGGGGATATGTACTTGAGTAGTGGGCATGTAGCCTATGGATAGGGTGATGGACAAATGTAACAGAGATATACTAGAAGGTGAATATGGGAGAATTGCAGGCAGAATAAATGAAAAGGGATGCATAACTCATTATGATTCTTGCATTATGTCAGCTCAATATGATATCCACGGCCGTAAACAGCAGGGGGAGAGGGGCTGGCAATTACCCCCAGAAATTTTTCAAGTGCACCGTTTCCAACTTTGAGAATATACACAGAAAACACAGTAAAAATATAAAAATTTGCTGTGATCGTAATGATAGAACTTAAACTATTTCAAATAGGCAGATCAATATTTTCATGCCTATATCTGTACACATCACCAATCATTTACAGCTCTATTAGGATGTATATCTCGCCTTCTTTTCTAAAATTCTCGCGGTACGCAGGATTATGCATAGCTACAATGTTGTTGTTGCTATAGGTAGCTTCAATCATCAATGGCTTAAAACGTTTTTAAACCGTGCCAGTTTAGTCATAAAAACGTTTTATGACCAATAAAACTCCCTCCCCTCCCTTAAACCCTCCTCTTCAACGGAGTTCAATGGCTGAGGTCATGCTTCACATCATATCCACCACGCTCTCAAAAATGACTTTTGTCGCACTTGGTCACAACGGCTTTTCGTTTTCCTTTTAAAGCTGAAATCCCTCAAATATTGCACCATTTGCTATCTATGCGTCCTCCTGAAATTACAAATTTTCTCCAAGGGGGAGGGAGACACCCGTTCCCTTTAGTCCCCTCCCCCAGGCCACAGATCAGTAAAGCCCACTTTTTGCCCCCTAGCAAAAAGTGTATGTGTGGCCTTGTGTATTACCATTTTTCATGGATTGATTTTTTCCCATTATTTGAGAAATGGCAGACATGAGATTTGAATTTCAAGGCTGGGTACATGCAGCTTAAAACACGTGGGAGGTGTCGTTTCCGGCCATCTGGAGGGTTTGTAAAGCCAAAAATTTTCTTGCACGCTCCGCGCCAACCGATGGTGCCGGCCCCCTATTTGTTACCTAGGCCCCCCTAAAAGTTTCATCCTAGCTACGCCCCTGCTAACAGCATTTCTTGTACTCGTTGGACCTAGCTATTTTTTACTTGTATTTTAGTTTCGATGTTACCTTCACTCCCTTCTAGTTGTAATTTTCCACCATCCTACAGGAATAAATGTTGTCTTTTATAATGAATTACCTTATTAGGAGCTGCGTAATGAATGGAAACGCCATTGGCTGAATCTTTATAAGGCAGGGTTACTGAAACACCATCGACTGTAACTTCGTTTGGATGAATAAGAGCATAGGCAACTCCATTGAACTCTAATCTCAGCTCTCGTATGAAGGTTATTTGTCTTGAAGGTCGTCTTCGAAAGTTATCTACGATGACCCTAAAATCCTCCACATCTCCGTCTTCATTTTTACAAGTCTCTACGGCAACGTACTCACACTCTCCTTGAAAGGTGTAGCCATACCCATCAAAGGTTTTCTGGTGTGGATCTCCCCACAAACGGCACGTAGTGTTGTCTTAATAAGAACAGCAATATTGAATCATATAATCATTCGGATGTTACGGAGATCCTTGATGGAATAAAATGCTTACAATGGAAAAGGATACGAATCGGTTGGACTTGATTGTAGTAGAGTGGATTGTAGTGAAGTAGGGTAAAATGAAGTACATGGAAATAGAACCAAACCTGCCGTATAGACATGCAAACTGTTTTTCAAACCCAACCTTTCTATTGATAAAGTGGGGTATTTCATGTTACCAACCCTATCGCCTAGGACCGATGCAAATTCAACGAGATCTGAATTGCATTTCTGAGGAAGATGGTTGTGTCAATCAATTGTGTCTTCCAGATCACTGCTTCGCCTAAACTGTACACAATAGGCAAAATTAGCAAAGTAAAAACTGGCCATTGTTACTGAGGCCAATCTAGCCGATTCTTTAAGAATGTGTTTTTAGGCTACTTTTTGAACTAGACTGAATAGTAGTGGGTTGGGTGGAATATGGTAGATGTGGTTGACTTTAATTGGATTGAATTAGAAATAGGACAGAATGGAACCACAAAAAACGTCACTGAAATGGACTGACATGAATTGGTCTGGAATGGGGTTCCCTGATATGGTGTACTACACTGGACTGGATTCTATAATGGAAGATCGGATTGAATTAAGTTGACATGAAGTGGATTGGAATGGGCTGGATTTGGTCCGTTTGGAATAATTTGAATCGGAATAATGTTAATGGAACTGATCGGTCTGCACTGTGTTCTATTTCATCACTTCCCTTTTTATTAACAAAAATGTTATTAAGTTGGCTTGGCTTATATTTTTATTTAATCCACCTCAGTTGAAGGTGTGTATATAATGCCATTTAAAAAACACTTTAAAAACTTTAAACACCAAGCATATAACTAAAAAGATAAGTAAGTTTTTCTAATCTTATTTACTGTGGTAGGAAAGGATTTCCCCGTTATTGATCAAAGAGACTGTGGTAGTTATAAAAGTTGCAGTTTTTTTTAAATTATCTGCAGGTAAAACGTTCGTTGTTAAATAAACTAATATAAACGGTATTTTGAACACTGAATCAGTTTATGTTACCCATGAATGATGGACCTAAACATGTATTGCAGAGTGTAAGGATAGAGTTTGCTAAACTTACCTGTGGGAAAAGATTCACAATAAGTCAACTTGCCGTTATAATTGAAAGAAATATCGTGTCTTGGTTCCAGAGTGAAACAAATATAACGATGAGTCTCAGTGTTGGCCTTAGATATACTGTAAAACAAATCACCACAAAGTACATTCAAAGGATTTCGATCAAGATGAAAATGGAAACAACAGAGCAATCCAAAAGTTGCAGCAAAAAAGTTTAGCTAATTTGACTTATGACTTCTGAACTCTGACCTATGACGTCATCAATAGCGCATACACAAGATTTTAAGATCACGTACCTACCTCTAAAGTTCAAGCTTGATCGAAGTCACGTTTGAGGGGGAGTTAGTAACACACACCTTTTGCTAACACACACACCACTCAGACTCTCACACACACCTTCATGTTTCTGATGTTATTACGTGAATTACAATAACTCCGTATAAATTACATTTAGGAAATGAAATTATAGTCACACACCTTCCTGTTGATATTGTCTAAGTGTTATGAAATATTACAACACAACATAAGCCACCTTCTGACATAATTTCGGACAGCAAGTTGTAAAATGGTGATGCTTAAAGTTAATTGTCACACCACCCTAGTGGTAATGCCAACGCAGTAGCCCTCCGATAACCTACGGGGACGCAATAGAGACCACATTTTAAGTAATATGAAAAGAGGAAAACGGCAATATTTGTACTGCACTCACTTATCACTTCTATAAACGAAACAAAAGACTTGGAAGCTAACATTTCTTACCAAAGAAGGTGTTCGTTAAACTTTTTGTGAATAGTGTCCCAGTTTACTAGTTTTGGACCAAAGTCTTTCACGTCTCTCTAACACTTTCTTAGAATTTTCCTTACATTTCCTGCTCTAACTAACAAGAAACCTTCTAGCCAAACACAGAGGTAACAAATTCGGAATTGAGAGCTGTGTTACCATTTAAACATGTGCAATTGCTAAACTTGGTGATACAACAGCTTACAATTGGCTGTTTTTCGGCTGAATGTGGAAGCGTTCTTGACGACTTAAACATGTGCAATTGCTAAACTTGGTGATTCAACAGCTTACAATTGACTGTTTTTTCAGCTGATTGTGGAAGCGTTCTTGACGACTTTAGTGATCATCTGTAAAGTGGGAACCACGAGAACTATGCACCTTAACATACTATTATTCTATAGTCACGTTCTGAACCAATCACTCCTTGCATGTAATAAGCAAAAACATTACACAGATTCCAAAAGCCTCTACCTATGCCGCAATGCAAACTGGCACTGAATAAACGCCAAAGTATCGGGCTGAAATGCAAAGTTGGTTTGCCAAATGCCGCATGCTGTACTTAATGAACTGCGTACCCCTTACACAAAATCCATATAGGTATTTACATCTGGTAGTATATGCATGGTTTAAGAAAAGATTATCTGGCAATATCAAGCCATACATAGGACCATATGTAATTACTTTGAGCCATAGCAAGCCATTCTTAAGACCATAAGACCATAAGGCTTAATACGGCTCAAAGTAATTACTTTGAGCCATATTAAGCCATACATAAGGCCATATATAATTAACTTGAGCCATATTAAGCCATACGTGAGACCATATATAGTTACTGTGATATGCCAAATCAAAGTTTTTTTTTTTTGGCCATATTAAGCCAGGGGTAGTTTGATTAAAGGCCATGGCAGGTATGTAAACTGTAAACCAAGTTTTATAAAGCCAGATGAAGCCAGATAACCCATATGAATTTCATATGGCTGAAAAACACAATCTCGCGTGCGAAGTAAATGTATGCAAATGAGTTTTTCTTCAGTTAATATTTGAGTTTAACTTGGAGCTTGAATCAGAATTATACTTGCTCCATAATAAGAACCTGTTAATTTTAAGTAGTCAATTCAATCATGAAACTACATTGAAGTGTTATCCGTGTTAAAGTCATTGAAGGAAGCCCTGCCTGCGTTACATAGGATTGCCGGATATTCCCCCAGGGGACGTAGATCTTGTTGCGATAAGCAAGGGGCGGAGTTTTGTTTTCGCCCTCTGATCTCAGCCGTAGGGACTTTCAGCAAAAACACCTTGACGATGGTCGAGTTAAGTCAAGGAGTCAATTCAGGCGACTTACTCCTTCTGGGAGCTCTCCGGTATCCAGCCTTATGGCTAAGATAATGTGTAGTGTGTGTTCTTTTCAGCCAGTCTAGAATGGGCCACACACGACAGACCCATGACGCCGAGGTCTGAAGGTTGAGAGTTTGATCTTGCTAAATGTGGTGTCCCTATAGGGGGTGTAGTTCCCTCAAGAAGGGGGACTCCTTTGGGGCAATGTTTGGTTTTCGCCCCACTGTTTTGGTTGTTGGACTCTAAACGTATGCCAAGATATTGCAGATGGTAGAAGTTACCAGACTTGTTTTGTCTGTGGCTCGATCGTTCCATCTCGTCGTGGAGGTATGTTTTTTTCAAGTGAGCTTTCCGGTTAGGCGGGCTTGTTGTCGCCGCCTCGTTCACCCTCGGGGGTGTGGGGGATTTTTTGTTTTCTTATAAAACCAAAAGAGAGTATGTAGTGTAAGTTTTCAATTGCCTTTGTACATAAAGTTGCTATATATTGCATCTCTGCTAAATTATTGCGTCTTGTTCTGTTGGATTTCATTGGTTTGATTACCATGTGTGTTCCATCGGGATTGTTGGTCTTGGAAGCATTTGCAGTAAGCTTGTCAGACCCGTAGCCAGAAAAAGTAAGACAGGGAGAAAGATTAGTTACAGGGAGGAGCGAAAATGTTCTTAGTAGGGCGAGATATGGTAAACTGCAATCAGGTAATATTGATTTGTCATTTTGTAGACATCAAAAAGTTTTCTAGCAGACAAAACCCCTTGTGCCCTCCTTTTAATTATAGGCCCGGAGCTTGTGGAAGAAGTGGTTTTCGTGAGGTAATTATGATTTTGGATGCCATTGTGGGGAACTAATCTTCACCGGTTTGGTCTGTCCTGCCGAATTTAAGCACGTAAAAACACCCTTCGATGCAGAATCTGAATGTGAGTCCACTCTGTGACCTAGATTTTGGTTTCGATATGGATCATATTTATAGTCTACATCTCTTTTTAACTTTTCGTTTTTCTGAGATTAGTAGCTGGCCTGTATAAAGACAATATGTAGTTCAATTAAGTTCGGTCAGTAAGTTAGTTAGTTAGTCAGTTAGATGAAATTTAACGACACACCAACACATGTGTTATATAGTGTCAAGTAAAGTTTAAATACGGTGCAAGTTCTCCCCTTTAGTCGCCTCTTACGACAGGCTGGGAATACCGTGGGCATATTCTACAACCCCCAACCCACAGGGGGTCAATTAAGTTCGGAACCAGGCGTAAATTTATATGACTCATATGACATTGACATTCTGTCATATATCTACCCATGCTGTTTTGTATCCGAAAGATATAAATTGCAAAACTGGTGAGATGTGGGTCAGGTGTAAAATCTATATCTTACCCACATGTGGCTTTTGAGCAAGGGAATGTGACATATAGTACATTTTCTGTGAGTACTAGGGCATTTGACGTGTAGTCCTAATACTGAGCACCTTGAAACACTGAAACTCTTTATTACGTCATCTTTATTACTTATTTGAGAATACCATTGCTGAGGTATTCTTAGGTATGTGGATTTCAAAGTATTCATTTTGCTTTCATGTGTACATATTCGTGTGAAATAATGTAAAGATGAAATAAAGGGCTGATTCATACTTCAGTGTAGCGCTAAAGGCTGTATACCTTGAACAATTTTTAGAGAAATGAAGACTTCCATATTTGACGTAGATCTATTTAATATCAGTATATTTATGTATCACTGGATTTGTGATAACTTCCCATCTTGTTTCAGCAGTCTATTTATTTTATCTTGTAATTCCCATGCCCTTTCCACTCCAACATCTTATATTCCATTCTATCGTTTAACTGTCTCTCAGCATATCGTCTGTTTCTAGGACCCAAACCTTCAATACGGTAACTTACCGGCTGAAAATGTTCGTAGCTCCAGTAGTATTAGTACCTTAAAAAAAACTATAAAAAACCACGCCAATGAAAAGTAATGCATCTTTATGCTCCTTCTTTCCATTTAAGTGTAATTTTTGTTTGTTTGTTCAGTGGCTTTTCTCTGCTTGCTTATTCTTCCTTTTTACTTCAATCTTTCAAATTTTCCTTATAAAGTCGTGTACGTTTTCACCTTTCCTTTTGTTTAGGATGACTCATCGATCAATCGATCAACCCTTTTGTTTTTTGTGTGTTGTCCCCAGTCTATTCACTTATAAAACTATGACACCTTATTTTGTTAACTGATTTAATGAATTGCAATATATTCAACTGCCAAGGGTTCGGTCGTACGTGCGCAAACATGCACTCCTCACATGTTCGCATTGCACGATCTTACATCAATGGAACTTCACTTACACGAGAGCAGCAAGGAAGGATGGTCTTTCTTAATTCGAAGTCGAAAAAGGTTACATCCATAGGTCTAGAAAGCTGGAGACTGGAGGACGGAAGTAACTTCCGCCCCACTATGCAAGGACGAAAACCCCTTATTTGTTCAATCTGTAAAAATGTCAAACATTTTCAGTAATTTTCCTTAACATTTGTACAATACGTTGCACCTAAGGACCATCAAATATTCGAAAAAATTCCCAAGAGGAAGGGAACTCCTGCCCTAGGCCCCTCCCCAGGACGGTGGTCCCAAACAATGTTCAACCCCGTGGGAGATATGGTTATATCTGTTTGAAAAGGCCCCACGTTGTTGATAGGTAAGAATTTGATTCGCTCATTGGTCGTGGTTGTCATTCTACAGGATTGTGCGGAGAGAGAAGAGCAAAGGCCAGTGTGGAGGAGCTATAAGCAGGCGAAAGGTTACTGAATGCTAGGAATGTTAAATACAGCACTAAAGAGACGATTAGAACAAACAGAATTTCTCCCAGTCTGTCCTTTAAAATCAGTAGCTTAGTGTAACCTGAGTAGAATAATCTTCCCGACTGGGTTCTCTCAGTTGTTAACCAAATGTGGGATGCAGCTAACCGATCAACATTAGAAAAGAATTGCTCCCTCTTACGACATTTGAAGTTGTGATATACAGTTACCTTTACCTAAAGCAGAAAGTACTTACGTTTGAACTAATTGTTCAGATAACTTCCTACCAGCTTCAATAACAGGACTGGGGCCGATTTGCGGAACATGAGTGGCAAGTATGTGTTGATCCTCGGTACCATCGCTACTTCCACTTAAAAATGTTTTTATGTTATACATATCTTGGCCGGTCACTTGTTCAGTATCCTCCCCAAAAGTGAGCTCATAGGACATAAAAGCGAAGTTCGTATCAGTCCCAATGTGGGGTCGTATTATTGGTGTAAACTCAGTAACTTCAACGTAGGAGCCTGCGAAGGATAAGGCAAAGTAAAAGGTGAGGCCAAAAGTTTACGTACTGTACATGCTTGCAGGGATGTTCGATACCCGCGTAGCATATCTGAATATTGCGGCAGATCGAAATGGGAAAATTCTGTTTGGTGCACATGTTTTCATCAAACACTTCAGAGAATGAATGGGTAATCCACAGGTTCTCAAACCCTTTGCAAAATTGAAAGCTAGAAAAGGAGAATACGTTATCTTTTAAATGTAAGTCAAATGAGTTAATTTGCCCTAAAGTATTCTAACATTGAAAAATATCTCATGTTAAAAGGGCCACTTTTAAATTTACGGTGCAAATCAGCTTATAACAACTACACGTAATCCATCAAGCACACTAACACCCAACAAAAGCCACATTATGTAGGATAAGCATTACTGGACCCGGACGAAAGAGGGACAACACGCAAAATTTCTTGTAATATATATATATATATATATATATATAGGCCTATATTTCTGTTTCGATATCGTTACCTCCCAAAATGTTATATACATACGTACATACATACATACATACATACATACATACATACATACATACATACATACATACATACATACATACATACATACATACGCACCCTCGCTTCCTTACCGGGACACGAGAAAATGTCCCGGTAGGGAAGAGACTGGGATTGCCAAGCAGCGGAGCTGCCAGAGATCTCGGCGATCAGACGTAGCCGCTTGAGGGCGGGCTGCGGTGCCGTGCAAGCACGTGCAGCCGCACGTGACTTCTCGTTACAGTGGCCGAATTTCCGGGTAGCTACTCGCAGTTTCGAGCCGCGCGTGAGCTAGGAAAGACGTGCGAGCCGTGCGAGCGGCGAGCTGCCCTGTGTCCCGCTAAAGACATGTTGGTGAGTGCATACATACACACATACATACATACATACATACATACATACATAAATACATACATACATACATACATACATACATACATACATACATACATACATACATACATACATACATACATACATACATACATACATACATACATACATACATACATACATACATACATACATACATACATACATACATACATAAGTTACTTAGTTAAGGTATAAAAGCAAAAACCTCTACTCAGAGTTTCACGCTCATGCGTTCATCAGGAGGTCTACATAAATAATGATTTTCGAGTCAACCCTGTTCGTTTTTTAACCCTTGTCAGCCTGAGTAATATTTTAGCGTGGGGTGAGATGTCAGCATTATGACAGGACTTCTGATCTCTTGTTCAGGAGGTTGGGAGACCGGTGGTCGACTATTGCAAGCTTTTCGGCTTGACAAAGGTTGCAAAAGCCAGAAGAGTTCCTGTGGATGTTTGACCGTGCCAGTATATGGACCAACGTATTGAGAAATCGCGGCCATTACGCGTGAGAGACCCAACATGTTTGTAGAGCTCTGTTTCTTTTTCGTGGCGTTCTAGGTGGAAAGATTTCTTGTGGTTGTTATACCTCGCCTTAAAGGAGCCGCTGGACAAGCCTATGTATGTGTGTGTGTGTACTAGTAACTTCGGCCTGGTAAACCGTGGCTGCATGGTGTTAGGCATTTCCCTTCTAGGGAGCAAGAATCTTTGACCCTGCAATTGCGGCCATGATTTGGGGCTGGTAGAGCTTTCTTAGAGAGCACATTGGAGTTCAGTTGTGACCCTTTATGACGGATTTCATGTTTTTCAGGCAACTGTAACTGACTTTCAAGGTGTTTTTGTTGAAGAGTTTATGCAGCTTGTGACCCGGGGGAAGAATTTGGCTCGGAGCTTGAGGATATTGACGGTTTTGCTATACAGGGGGTTGAACCATATGACTTTCCTATGTCTTTGTCTCTGCGATCGTCTTTGGACTGGTAGGCTCTCACTTGGGTACTCTGATCTAGTTTGTGGTGATAACCGCTAGAATCCAGTGCCTGTTTGTAGGCAGGTGCTGCAGCGTCAAAAGCTGCTCAGTTGCTAGGAAACTCCGCCACACGTTTGTTTACTGCCATGGGAATATTTTTAAGTATGTTAGGTGGGTGATTTGAATTGGTGTGAATAAAGAGAGAGGGGTGTCATTAGGTTTTCTGTAGGGGGCTTAGGGACCATCTTTAGTGTTAAGGGTAACATCAAGGAAGTTAACGAGGTGGAGGTTAGTCTCAATGGTAATTTTGAGGCCTACCAGTTCACATACCTCAGCGCCATCGAAGCTGCCCATTGTGACATCAAAGGAGTTAGGGTTGCCTTGTTTTGTCTAAGGGCTACTGTTACTAAACAAAACTGTCTGGCATGCACGTTGATAGAGAAGTCTAGTTCTGAGATTGGCACAAGTGATTTTGGCCACGTTAAGGCCTCAGTGAGTAGCTGCTGAGATATGGAGGGATAGAAGTCTACAATATCAAACACCATAAGAGTGCGGAAATGTTTATCCTTGAGGGAACTAAACCAGTCAATCACTTAGGAAGTGTTCCTCCACTGGTTTACCTTGGTGGCTGTCCTCAGACTTTCGTTCATACGGTCAAGGATAACTCTGCTAACTCGCCCTATTTTACTCTTGGCAGAGTTGATAAGTATGAATGGCACTTTTTTAAGGAAGTTATCTTTATGATCTTTGATAGTGATAAAGGCTTCTCTCTCCTCCATGTGACTGATACGGTCTTGAATGTCTAGCTTAGAGGTATTCTGCTCTTTAATTGATACCAGCTACAAGGGATGTATGAGCAACCATGGCTACGATGGTACTTACTTAGAGGGTGGCATTCTTCAAAATCCGTGCCTCCGTCAAGAGTAACTGTCACAGGTGCACGACTTTCTAAATTTGAACATATGATGTCACCGGGCTGAATTACATTAGCGTCCCGAATACTAGAAAAAGAAAAAAAGAAAAGTAATAACAAATTAGGGGACCAAGAATAAAATTTCGACGCTCAAAATAATATGAAAAGTTAGTAAAAAAAATTATCCCCGAGCAAACTGTTCTAGTTTTTACTGGTATTTGTCCTAGAATTAGAAAAAGTTAGGAAGGTGTTAACTCTGAATTTTTCTGTCATTGGTAAGTAATGACAGCGACATATGTTTGGCCTCAACGCATTATTTTTATGCCCTGAAATCGAGAATTTACATTTCTCGGAGAGGGGATCCGAACAACAACACCTCCCCTCATACACCCATGGTTGTCTTATGAACAAATTCAAGCTGAATTGTTTTTGAGGTTGAGTGTGTTTAAGTTACGGGATCGGGTCAAGGCTACCTAAATGAAATTTACAGCTTCATGAGACATGAAAGCAGGTCACTAGCATATAACACGTGGCTCAAAATGTCTGAGCAGAATTAAAGAATTCTTGTGGCGGTGTTGAATTTTCGAGTCGTGTCACCATTCAAATACGCTTCAGCAGATGGGTAAAGCAACGTGTGCAATGTCTGCATGCTTTCAAGCATCCTTCTGTACATGTGGTTTGCTAAAGAACCACACAGCAAAAAAGTAAATAACTGACAATTATTTACTTTCTGATCCATTATCCACAAACAACTTGCTTAGTCAATTTTAAGGGAGCTTCGTTTTTCGGTACATTAGCAATTAGGATGGCTGGAATTGAGGCAGTTATAAATTTTAATTTCAAAGAAAAAATCTCTTCACATCGAAATGGAAGAAATATTCTCAGGTCTAGTCCACGGACTACACAGTGTAGCAAATCCTTTCTGAGCAGCGATGGTGATGGGAGGGAGAACAAGTCTCCCCCCCCCCCCTTCACATTTCTTAGAGAAAATAGTTAAGGTCGCCTTAGATTGCTTTTCTAAAAGGGTTGAATGAAGAGTGTTTTGTATATCAGGATGTCACATTTGGCATATTATGACTCCTACTCCCAAAACCTGAACATCACCGCGCTTGATGTAAAAACCAGGGTAATTTGTACCTTTGGCGTATCTTAGCACTCTTGGTCTGAACATTTTAATTATGTATCCGTGTTTCTCACTGATGCAACTTTTCCCTCCAATGCAGTTTATTCTAAAACTTTTGCTGTAGAAGGTAAAACCTCTGCCAAAGACTCAAGGATTTAAAAGACTGCTGCCTTGGCTCTATATATTAAGTGACGTATTTCATGGGATGCTGTTGGGTCATGCTTCCACCCCTTCCCCCTTGTTCATGTCCAATTTTGCATTTAAACTTAAAAAGACATCAAATTTAAATTTTTTAACATAAATTTTACTTCAAATGTTTACCATCGTCTCATTAGATTGCACGAAAGGTCACGTAACCATTCCAAAACTTTTATAAAGAGGAGGGAGGAGGCTAGGGGGTTGTATACGTTCCATCCTATCTCAGTGAATTAGAGTATGAAGAAGGGTAAAACCATATTCTTCTCCATCAGGTAATCTTTCTTAACACTCTTCCTTATTCAGGAATTTGGGGGAAATCTTAGATATGGTATTTCAAGTAGATGATGATTGACAAACTTGACAAAACGCGAAGAATGTCATTTTCAGCCATCTAGAAAGACATTCGGCCAAAATTTTCCTAGCGAGCTGCCAAGCCAGAAGTTAGGGTGGCATTCCGCTTACTTGTCACGCACCATCCCTCCGTTCCCCAGTTTTCAAAACTTTGCCCATTTGTGACAGCAAATGCTTTAGAAAAACTATTGACAACCAGGGGCGTAGATTTCTTTTCAACAACTTGGGGGGGATGGGGTGAACATCGTAAATGTGGAAATGTGCACGCAAAGCGTGCACGGCGAGCGAGAAGCGCGGGCTCATTACGGGTGGGGTCCAGGGGCCCGCCTTAGGGCCCCTGGTGGGGTTCAGGGGCAAAGCCCCGGTGGGGTTCCAGGGGGCGAAGCCCCCGGAAGCTCCTGGGTTTTAATGTGTCAGAAGTGCCAGGAAGACTGTTTTAAGCGGTTAAGTTTTTACATTAAGGAAATGCTATTTTGAGCACAAAACTCGTTGATAAGCTGCACTGGATTGAAATTTTACAATAGCAACAATGTCCTGTTATCCTTAAAATGGCAGGGATCAACATATAGGGTCATCCCAGACAACTGGATTTTGAATTCGGAGATCATTACAAGACCTGCAAGTTGGCTTGAGATCAGTGGCGTCGCCAGGTTTTTTGTGATTGGGGGCTCATAGATGATGTCGTAATAATACCTCAGTTCCCCCCCCCCCCAAGTCTGCGTAAATTACACCTTTATTTTACGTGCGTTCCTACATTTGTATGCAGCAGTTTTGATCTTTCGTTTGTCACGACATAAAGATGTCGTCCTGGGGAAGGGGTTCCCCCTCCCCTTTAAGATTTTTATTAAAATTAATTTAAGGTCTTTTAGATGCAAAATGGTGCTATCTTTGAGATTTTTTTGGAACTGATCATGTATGGCCGGAAAATGTCCATAATTTAGTGAATGCTAATTTTTGGTAAGGTAAAAGAGGAGAATATGTTGTCTATTAAGAGACAGATACGTTGTCAACAAATTTCCTGAAGCCCCCTCCTTTTTGACTATTTTACTGCCTTCTATTTCTGGAAAGTTCTTACACAAAAATATGTGCGTGGAGTCCACAGAAACATTCTTGAGTTATTACGAAATATGTCCTTTCCTTCATTATGTCCTTTCCTGCATTATGAAAGGGCATCTAAGGCTAGCAGATACCTGAATAGGGCCTCCTGGAAGCTCTGCATTAATCATATTAATTGGTGCGGGGGGCAATGACATAATGCGTATACTACCTGACATCCAAATGATAATATAGAGTACGACGCCGAACACTTTACAACTATCATATTTTTACTACTTTTGAACTAAAATCCGGATGAACAGCTGCCAGCAATGGAAAATGACAGGGAGGGAGAGTATAGGTGCAGGGAGGTGATATTAGACCTCCCTGATACATGTAGCAAAAGGGGTGAAGAAGAGCGAATAAGAGCGTTACAGAGTGCTGTTTTCGTTATAAGTGTATTAACAATCACCATCTATACCGATAATGGCTCAGCGCGAACTGGCGAAGCTCTGGTAAAAAATTTTGAAAAATGTATAACGGCAGATAGGCTACTTACTTTCAACCTTCTACATCAAGCTACATATTAGATTAAAAGATCCCATACTGATGCGAGGTCCCCACAGATGTTTGGAGATGTATCTCTGTTATTCGGAAAGTGTCGTGATCAGAACAGTTACGTGTATTATTACCTTAATAATGGTCATTACGTGGAGTGTAAACAGTGACGAATAATATTTCCATTACCTGATTACAAAGCCTGCATTCAGACTCTACATCGAGACACTTTCATTTGCCCAAAAAACCTACATGCCACTGCCACAAGCCAGTCTTTTACCTATTAATTCGTAAACTTTCAACTTTTAGCTGCTGTGCTTCTCCGAAAGTTGCTATCGTAAGATATTGATAATATGAGTGACACTGACGTAAGGTTGGAAGCGCGCGGAGCGCGCGAAAATTTTGATAGATTGCCAACGATTTGCTAAAATTCTGATATTTTGAGAAACATTTGTGATAGAAAGTGAAGCGAGATTGAAAAAATTTCTTACGAAAATGAAGAATAAAATATACTTTCCATCATACACGTATCTGTAGACTGAAACATTGGGGAGGATGATTACATGGGCCATCCCCCCCTAGTCAAATGTTGGGGGGATATATCCCCCCATCCCCCCCGGGATTTACGCCCATGTTGACAACTTAGTTAAATGCAGTGCTCTCCCATACAATTTTGAAAATTTGAGACGTTTTTTAAATTGGTCGCAGATTTGTGGAAAACTGGCCGTCTTTTTGAAAGATGTCACTAAATTTAAAAGGTAAAACACCTCTCGTCATAACGTCTTGTATTGATTCCAGAATGAGTGAAGTAAATGGGAATACGATAAAGTGTTATTTACCGTCTCTGTCAGTTATCGATGTAACAACATTCTTAAAGATCGAAAAAGCTAAAACCACAATCGGATTTGTAGTTTTGATATCTTTTGACACGACTACAAAAGCCACCACCACCATTACCATACTGCAATTACTTCATATGAAGTTTGCTGAAACTTAGAAAATCGTCATGAAAGAGTGTATTTTAATTTTTATTTTCAATAATATCAAAAGCAACTTTCAGAAGAGGAGTACTCGCTTCGTTTCCCCTCCTCTCCTTTGTTTTTACCTCATTCGACCGAACATACGTCTGGAACAAAATAAAAAAAAAAAGAAACCATCCCTGACTGTAGGCAAATTGTCAAAATTGATATAGTTATGTACACTAGTGACTACAGGGAATTGAAAAAAAATTACAAGGTAGAGACGAATCCTGATGCGTTGCGTAGATCAGCCAAAGAATGCGGTAGCCTGATATAATCCGTGTAGTATGTTTGTTTTTGTTGGTCACGATTCTTGATGTAAAAGTTGAGGCCTACAGCTTCTTCATGGTCCAATCCTTCATATTCTTCTGCACCGATTTTGTAATCAACGTAGACAAGTAAAGAGTCTTTTGTTGGTCTGTAGGTACCCCACTGAATGTCGTAAACATTAAGGTCAATTGAACTCTCTGTAAATGAAATTTTTAAAAGAGGTTATAAGTTTCAACTTTTACCTACAAGTGGGGTACTTTGGGACACAAGGTTAATGCGACATTCAATACATCTTCTGGTTCTAGTGGTTAGGTACATCCACCCTATTGTCATAAGAAGCACATGTTATTACTCACTAGCTTGGCATTATTCTGTAGAACTGTGGTGAGAATTTTCACTTTTTGACATATGGACTAACTTGTGGATCAATTACGTCATTACTTACAGACTCTCCAAATATTACTTGTGCTGTGGAAACCTGCAAATCAAAAGTATTGTATGAAGAGGTGTGCGCAATTACTAATAAGGTCATTCAGTGGATATGCGCCATCATATTGATGAATCGGTATGTGGTGCTTTGGGACACTTTAAAAGGGGTGCATTGAGACAATCGTTACGAGTCACTAACCGGTTCCAAGAGAACTCCGATCCTGCTACGCAGTTCAACAAATTAGAACCCTTACAGAGGCTTCCACAACGCTCTAGAGCTTACACAACTTCCTCGATTATTACAAAAGGCACTTATTACGTCATTATTCTAATTTTAGTTCCCCGAAAAGTTTCTTGAATTTCTTTTGAAGGAAGAAAATACGAGAATGGTTTCACTGGTGTTATTAAAGCTAATAGTCGGACTGAAGTTTGTCGGAGAGAGATTCATTTTACACAGAGCCAGACGTCATTGTTTCCAGAGTGAGAGAGCCCGACGTATTCACAGAACGCTGCTCATGTATTAATACACCAACTTTCCACCAGAGATTCTGATCTACCTCGAATTCCCAGAAGACCTTAACATACCGGGCTCGAACTGTTTTTGAGAGAGATACCAACGAGTTCAGACACCGAATCTAGAACGTGATGCCTACTAAGCCGATTGATAACATTAACGCATCAACCAGATCTGCGAGAAGCCCTGTGATTAGCCTATCTTAAAATTAGTAGATCTTGTAAGATTTAAGTAGGAAACAATCAGCTGTTCAGACTTGACATCTCAGTCTTCTGCATGCATTCGCTGTTGTCGGTTTGTGTCATATCAAGCCGTAACAGAATTGGTGGCCTAACATCCTGGAAGAATGGGACCATATTTAGAATATTCTAGAAGCTAGAATTCATACTGTAAGCAATTACTTTTTGGTCTGACTTGTTGGTTGAATTTTCGATACAACTTAAAAATGTCATTTGACCTTGACAGATTTATGGCTAGTCCCTCAATGGACAGATTGAGGAACTGAATTCATTGAGAAAGTCTGAAATTGTTAAATTGCAAAGCATTTTGGTATCAAATGTCATTCCACATTGCGGAAGGATGAGACTAAAAGGTATGTCGCTTAGCACCTAGTTGAAGGAAACATGCTGCCTAAAACAGCAGAACTAGAGGCAGTAATTAAAATGCCAAGTGACAACTCGTTTGGATTAAGGAAGCTAGGATTAGAGCTGCATCGAATTCAAAGAAATTGAAAAAGCAGAAAAAATTAAAAGAAAAAGAGAAAAAGAAGAAAGAAAGGAAGAAAGATAATATGAAATAAGAATGAGGTAATAAGAGTTAGGAATCACAAAAGGCTCTGATATAGGCCTTGATACTGGAGGGTTTGGTAACTCCAAATATTTCAATATTGTCCCACAGTTTCAAGAAGATTATGTTGAAAAATTTTCGGCCACTCTAAATTGGCCGAAAACTAAAATGACCAAAGGACAAATGGTCCATAGTAATTCAAATTAATTTTGTGGGTAAGCTCCAGGAAGTTTATTCCGCTCTGTCCATTGAGGACAGAATGAATTATGACACAGTCAAAAGAGCTGTAATGCAGGCTTACGAATTAGTGCCAGAAGCCTATCGGCAAAAAAGAGTTCGACATTATCGAAAGGGAAAACACTTCGTCCGATGTCGTGGCTCCCAACAGCATTGCTCATGAAATGCAATTTGCAGGGCACGGAACAATAAGACTTATCACTGTATCTTGAATCACTTTTATTGGCCTAAACCTAAAAGTGATGTGGCCAAATTTTGTGAAACTTGTCATTTATATCAGACTTTTGGGAAGCCGAATCAAAATATTCCGCCTACACCCTTACAACCAATCCCAGCTTTTGAAGAGCCTTTTAGTAGAGTCATTATTGATTGTATAGAGCCCTTGCCTAAAAGTAAGCCAGGACGTCAGCACGCACTGACTATTATGTGTGCTTCCTCAAGGTTTTCTGAGGCAAAACCCTTCGGAATATTAAGGCTCGAACAATCCTAGAAGCATTTCTTAAGTTTTTCACATTGTTGGGTTACCTAAAGAGATCCAGTCTGATCAAGGATCCAATTTCCCGTCGACAGTATTTCAGCAGAAATTGTATGAGTTAGGCATATAACAAATTAATTCCCAGCTTATCATCCTGAGAGCCAAGGAGCTTAAGAGCGGTTTCACCTTTGAAAAACATGATAAAGACTTATTATTGTGACAATGAAAGGGATTAGGATGAAGGTATTTCATTTTTTATTCCTTGCTGAAGGCTAAAGGAATCCACGCAATCACGCGGGCGAACGTGTGTGTGGGTATGTATGTGTGTTTGTGACGCTTGCCTTTCTAAACACGATATTTCAAGATAGCAATGATGGATAATTTTCATACGTGGGATACAGAATTATTATATTAAGTGGAAGATCCCTGTTGTTTTGGTGGAGGTCAAACGTCATGTGAGATCACCAGAGGTCAAAAACCGAAAACCTTGTAAACACAATATTTTAGGTAGGAAGCATGGATGCTTTTCATACTTGACATGTGGATGTGTTATAGTCCAAAGATAAACTCTATTATTTTGGTAAAAGTCAAAGGTTATCTGAGGTCACCGGAGGTGAAAATACGAATTCTTAAAAACTGCTTGTAAACACGATATCTCAAGATAGCAGTCTTTATACTTCGTGTATGATTTTATCATATTAGAAGAAAGAACACGATTGTTTTCAGTTGGGGTCAAAGGTCATTTGAATTTGTCGGAGGTCTAAAACTGGAAACATTGCAAAAACACGATATTTCAAGACAGGGATGATGCATGTTTTTCATACTTGGTATAGAGATGTGTTACTTTAAGAGAGAGGGAACCCTATGGGTTTGTTAGAGGTCGAAGTTCCTATGAGTTCATCAGAGGTGAAACTCGTACGAAAACCCCTTAACTAAATAGACAGTGGGCGGAACCTCCAAATTATGTCCGGTGTTTCGTTACCAACGAAGAGTTAAGGCTGAAATTTTTCACCATTCCAAAAATAAGTTTATTCGGAAAAACATTTATTTTGTAACAAGCATAACTGTTTCATAATTATTCGAATTTAAATTACCTAATTATGAACACGTGAAAAGGATGATGTAACTATAGCATGATTAGAAATACCATACGCTTAACGAGTTCTTTGCTGGCGTAGAGTTTTGTGCTCGGTATCACACACAGACTACCCGGGATCGAATCCCTTCTAAGACACCTTCCTTTTCATTTTTGTTATTCACTTTTTGTTGGGGTTCGAAGGTCATTTGAAGTCAGCAGATTTCAAGTTGTGAAAACATCGTAAAAAGTGATATAGTCAAGAAGTATATATTTGAGGGATGAACCTCAGAGTAACAAAGCACCCCCTATTGGCAAGGAATTGCTAAGCCTTTGGGCTTTCTAGTTAGGCACCCATTGAATATGGGGTCTTCCAAAGATAGTATAAGGCCCTCCACTTCCCACTCCATGAAGGTGATGACATCTCGTATGGTATTTATGGAGATGTTACTGCTCAAAAGTGATCCTAAACCCATACTTTTGGATTAAATATATGTAAAAATATGTGAAGTTTGCAAAATTTGGGTTTCCGCTATTTCATGCCAGTTCTCATTTGCAAGTCAAACTTTTTGATGTGTACTACTGAGACACTAGGTTACCCATACCATAAAGATAAGAACATCGTGTTCTTTACTTATAAAGATATTACCCCTCAAAAAGGCCGCTTAACTCAGTTTTTCACAAGCAAACTTGTCAAGAAATAGCCTTATTTGGGTTTCCGATATTTCGTGCCCATTTTCATTTGCCAGTCAAAATTTTTTTTCTGTTTTACTACCGATGCACTAGGCTACCCATGCCATGAAGATGAGAGCATTGTGTTTGGTACTTATAGAGATATCACCCCTCAAAAGGCCCCTAAATCCAGTTTTTCACAAACAAAAGTCAGCAGAAGGCCTTATCTGGGTTTCCGATACTTCATGCCCATTTTCATTTCCAAGTCAAAATTCTTTCTATGTATTACTGATGCACTAGGCTACCCATGCCATTAAGATAAGAGCATTGTGTTTGGTACTTGTATAGGTATATCTGTTCAAAAGTGCCCCTAAGCCCACATTTTCAAGGAAAAATGAAAGAATGAAATCACTATTTTGGGGGAGAACTCTTAGAAAATTGCGGGAGACTGTGCTAATTTTACCACTATCACTCCTTAAAAAGTTTTAGACCTAAAGTGTTGCAGCAGAAGAGCCCATCTTGAGCTTAAACAGTCAGAATTATCAAAATGGCGGCCTTTTTGAAGTTACCTGCAACTCCCTCAGTCCCCCTTGCACAAAAGAAAAATGGAGAGCTTACGTTTCTGATTTTTTTTTCATGTCTGTTCTACATGATAACACATTTTTAGAAACTAAAGCCAAAAAAGCAACGTATCAACTTATACCTTACTATTAAGAGTTCGTTACAGAATTTTTGTTCACACTGGCACACACACAGGTTTTTTTTCCCACACACTTACCGAGGACCTCATATTTCCTTTGTGTTTGCTTCCTTAACCCTAACTTTAACAATAGACTGTATAATGTTAAAACTTACGAGGACTTGAGAAATCTATTGAAATATATTGAATTTCCTTCTGAGGACCTGAATTCCATTGTTTAGGACCTCAGTTTGACAGTCAAACAAACGCACACACACTCACGCACAGCTACACATTTCTGGTGTAAGATGAAGTGCAATGCCTTATCTCCCTTTACATTACATGTATCGAGATGAGATAAAGAGTGAAAGACAACTTACCCTGGGCCAAACAACCTGAGGCCAATAGAGCGAGTAACAGTAGAACACGCATGGCTGGTACATGGACTGTGCGCTTCCCTAGCATGAATCGAGGGTAGAATGCAATCACGATGACAGCACCATTATATTTATATTTTTATACCTATAAATTATTCATCTATCATGCAACGACGATATTTGGCGTCATCATGGCAGGAAATGGTTAGTTACTTTGGAATATCACTACATGTTAAACATTTTTAACTTGTTCAAGTCACCTTTGAGTCTAGGGCGGAAAAATGATATGTGAGAAGGTGAAAAGATCTTCCGGTGCTTAAGTGGAATAACTTGCCGTGTTACCATAAATATACAATATAGGTTGATGCAACAGGCATTGAGAAAACAAGAGAAATCTTTACGACCTATTCAAATTTAGGTGATTATTACGATTAGCAATGCTACAGATTTTGTACAGGGCTGCAATCGTTAGCTATTTTAAGCACCCAGCTCCCTGATTCAAGCTTATTGTTGTCCATGTTTCGATTGTAAAAAAATGTTTTGTGCTGTTTGTTGCAGCACAATGCAAGGACATTTAGATGTAAGTATGATTCAGGAGCTCGTATAAGGGTTTTGAAGAGAACCTGCTTTGACTGACCGTGACCGTTCATCTTTCCAAGTCAGGAATGGTCAATTAATTTAATTTTAGTTTGTAGCCTAGAAAAAACGACATAATGGTCAATTTTCGATGTTTTGTAAGGAGAAAAGCACTCTTTATGTAGCCGCATGCAAAGTGAATAAAGAGGCACTCCATGCAGTTATAAATATCATCTCATACACTGCTCTAGATATTTCGAGGCTTTTAAGAATGAAATTTTTCAGCACAGTGGTACTGGCATGGCAAGTAAATATGGGTAAAATCAATTTGCAGGTTCTTTGAATCAAGGGCCAAACGTCATTGTTTGACCATTTTTTATTTCTTGCTGAAGGCAAAAGGAATCTATGCAATCATGCGGAAAACTGTGTATTTACGTATGTATGTATGTGTGTGTGTATGTATGTATGTATGTATGTGTGTATGTATGTATGTATGAATGTATTTGTGTATGTGTGTATGTATGTCTGTTTGTG
Organism: Holothuria leucospilota; assembly: GCA_029531755.1. Taxonomy (NCBI): domain Eukaryota; kingdom Metazoa; phylum Echinodermata; class Holothuroidea; order Aspidochirotida; family Holothuriidae; genus Holothuria; species Holothuria leucospilota. The sequence goes on from CM055964.1 coordinate 5,914,050, forward strand.
ACTCTTGGTTTGTAAAAACAAGATATCTCAAGATAGCAATGATGGATAATATTCATACATGGGATACCGTATGGGATTATCATATTATCAACGGTCATGTGAGGTCACCGTCACCAGAGGTCAAAAACCAAAAACTTTCTAAACACGATATCTATGGATGCTTTTTATATTTGGCATGTGTATGCATTACAGTCAGAAGATGAAATCTGTCGATTCTGGTAAAAATCAAAACTTCATACTTGGTACATGACGTTATCATATTAAAAGGAAGCGCCCTATTGTTTTCAGTGGAAATCAGAGGTCATTTGAGTTCATCACCGGTCAAAAACTGGAAACATTGAAAAACACTATATTTCAAGACAAGGATGGTGGATATTTTTCATACTTGGTATAAAGATGTGTTTTTTTTTAGAGAAAGAGGGAACCCTTTGAGTTTGTTGGAGACTGAAGGTCATTTGAGGTCATCAGAGGTGAAATTACGAAAACCTCGTAATCTAAATAGACAGTGGGCGTTACCTCCAAATTGTGTCCTGCGTTTCGTGACCATCGAAAAGTTAGTGCTGAATTTTTCAACCATTAGTCCAAAGATAAAGTTATAGAGAACAACATTTATTTTTTACAAGCATAACTGTTTACAGTTATAATACTATTTTAAATTAACTAGTCATGAACACGTAAAAAGGATGTCGTGACTACAATAAAATTAGAAGTACCATGGGTTTTAACGAGTTTTTTGATGGCGTAGTGGATTAGAGCTCGGTTTCTTACGCAGACGGCCCGGTACGAATCATTCCCGGCATTTTTTTATTTCTTGTTATTCACTTTTGGTGGGGTCCAAAGGTCATATGTAGTCAGCAGATGTCAAGTTGTGAACAAATCGTAAAAATGATATCGTCAAGAGGTACGAATTTGATGCTTGTTACGGAAAAAGCATTTTTGAAAACATTTCAGTTATGTTTAACTTCATTTTCTACATTTAGAAATTAATCCATATATAAAAATTCCCTTCAAATTCCTCTTCTTGTGTTTTTTTATTTACTTCTGTCATCCTTGTACCCATAATATGACGCGGCTACTCGAAGGAATTTTGGGCCGAGAACTTTCTCTGCCTTTGCCTTTGAGAAAGTGATGATGACACCGTAAACTTGTCCTGTCAGCCAATTCTTTTACATAATGGTTTCCAGCCCCTTGACTGTAATTTTCCACTCAGATCTATCCGATGACTTTTGCAGGTAGCGCACCACTTATTATTCCTCCACTGACTTACACACTAGCTTTGGTCCGTTTCATGGCCTCTGGACCCTTATAGAAGTGTTCAACGGGCAAAAGCTACCCCTCATATGAAAGCTCACGAGTAGGCCTTTCACAATAATTTCAAATTTGTGTACCTGCACCATTGAAATTTTTGAGCTAGGAGAGCTTGTACAATAGGGTAATGGTCCCTCCTTTTTTACTTCATTCAAAGTGCCATTTTGCAAGCGTAATACCTTCAGTTTTCTTTATATTTGCAGGATGAGTAATTCAATTTCTTTCGCACTAAAAACCACATCACAAATTGAGCACATCACTTCACTTCGGCAACATGGTCCAAACTCTCCCCCAAATTTTTTCTAGGGTGTTAAAGTCGGAGGGTATATCCTCCGCGGGGATTCCCCTTGAATTAGTAGGGTGTTACCTGCAGTACTCACGGGGGAGAGTAGAAGGTTACTGGAGGTCAAAGGCTTTTGCAGATTAGAACAGGTCAACTTCAGAAGACCTTTTATACATGATATTTCTGTGGTTATGGAGAAATCTCATACTAAAAGACCTCTGTGGATCTCATATAATGCGTGGAAGGATTGTGTTGTAACTTATGGGGAAGGTCCACTTAAAGTCAAATTTTGGAACTTGAAGTACCAAAGGGGGTCACATGGAAAGATACCGTTAGAGCAAGTACTCTTGCATTGATATACCTAGTTGTTTTTGTGGAACTTAAAGAAAGACTCATTTAGCTCAAAACATGTGGACGCAAAACGGATCAAGGTAATTTGCCCTCTTCACATATATTTCGTCGTCTTCACAGATATTTCGTCTTCTCCACAGATGTTTGCTGTCTTCTCAGGTATTTGGACGCCGTTTGACTGCTTCGTTTCAGAAATATTGCCTTCTAGATTTTCATTACGTCGCCACAAATAATGTTTGCCGTTATTTCCGATGTACCTAGCGACAACAAAATACATTAGAAGACAAAGTGATGGCAAAATACTTGTCACTCTTTGATGATAGACACCTTCGGTGATGTCTCTGTAAAATGATCATACCTCAGTAGAACAAAGAAAAGGGTGAGGTTTGGAAAACAGGAATCAATTCAGCATGGTATTTTGTTGTATCCATCTACATCGTTGTGTATTCATGAAGCTACAACGTACAAAATACCGTCTATTACGAATATGGACCTAACGTTTATATCATGCATGCACTTAGAAGCATTGCCCATCTCTGTAACCTTGATGCGGCCAGGGAGGTGATATTAGATGGAGATCCATCCAAAATTTTAATTTATGCTAATCCAATTAAATTGTTTTCAGAGTGGAGACTAAATTCTTTACTCGGGGATTATTGAGCTAAAGCGCATTGGATTCCTTTGTCTTATATCTAGGTAACCTCATTCATATCTACAGCGACCCCAACAAAAAGGATTATTTGGAAAATACTTAAATGTCTAACTTGTTGCCGACAGTCAAGAACAAAACACTTCTGACATTCAAAACGACTGTTTATTGTCAAGGAACCTTATGAGGCTGGCAATAAACCAGTGCTAATGATTTATGCAAATGAGTAAAACAAGTATAAGACTATACTTTTATGTCGGATTTTGACTAACTTTGGCATTCGCTTGCATGATTTAAAAGACACACCCATATTACTAGAGAAGTATATTACCAGAGAAGTATATTGTAAATAGCGTCGAAACCCTCAAATTAATTTACAGCTTAAGCGACTGGCAATGTTAAGGCAAGGGGTTATTTTCCCTATCTGCTCATCTACCTGTACTTAGTTCTTAACACCTCCTTTAAGCCTATTGAATCATCAAGAACAACACACAAAAGAGATTATTGTCGGGTTCAAAGAAAGAGTTTTCGATGGATCTCCATCTAATATCACCTCCCTGATGCGGCTAACACTGGAATGCAATTGTCTGGAGCTAACAAATAGGCTACTTCAACGGCTTATGATCAGTAATGAGTGTGAATCGTTTTCCACAAAGATACTGATAAAAACGCCGCACACCATACACTAATGCTAAAGCTTCTTTCTCTATTTGAGAGTAATTTTGTTCGGCTGTAGTCAATATTCTAGAAGCATAAGCAATTGGTTTCTCTTCTTGAGTTGTATGAGAAATTACTGTTCCTATGTTGGAGAAGCACCAGCAGCTAATGTAATTTCTTTTGATGGGTCGGAATAAGCCAAGACTTGGGAAGAAATCAAAATTTGTTTGATCTCTTCAAAGGCCTTTTGACAATTACTTGTCCAGTGAAAATCCTTTCCAAACAAGTGCGGATGTCACTGGCGTTAATACAGATGATAAGTTGGGCACAAATTTTCGATAATAATTAATCATACCAATCAATGATTGTAATTCCTGTATATTTTCTGGATCAGAAGCATTAAGAATTGCTTCCACTCCGATAGTTGATGCATGTGCACCATTTGCATCCACTACCCAACGAAGATACAACATTGAATCTTGCAAAAAATAAACACTTTGACTCTTTCACTTTCAAACCAAAATTATCCAGTTTCTTAATTAATTATAAATTAAAAATTATCCAGTTTCTTAATTAATTATAAATTAAAAATTATCCAGTTTCTTAATGACTTGTTCTACAATTACATTACATTGAGATTCAATCAATACGTTCATTAATTGTTCATAATAATTCAGTGGTTCCTCCCACTCTCCCCCTTCAACTGCCTTGTCTTGGAACAGAACGCTTGGAACTTTAAATATTATTATGATAAGCATACTGTCCTCTGTTGTATTCTGCTGTCCCTATACCTTTGTACAGGCGTTCAGACAATCCTGGAAAAAATTATTGGGACACTTCCTGACCTTCCCCTCCACCCCTTGTTCAATGTTGAGAAAACGAAAAGCGCTGTTTTCTTCAGCGCTCAACTTAAATTCACCTTCAGAACCAATATTTAGGTGGGGTGCGCGGGATTTGTCCCAGATAATTTTGTCCATGATTTTAGCTCTTGTAATTTAGGAGTGGTCCTGAAGGATGCGTTACGAGACCGGTTCGTCTACGGACTTTACGACACTACCGTTCAATAGGAACTTCCATCGGAAGACGACTACTTAACTTTAGAAATAGCCCTGAAAATTGCCGTCTCAGTATGGAAACAGCAGCAAAGAGTTCAGCGATAATTACGTCGAAGACAGTGTTCATGTTGTGGAAAATCGGAGCATTCGAAAAAGGATTTTTATTACAAGGACCTTAAGTGCCACGCCCTTGTGGGCGTGTTGGACATCTACAGGCTGTTTGCAGACAAAACTCATATGCAGGTAAGCATGCTAGTAAAGAAAGTAAGGTGTCAATATTCAAGAAAGTAAGCGAAGTTCCAAAATTAAAGAAATGAAAAAAGAAACTTCTGAATTTGAAGTAGAAACAAGTGACGACGATGTTACAGTCTATTACGTAAAAACAATTGCGTCATGCAAGCCAGTTGAAGTTGAAGGTGTCATTGAAGGCAACGAAGTCACTATGGAATTAGATTCTAGTGCTGCGATATCTTTTAATCCAAAGAAGTTAAATATTTGTCAAACCTGTTAAAGAAAACGTGGAGCTAAAATCCACAAAGACAATTCTTAAAACGTTTACAGGAGAAAAACTCCTGTTTTAGGTAAGAGTAATGTGCAAGTTCAGTGTAATGGCACTGAAAAGAGATTGCCACTGTTTGTACATCAAGGTAATGGGCCAGCCTTATTCGGTTGGAATTGGTTGACACATTTACCGTTGAAATGGCAAGACATTAATCGTGTGTCTAATCCTTCAAATGTAAATAATCGACTTCAAGAAATGTTGTCGAAAAGTAATGTATTTGAAAAAAAAAAACATTAGGAATGGTGAAGGTTGTCCAAGCAAAGCTTAGAATTAAACCAGGTGGAACACCTAAGTTTTACCAGCCAAGGCCTTTAGCACTGGCTAGAAAAAACAAAGTTTCTGAAGAGTTTAAGAAGATTGGTTAAAGAAGGCATTTTATAGAAAGTAGACTTTTCATATTGGGCGTCTCCTACTGTTCCAGTAAAGAAAGGGGATGGAAGTATTAGGGTGTGTGGAGACTATAAAGTCACAATTAATCCAGTAATTCACCAAAAAGAGTACCCCCTACCTCGCCCTGAAGAGTTATTAGAGCAACTCACTGGGGGACAAAAGTTTTCAAAACTCGATTTGTCGAACGCATATACTTATACAAAAAGTATTAGATCCTGAGTCTCGTATGTATGTGACTATTAAACACTCATTTGGGGTTGTGTCAGTATACAAGACTACCTTTCGGAGTAAGTTCGTCTCCCGCCATTTTTCAAAAACGTACTGATCAAATTTTGCTACTTAGACAATATAACAGTTACTGGTAAGAATGGTGGGGAATATCTTAGAAATCTACAATCCTGGACAAAATTATCTGGCACAAATTCCCCGCTCCCCACCTCAATGTTGGTTTTGAAGGTGAATTAAAGTTGAGCGATGAAGAAAATAACGCGCTTTTTCGTTTTCTCAACATTGAACAAGGGTGGAGGGGAAGGCCCGGAAGTGTCCCAATAATTTTGTCCAGGATTGTAGACAGTCTCTTCAACTTGTAAGAAAGTAGGTTACTGATTCTGAGGCATTTTGCTTGTGATTTTCAGGCGCGGATCCAGGCATTTCGAAAGGGGGGGGGCTCAAAGCCCCCTTGAATATTCTCCTTGATTAACATTATGCTAATTTTCGAGTATTTGTTATTGTTGATGTGGCGAAAAGGGGGGCTGAGGCCGGGAAAGCCCACCCCCCTTGGATCCGCACCTGATTTTAGAACCGAAATCTCTCTAGCACAACTGGTGGTGTAGGGCTGTATAGTCTTTCAGGTCTTACAAGTTTCTGGAAAACTCTTTTCAGACGATTTATCTGGAGAGGCTAAGTTCTTTAAAAGTCCGTAGCGCTTCAAAAAACATGGGTAAACATTAATCATACGACTCCCAGTTTTCGACTTCAGAGTCGTAGCTCTCCACCTTTAAGTCAGAAGAGGCCATAACTGGAATTTAAAACAGCGTCAGAGGTAGAAATAGTATTAACAGTTCCACCTTTATTGAATTTACAGTTGCCGTCCTTTTTTACCCCGGTTAAAACTCCTTTTTTAAGCCTTTTTTTTTTTTAAAAAAAAAATCATCTTTGTCGCCAGTTGTAGTGTCGGTCCCCGGGAATAAACCAGACACATACAAACGTTAAGATCCAGGCAAACGCACCAGGGAGTTGTTATCTGTTGTTCGGATAGCAGCTCCCTGAACGCACAACTCAGAGTATATTCTTGATGTGCTGCTTTGTGTGCAGGCTTGAATTTTATATCAAATAATGACATAACATGCAAATGAATACCTTAGCATAAGAATTGCAAAAGAACCGAAGCAATGCAAACTCATCACTCAGCAGCAACTGCCATAGAAGAATTTTCAGGTCATGTAGTGGTTATAGTCGATGCTAGCAGTGCTAGAGGGAATCGGCCCTTGAGGCGGGTGGTCGAAATATTCCCAGGAGGGTCGGGATGAAAAAGGGTCGTTGAGCTCCAAGAGGGGAAGAATAAAAATTTTATTTTACAAAATCGTGTAACCGAGAAGAGGGTGATAATTAAAGGGAGATTGTGTCTCATATAAAGTGTTACTATCTCTTTATGTGAGTAATTTATGTAAATATGAAGTTAGATTGTGGTTGAATTACCAATTCAAAAAGGACGTAAAGGGTTTCCTAAAGGTTGGTTTAAGAAATAACCACACCGTAAATGTAAAATTTATTAATACTTTTTACTTTTGCTATGGTCAAAGTAGGCTATCATTTATCCGGGATTCCTTGCCAAAGGCAGGCAAGGAATCTATGCGATGGTAATGTCGTGTGTGTGTGTGGGCGTGCGTGTGTATGTATGTTTGTGAAGTTTGTTGCAATAGCAATATCTCAAGATAGGAATGACCGACACTTTTCGTATTTGGTATATAAATTTCTCTTGTTAAAAGAAAGAAGCCTATTGTTTTTGGTGAAGGTCAAAGGTCATTTGAGGTCATCGGAGAACAAAGACTGAAAACCTTGTAATCGCGATATCTAAGGTAAGAACAAAGGACACTTTTCATATTTTGTACATAGATTTTTTTATTTTAAGAGGAAGAACTCTATTGTTTTTGGCAGAGGTCAAAGGTCATCTTAGGTTACCAGAGGTTAAACAACAAACCTTGTAAATGGCTTGTAAACACGATATATCAAGATAGCAATGACAGACACTTTTCATATTTGTTATGTAGATTTGTCATGTTCATGTTGAGAGGAAGAATACTATTGTTTTGGTGGAGGTCAAAGGTTATCTGGGATCACCGGGGTCAAACACTGAAAACCTTGCTAACACGGTATCTCCAGATAAGAAACTTGGACAGATTTCATACTTGGAATGTGCATGCCTTATGGCCCGAGAAAAACACTTTTTTATTTTTGGTGGAGGTCAAAGGTCATCTGGGGTTACCAGAGGTCAAAAAGCAAAATTTCTCAAAAATGCCCAACATCGTCATCTGGGGTCACCAGAGGTCAAACAGCAAAATTTCCCAAGAATTTCCAACATCGTCATCTGGGGTCATTAAAGGTCAAAGAGTAAAATTTTCCAAGAATTCCCAAGATCGTCATCTGGGGTCACCAGAGGTCAAAAAGCAAAATTTCCCAAGAATTTTCAAGATCCAAGATCGATTGGAGTTTGAATTCCTTCATGCCAAGATGATCCCACAGAACTGACGTTCGTAAGAGTTTGCAATGAATAGGGAAAGTCTGGCAACGAATTGGGAGAATATGTCCTTCACTGCCACTTAATTTTATGGACTTTTCAAGGTTGACTGGTTGTGGGTATATTATTACACAGGGTTTTCATCAAAAGTAGACATTTTTCAATAAAATTATTATAAAAATCAGATTCTATGTAAAATTTACACCTTCCTCCATATAATTTCTGTCAAATTCAAACCCCCAGAACATTAAAAATGATAGAAGAAAAGTTAGCAATAAATCACAACAACATGACAGCTGAGCGACAGCTATTTGACAGCTATCAAACTTACTCCCTACCTTCAACACAGTTAGCACCACAGAATTCTGTGACTGGGAGCGACTTGGTAAACAAAATTAAATATTTGTAGAACGATCTGTAAGGTCAATAAAACTTAGTCAGGTAAGGGAGTGGGTGAAGATAGGGAACACCTTGTTTATCAGCTCTGCTTTATGACTAGATATACTTTAGGATGACGGGTATTTTATTGGATTGTACGACTGTGTCTTCTGTGGGAGCAGCTTCTCATGTTTCAAGACACTTCAGTTTTCTTTTTTGTTATATTTGGTGGGATTCAAAGATCATGTGAGGTCAGCAGGAGTCAAATTGTTAAAAATCGTAAATGATGTAGTCAAGAAAGATAAATTTGAGGGATAAACCTCAGTGCAACAGAGCATCCCATTCGGCAAGGAATCACTAAGCCTTTGGGATTTCTGGTTGTAAAAGGGGGACTGGAAGATGTCTGATAACATAAAGTTACTGAAAAGTAAACGCCACGTCAATGGTAATCTTTTTTCTCCTTCATATCCCTTATGCTAAATCCGTACGGGACACCTTTTTCATACCAGGAAGTAAAGTGATCATGTTTTTGTTAAATGCTCCCTTCTGTTTCCTTGTGTTGCTATGATCAGTCTCCATCTTGAAATCTTTGGAGTTGCATAACATTGTTTCGGGTAAAACGATCGCAGATTTGATCGTATCATTTCTGATGTTATCTTCATACCATTCAGTTTCCGAAGGTTTGGCCACCCTAACCTGGAACTTTGGGCAAGTCTTTTTTACACCACGGGACGACTGGATGCTTGAAGCAGTAGCAGGCATAGATTAGGGGGAGTGTCAGAGTATCTGAACCTACATAACTTCAACTATACAAGGCCATAGAAAACTCAGAAGTACCTGCCGTATTGAACCCGTTAAATATGTAAGAAAATTGGACTTTCGTGGGGTAGGATTATATGTCACTGCCTAACACCCGAGGCTATCTCCATCACCGAGCCAATTAATTATCTCTTTCTAACAAGCTGTATCACATCTCATGATCTGCACAATGGCAATGTCTAGCCTTGAGGAGTGTAATAGAGAAGGGGATAGAGGTTTTTAGTAGTTTTAAGGAGACCAATACCTCATGACAAAGTATAATTGAACATGTGGCCTTGATAAGTCTCCGTGATACGTTAACCGATCGTTTTTCCCCTAATTTTCACGTGTTACATTTTAGGAACATGTTAACATTTACAAATTTCCCAGTTGTATCATGTTATGCAATTCTGTTGACATTTTGAAAGTGTTTCATCCACAACAGAAGAGTCAGGGATCTGGATTTGCCATACGATATAAATTTGTTCATTACCCTTGATGGATGACAGTGTGTAACATTAGGTTAATTTTTTTGGCCAAATTTTTCTAGTTTATGTTGTTTAATGCCTTTCATATTCATTGCATCCTCCTGACTAAGCCGATGTATGTGGAGACCACTAATTACTTGATAAAGCAAAACACTTAGAGCCATCAAATTGATGCGACCCTTTTAGAGATCATGCTGGCCAGAAGGGTCACAGATATTTTGCAGTAGTGTTGAATGATATACTGTAGAAAGACGACGGCGTCTGTTATAGGACAGAATGTATCTGACTCGACACCAAAATACCTCAAGACAGCAAAATATATTGACCCTTATGGCGTTCCAAAAACAGGCTACATTGTAAAAATGGCACCTCCAGCAAGGTAACAGTGTTGTGGGTCACACTTAGAGATAATGCTTTTTATTTGGGTGTATCATACGAGAAATGTAACTTCATTGGATTTAGTAAAGGTTAAAGAACATCTGTGGTAAGCAGTGGTCAAAATATTTAAAAAATCTCAGGCAGAAATCTCAATAAATTACAATTGATGGAAATCGCTCGTAGCACACCTTGATTACATCTTTGATACCACTCTTTCCAGTAATGATGGGTAAGCGTATGAGGAGAAGTATGTGTATCGTACCGAAGTTTTGAAAAAGACAATGACCTGTTTGTTTCATACCATATTGTAACTTTAGCCCGAAATAAATTTACTACAAACTTGCAGTTGGTCTGAACGGAGGAGAAAATCCTGATGAAACCACAGTGAAATTTTACATTCTGCTCTTTTATTTTCAAACATAAAAGAGCCCACACTTCCGTACAAATTAACATGCGGTTCCTCAGTGTCACACGGAGTCGTTATGCCACAGCTTGACTGTGCGTGAAATGTCTTCAGGGAGTTCCAGTTGCAAAGCCAAATTATAATTCAAACATGATCGATGACGGAGCCTTTGTGACAGGTTAGTCCTAATGATTTCTACTACATTAAACGTCCTTTGAACTTGAAACAGAGTTAATGAACTAAATATGAGTTTCCGATTCCGCTCGAGGTTATTTCTTTCCAAACACAACAATATGATGGGAATTTGTTACTGTTATGAAAAAGAACCTTGTACAGTATGTTAAAAGTACTTTGAACTGTGTTGCAATAAGGTCTTAATTACCCTTCGTCTGTTCGTCATCTTGCAGAGAGAGTGGTGGATAAGCCTTATAGAAGTAAGCATAATTGGATTCTCTTGGTACTCCTCCCCCCCCCCCCCCTCCCCGGCATAACAGTAGGTGTCCTCAATCTTGTACTAGTACCCTTAAAGGCTCGTATTTAAACGGTATCGTAAAGAAAATATCATTCTGGAAGCCTGAAATCTGTAGCTTGTTAGAACATCATAGATTAGTCCTTTCGTCCAAGCTAGTGTTACTTTACCGAGCAACATGGCAATTGACGTTAATCGTGTGAATGTTTTAAAGTTGAGGAAGTCATAATTATTCAATTCGTAATAAATACCATGGGTGAATGCGTCAGACCAATTGTTTAAACAAAGATACCTGAGACGAATAAGAGTATTTAGCTACGGGGGCTGAGTTTGTGGTTTTCAAAAAGAACATTCACCAATAAAATGCTCCGACATAACGAGGTCACTGCAGCGTGAGAAAGCTTGCACTTATATAATATCCTGTCTTTGTTTGTACTATTACGCAGTGCTTTGTTTTTAACAGAGTGAGGTGTTCGTGCTGATATTTATGACAATTTATGATAACTATGATATTAACTTTTACAATTATAAACGTACTCTTCTTGAAGAATCACATAATGATGTGAGACTATAGAGTCAAACCCCCTATAACAATATCCCTCATGGTAAGATAACATGCGTTCTTGCTACTATTTGCCTTGACTTACCACCCCACCAAAGTAAAGCTTATTCAATACAGTTAGAACAGGTTCAATATATCTGTTTTCATGTTTATAAAAGTTACAGTTTCAAGTCTGCAATAAGAATATGAGCTAGTAGATTATAAATCACTATATATATATATATATATATATATATATATATATATATATATATATACATATATATATATATATATATATATATAGGTCGAAATACTGCGGAGCACTAGAGTAGTATGTAGGTCGATAAAGGTTGTAAAAAGTGCTTAAAGTTTGCGGAAAATTCCACGACGTTTCGAGTATAGACTCTTCATCAGGTGGCAAAGAAATGCAACTGAATAACAAAGAAGTAGAAATAGAGAAGAAACACATTGAAGAAAGGCACGAACAAACCGGTCGCACAGAACGAACACGGTGTAAAAAAGCGAAAGAAGGCTGAAAAAACTGGTAAAAAGTAATGAAAAGGGGAACAGGTTAAAAAAGGTCCATTCTAATGTTAAGACCGTGTGGGGAGAGGGTCCCGAGTTTCATGATAAGCCGGTTTTCGGCGGTCTGACGATCACGGTCAGAACCTCTGCACATTAAGGCTGCAGTAACGGCCAAGTCTTTAATTGAGCACGGTGATGGGGGGTTGAAATGAGTGGCGACCGGATAACCTTGAAGGTTTTGTTTGATGGACCTGAGGTGTTCAGTGATTCGGTCAGCCAGGCGGCGTTTGGTTTCTCCCACATACAGGCAATTGCAACGTCCACAAACTAAAATGTAAACCAAGTTTGTGGAAGTGCAGGTGAAGTGTTGGTTCACACTAAATCTGTTGCCGTTAGAACCCAAAATATTGATAAGTGTGTTCTTGCCAACCACTGGGCATGTGTTGCACCTACTACGACCACAGGGAAATGTACCTGGTGTGTTGTCAGTTGGTTGTTGTGGGTGGGAAGCCCGAACTAAGTGCTTGGAAATGTTCTTTTCAACTCTGAAGTCCACTCGTCAGGCAATACAAAACACGACTGACGACGAAGCGAACAATCGTGTGAACAATTGTGTGAATTTATAGTACGCTGAATATCTCCCATACAGCAATAACTGATTTTAAGGGTGTTCCTGTTAAATATTTTATGTAAGGCACTTCCAGTAGGGAAATGCTTCTTAACCAGATTGAGAAACAAATGACCAATGTTAGTTTTAACGTTCATTGAAAATGGTGGATTGAACCAAATAATATTTCTGAGCCTGTTGCGTTTCTTCTTTAGGGAAGATTCGGAATAGGTGAGCTTGTGAGTATACCCGCTATCGTTGAGGGCTTGTTGGTACGTAGGAGCTACTTTGTTGAATACTGCCTCGTTGGAGGATAAGTCACTCAATCTCCTGTTGATAGACGATGGTAGGTTTCTTATAATCTGAGGGGGGTGGTTAGATTTGCTATTAACATACAACGGAATGCTGTTTGGCTTAGAGTAGGGGTAATACTGGCCTGAGGTGAGATCAAGCGTGACGTCAAGGTAATTGATGGTCTTCATATTGGCTTCAACTGTAATTCTCAAATGGTAGTTGCTAAAAATTTGGCAAAGGTCTTTCTTGATGCGTTCGATTTTTTGTGGTGGGGCATCGAAGGCGGCTAGGCCGTCATCCCTGTATAAGCCAATTCGGCCTATGTCGTATTTCTGAGTGATCTTATGGAGGAGAAATGTACCTACAAGTTCACAGATTTCTGCCCCATCAAAACTTCCCATGGAAAAGTCCACTATATCAAAGCAAATGAACGAAGTAGTCGATTTGTTAGCTAAATTACTAAACCAACTGACGACAGCCATGGTATTCTTCCATTGTTGGATTTTGGTCACTGCTAATAATTTTGAATTGCATTTATCCAAAATAACTTTGCTTATTTTTCCAAGTTCTGATTTTGCCGGATTTCACCTCTTCCCCTGTAGTATACCAGGCTACAGTTTCCACTATTGAGAGAATAGAAACTTACGTCGGTCTTGCCGAATCTTTTAAGCCTAGGTACCATAACCATATTAAATCATTTAATTATAGTAGGTATGCCAATGATACAGCATTGAGTAAATACGTTTGGCACTTAAAAGACAATAATATTCCTTATACTATCACTTGGAAATTTTTGAAAAAGGCAAGTGTTTATAACGTTACTACAAAAAGATGTAATTTGTGCTTATGGGAAAAGTATTTTATAATCTACAGGCCACATTTAGCTTCTCTTAATTCCCGGTCTGAGCTAGTTTCCACCTGTAGGCATTCTAACAGATTCTTCCTGATCAAGTGCACAAAGTAAGATTCGTACCCTTTAGGTATGTACATTTATTTGTTCTGTAAATGCCGATTGTTCGCTTCGTTGTCAGTCGTGTTTTGTATTGCCTGACGAGTGGACTTGTCCACGAAACTCAGAGTAGCAACGAATATACTATGAATTGCTAACTGGTCTGCTTTATCCTTGTAGTAACGCTCAACAACATGTTTCGAGCACTCTCTTTGAGGCATCCGATAGCAATTTTGTCAATAAGTATATATATATATATATATATACATATATATATATATATATATATATATATATATATATATATATATATTATATATATAATTATGAATACGGTGCACACCAAAGACATAGTAGAGTGCTCAATACGACGTTAGTTGTAGAGCAATATAGAAATGACTACAAGTGAGCCCGGTTAACAGGTATTCATATTTATTTCCGCTACTTCAAGTTTCACGGGTAAGACCCGATCGTCAGGCGGTTAACATTACGAATGATACAACGAACAATTTGAATAAGCAAAGTAAACGATCAGCCTGTTACAAAAATACAGCAGACATATAATACATACTTCAGTGCAATTGATGGAGTGATAGGTGGCACAATACAAAGCAAAAACAAAGAAGAATTTAACAAAGTGGAATGGCAGTGCTAGACCCTACGGGTTAAGTAGAAACCTTCTTGAGTGTCTGCAAGTAGAAATAAATTCCGAACGTTTATTAAGAGTGCCGTAGTTTGGTATGCACATAATAAATAGTTTTTCCCAAAGACAAAGGTCACAGCGCTTGGTTAAGTTACTGTAAGGCTTAGCCCTCTTCAGAAATTTCCATGTAATGGTAAATGGAATACTTTTATCTTCAAGGGACCAAATAAATTTACTTAGTTCGGTGGCATTTTTATATTTCTTATCGTTGAAGGAAGTATTATGGTTCCTCCAACGATTTTTGAATGGTGTTTCAGTTAGGCCGACATAAGTTTCTACAGCCTTCGATGTAGTAACGGCGGCTTGGTATATGACCCCGTCAGTGAGGCATTTGCCTGGGACAGGGCAAATCGCCTTGTTTCTACAATTACAATTGTTAATATTTTCGTCGAGGGATTTGGACAGCAGTAATTTGTTGTGCGGGTCTATGTTTTGTTTGTCCATGCAACTATAACTAAGCTTAATTGTGTTTCGATTAAAAATTTTATGAAGCTTATTGCTAGGAGGAAAGTGCCTATCAACTAATTTCAAGAATTCTTTTCCGATGTTAGTAGCCACACTTTTACTAAAAGGGGGGTTATACCAAGTGATATTTCGTTGTCGGTTCCTCCGTTTTTTCGGTATACTCTCGTGGTACCTCAAATGGTAAGAGTACCCACTGTTATCGAGCGCTTCTTGGTATGAGGGGGTGGCCTTTTTAAATATTTCCTCGCTTGATGAAATTTCACTCAGACGTTTATTGATGGCTGCAGGGATATTTTTCAAGATCGATGGTGGGTGGTTGGATTCGGCATGTACATATAGGGGGGGGGAGTGTTGTTAGGTTTTGCATAGGGGTAGTATTCATTCTTAGTGAGATTTAGGGTTACATCAAGATAATTGACAACTTAAAGCTTAGCTTCAATAGTAATTCTTAGGTTATACCTTCCAAAAATTTTACAAAGATCCTTCTTTATGCCCTCAATTACTCGTGGGGGCTCATTAAATGCAGCCAGGCCGTCATCTCTGTATAGTCCGATTTTATCTTTACTGTATTTCTGGGTAATCTGGTACATGAGGTATGTTCCGACAATCTCGCACACTTCCGCCCCATCGAAGCTTCCCATCGTTACGTCGAACATACCGCTGTCAGAACGCTTTATGTGGGGTACTTCACTATTGAATAGAAATGATTTTTTACAGTGCATAATTATATTCCACTCCTTGGCGGTGATTGCTGCAAACCTTTGGGCAAAGGATAGTGCGTCGGTCAGCAGTTCCTCCGTGATAGAAGGATAAAAATCCACAATATCGAAACAAATAAAGGAATGTTGTGGCTTGTCTCTGATAGATTTAAACCACTGCAGTACAGCGGAAGAATTTTTCCATTGGTTGATACCTGTTTGGGATATGACTTCTGAATTGACTCTGTCAAGAATAACTTTACTAATTCTGCCGAGCTCCGATTTTGCGGGATTTATTAATCTACATTTCGGTTTAGTATCAAAGTTTTTCTTATGGTCCTTTAAAGTAATGAAAGCTTCCTTTTTGGCCAGTGATTCAATTCGATCTCCTAGATTAAGTTCGTCGGCGATATTTTTTGCCTCATTTGTTACCTTGATGATATCGGATTCCTGTGCTCGCTTGTACACCGCCGTAACATTCTCGGTTACTAGTTTATTGTATGCAGCGGGGGACATTTGGTAAAAGTTCGTTGTTTTATCAGCCGAGATAACTAGTTTGCTAGACCCTCGCATCGCCTTGTTGTCTGTGGCAAGCTTCTGCTGGAATGCACATTTCACCGTTTTGAATCGCACATTTCTTATTAATTGCTGCAAACTGTCTTCAAATTCTGTAAGTTCATCAATAATTGGGGGGCATTTACGGGTTTTGAATCCATATGTTTCTTTAGATGTTTCATAGTTCTCCGGGTGAAGAAAGAAAAATGCCTTCCATCTGATCCGTTTAACGAAAAGTTCAGTTTTTTCTATGAGGCGTTTCAAATATTCCTTTCTTGGTGGAATCGTAATGTTTTTAGTTGAATAGCCGTAGTTAATCCGGTCCATATCGTATCTTCGGTAGCAAGAGTGCTCAACTAGAAAGGAGGAGGTATAACCTAAGAATTACTATTGAAGCTAACCTTTAAGTTGTCAATTATCTTGATGTAACCCTAAATCTCACTAAGAATGAATACTGCCCCTATGCAAAACCTAACAACACTCCCCCCCCCCCATATGTACATGCCGAATCCAACCACCCACCATCGATCTTGAAAAATATCCCTGCAGCCATCAATAAACGTCTGAGTGAAATTTCATCAAGCGAGGAAATATTTAATAAGGCCACCCCCTCATACCAACAAGCGCTCGATAACAGTGGGTACTCTTACCATTTGAGGTACCACGAGAGTATACCGAAAAAACGGAGGAACCGACAACGAAATATCACTTGGTATAACCCCCCTTTTAGTAAAAGTGTGGCTACTAACATCGGAAAAGAATTCTTGAAATTAGTTGATAGGCACTTTCCTCCTAGCAATAAGCTTCATAAAATTTTTAATCGAAACACAATTAAGCTTAGTTATAGTTGCATGGACAACGTTAAACAAAACATAGACTCGCACAACAAATCACTGCTGTCCAAACCCCTCGACGAAAATATTAACATTTGTAATTGTAGAAACAAGGCGATTTGCCCTGTCCCAGGCAAATGCCTCACTGACGGGGTCATATACCAAGCCACCGTTACTACATCGAAGGCTGTAGAAACTTATGTCGGCCTAACTGAAACACCATTCAAAAATCGTTGGAGGAACCATAATACTTCCTTCAACGATAAGAAATATAAAAATGCCACCGAACTAAGTAAATTTATTTGGTCCCTTAAAGATAAAAGTATTCCATTTACCATTACATGGAAATTTCTGAAGAGGGCTAAGCCTTACAGTAACTTAACCAAGCGCTGTGACCTTTGTCTTTGGGAAAAACTATTTATTATGTGCATACCAAATACGGCACTCTTAATAAACGTTCGGAATTTATTTCTACTTGCAGACACTCAAGAAGGTTTCTACTTAACCCGTAGGGTCTAGCACTGCCATTCCACTTTGTTAAATTCTTCTTTGTTTTTGCTTTGTATTGTGCCACCTATCACTCCATCAATTGCACTGAAGTATGTATTATATGTCTGCTGTATTTTTGTAACAGGCTGATCGTTTACTTTGCTTATTCAAATTGTTCGTTGTATCATTCGTAATGTTAACCGCCTGACGATCGGGTCTTACCCGTGAAACTTGAAGTAGCGGAAATAAATATGAATACCTGTTAACCGGGCTCACTTGTAGTCATTTCTCTCTATATAGATATATACATATATATATATATATATATATATATATATATATATATATATATATATATATATATATATATATATATATATATATATATATATATATATATATATATATATATATATGAAAACAAAAGCGAAGCAAAAAAACGATACTTTCATTTCCAACTTCAGTTTAATGACTTGAACAAGTACAAAATATTTCGAGCGTAACTACTGCTCTTCTTCAGTTGTGAGTGGCTGCAAGACCTTATGTAGTACCAGGTGTGACTCTCGCTTGACTGCCCCTTGTGGTCACTTACCACCCGTCTTTAGCGCCGCTCGTACGTGAGATCAAAAGGTCATGGTCCATTATATCTTCTGACCTCTCCCAATCAAAGATTTTCAGTGAACCACCGGTAGTTGCTTACCGTCAACCACGTAATATCAGGTCCTTCTTGGTTCGTACTTTCCTCCCCTCTAACGATTTACAGTCAGTTAGTGGCAATACCCCATGCAAAAAACCAAGATGTCTTGTTTGTGGACACCTTGACCCTTCACCTTCTTACCTCCACCAGGCCTCCAACATCATTCTGAGGACTGGATGTTTTAATTGCGACTCTGACAATGTGGTTTATCTATTGTATTGTGCTAAATGTCCCAGGGCTACTTATATTGGTGAAACGGGTACCAAATTTAGACTACGGTTTAATAACCACAAACAGAGCATACGTACTAATAGTCCAGGCTTCCCAGTTGCTGAGCATTTGAATCTCCCCAATCACCAAATATCTAATCTAAAATGTATTTTTTCTTAATGGCAAGTTTAAAATCACCGAGCAAAGAATCAAGCAAGAGTTGAAATCCATCATACGACTCAATACCCATATTACCGGGCTTAACAGGGAGCATTCGACTTGCAGCCGGAAGGTCTAGGGTTCAAATCCTGGCCGAGTCATACCCAAGACTTAAAAAATGGGACCTACTGCCTTTGTGCTTGGTGCTCAGCATAAGCAATGGAATAGGGAAAACAAGCCAGTGAGCCACAACTGGAAAAAGGCCGTGGTCGTCTCGACTTGAACCAATTGGTTGGAAACTGGGACGTTAAACCTCATTTGACTAACTAACTATCCTGCCGCACCAGGTCCGATACTGAACGTATTTCCTTTGTGGTTACGAACCATCCCAATCTCCATCCACTCTTAAAACATGTCAAGCAATCCTGGAATATTTTAAAATCCGACCCCATCGCTATTGGTTAGCACTTCCGTAAGCTCCATAGGTATGCCCCCTTAGGAAATGAGAAGTGTAATAAGCCCATAAGCCTTGTATGTAAACATTTCATACTGCACCTAATATAATTCATAATGCCACAGGCACCGTATTGAAACCTGGAAAATTCAACTGCGACTCACATAAAGTGTGAGTCGCAGACTCCTTTAAACCCAGGTACCATAATCATATCAAATCAATCAACAATAGGAAGTACGCCCATGACACAGCGCTAAGTGTATACATACGGCACTTAAAGGACAATAATATACCGTATACTATCAGCTGGAAATTTTTTTTAAAAAAAAGCAGTTGTCTATAATGTTGCAACTAAACGATGTAATTTGTGCCTGTGGGAAAATTATTTTATAATCTATAAGCCCCACTTGGCCACGCTTAATTCCCGGTCTGAATTGGTTTCCACCTGTAGACATTTCAACAAATTCTCTTTGACTAGGTTTACAAAGTAGATTTAGCTTAACTTAGGTATGTACATTTATTTGTTCTGCCAAAATAATTGTAACTCAGACTGCTGTTAGTCGTGTTTTTGAATCGCCTGATGAGTGGGTCATCTCCACGAAACTCAGAGTAGCGATAAATATACTAATGAATTGCGAACTGGTCTGCTTATCATTTTGTATATATCATGACAAAATCCTTTGAATTGTAAGTCCCAACAATAACCGGTAGAAATTCATCAGCATTTTACCTGTACTTCAGCCAATGTTGTTTACGTTCTCGTATGTAAACGCTGTGATATACCGTATATGAGAGCAACAAAACGTCGCCTTGCTCACCGAGTCACTGAGCACCTGGGGTCAATAAAACAGAACCTCCTAGGGTTCCCTGTTATTAGCCACACACTTCAATCCCCCATCCACATGCGATCCGTGACTTGATGGTTTCGGCGGGCATCTCGTGTAGAGGTTCCGATCATGAACTTGGAACCCTGTTCCCACATGGTCTGAACGTTGAACTTAAAAACTTTTATAAATCAGTAGTTCATGCATTGCTTTTACCTGTGTCTTTTCCTAGCCGGTTTTCCCGTTCCCAGTTTTATTGTGTGTCTTCTAATTTGTACGTATGGCCGTGTCAACCATCAGTTCCATTTTTGCCACCTGATGAAAGGTTAAACCCGAAACGTGGTGGAATTTTTTACAAACTTTTAGCACTATTTACTACTTCTTTTTTGACATATATATATATATATATATATATATATATATATATATATATATATATATATATATATATATATATATATATATATATATATATATAGGAAGCCACCAGACGCATGACTTATCAAGAACAATCCATGAGAGTTCACTTAAACACAAATGTCACATGGATCATTAAAATCTTCAATGCAATAAGATGGTAAAAACTGATTAAATCATGAAAAGGTAAAAAAACACACTGGTCGCACGACGTTTCGAAAAGGTAAACTTTTCTTGGTCACGTATAAGTATACTAAAACATATTCTGAGAGACATACACGAAGACAAAATACAGGTGGAAAAGCAAAGATTATCTCAGAAACTATGGCTGTCTTTCACATTCATGCCCACTGGGTCAAGTTATTCAGACTGGTAAATCCACTTGAGCTCACTTCTTTGCGAGTCTTCTTGCTTTTGTTAATTAGCTTTTCAAGTCCTATCAACTCAAAGTTCTTACAAGATTGAAAATGTTTATCCATAAGCGTACTAGCTTTACTATCTTGCCTATGCCCACGGTGTCTAATCCTCAGCTCCCCTCCTGTTTTTCCCACATACTTCATACTACAATCTAAGCAATTATCAAGATTATCATAGGCGTACGAGGCGGGGGTCTGGGGGGGGCTGCAGCCCTCCCAGAGCAGGGAAAATGCTTATTTCAGGGCACTTACACTTGTATTTTCAGGGCAAGGGGACAGTGCAGTGGGCATTGCGGCGGGTAGCTTTAATTAATAGTGAACGGTCTTATGCAAACAAGGTACTTAAAAATGACATTGGAAAGGTTAGGCCTATAGACACCTTAGCAAAACACAAATAGAGGCATACCTATTTCTTCTGAATATAGGATGGGGTTAGCAGGGGATTGGCAGCCTGGTAGGGGGCAAACCAATTTTCAACACTCGCTGATGTAATGATGTATGAACCCAATACAAGTATAAACCAAAACTCCTGAAATAATATCTTTCTTTATACTTTGTGGGGGACTCATCCATACCCGTCCTGAGTGCTATTGTGGTAAAAGGGGAAAATCAGGGCAATTTGCAAAATTTTCAGCGCAAACACCCTCCGCCCCTCCTGTGAAATGTCTTCCCGTGCGCCTATGAAGATAATCGACTCCTACCGTATCACAGGTGAATATTGTAAAAGATTTTAAACTTTTTACCTGTAGATCGCTTTGTACCAAATCGGTTTCTTTAGTGGCAGCACAAGTCACTGATTTGAATGTGTTTTAATACAGCCTTTACTAAACAAATTCAACTCTTTAGATATTTCAGTCTTAACAAGTAGAGACTTCAAGTTAGGAGGCTGTCTGTAAATAACAGCAGGGGGAGTGAAAAGTTGCCCATAAAAGTCTTCGACATTTGTAAGATAGGAAAATATTTCTTAACAATCTTAAACAAAGGAGGCAGGCGCCGCTAAGGTGGTGGCAAGAGTAGCTACAAAGTGCGTCTGCTTTTTAGTGACGGACTGTGGATTAAGCAGATTGTCACGAGTCACTTTATTAGCTTTTTTGATTTTATCACGGACCTTAAAACTGGAGTAACCTCGTTCACCGAGATTATTTTAAAGATTGGTAAGTTTTCTTTGCAATCCCCTTCTTCTGAAAAAATACATTTAATACGAAGTGCCTGTCCATAGGCTATGTTATTTAGGATATTAACACTATCATTTCAATCATTTAAGTTCAGATCTCCCCATTATCAGACAAGAGCGCGCAGCCTTCTTCAATTAAAAGGTGAGGACTTGCAGAAATTCTGGACGCAAGTGTTGTTAATAACATTTCACACCCTCTTTCATGAATTATCTTCAAGAGTTCAGCATGGCTAATATCCTTGTAGACCGTCTTAATTAATGCTTTCTTCTCCTAACTGTGTGACAGCATATTTATTCATTTATTCGTTTATTTTTTTTTACCTTCTCAAGTAGTACAGACAAAAATGGGGAAAACAATAATATATAGATAGAAATTTTTGGTGAGCTAAACAATAAAGAGCATTCCCGAAAAAACGAAGATAGGTAACTAGGACGAAAAAAAAATTATTAAATACATTAAAATACCCTCCCCAATGACTTCTTACCTCCCCTGTTCTTACAAAATCCACCCGTGCGATCAACAGCCCTCACACCCCTTTGTTCACATTGGTCGATAGTGTATTTTGAGTTATCATACTGGTTTATTTTAGCAAATAATTTATGCACCACATTATCATCTTTTCTTGAGAATGCATCAGGAGGCTTTGGAAAACTGAAAAGAGAAGCATCAATTGGGAGAGGCCTTGATAAAGAAAAGAACTCACATCCTGAGTTTAACCCGAGTCGTTTTAAATTCGTTTTTAGGGTGCATGGATACAGTCCTTTGCGAGTATCTATCTTCCACAATAATAAATTAACCATTACGTCGGTGCTTAGGGGCTTTGAAACAGGAAAGCTATGGAGTTAAGTTGTGGTAGTATAAAGCCCAGCAGTCTGATACATTAAATCTTATCTTCACATTTTCTAAGACTTCGAAATATGCAATGAATCGTTTTTCGAACTTTTACCTGCAATTTCTCCACGGCTAAGATGCAGGCACGTAGCCGGAATTTGTTGGGGATCGGGGAATCAGACCACAGAAACCCAATGTTACCAGTGCGTCCCCAGATTCTTCGAAGTAGGAGCAACTGGTGGCACGAGACTTCACCGTAGGGGAACGCACATTTAGGACTAAATGGTGTCAGAGGCATCTTGGAAGGCCGAAGGGCTCCCTAGCAGGGCTGTAGTACTCGAGACCGGTCTCGGTCTTGAGACCGGTCTCGAGACAGGTTTTTCCCGGTCTCGGCGCCCTTTGGTCTCGGTCTTGGTCTCGGTCTCGGACCCTTGCGGTCTCGGAAATTTCTCCGGTCTCGCTTCGAGACCGGCAAAAACTTGTCGTTTTCATATTTTTTTCAATAAACTCTTTTACTTCAAACTAATTTTACTTCATTTTCTTTCATTGAAAAATTTTATTAAGAAAAAAATCATTCATCCACCGAGTCCATACACTATATCTATCTGGGTTGAACTTTCTTCTGTGAGCTAGTGAATGGGTCTTTGACTTAACTTGGTCAATGGGGATAATAGTGCATTGGACTAGCACACAGCTGGTCAGGTTACTCAATATAATCAGATCGAACAGTGGCATTCTGTTCTTGCATTGCATTGCATGTTCACTGTGTTTGTATTGAAATTCCCTTCTCAGTGTTTGTTCAGTGCTATCCATTCCTAGCTCTTCATGATTGCCTGTTGACCTTTTCATGACCATATTGAACCCAATCTGGCTACTAATGATCATGTGGCTATCGAAAAGATAGAATGAACTAATATACCAGTTCCATATATAAATATCTTAAGTCATCGACCAGAATTCTTTCTTAGATGGGAAAAAAGTGCAACTGCAAAACATTTGGCCATCATCATCAGATATAATACTGCAGCTATCTGGCAACTCTGAAGCTATGAGTCTAGGCCTAAATATTACACACTGTTTACTGTATATTATACGCTAGGCCTACATAGTTATCTGCAATCCTGTCTTAGGCTCCAGTGGCGCCGGCACGGGGAGGGTTCAGATTTTTTTTTTTTTTGAAAATTTTAAAATGATCCCAAAAGACGTTTGAGCAATAGATTTCTGTAGGGGGGGGAGGATGACGTGTGTTTTCGACTGAGTGATGGATCTATTGTAACTATATCCTATCACAAATGATTCTCAAACTATAAGAATTATCGCAAATCCTCCCCAAAACTATCAAAATTTTTGCGCGCTTTGCGCGCTTCATACCTTACCTCAGTATTGTCCTTATTCATCAGTATTTTCGGGTAGCAACTCCGGCAGAAGCACAGCAACAAAAGCTGAAGGCTGTTTACTAGTTCTCAGCTAAAAGACTGGCTTTGTGATCTTCAAATAGGTTTCTTGGGGAATTTAAAGTGTAATTATGGACATTTTCTAGCCATTTATGATCAGTTCCAAAAATATCCCATAAGATAGCACCATTTTGCATCTAAACAACCTGAAATTAACAAAAATTTCTCAAAGGCGACCACCCCTCCCCATAGACCCCTCCCCTAGAACGGCACCTTTATGTACTGACAAAAAGGATTCCACCCGTACTGCTGTATACAATCGCAGGGCGCACAAAAAAGGTACAATTTACGCAGACGTATGGGGACTGAGGCTACGACGTAATCTGTTCTACCCCCACACCAAATCCTGGCGGCGCCACTGCTAGGCTCGAAAACAAAATGTCCGGTTATTGAACTGCGAGTACTCCATGGTCAAATTTGGTCCGAAGGAAAAGTTGGCACTTACTAGAGTTCTGTGACTCATTTTTCTGTGGGTTGGACAAACTCACTATGATGCATTAATTGGCACCAAGTTCATGGATGCTGAACACTTGTAGCACTGACTGACTGCTTTAAAGAGAAGGGCCACATTAAAAAAGTAAATGATCATGTTAAGTTATTAATTATGTTAACTATGTTGGGCATATGATAATAGAAAAACAGGTGTATATATCAATGAGCTGATGCACTCTTGGTGCTATAGGTCGTTTGTATAGCATAAGGCATATGCAATAGTACATTCGGTCTCGGTCTCGGTCTCGGTCTCGGTCTCGGACCTTGTTGGTCTCGATGTCGGTCTCGACACCCACTGGTCTCGGTCTTGGTCTCGGATATGCTGGTCTCGACTACAACACTGCTCCCTAGTGGTTCGCTGTCAAGAGACCGGTCTTAGGGTCTGAGATGCAGAGGCAAGGTCCGGTGGGGACCAGAGGACGAAGCTTCCAGAAACTTCGGGCAGTTTACAAATTGGTCGAAGCCAAAGGTCATTAGAGGACAGCAGAGGTCAAAACCTGAAACTTCGCATACACGACATCTCCAGTTAGGGATCATCGATACTTTTCCTGGCATGTACATGTGTCATGTAGTCAGTAAAAGAGCCGTATTTTGTTTTGGTATAGGGCAAAGGTTATTGGGGGTCAACGAAGGTAAAACTGCAAAAACTTTGTAAAATGCCTCTAAAGGCGATACAAGAAGGATAACAGTTAGGGATCTTATACTAAATGCACCATTTTGACTACAAGAACCCTAACGTGTTTTTTTTTTTTTTGTTGTTGGTTTTTTTTTTGGTTTTTTTGTTTTTTGTTTTTTGGGTTTTTTTTTTTTTTTGTTTTGTTTTTTGTTTTTTGTTTTTTTTTTGTTTAAACTTGATTTAGGGTTACTAGAAAGTCCAACGTTCCGAAAATAGTAAACACGATCTTTTAAAGGGTAAATTTGATGTATCTCATGGTTGTCATGTAAATACGCCACATAACGTTAACATTCCTATCGTTCTAGGTGAAAAGTCATTTGGGTTCGCCAAAGGTTATATTGTGAAAGCCTTGTGAACACGACACTCAAAGGGTACTCTTGAGGGAGTTCATACTTAGCATGTACATGATACACATTTAAGTTCAATAAGGCTATTGTTCTGATAATAATAATCGGTCATATGAGATCAGAAACTGTCAAACTGTGAAAATCTCCAACACGAAATCTCAATAACGGAAACTATGAGGGGTCTCATACTGAGTATGTGGACTATTCGTGTTGTTTATGAGAACGCCACTGTTTGTGGAGGTCAAGGTGGGTTAAGGTAACCAGATCAAATTTTGAAAACCTCGTAAACGCAGTATCTGAAGAAAGGTAACTGAAGGATTTCACACTAAACGCGTAAATGCTCCACACTGAGTTCCAGAAGCCTTATAGCTTTTGGTAGAGGTCAAATGTCATTTAATATCAGCAGAGTAAACACCGAAAACTTTGCAAACATTATATTGGCAGAAATGAAGCTTTGATGAATTTCATACTTAGCAGGTATTCTCCAAGCTTAAATTAGTTTTTTGTTGGTTAAAGGTCAGCAAAAGCATTAAATGTGAAACCCTTAACACATCTCAGAGGTGAAACTTGATTACTTTCTCTAATGTTTACCGTTCAAAAAATATTTACTAATTGACGACACATGGGAAACATTTTACATTTAAGTGTATACGCAGTGACTGCACGTTGAAAGTGTGTAAATCTGAAACCTCGGTGCGACGAAGTATTTCATTTCGGTGAGAAATCACTAAGGCTGTGGGATTTGGGTTTGTAATTATGTCACAACTCGGACTAACGTCTGAACGACTTAATGATGTGTAAGGTTTTAGGGTACAAATGATGGCTGATGTTAGGGATTTCATTGGACTTGGAACAATAATTCAGTACAAGCTGCATAATAGGAATTATTAAAAAGACAACTATTTGCAAACTGTCGCTTTTAAAGATATTATGTTAATGTTTTACTTCATTTTGCATTTGAAAAGGTATCCTTTGTATTCAAAGGGAATGGTATTAAAATATTACTCTCCCGAGGAACAGGTTATTTAGGGGCATCTATCTTCGTCCTTGGGTCATGGCAGGGGCGGTGAGCAGCAACCCCCCCCCCCTCCTCCTTCATGCCTGGCATTATGTATTATTAATTGCCCAGAGTATAAAGTAAAACATCTGGAGTGATCGCTTTTTAAAAATTCCTTAGAAAAATTAATGTTACTTAAATTTTCATGCAGAGGAGTTGAACAGTTGCTTGGATTGGACAATAAGTATGCACAGTGATTATCGTGTTGTTTGAGAGCACGACTGTCTGTTGTTTGATCTTTTTACTGTAAACTCAAAGACAGCATGACATCTTGGGGCGAGTTCGATGCTTCCGGTAATTTATAGAGCCAAAGAAAAGAGCAGAACAGGGGCTGCATGAGAAATGAGTTGGCGGTTTGCGAAAGATTTGCGATAGAAGAACGATTTAAATATATCCGTCAGTGTTCGAAAAGTCACCTCATTCAAGGACATGTAATACATATCCTTGAATGAGGTGACTTTTCGAACACTGACGGATATATTTAAATTGGCAAACCGCCAACTCATTTCTCATGCAGCCCCTGTTCTGCTCTATACAGTATAGTATGCAAGCATCTTTGGATCATTTAGTTTTCGGTGGGACACCTCCCCAGCGGTGGATTTAACAGTCAGCAATGTCAGAAACTGCTGACAGGGTCCTCAAAATTTTGGAAAATTGGGTGCCTTGTTGTGTCGAGTGGCCCATAAAGTCTACGAGAGTTTGTTAACCCTTTGTGCGCCCAAATGACAATTTTTGTCGTAAGAATTCAGAAAATTACATCTGGAGTTAGGTTAACTTCACAGCCATGGTTTATGGCTTATATTTTATTATGTTACACTCTTTTAGGGGAGGTTACTGCTATTGTAATGTATGTTGGCTCTTAAGAGGTAGAGAAGGGCAATGAGGAAAGAGGTCTCGAGATTAGTTCAAAGACATTTCCATTTCCCGCAACACAAAGAATGTACGTCGGCTTATGTGATGCACTTGACAAACAAGTCAGTAGATAGTCATATGAGACGAATGATTGATGCAGAAGTAGGTAGGTGGACAAAGGTTCTTCGAAGGCAGTTCGGACTCTTGAAAGTAATAATCGATCTTGGTCTCCCCCTAAGAGGACGCCGTGAAGGTATCGATGAAGCTGACCCAGGTGTATACTTGTCTCTCCTGAAGTAGATTCTGTAACGCTTTAGAGCAACAAATAAATGGCGAATCCAGAATCAAATATCTAAGTAAGAGAAACAATTGCCTGCAAACAAATTGAAATACTTGCACAGATGGTCCTGAAGAAGGTAGAGACTGAATGCAAAGGAGCCAAAGATTACATAGTGATTGCAGATGACACACCATATATCAGCCACAAGGACCAAATGGCTGTCCCTCCGAGATACATTACCATCAGCAGAAAGCCGATAGTTTTAGACATCCGTGAAAGTTTCATATAGACTACTTCCACGTTATGGATGGTCGAGCCCTTGTAATCTGCAACCAGCTGATGAACATAATGTTCAAGAATTTCAATCTAGATACCAGATACTTTGTTGGCCAATCATACGATGGCGCATCTGTGATGAGTGGTAAAGACGGTGGTGTTCAAAGACTTCTTCGAGACCAAATGCAACTTCAAGGCTCTGGGTTTCTTTCCGTATGTGCATTGTCCACTTCACTAACTTATCTCGCCCTCGTACATGCAGCAGAGAAAGGAAAGGAGCTACGCTCCCGAAAGGACAACAAACGTAACTGATCAACCTCTCAACCCTCAGACCTCTACATCAAGAGTCTCTAATGCGTGGTTCCATTCTCAACTGGCTAACAAGAACAGATATATACATGATCTTAGTCAAAGGGCCGAGACACGATCTTTTCTGCTTCTGTTTAAGACTTGATATCACTGGAAAACTTTCATATGGATCCACTCATGCGCTTAAAGTTAAAAACAATGTTGTCAAATTTCTGGAAAATCAACAATTGAAATAATAACACTTCTTAATCAAGTTCCCACTGTTACAAGACGACCCGTCAGGAACACCGGATTGAATCCATCGACGAGCGAATGGAAAGTTCCAGAGAATTCAACTTCAACGCAGCCTTTCTAGAACTGTCTAGAAGTGAGAACTGTTTACGTTATGTCCCAATTATAGCAGCGACCTGGCAACACTTCGAAGAAGCTGCAATTGTCGTTATTCAACTACTGTGTGTTCTAGAAGTTTCTATTAAGGAACGTTCTCGTAATTACTGGACTGTGTACACTAGAAGTTTCTGTTAAATTCTGGAGAGTTCTCGAATAAAAGCCTAGCATATAAAAGGCAGTTCAACAACTGTTAACGAGGAGAGACACCATCGAGTCCAGACGTTATTCTGCTGTCCGTTTGTTGACCGAATCATATGAGGCCAGCCACTGACAATTCACACTTGTGACAAATTGCCTTACGCCGTTTCTACACTGTGTGTTGAGGTTGTTATCATCCATCGCCTACCTAGCCTTGTCATTATTCGCTCGTGGAACCAGTTCCTACGCTACAGCACGCTGCAGGTCTACCACTGTGCCATCGTCAACGTGCATGCACTACCAGCCCTTGGACCAGACCAGGCAAATATTAAGTAAAGGATTGTGAGTAAGTCTAATTAATTATTGTAAATTTAAGTAAGATAAGGAGATCGTAAATAATCATTAAGTTGTTGAATTTTAATCTCGTTCTTCTGTGATCTTTCGCTGTTATTGGTTTGACTCGCGACCACAAGCCGTAACAGAATTGGTGGCCTAACATCCGGGAACGAATAGTACTAGATAATTCGAGAAATTCTGTTGTAAATCGTAAACAACTTCAAAATGCCATTCAACTTAGATAAATTCGTGGCTAGTCCCTCAGTCCAGGAACTAGATTCATTAAAGAAGTCTGAGATTGTAAAGGTCGCAAAACATTATGGCATTGAATTTCAGCCTTTAATGCGGAAAGACGAGATTAAAAGATATGTTTTAGAATATCTTGTGGATGAAAGTACCCTACCTAGTACAGTATTGGAAACAGCTATCACTGTGCCAACTGACAACACATTTGAACTGAAAAGGCTTGAAATGGAAATGAATAAGGAGATAAGATTAAAAGAAATGGAAAGAGAAAGGGAAAAAGAGGAAAGAGAAATGCAAAGGGAAAAAGAAGAAAGAGAAATGCAAAGGGAGGCACGAGAACATGAATTTAGGTTGAAGCAACTAGAGTTAGGGGCCATAAAAGGCTCAGACCCTAAACTAGGCTTGGATACTGGGGGATTCGATGTTTCTAAGCACGTAAAATTTGTCCCCAAATTTCAGGAGGATAATGTGGAGAAATTCTTTAATCATTTCGAAAAGCTGGGTGAGCAACTAAAGTGGCCAAGAGATAAATGGTCCATACTCATCCAGAGTAATTTCACAGGCAAGGCTCAAGAAGTGTATTCCGCTCTGTCAATAGAGGACAGCATGGATTATGATAAGGTTAAAAAGGCCATATTACAAGCCTATGAATTGGTGCCTGAAGCTTATCAAAAATTTAGAAAGTATCGTAAGGCGGATACACAAACATACGTAGAGTTTGCTTATCAAAAAGAAAGGCATTTCGACAGATGGTGTGCTTCCAAAAAGGTCTCCACATTTGACACTTTAAGACAACTGGTGTTGGTCGAGGAATTCAAACGGTGTGTGAATGATGACATTAAGACTCACCTTGAGGAAAATAAGGCTGACAAGCTGAGTGAAGTTGCAAATTTGGCTGATCAGTATGCTCTTACCCATAAGTTTGTTAAAGTGGGTCAGACTCAAAACAAGGGTCAGTTTAATAGGCCAAATAAGAAATATGGCAATAGTAGTGGCACAACAAGTAATAGTGGATCTCAGTCTGGTTCTATCTCTCCAACAAATTCTGGTAAAAAACAACCAGATTCAAGTCGTCAAAAGAACGACCAGGTCAGCTCAAACAAAGCTGCCTTTAAAGACATAAGTTGTGGTTTCTGTCACAAAAAAGGCCACACAATGGCAAATTGCTTCACATTGGCAAAATTAAAGGAGACTGAAACAGCTTCTAATGCCTTAGCCAATGTAGAGAACTCTTCTGAGGTAGTCGTGACTTTACGGCCTAATTCTAACGACAAAATTAAGGAAGAATACCTTCCATTCGTGTCTGAGGGGTTTATTTCCCTAGATGGGAATTCAGCTCATCCACCCGTCAAAATTAAAATTTTGCGTGATACAGGCGCAACTCAGTCGTTGCTTCTTGATGGAGTTTTGCCGTTATCGGACTCTACTTCCACAGGGGCAAATGTACTAATTCAGGGGGTTGAGTGTGGATTTATTTCTGTCCCTCTCCACAAAATTAATTTGAAGTCAGATTTAGTTTCTGGGTCAGTCATAGTAGGGGTCAGACCTACTCTACCTGTAAAGGGGGTATCTCTGTTGCTAGGCAATGACCTAGCTGGTGGAAAGGTAGTAGCCAGTGCAATTTTGACAGATAAACCATGTGATTATAACAACACAGAGCAATTAGAAAAGGAATTTCCAAATTTATTCCCTGCCTGTGCTGTCACTAGAGCTATGTCACAAAAGCTCGCCGTGGATGATAATCTTAAACATCCACCCTCCAAAAGTGAGGATACAGTTCCCAAAAGTGGAACAAGTAGGGAATCATGTAAGGATGATAATCTTGAACATCCACTCTCTAAAAATGAGGGTATGATTTCTGAAAATAAGGATGATAAACTTAATCATCCGCCCTCTAAAATTGAGGAATTAGTTCCTAAAAATGGAACAACACTCCCAAAAGAGGAGTCAGAGTCTGGAAAAGATTCTAGTAAAAATATTCGTGAAAGTGAAGATTCTTGGTATGATCTCAGCCAATCTTTTATGACTAATCTTAATGATAGTCAGGATTGTGAGTCTCCTGGCCCCACACATAGTGAGGGGGTAGAACAGGAAAAATCAAAAATGTCTGACACACTCCACAGAGACCAGTTGTCAGTCCAACAACAACATGATGAAGAGCTTCAGCCTTTAATAGCTGGTGCAGTCACTGAGGATGAATCGAAAGACGTCCCAGTCTGCTTTTATTTGAAAAACAATATTTTGATGCGTAAATGGCGACCACCTGATGCACTATTAGATGAAGAGTGGAGAATTTACCATCAAATTGTGGTACCTAGGACCTATAGAAGGGAAATACTGAGTATTGCTCATGAAATGCCATTTGCAGGGCACCTAGGAGTCAATTAGACTTACCACAGAATTCTAAATCACTTTTATTGGCCAAAACTTAAAAGTGATGTGGCCAAATTTTGTAAGACCTGTCACTCATGTCAAATGGTTGGGAAGCCGAATCAGAATATTCCGGCTGCACCCTTAAAGCCAATTCCTGCTTTTGAAGAGCCGTTTAGTAGAGTCATCATTGATTGTGTAGGCCCCCTACCTAAGAGTAGGGCAGGACATCAGTATATATTAACCATTATGTGTGCTTCTACAAGGTTTCCAGAGGCAATACCTCTGAGGAATATTAAGGCTCGGACAGTCTTACAAGCTTTACTTAAATTTTTCACATTGTTTGGGTTGCCAAAAGAGATCCAATCAGATCAAGGGTCTAATTTCATGTCAACTGTATTCCAGCAGATGTTGTATGAGTTAGGCATAGACCAAATTAAGTCTTCGGCTTATCATCCGGAAAGCCAAGGGGCTTTAGAAAGGTTTCACCAAACATTGAAGAATATGTTAAAGACATATTGTCATGATAATGAGAGAGATTGGGATGAAGGCATTCCATTTGTAATGTTTGCTGCCAGGGAATCTATACAAGAGTCACTTGGGTTCAGTCCATTTGAACTTGTCTTTGGACACACAGTTCGTGGACCATTGAAATTGTTAAAGGAGAAGTGGTTATCAGATCCAGGTGAAGACATACATCTACTTGATTATGTATCCCGCTTTAAAGATCGTCTTCATGGAGCATGTGAACTTGCTCAGGAAAATCTGAGACACTCTCAGAAGAAAATGAAAGCGTGGTATGACAAGACCACTGTGAAAAGAGAGTTTAAACCTGGTGATAAGGTGCTAGTGTTTTTACCTGTTTCTGGTCAGCCACTTCAAGCTCGCTTTCAAGGACCTTATGTCATTGAGAGAAAGGTCAGTGACACAGATTACGTCATTTTGACACCTGACAAGCGTAAATCTAAAAGAGTATGTCATATTAATATGATGAAGAAATATTATGAAAGAGAAGATTGTGACATTTCTAAGGATGAAAGTGTACATGATGTAAATAGCAACACTAATGATACAGGTGATCAAGTGTGTATTATCAATGCTGATTATGAACTCAGTAATGATGAGATCAAGGCTAATAATGTTCCTGATATGTGTATTAAGTTACAAAATTCTGATGTGTTGAAAAATCTTGACCAGAAATTAAGTCATCTGGATCACAAAGAAAAGTCAGAAATTAAATCATTAATCTATGAATATGCATGCTTGTTCTCAGATGATCCTACTAGGACAAATTTGATTGAACATGATGTTGATGTGGGAGATGCCACACCAATCAAGCAGCATCCTTACCGAGTTAACCCTAGAAAACGACAACATCTCAGGGATGAGGTTCGGTACATGTTGGACCATGACATTATAGAACCTAGTAATAGTGAATGGTCTTCCCCTTGTATATTGGTCCCCAAGCCAGACGGTGGGTACAGATTTTGTACTGATTACCGAAAGGTGAATGCGGTCACAAGAACGGATTCCTATCCGATACCCCGTATCGATGATTGTATTGATAGGATTGGGAAAGCTACGTATGTGTCAAAGTTTGACTTACTAAAGGGGTACTGGGAGATACCACTCACTGAGAGGGCTCGGAAAATCTCGGCATTCGTGACGCCAGATGGGTTATTTCAGTATAAGGTCATGCCGTTTGGTATGAAAAACTCACCGATGACGTTTCAGCGATTAGTAAATAATCTTACGTCAAATTTAGAAAATTGTGAAGTATATGTTGATGACCTTATTGTGTACAGCAACTCGTGGGATGAACATGTACAACATGTTAAGGCATTATTTGACAAGCTTGCCAAAGCTAATTTGACTGTCAATTTGGTCAAAAGTGAGATTGCTTGTGCCCATGTGGTGTACTTAGGGCATGTGGTTGGTCAGGGTAAAGTTAGACCAATAAAGGCCAAAGTTGAGGGCATTGACAAATTCCCTGCCCCAACTGATAAAAGGCAGCTCATGCGCTTCCTAGGCATGGCTGGTTACTACAGACGTTTTTGTCCGAATTTCTCTGACATTGCTGCACCATTAACAAAATTGTTAAAGAAAAATGAAAAGTTTGACTGGACAGATGATTGCCAAGCAGCATTTGAATTATTGAAAAAGGCACTAATGAGTTCACCAGTGTTGATTGCTCCAGATTTTGAGAAGCAATTTAAGTTGGCAGTAGATGCTAGTGACAATGGCATAGGAGCAGTTTTGCTTCAAGCTGATGAGCATGGTGTTGATCACCCTGTTTGTGATTATTCTAAGAAATTTGACAAACACCAGAAAAATTATTCAACAATTGAAAAAGAGACATTAGCTTTGATACTGGGTCTTCAACACTTTGATGTTTATTTGGGAACTACTAGTTTCCCTATCACTGTATACACTGATCATAACCCTTTGACATTTTTATCTAAGATGAAGAACAAAAATCAAAGATTGATGAGGTGGAGTTTATTTCTGCAATCGTATAATGTAGATATTCAGCACATTAAAGGGAAAGACAATGTTGTACCAGACTCCTTGTCAAGAATTTGATCTGATGCAGTATGTTGAAAATCTCACTGTAAGTTTTGAAATTTTGTGTTAACTATGGCACAATGTGTATTGATGATGTTACTGTATTCATGTATCATCACCTAGCAAGACAAGTTGTATGTTATGATTATACCTTCCATTGAATATTGGACTACATAATATACATACTGTAGTTATTACTGTAAAGTTATACATTGTAAATATTGTAAGTTAAGTTTTGTCCGAGACGTCCAAAACTTTTTCAAGGGGGGGAGTGTTACAAGACGACCCGTCAGGAACACCGGATTGAATCCATCGACGAGCGAATGGAAAGTTCCAGAGAATTCAACTTCAACGCAGCCTTTCTAGAACTGTCTAGAAGTGAGAACTGTTTACGTTATGTCCCAATTATAGCAGCGACCTGGCAACACTTCGAAGAAGCTGCAATTGTCGTTATTCAACTACTGTGTGTTCTAGAAGTTTCTATTAAGGAACGTTCTCGTAATTACTGGACTGTGTACACTAGAAGTTTCTGTTAAATTCTGGAGAGTTCTCGAATAAAAGCCTAGCATATAAAAGGCAGTTCAACAACTGTTAACGAGGAGAGACACCATCGAGTCCAGACGTTATTCTGCTGTCCGTTTGTTGACCGAATCATATGAGGCCAGCCACTGGCAATTCACACTTGTGACAAATTGCCTTACGCCGTTTCTACACTGTGTGTTGAGGTTGTTATCATCCATCGCCTACCTAGCCTTGTCATTATTCGCTCGTGGAACCAGTTCCTACGCTACAGCACGCTGCAGGTCTACCACTGTGCCATCGTCAACGTGCATGCACTACCAGCCCTTGGACCAGACCAGGCAAATATTAAGTAAAGGATTGTGAGTAAGTCTAATTAATTATTGTAAATTTAAGTAAGATAAGGAGATTGTAAATAATCATTAAGTTGTTGAATTTTAATCTCGTTCTTCTGTGATCTTTCGCTGTTATTGGTTTGACTCGCGACCACAAGCCGTAACACCACGTTCTCCTATCTTCATGCCACAAATCAATTGGTTAGACGCAAACTAAAGAACAAAATTTTTTATTTTATTATGCAATGTTAATTTTTTTTTTTTTTTGCCGCATGCTTATATAATAGACATGACTCTTTACTAGAATAACTAGGGAAAGTACTTGACTATGTCAGGATATCTTGGAACAAACCATTCCATTTATGAGGTTTTGAAAAGCATGTCATGGACGGACATTCCTTACTGCTCAAATTTATTTAAAATAATTATTTTTGTCATGAACTATTTTGAATTTTGTGAGATTTTATATAGAGGGATAACTTTATTCCATAACCGAACGAAATTTAATAGGGACACCTTGGAGTGTAATAATCATTTCATTTCAAAAAAATTGGGCGCTTCGCGCGTTTTTTAGTTTAGATTCCGGGAAGAACATTAAAACAGCGAAGAACTATTTCCCTTTAGTTTATACAAATTTTATGAAATATATGCCCCTCAATAGCACGGTATAGTACACAGGTTTCCCCCAAATCCTCACTCACCAACCCCTCGACACTATCGGGGCTGTCGGGGCTTCGGGTCGTTGGCCCTCCTGTCGGGGAGTCTTCACCCCGTCGGGCAAATCCTGGCGCCACCCCTGGGTGGATGGAGGGGGTCGCAGGTGCGGGGGTGACTTGTTAAGTGATAACCCTCTGAAAAGTGTCGGTACATTTACTTTATGCTGTCGGTACATTTACCTTATTTTCATCCCTGCCCCCGACTTCTTTCACCCAAGTTACGCTACTGCTGACAAGTAACTAGTTACAACTCAAAAAGTAACTAGTTACCTCAATTTAAATACATCTACGTATCAATCGGGGAAAGTGGCGTAACTAGCCTTGTGGGTGAGAGAGGGTGAAGACGACCCCAAAGGGACCCACCCTCTTCTAAGATGAAGTAATGGAAAAAGTGAAATGACCTAACAACGGCGCAGAAAGCACCGCTCCCCTGAGGGGTGGGATTCAGAGGACCGCCGTTGGACTCCAAGCAGGGTGCAGGGGCATTGCCCGGTGGGGACTAGATGAGAGCGAAACCCCAGGAGGTCCTAGAATAATTTCATAAGTGCGAACATTTGTATGAAGTATTTGACTTCCAATCACATTTAATGTGTACAAAACGACCACAAAAGTCACAGGTTGACTACTTTTTGTGATATAATACTCGAACTACAGGCCGCTACAATTCGATGCATGCAAGGGGTTAGGGGCGGGTAGGACTAATGATCAGGGGCGTAGCTAGGATGAAATTTTTGGGGGGCCTAGGTAACAAAGGGGGGGGGGGGCGGCACCGACGAGGATCAGGCTTGTCAAGACTATCTAAGCGGAGAGCCACCATCGGTTGGCGCGGAGCGTGCAAGAAAGTTTTGGCTTTACAAACCCTCCAGATGGCCGGAAACGGCACTTCCCACGTGTTTTAAGCTGCATGTACCCAGCCTCCAAATTCGAATCTCATGTCTGCCATTTCTCAAATAACGGGAAAAAATCAATCCATGAAAAATGGTAATACACAAGGTCGCACATACACTTTTTGCTAGGGGGCAAAAAGTGGGCATTACTGATCTGTGGCCTGGGGGAGAGGACTAAAGGGAACGGGTGTCTCCCCCCCCCCCTTGGAGAAAGTTTGTAATTTCAGGAGGACGTATAGATAGCAAATGGTGCAATATTTGAGGGATTTCAGCTTTAAAACGAAAACGAAAAGTAGTTATGACTAAGTGCGACAAAAGTCATTTTTGAGAGTGTGGTGGATTTAATGTGAAGCAAAACCTCAGCCATTGAACTCCGTTGTGGGGGTGGGTTTAAGGGAGGGGAGGGAGTGTTATTGGTTATAAAACGTTTTTATGAATAAACTGTCATGGTATAAAAACGTTTTAAACCATTGATGATTGAAGCTACCTATAACAACAACATTGTAGCTATGCATAATCCTGCGTAGCGCGAGAGTTTTAGAAAAGTAGGCTAGAAATACATCCTAATAGAGCTGTAAATGATTGGTGATGTGTACAGATATAGGCATGAAAATATTGATCCGCCTATTTGAAATTGTTTAAGTTCTATCATTACGATCACAGCTATTTCTTATATTTTTACTGCGTTTTCTCTGTATATCCTCAAAGCTGGAAACGGTGCACTTTGAAAATTTCTGGGGGTAATTGCCAGCCCCTATCTCTGTGTACGGCCGTGGATATCATATGAGCTGAGATAAAACAATAATCATACTGAATTATGCATTCCTTTTCATTTATTCTGCCTGCAATTCTCCCATATTCACCTTCTAGTATATCTCTGTTACATTTGTCCATCACCCTATCCATAGGCTTAATGTCCACTACTCAATTACATATCCCCTATATGTAGATCATACCATTTGTCTCCAACCTAAGGATACCATATTTATTTTCTAGCAAGGAGGAAATCGATCACTGTCCTGACGTAGGGGTCTAAGGGTGTCCCCTTCCCTTTGGAGATTTTTTCGGTTTTCGATGGTGTCTAGATGCAAAATGGTGCTGTATTGGTTCACGGACTCAAGTCATCGGTATATTACTTGGTCAGATCTATATAATACCACCAGTAAATCTTTCAAACTATTTAACCCGCAAAGCAGAAGTAGGGATCATGTGGGAAACACATGAAATCCGGATCTTGTTGGTAATTTTACAAATCCGTTCGGACCGTTACGCTAGTGCGAACTACTAAAAAGAGGACTTGTCGAAAACAGTCGTTCTACAGTGCACTTGTCATGGGCAAGGTGAGAGACACAACATATACTTGTTCAGGATAGAAGAATTGTTCGAACGCAGTACATTACCGTACTGTATATTTTGTGTATGATACCGTATAGGAATGGTCGTGTAAGAATGGGCTTCAGTGTAGGGTTGCCATCTTTTCACTTTTCAGTAAATCAACCAGCCATCCAAAAGGCAGAAAGGGTCTAAACCTGACAATGCCACATCCGAATTAGTCGTCGGGACGTTCGTTTCATCGTCCAAGTGAATTATACGAGAATTAAACGACAAGGCAGATTATATACCTAATTTAGTGAAAGTAGGCATTTTAAAGTTATAAGTTGAGTTCATACGTGCGCAATATGTGTTTTTCACACATTTACTTTTTCTTAATTCTTACACATTTTTATTTATTTATTTATTTTCTTTTTTTTTTTGAAGGAAATACTTCAAAGTTTATTTCCGTTCAAACATTTATTTTTTGTTAACTCTTACACATTTTATTAGGACACGAAAAATCGGGGATGGCCTGACGAATATCTGTGGGCCTAGACCCCCCCCCAGGCCCCCCGTAGCTACGCCGCTTCTAATGGTGATTGGTGTTGCATTGGGCTCTGAAACAAGAATTTCACATAATCTGTGGTATTGGTAGAAGGTCAATTAGAGAACATGTATCTGCGATGTGTGGGCCTGGAGTTAGGCCCGTTTCACTTCAGTTGAATAACGATGGGCCCTGAAGACATTAGTACTAGGGCACAAGCTTACACCGGTTTCCTATAGTCCTTTCCAGGTGATGTGTATGGAGTTCTTATATACCCGTGGTGAGTGTGCGCAAAGCTCACCGGAAAAGGGAATTTCTAAGACATTTCAAAATTCGGTAGTGGAACTGAACAATTTCTTGATGAAGATTTAAGAAAGGTTGGGCCCCTTTTCTATTGAATTGAATAAGAGTGGACCCCTGATACCCCAGTTGGGGTGACGTACAAAGTCAGTATCATTTGAGAAAGCTTGGGGGTCTTCGTCTGAGAAGGGAGTCGAGGGAACGGTCTCCTCCCCCTCCACTAGTTAGGGCACTGTGGGGGAGCGGAGTGCTTCGTAGCAGACAATTCTATTTTTGCGTTGGCCCTCAATTCTATACTGCAAGTTACAAAAACACTCATGGTCGCGAAGCATCGCGGACGGGGCCTGCAGGTCCTCCTCCATGGAAAATTTTGAAACTAAAAACTTGTTAGATGCACTTTTCTGGCATCGAGCTTTGGTTGTATTGAAAACTGTAGGGGCCAATGCAGTTTCAGAATATGGATACTGCTACTAGCTTATCTCAGGGCAGAGCTTGTTAGATAATGAGGAAGAGGATGGGTGTGACTTCAGTCACAAGATGAAGTGATATTTCGTAACTTACTCTACCACACTGCATAGGAAATACAGGAGGTTTCTTTGGCAGGGAAATGGAGTAGGCCTATTAGTCATCACAACCTAAAGTATAAACCTGCAAGTGCCGACTTTGGAAACTGTATAGATATACTAAACTACGATCTAATAACATTTAGCTTTGTTTTTCCAAGTGACTGAAACTCAAATTCAACCTCTTTTCTCGCCTAATAAGTCCAGCAATCCTCAAAATAAAAGTACTTTGTGTCCGCTGTGGCTATTTGTAACGACGAAGTAACAGGACCAAAATGTAACGCCGTTAAAGTTACTTTTGCACTGAATTGTAACTAGTTACTTGCTCAGTTACATGATTTCAAATGTAACTCGTTACGTGAGTTCGTTATACAAAAGTAACTAGTTACAGTTACTGCGTTACTTGTAACTCGTTACTTCCAAACCCTACTGATAGGTAGCTTTCAGTTGATAACTTTTGAATTTCCTCAAATAAAGTTGACCTCCTGGTTGACATTTGCTGTATGTACATGACGCCTAGAAAGACTTTTGTTTTGTTTGACTGAAAGAAATGAAAGATCGCTTGACAATGACCTATATCTGCTAAACTAGGAACCTAATACATCTTTTATTTCTGCATTAAACTATTTGTGAACTTACAGTAGTTTAGATAGGTATCTGACAAATCACAAAAAGGTGAAATACGGTGAATCATGCACGTCCATGGCACAGACATTCGATCTGTTGATTCTGTTTTTATTAGGACACCATGGTAATAAACTGAACTTTTGTAAGAAACTACTACTAGAGTTGATAATGCCTTTGCAAATAACTTCAAATGTCTTTTCTTGTTATCAAAATGAAATGTCAGAAAATGTCAGTCCTTGACAAAAAGATCAGTCTCGCCAAATGCCAGACTGATTTGTTATTACTTCCCTCTGCAAAAGAGTACGTGGGAAACTGACCTTTTGTATCGATGACCCTGGATCCTTTTTAAAGGGAAAATGCAGTCCCCCAATTTGAATTTGTATACCCTGTCATCATAATTCAGGAATGATTTCTTTAAATCCTGTGACAATATTTTTGATACTTATTTACTAAATTCACGCACAATAATATAGTAAGCTTATTTACTTCCAATTACGTTGTCTGCACAGAATTACCTTCAATATTCAATGTTTTTTATAAAGAGACATAGTCAAAAATACGTAGGTTATGAGCAAATTAAGGCGAGGTCTGTAAGATTTAGCAGATTTTTGAAAATAAACTTGGGGTGACTGCTTTCTCCCTTTAAGCTGTTTTATTTTTTACCATTTTGTATTGTCTCGTGTAGAGACGTAAAGGATAATAACATTTCCTATGAGTTGTGAGTCCAAGGAAGTACGTTAATGCATTCAAATAACATCTGGTATGTAAATGTTGTAATTTAGGGCCGTTATTTTTTTAAAAAAGGTAGAATATTGTAGGCCTACTTATCAATAGTGAGGTCTAGCTTTCGCGAATTCGTCTTAACTCATTCATCCCTTTTCGAGCATCTCTCCCAATGGCACAAGAATGCGACCTGTGTCCGTTCTGTGATCTGTCCAATAACAACGCCATCAGAACGAGAAAGCCACAGAAATGTTCTCATGGCGTGCTTTCGTGGGTGTCGATATGGGGGGGGGGGCACCAATGCATCTTGTGCCTTCTGCATTTTGTGTCCTCATTGATGCCCTCAAGTGAGAGTCAACAAAATAAAACTAGATTTAGGTTATGAAACACGCTCTGGTCCTTCGATACACTATTGTGAAAGTCTAGTTGTACCATTCAATAAGACTTTTCCGCGTGAGGAGCGCTCACCCACTTTAAACAGGTGCTTTGTTATATCGCTTTCTGCTCGAAATATTTGAGTGGAGTTGTCTCATATTATATTCAGTGTACGACAGCTCACCCGTAATCATGATGACCGACCTTTGGTCTAATTTATTGATAAATTTATGATGTTTTTGGTCTGCTCAGTTTGAGTCCAATGCTATTTGTATACTCTTGAAAGTTCCATTAATTCTAATACCCCTTTGCCTTGT
This sequence comes from Holothuria leucospilota, assembly GCA_029531755.1. Classification (NCBI taxonomy): domain Eukaryota; kingdom Metazoa; phylum Echinodermata; class Holothuroidea; order Aspidochirotida; family Holothuriidae; genus Holothuria; species Holothuria leucospilota. The sequence continues at coordinate 5,955,809 of CM055964.1, forward strand.
GGACCCAACAAAGGCATTTCCTTGAACTTCACTAGTAAGGTGGCCCTATAGGGCATGCAGAGGAAAAAAGCGGATATCGCTCCCAGGGGCGGATACAGGATTTGACAAAAACGGGGGGAGACTAATTTCGTGAGGGCAAAGTTCAAAGCTACGAGCGTCAAATGTGCGAATCTCGATGAGGGCCGAGGGGAGGGGGTTACGGGTAAATTAAAATTAGAAATTGTAACATGATATTTCCTGGCTTCTAGCAATCATAATTAATATACATCAAGTTTGTAGTGCAGCTTTGAAACCGTCTCAGAAAGGGAGTGATGCCAAAAAAGGGAAGAATGCAGCCGGAAATTCCCCCTTTAGATCTGGGCATAGGTCCTACGTCGCTTTTGCGAATTGCAAGTAAAATTTGTGGCCAACACCACGTCCAGTCAAGCCATTCTGCAAAATTTGCTTTTTACACTTCACCTGGAATGCAGGATTTCGGTGGATATGAGCCAAAATTTCCACATAGGCCATGTTATTGAACAAAGGTTCTCCTGGATGATTCCCAGATTCCCGACTCGGACTTACCGCCTTCAGCACTGGTCCCAACCGCTTTGCCTGCCACACTTTGCGAGAATGTGGTAGCTTTTTTTTCGTTTCTAACAGGGAGACTGGAAGGTACCATTTCCAACAATATTGGAGACATTTTTGGCAACATCTGTGCGTACGCTGTGAACAAAATATCATAAGTATGGATCTCTCCCCGGAACAGTGAAATTGTGGCTTCGCCACTACCAGGGTCCTTTCCTGTTCCTCGCACAGGGCTTTGCGGTCTGCACCCTTGTCTAGTTACGCTACTGAATGCATGCACTACTGCCTGTGTTGTTGAGGAGACGATGACACGTTTAATTGACGTCGTTGTGGGGGGGGGGGGGTGAAATACAACTGAAATTTATTATTGCGATCCGTTGTGACTGTATTTCCTTCTAACGGAGAGAAATGTGAATTCAAAGATCTCTAAAATCTGTCAATCTATCGGTGATATTGAGAGGGCAGATCTTAACGAATTTTTGGTTATCGGTCTTGCATACCAATTAATAAGCGACGGTTTTGCTTTTCTTTGTAGCATTTGCAACGTTGTATCGAGAGGATGAGAACCTTTCGCGTGCGTCACATTTGATGTTAACAATCAGTGATTTTCATCTAAATCTTTTGTATATCAATGGAATTTTCGTTGTTATTGAGAAAGTTTTGTTAAAAAAATAAATTGCATACCGCTAATTGTGGCCGTGATGTGGAAGGTTTGTGGAGTCTTTTCGAATTTTCTGAGTTGTTTTTATACTTACAACATAAACGTTGACAAGGCTATGGGCGAGATTTGCACATCTTTGTAAATATAGTCGCCAGTCGCCACATGCTGTAAAACTATGGAGGTCATTTGTGGGTCACGGGAGTCATTTAGGGTCGTCAAAATAGCAAAACGTTGGACTTTATCTTATACCACCTCCTAATCCAATTTTAATACATATGATTACCATTTCATTGCGAAAAACGGTCAGTTACAGGTCATTGAGGTCACTTAATTGATCTAAAATCTTGGTTTTTATATAACTTTGTAGGCTAACTGTAACTAGGCAACTAGGATTAGATCCACATATGAGAGTTATAATCACCATGTTTCTTCCCAAAATGTTAATGGTTGTATGATGGTCAGGAGTCATCAGTAGGGGTGATGTCAGGAAGGGGCAGAGGCGAAGATCCCACCGTCGGGGAAGGTCGCCCCTTTCACTGCTTTCGGGTGGCATGCACGCGTTCGAAACTCTTACTGTGCTATACGATAAACGGACGAAATAATGTCAAAGTCCAGAAGAATTATTCTTCAATAAATTGTATTTATAACAAAAAGTAATAAGTTCTTGCTCTCTCTCTCTCTCTCTCTCTCTCTCTCTCTCTCTCTCTCTCTCTCTCTCTCTCTCTCTCTCTCTCTCTCCTTTCTTGTGTAGAGTCACGTATAACATCTGAACATCCTCAGATCATGCTACAAGACACTTCAGTAAGAAGTTCACTTAAAGCCAGGGTCTCCCCTTTGTTCCCTGAAGTTGAGTTGCATAATCAAGAATGAGTTCAAGTTAATCATGCATAATTGCACCCCGAACAGTGTAAAAAAAAAGAAAAACAGTGTATACAAAATAAAAGCTTCTTAATGTTACGCTATTGCAAATTTTAATTTAGTTTCGCGATCCTTCCAGCAATCCGTCACCTTCGTCGGGAGCTTGCCTCCCCCATCCCAGTTTGGAAAATCCTGGCGCCAACCCTGGTCATCAGGAATCATTTGAGGTCAGAAATTTACATATATGAGTTTCCCATGGGGAGTGTGATATGTCCAAAATGCCCATGCCTTTCCTACAATCGCATTACAACAGCATGAAATTATGAAAAAGAAAATAAGCCGCAAAAGTTAAAGGTAATCAAAAGCGTGTTGATTACAGTAGGGGTATTTTAATGCGGATTGTCGCTAGAATTAATAAAAAATATGCTCCTTACATTAAGAATGCAAGTATGTCGGTAGACCCTTAAATTAACGCGAGCTACTGTTTCGTTCACCTTCAAGGGAAATAAGACTATACTTGAAAAAATCTAGCCGAGGAACGTTCAGACCGGCTGAGGCGACTGCTAGGCCCGTGGTCAATGGAGGGGGCTGGTGGCTACAGACTCCCAAAAATTTTTCCCCTATTTAAGAACAAATATTACTATTTGCTTAATTCACCTTAATGTATTCCCCCTCCCGTAAAAATTTCTCACCCCTTTACCATCTTTTGTGTTTTCGAGTGTGGCAATTGTTGTGATACTAAAATCTAATTAGATGCCATGCAAGCCTCAAGAGGGATAGAAAACTTGGTCGTTCCAAATCAGCTCTCCGTCTACCACCGACTTGTCGTGAGACATTGACCTCAGTTTTACAATTCCATGTGTACAGTCACAGCATTTTGATCTGTTGATCGGACCATTGAGTAAGTTGATCTATACAAAAGTTACCAAATACCATTGCTTCCGTGGAAGGTTATCACGTATCACTTAGAACAGGATATTGAACAATCAAGTTGTAGTCTAGATTTTGCCAAGCGACAAGCTTATCCCTTGTTGACCTTTTTTTTGCTATCAGTAATCTTTCGGCCAGTGAGTGTCTTCTAGAAACACCTCCGTGCATTTATCAAGGTACGGAAAGGTCTCGGGCTTAGCTAGGGCATTCCATTTATTAATTTAACGTTTGCCCCAGAATATGGATTTGCACTACACGGGTATAGTGCAAACTGGATAAACACCTCCCTTGCACGTAACTGCTGAATATTCAGTGCTTCCGGCATCTTACTTGCAACAACGTTCCACAAATTAGTCACTTAGTTTCCAACTTTTTAGGAACAAACTTTTCTGGGATCATTCCCCGTGGTTCAATTCTCTTCATTCTAGTGCGTTACTTAAAAATTTCTGTAAACACCCTGGTCCATACTAGTTTAAAGGCAAGATAGTCCAGTGACTCAGTAGAGTGGCCATATTATTTCCAACTTTAAAGGGACGATATGGTTAGTGGTTACTGTAAAAGTGTTCAGTGGAAAACATTGTTCACATGTAGCGTGCTCCTACCTCAACAAAATTCCTCCTCCGACTGAAAATCCTACTGCACTAATATAGTCCCTAAAATCAGCGGGAGTAGGGTTGAACGTGTTTCGAAAAGGATGTGTTCAATTTTTGAAGTTGATGTTGTATGTAATGAAGAACTCAACGTGCAAAAATGAAAACGGAGAATGCAAAAACACATTAAGGCTTCTCCCTCCCACCCTGCAGACTACTGCCCTGCTAAATCAGCACTTACCGGCACCTCGGTACACCACATACCGGTATTTAAATCTTGTGTAAAATATGTTGAGACATATAAATGATATCGGAAAACAGTTTAGTTCGTTCATAACTGGACCTCTGTTGACCGGTATATACATTTAAAGTGCCGCAGTTGGAATTTTCTGGCTTCGGCAAAACCCATCTGGTTAGAATTTCGGCTCCTAACCCCCCTCCCCCCCATCACGGGACGTCCCTAGACTCATGCCGAAAACATTTGCAAATTTTAAGACATATTAGTAGTATTTTCCTCGTATAACGTTGGAATGTCATTATATATTAAAAATTCCCCCTTCTTTCTTTGCTCTCCTTTTGCTCCCTGGACTGATAGTGGTTGGAGACCGAGACGGAATTGTTTGGAAACCGTCTTTTTATTTTCAGGGGGTCCCACTCTGTATCATATGTACTGAATATTTCTCGATATAGCGGTAGTTTTATGCATTTGAAGGGGAATTCAGAATTTCGTGGGGGAATGAGTGAGAGGGAAGTCCATGGTGTGAATGTCAGTATTAGCAGCCTACAATTGTGCACCAACCGTCAATGCAAAGTTGATGCCCAATGCCCACTAGGCGTCCAACGGCTTGGGAGCTCTTGCGGTTCCTGGCGACCTCTTGGACCACCTTTCCCTGCGAGCTCTTGAGATCAGTTGCGGTCTAATTTCTCTCACACTATGCGACCTATTGCGAGCATGTTGGTTGCGATCATTCAAGATTTGGCCCAGTTTTTATATTGTACATACGTACATGCTATTGTACTAGGTGCAACATGGTACTTCGAAAGCGCAGATTCGACTGCAACTTTCCCATCGCCGTGCTTTAGCCTTATCTGCTATAGGATTCATGTTAGGGTAGATAAGACGTAGACACAGAGCCATTTGTCAGCCTTCCCTTGTTACCTGCCCTTTCTGGTTGCGTTCATGTCTCCTCCGACGTGAAATATCCGGGTGCTAGCCTATGACACCATCATAAAGGAACTGAATACGTGTCATTTCAGAGGGTTTGTCCTGAAGTATTTAAGCAGTTGGTAAGCCTGAGCTGCTGATATAAAAAGTTTACGAATATTAGCGTATCCATCTCTCCGGCATAGGTGTGGCGCCAGAGGAGGAGGAGAGCCAGGGAGCCCCTGTCAAGTATGTCTACCGTTGCCCAACCCCCACCCCGCTTATGTGATAATTGGAATTCGTCGGGAAAAACGTATTTTTATATCTTCATTATCTTTATAATGAAACTACATATTTAGCTGATCTTATAAATAGTGGGGATTTTTTAAAGTTTTGTCTGGGCACCACTATGACACGATTAAAAGTAAATCCCAGAAAACAGTCAGTGTCCCGAAGGTTAACTGTCTTTTGCTCTAAAGGGAGGCAGTTTTTTCACTACGAATAACCACATTTTCTGCACGTGATGAGCTTCGTTTTGTCTTTTTATAGATTGATTTCATTCAAGTAGATTAAGAGTTACCCCTGACCAAAATGCATAACAAAAAGCGCTTAGCTAACATAGTTGTATGCAAAGGTCGGATATTCCATCCTCAGTCCAATGTATATTCGTAAGTCAGAAAGGTAGATACCACACAATGGCGAGTCGGATTTCCGACAAAACACTTGAACATCACTTAACTCGGTACATTAAGTTTGTGCAGAGAGTTGTCAACTCCCTGGTTTGTGTATTGTGTAAAATATGCGCCATGCGATGACATCATTCAAATTATAGGTCTTGATTGGTCATATGTTGTGAGGTGATGTGACTTATTCCAGGGAGGGAACTAACAACTCCCTGCTTATTCTCATTGACTGTTGTCACGATTGTTACGAACAAAATAATCACTCCCATACCAGCCGAGGAACCAATAACAAGTTCCCTCTCGGGCTAATCCAGGCGCCACCACTGCTCTTGCAGTTCATGCGGCCTGGTAACTAGGCATGCTAAAGGAAAGACTCTGCATAAAGAGATTCCCACCCGTTTTAAACATTTCTTGCACTCCTTATAGAGCTGTGCCCATACCATCCAAAACTATAAATTTGTAAATTTGGATACTTTCATAAACCCCGAGATTGACAAATTAAACCTGGTTATTTTCAATAAATTTGATTCAACCTTCATCTAAATATGGGGAAATGGCAAACACATTTTGGCAAAAGTTGGCTTACCCTTGGAAGACTGGGTTCCGTATTACGATGTATTCGCCATTGCTTATTTTACAAATATCGACAGCTTGGCATGACAGCAAGTCATAGTTTGCATGTACACTTCTTATGATTCATGAATATTAAGGGGCCGATTTTACTCCAAGTAAAATCACTCATCAAACTTACAAAAGTGCCTTAATACGTTTGGAAGCTTACTTCGTCTTTTTTGCAGCAAAGTACTGAAGCATTTTGAAGTTAAAGAACCAGTGGTATAGACTTTCCTTGATTCACCTTTCTATGGCCAGTTACCCACCTTATTTTTAACGGGGGGGGGGGGGGAGACCAAGAGAGAAGGAAATGCAACATAAACCACTGTTCTCACATAACTGCAGGCTACGGTAGTGGTCCATAAGAGACATGATCGGTTATTTTTTAATTCTATAAATGGGGAATAATAGATCATAGTAACATGCTACCTCCAAGATAATGTCTTAATTGCACATTTTTTACAAAAACAAGAACTGCAGTTCTGCCGGCTTTGAACATCCCTTCAACTTACCTTCACAGCCACAAAATCTGGGGCTGTTTTCGTCAATGATTCTTCAGAAACTTGAATCTTCATCTCATGGCCACATCAGGTCGTCTCATCAAATGTATGATGCCAACCCCACAAAGAAAAATCATACGGTTTGAATAAGACAATCAAGGAAGCAGAGACAAAAAAGGAGGGAGAGTCTATGGAGAGGCTGGAGACCATGAATAAAGTGAATGTTTTCAAGAGCTTAGGTGAATATTTTCAGTAATTTAAGGTATGTGGACAAGTAAGTATATTATACTCATTTACATAATTAAAAAATGATACATAATCGGTTGTGAACAGGTAAGTGAAATAAATATCCATTTTGGTCGCATTAAATAGCGATATGTCAATTTCATCCGACCAAAAAGGAATAATTGAAACCTTAGCTGGTGATAGAATTGGAGAAGAGAAATATGTAAGATCTCTTAAACGTAGGATTACCTCCGATTTTTGTATCTTGATGGGTTTTCATTTTAAATATTGTTTGTAGGACCTATTTAGTGTCTTGACAAATGGTTTAATAGAATTTTCCCCTGAAAGTCTGCATACCACAATATTCAAGGTCATCCTTCCCACTCCGAACTAAATTCTACTTGAAATTTAGCATTACAGTTTAGGAAATCCGCCTTGTGTATCACTCCTTGTCTTAGAATAACGGCCTTTACAGAACTCTTTCATCCAAAAAGCTAGTCTGAACGGCGTCTTAGATGATTTATCTTAACTTCTTCTAAAACAACATTTTTCATGATTGTTTTCACAAATATTTTAAGTTGACTTTGTCCCATATGCATCCTGTATTAATATGATTGATATTTTTCCAACATTTAATTCTATTCTAGAATCGTTTAATATGGTAACATTGCTTTAAAACAATGACTGACTGAAGGCAGAAAGGGAGAAAGAAAAGACAGAAGTAAGAAAAAACAGGAAGGGAGGAGAAAGGCACTGTGTAAGGAAGGAAGGAACGTGTGAACGAGCGAACGGGTGATGAACGCACGAACGAATGCAAGTTATTAATAAATGTGGGTATGAGAAAGGGTACAAAGATTATGTCCGCCTGGAAATGTAATTAAAAATATTTATTTCAAAGGACTTTTCCAGAGACTTTTTAAAAGTCCTAAGATTCTTCTGCCATTAATCCTACCCATGTGTCACCCCAATAACCTTTCGTAGTTGACCACTATGCTGCATTTTTTGGTGTTCTAAGCACTCACCCAGTGCCCTTCGAAACAATAAGAGACTGAACCTAACATCAACAATTCATCAAAACTCACAGCTTTGGGGTTTTTGTCCTCTAGACCCGATCAGAGCCAGGCCTTTGGACCTCCAGAAGTAATAGAGTGTGTCCCCGGACAGCATGGGAATAGTTTTTACTCGCTTATCTGCATGGCATTTTTTTTATACCTATTGTATCCCTCACTCTTCATCTTATCGAAGTTTCGATAGTCTCCCCAATCTTCTAGTATGCAGTTCTGGTTTGGCTTTGCGGGTTTATTGTTAGGTTATTTAACTTATCTACTTACTTGCAATGTATAAGAAGATGAGACACTGTGCTTAAATGATGACGCCATAGATCAAAGGTCAGGTATCACTGTTTCAGTAGTCTAGAAATTGATTTTTTTGCCATTCTTCGCTAAAAAATGTGCTGGAATATCATTCAGTCAGAGCTGTCTCGACCGGGGTTGTGATAGGTGTCTCACCCCGCAAAGTTCGTCAGAGAGATGATAGTCGGAAAATCTGAAATACCAGTTGGAATTTCTGATATCTCAGTCTAGCACTTTTTTCCGACTGAGCCTATGTCAACTTTGTATAAATTTTCCAACTAGATCAGGTGAGAATAATACCAAACGTTATTTTCCTCACGTAAAATCGAATCAAAACTGTCCTTTGCCACGGGATATGTATTTCGTGTCGCTCGTGCGTGGAAGGTGTGAATGACTGGATACTTGTCTCTCACATTGTTACGGTACCTGTAGGCCCCTACTATATCGTTACGAACTAATTACGACGACCTACGAACGAGAGTAATTAACTTCCGTACGCCGGCGAACTTCCAACGAGGCCTAACCTAAGCTGTTTAATTACCAGGAGGAAAAGTGATCCCCAGTAGGCCTACCGCCTACTCATGTCGCATAAAGAGACATAGGTCTGGCCTAACATGGGTTCGAATTTTGTGACAGTACCCTGATCAACACATCGATTTGAAAATGCACAAGTTCAATGCTTGAAAGTGCCTGTCACCGCTCTAGAGTCTAGGCTAACCTAGGCTAAGGTGCAAGTTGGTGCACGCACTGTATTTATTCAAATGAAAAGCGGCAAGGATTGAACTCCTTGCTTTGGGTCCAGTGTATCTTGGGTTTCACCAAGATACGACTGGCAGCAACGTCGTCCTGTACAAGGACCCAGACAGCAGCTTGTTGCCTGGCCCGGACCCAGATAGGCCCATGTACCGTATTCATTTAAATGAAGAGCGATAAAGAAGAAATTCCATGATTTGGGTCCAGTGCACACTGGGGCTTACCAAAATACTGATGACAGCAATTTTATCTTGTACGAGGACCCAGACACAAAGGCCTGTGCCCATGCATTTATTCAAGCGATAAGCAACAAGGACGGAAGTTTATGCTTCTCCTCCACAGTAGATTCGTCAATTCCTCGAGTATTAGTCCTGAAACATTTCCCCCATCCACAGATCCAAGGTCCCCAAATCCAAGGTCCCACACACCGTGCGGCCCCGACCATGTATTTCTGGGCCTTTCTCTACCACAACTCCCTTCCACAACCATCTCCGAACAATTCCTCTGCTAGCCATCATTTCTGTGCACCTGCCCGTACCAGCGGAGTCTTCTGATGCGGAGAGCCTCTCCAGTGGAGTTGAGATGGAGTTTCAGAACTGTGAGAAAGACCTCGCTGATGGACTTGACCGGGAAAGTACGAGAGAGAGAATTGACGTCTAGCTTCCTCTCCAAGACTGCTAAGGTGGCTTAGAGTTCGTTTGAGTACTTCATCCTTCTGAGAAGTGGGTAAACTGGATGCTGCACGAAAATGATTTGCATGGATGTAAGAGTGCATATACTGTCAAATGGCTGAGACATTGTCAATCACAGGCAGTAAGGAGCTTTGCAGTCGCAGCACAATAGCACAAATAATCAAGAAATCTGAGAGTTACTTGTGACCGTGTTATTGATAAACAAAATGTTTGGACTATTCTTTAGTCTTTGATCTGGATATTTTTTTCTTGCCTTGTGGCCACTTATTTCATGAATCTTTAGAGACCCTGTATCAAGCAAAGCCCACAATTCTACATGAGCAATGATTGGTATTATCAAGTTACACATTTCCCTGTTTGACATTTTGTCAAAGGCCTGCAATCGAACGATAGAAGTGACTTAAATGTTGCAATTAGTGCTACTGTCAGAAATCTTGCATTTTTGAAGTGCTCAAATTTCTGAGCCACAGGATGGGGAAAGACTAAGAATAAGGCTCATCTTAGAAAAACTGGGGAATCAGGTATCACCCAAGAGAAAACAGTCCGATAATATACAAAAAATATTTGGTTTCTGGAACCCAGCATCTGTAGCCCTGCCTTAAACCATCCACGTTATTCCACATGTATATGTATATTTGTTAGATGTATATGTATTCCCATTTAATAGCTGATAAAGAAGCTAAAAGGATGGTAGAAATTTACCAACAGTATTCACAATAAAGAAATACGAAGCACAGAAGTATAGTACCAGTGTTATTGGAGGGTCAGAGGGAGTGCGTTTGTCTCCAGTTTTAAAGTAACATCCTGTGACGTTAAAAGAAGTATAGTCAAGAACATTCGGGTGTATTTTGCACTTCTTGTTCATATAGAAAGTATGAGATTGCTTCAAAATTGGAGTACCTTGAACTTCGCCCAAGTTAAGATTTACTGTGTCCTCAACTCCGGTAATAATATTGTTATGTGAGCTTGTACTTCCTACTTTTCTCACTGATGTGTTAAATAATTTCTCATAAATGTTAACTGTGTAAGTCACACAATTTTGCATGAGGGCATAGTTTGTTTAGGGTTGAGGAACAGAAGTTCTTTCACTGATCACCAAATTTTTTGCGACGTTGCTATTTCTTTATTTCATAAGAACGTCAGGCAAGCCAGTATTTTCAATGTAAACAAGCCTCATATGAAATGACAAGTTACTTTTACTGGTGGAAAAGGAAAGGTAGGGAAGTGTGGAGTCAGTGTCAAGTGAGTCTGGAATAGAAGGGTCATTACTCAAAATGTCAGAGGGTCACCCAGGAAGAATTGATGGAGCATGTTGGACGAGGTTTGCATTGATAGTTTTACATCGTCTATACTCCAGTAAATTCGTCACGTTGCCTATATAATTACAGTCAGTACAGTTTTAAAGTTGAATTCGGGTTAGAATTTCATCTGATTTGTGACTTAACATGCTCTTCAGCATTTTGTTTTCAATCATATAGTACTGTGTTGCAACATTTCGCAGCTCCATGTGACGAATGTGTAATGGAGGGATATTTTGGGGAAAATGTGTTATCTATAATTTATAACATGAGACACAGCTGCACTGTTGTGAGTTTGGTCTGACAAAGAGGACAATCATTCATCAGTTCACCATATTATTGTTTTTCTGTCATTTCTTGCTTCATGAAAACGAACGTGTTTATTACATGTATATGTTTTCTTGACTCCATCCTCTGGAAGAGAAACCATGGGATGCTCTAAAGTCCAAACTTAGCCTCTGTCCCAACTCCATGACATGCACCATTCATGTTTATTGTCTTTCACATGAGTTTGCTGCTTTTATGAATTTTACAAGAAAACGTTTGTTTGATTCTTGACTCGATCCATGTTAGCACTGTCTTCATGAAGATGTGCAAAGAAAAAAATCATAAGATGATTCTGATGCTTCCACATACCTAAGCCCTTTGTCCTAACTCAGCAGCCAAGCAACTAGTAAAGCCCTTTTCTACCTCAGAGCATGATATATATCATCCATGATGTTCATTGTCATAAATTTGGTCTTGCAATTCTTTGTGCTTTAAGAACAATGTATATTTATGTTTTCTTGACTCCATTCATCTTACCATTACATTCTATGTAAAAGACAATCATTTATTAGATGTATATGAAGGCTTATGTCTTTCATCTATTCTGCCATTTTCTTTACCTGAAGAAAGCAAACCATACAGTAGTCATTGTTTCAACTTAGTGGCGTATGCTTCTCACAGGGTTTTGTCTTGTTATGTTTCACACACCCCCCCCCCACATAAGACTCTAGCTACGGCCATACCCGGAGCTTCCGGGGGCGTTGCTCCCTGGACCCTCACCAAAAAAGGAGCGTTTCGCGTTTCAGCTCTTTGTGGTGAAGCTGGGTCTTTTGCAGGTTTTTGCCCTCCAAAAACGAAAAAGATTTTAGCCTCTGTTCACTGACTTGACCTATAATTACCATTCCGCATTTAAAATTGAAGCCCGAAGCGTTCTTTCTTTCAAACAGTATTGTAACGGATTAAGGCTAGGTTTGACAATTTTCAAATGGGCTGTCTCCTATAATTCTGATAATTAATTTCATTAAAGCTTTAGAACTCAAATCACCTGAAAATATGGAAGTAACTCTCTTCGTCCGCAATTTCAGTGTTTATTAATAGCATCTCTCCTACTGCAAACATGCGCAATATGTTCATCTACTCAAGTGATCGAACATAATCTAATGATAACATCGATTTACAAACTAGGATCAGTAATGATCTTTTTCGTTTTAACTTTGTTAAAGTATTTACACGAATCTAGGATGACCCCTTAAAGATCATTAAGTGGTACGCTCGAACCAATAACTTTTATTTTTGTGGCAAGTTGTGTTGAAACTGTCATTAGTAAACCAGGAAGGTGAAATTAAATCTCCTTGTACAAACAAAGGTACAACCTAGTTTATACAAACCATGGGTTACAAAATAAATGCCGCCCTTCAAAGAGAAGAGGGTAAGAAGTGTTAAACAAAATTTAGATAGTGATTTATATGGATAAATACATCGACGGAGGGCGCTTGTCCCACTTTATGCTCGTTTTATGTCATTCTTTTTGAAATATTTGAAATTTACGTCAACGGCTAACAGTTCTTAGACAAAATGGAGCAGATTGTAAACCAGAACGTTCCTTGAAAAATAATGATCAGTTCTTTCACTCTGCACAGTGCTGGGCCTTGCCGGGCTGTGTAGGCCTGTGCCAGGCGGTACCAAAATGTAAAATCTTTACATGTACTAATGGTAGTCCATGAGGTATATTATGCTGTCATAATTTCACGTTTTGACCTCCCACGACCTCCATGACCTTGGACCTCCACCAAACACTATAGGGATTTCAACTAAATGAGGAGCAGTACATGCGACTTATGAGATCCTTACACTTATCCTTTTGAGATAAAATGCAGACGAGAATTTCTCAGTTTGCCTCCTGGTGACCTCAAACCACCTGTGACCTTCATGAGAAACAATAATCTCGTTGAAATCGATGTGGAACTTCTACATGGTAAGTGAGATATCCCTCGAAGTTGCTCTTCTTGAGATATCCTCTTTACGAGTTTCTGTGACTTCAAATTACCTTTGACCTCTGCAAAAGCAATAGGGGCTTGAATTTTTACTGTGAAGTTTCTTCATGCTAAATATGAGATTTCTCAAGGTAACCCTTAATGAGAGATCACGTAAATGAGTTTTTCACTTTTTATTACTTCCCGTTCCTCCCGTTCCTTCAAATAATCCTTGACCTCTCGAATAATTGTAGGCTACTTCAGTGCGATTTAGAGCATCCAAGTGTTAACTATGAGATCATTTAATATCTCCCTTACTTCTTGAGATATGGTATTTTCAAGTTTTCATGGCTTTCGTAGTCACATCTCTGTGACCTCAAATGGCCTTTCATCACCCATCGTATACTTTCGAGCAAAGACTGAATGAATTCACAATTGCTCACCTAATTCCTTTTGCTTGACATAGAAACTGTGCAAATTCAAGCTTAACCGGTACCTGCAAATGTAGTTACACCACTGTTATTGGTCAATGTCATATGCAGATAAGCAATTTAGAATGTGAGTTGTAGTGCGCATTAATTCCACAGCTGCCAAGGTATCTATTCAGTGTTCAGTGTACAGACAAAAAAGTATCTAATTTCGAGAAGCTAAAGTATAGCAGACACATTAGACCCTTTGGTAATTTATATTCTACCAGGTACCAAATACAGTCTGTACAATTGGAAGAGGGGATAGAAATAAACTAGGTTGAGAGTTTTAACTGTCTGGGAAGAGGCAATAGTCCTTATAAAGAGTATTTAGGGCTGTAATTCTAGTATCAAAGTTTACCTGAACTTTATAGCGCAAATAGAAAATGCTGAACACTACTGTCGAATACACTCTGTAACAGGCTTATGATTCAATTAAGCTTCTAACGAAGTTACATGATCATTATCAATTTTGCTCTTTGCTAAATTATTATTGTTATTTGAACATATACAACAAGAGTCACACAATGGCAATTTCTTTTTGTGAAACGAAAACGTTGTATTTTGCACGTTTTGATATGGTCTTGCTAAGTTTGTTTTTCAGTTGGACGAAGCATAATAAATGTTCATTATCGTTAACTTCTGTTTTACACTTTCAAAGTATTTTCAGGGACTTTTAAAAGGTTTTTTTAGGAAAATTATTTATCACGACTCTGGTTTATTTGGAAAAACGGTTCTGGGTGGAAACAAAATGTCATTTTATTTGTATTCTTCAACAAAAACACTGCACTTGAGTTGAAATCGAGTGGTGACAACGTTTATACTTTTCTACGCAGCCGGCATCCCAAGAACTTCGGCTCCTTCAAGTTTAGTGTATAAACGGAATTACGGAAGGTGACGCTCCCTTATTTCTCAGTTCGCATACTCAACTTGATGAAATTCCTCTGTATAAAGTTGGTAAGTTATTGTCACAATGTAAAGTCTTAATGTCTTCGTAGTTTTTATAAGGTAAAGAGTTACGGAAGTTTGGTGACAATGATTCAAATTTAGTCACTCCATGTAACAATTCATCTAAATATTTGAGCAATACTTTGGCTTCATCACGAGAGTATCTTCTTTCAATAACCAGAAACCCCAAAGCCTTTGTGATTGATTGCCGAAAGGAAATGCTCAGGCGCACTGAGAGTTGTCCCTCTAATTTATCCTTCTTGACATATCATGTTTTATAGTGTGTTCACAATTTGACCTCTGTGACCTAGCATGACCTTTATCCTCCTCTAAAACGATGGGATCTGTAAACAAAATGTTACACATTATATCCCTGCATGGGCGTCAATCCTGGGGGGACGGGGGACATGTCCCCCCCCCACATTTCGATGGGTGGGGGACACAATATCAAATGTCCCCCCCACACACACACATTTGCGTAAAAGAGTAGTGCCGTGGCTCTATTTGACTGGCTTTTTGAGTGGTATGTAGGTTTGTTGAGCAATTGTTAAGTGTCTCAATGCAGATTCTGACTGCAGATTTCGTCAGGGAAATCTTATTTAACGACAAAATTTCGGCGCGCTTCGCGCGCATGCGTCACGGTTTGCACTCCTTCTCATGACCATTAAAAAGGTAAATACATGGAACTATTCTGATCACAACACTCTCCGAAAATAGACATACATCTCCAAACATCTGAAGGGGTCTCTCATCAATATGGGATCATTCAATTAGTGGCGTACGCAGAGGGGAGGGCCATTTGGCCATGCCCCCCTCACTTATTCCGATATTTTTAAGTTCCTAAAAATACGTAAATATTTTATGCCCCCTCACTGATGCCTATTTTTTAGTTCCTAAAAATACGTAAATTTTTAACACAAATTTTACTTCAAAAGGTAGCATATTTGGCACCAGACTGCATGTAAGGACACCGTATTTTTCAAAAAATTTCAAATTTCCCACAGGCCGGCGGTCACACAACATACTGCATGCCCCGCCCCCATTGAGACAAATCCTGGGCACGCCACTGCATTCAGTCTAATTGTAGCATGATGTGGAAGGTTGAAAGTACTTTGTTGCCATTAAACATTTTTCAAAAATTTTTACAGAGTGCTTCGCCGATGCCATTATCGGTGATTGTTAATACACTTACGACTCAAAAGCATTCTGAAAACGCCCTTGCTAGTCCTTTACAACTTTACTATACTACGATCAGCTCCAAAAATATCCCAAAGATAGCACCATTTTGCATCTAAGCAACCTTAAATCAACAAAAAATTTCTCAAAGGGGAGGTGGCCTCCCTCCCCTTAGACCCTCCCCCAGGATGACACCTTTATATAGTGACAGAGGAAGGATCCCCACTGCTGTATACAAACGCAGGGGGCATAAAAAAGGTGCAATTTACGCGCCGCCACTGCAGTTAGTAAAAACATCTAGCCAGTCGGGAAAATTAGAATTCACTAAATTATGGACATTTTCCAGCCATATACGATCAGCTCCAAAAATATCCCAAAGATAGCACCGTTTTGCACCTAGGCCGGCATTAAATTAACAAAAATTTCTCAAAGGGGAGGGACTCCCCCTCCCCTTAGACCCCTCCCCCAGGACGACACATTTATGTATTGACAAAGGAAGGATCCCCACTGCTGTATACAAAACGCAGAGTGCTCATAAACAAAGTGCAATTTACACGTCTCCACTCAGTTGGAAAAACATCCAGCCAGTCGGAATTTGGGACGGTCACCTTCACACCCCAAAACATGTCACCCTAGCAACGGGCCCGGTCGGGTCCATGATCTCCGGCAATGATCCACGCTGCGAAGCTTGGTTTCAGCTATTTTGGGACACGGTAAAATGTATTTCCCCTGGCAAATCTCAATGATGGCCATGTTAACTTTGAAATGATAATTCTTATTAGACAGGCCCGTAGCCAGGCCGGGGCACCAGGCGCCGTGCCTCCCGTGCGGACCACTGTGCCCCCCTATACGGAAAATCGATCGAAAATAAAATTTTAGTACATGTAAACGGTGGCCCTAGTATGACACTAAGCGATTTGTAACCAAAAATGATCCCAAAAGGAGTTTAATAATGAACGTATTTTGTTCTCTGTAACATTTTTGTTCTAAAATCACAAAAATTTTCTCGCGCTACGCGCGCTTTCATCTTTAGTGACATATAGCTTTAACACCCGTTTCAGATATGTTGGCTTAATTTATAAATGTACAGGTTCCACAATTAGGCTATTGTTCTTTCGTGTAGGTGTGATTCCCGGAAAAACACAAAACTGAATCCATAAAAAGTTCCATCCTCTTTCTCTTAAGATCGGGACGATTCTTAATTCAGACTCAACATCATGATAATCATTTTGTATGAAACGTGAAGTGTCTCAATGCCCAGGGTGGTGGAAGGGGGCATCCCCTCGCGACCAGTCGCCCGGCGTCTTGGTTATGTTCTAAAAGACAGACACTCATCACCCGAAATACATTTTGGTTGGGAGAAAGCAAAATTCTCAATTGGTCATAGGTGAATGCTCTTTGATTAACATCAAAGCTCAGAACACACAGCTCACAACACACAGCATGCGCAGAGAATATTCTGGTTAAATATTATGGCCTTGTACGCCCAACAGGATATGCCCTTAAGCAATAAACTAGGTTTGTGTCTGCACAAGGAGGGGCTCAACACAGTTTTGGAAGGAGTAACTTAGTCGGGAGAACTGGAACTGTCTAGGACGAAGAGGGCAGATTCTTCCATAGAAACCCAAATTTTCTAACTTTCCTTAATAAGAAACAAATATTTTCAATTCTTCTTCAACAGAACCCCGAATTTTTCACCGGTCGCCCAAAATTTTGCGTTCGGTATCCAATCTGTAACCCATTGCTTCTGACCGGACTTCGGGTCCTTGACCTCCTAGGGGAGCTTGGTCCCTTCGTCGGGCTTATCTTTCCACCACCCCTTGCTGAGTCTGTATGTCGGTTTTACCGTGGTAAGTAATTTTCCTGCAAAATTTCTGCTCGCTTCACGCGCAATTCTCACAGGCGAAGTAATATCACCCATGAACATTATTAGTACAAAAATCCAAGTGAACTCTTCCAGCCAAAGCTAGGTGAAGTCTCAAAGTTAGATCCCGGACATCAAGGGGCTTTCATGTAGTAATCTAGTACCTTGAGTAATATTCGCTCCGCGACGACTATACGGTTTGAAGCTAAATTTACTCGTACCAAAAATTTATTCCAAAATTTACTTTTTCATGTAAAATTTCGTTCAAAGTAGAAATACGATAATGACCATCTGAATTGTGAACTGTGAAGACATTGGTGTGCTCTCACTGTCATTCGAAGTCCTGCTCAAAGCTCCATGCTAGTATTCCCATATTGTTACTTCGCCACATATTCGGGGAATTTCCCTCTGGATCCTAACAAAATCATACTGGATCACACCAAGCCTGCCTAATAGCAGCCCCTACATGGTCCCGCCTCGCTTTTCGCAAAGTACTTAACCGGCTTCACCTGCGCTTGCTGAGCTGAAGATATATCGTGATAATAGTGTTGTTCCCTTCACTTGTGGAGAATTTCTACGTCTCTGTATTGCAAGTGGAGGGAAAAATTTCCATCAGAAGAGTGAAATTTTCGCGCGCTTCGGCGCGCGTATGTGCACACGTAAAACCAATACCTTTAAGCTATGTGTGGTAAGCTTGAGATATAATCCCGTGTAGTTCCGTCAAACTGTAATCCTTTGATGGTACTACCGACAACAAACATAATCTTCCTCGGTGCCCCTCTATGTGGTGTCGGTGCCCCCCATATCAGAATTCCCGGCTACGGGCCTGTTATTAGAATAGGGCGTCAGTCATCATAAGGGGGGGGGGAGGAGGAAAGGGCCTATAGGAAGACACCCCCTCTTCAAAACCAAAGGGATTGGTTTGTGCTAAGTCATGTATGTCCCCCGTCCCCCCCCCCCACATTTGAATACGGATTGACGCCCCTGTATCCCTGGCAGTTATTTACCAGGTTTTCAGAGTCTGACCTTTGACGGCACCACAAGCAGTAATCGAGCCGTAAAACCTCATCTAACTCTAACTCAATGTGGAACATCTACATGCTAAGTTTGAGATCCCTCGGGGTTAACCTCTTTGACATATCATGTTCACAAGGTTTCCACAATTGACCTCTTTATCTCAAATTACCTCTGATCCCTACCAAAACAATAGGATTCTTCCTCTCGATATGGAAAATTTATACCCCAAGTATGGTAAATGACAGAAGACAAAAACTAAATATCAAAAACAGAGAAAATAAGTGTTTGAATGGGTTTCGTACCCCTGAGGAACTGAAAATCGAGCATTTTCCACCACACCACCAACATACAAGTTAATTGTAAGTTGTTTCTAATTGTAATATGTTCAAAGCATCCTTCACACATCCTTCACCTAAGACCTCTGGTGACCTCAAATGACCTCTGACCTCCATCAAAAACAATAGGAACCTTCCTGGCAATATTACAAAGCTATATAACCAGTATAAAAGTATCCATCATTGCTATTTTGAGATAAAGTGTTTTCAAGCGGTTTACAAGGTTTTTGAAGTATCACCTCTGTTGACCCAAGATGTCGTCCGATCTCCTACAAAAACAATACGGTACTTTGTCGTAATATGAGAGTCAATATACCATGTATTAAAAGTGTCCATCATTCCTATGTTGAAATATCGTGTTCACAAGTTTTTCGGTTTGTGACCTCTGGTAATCTTAATTTACCTCAGATCATAGGCCCGATTACGGGGGGGCAAAGGGTTACTTGCCCCCTCCCCACACTTTTTCCAGACCTTAAAAAAACATAAAAATAATTTAAAAAGATGAACGAAAGGAAGAGACACCAGAGAAATATTAAGTATTTTTAATATTATCGTAAATTTTGCAATGTGAAATAAAGGAAAACATTAATACCAAACATCATAACAATGCCAGAATTCTTTTTCTGGGCGTGCTTCGCTCGCACCCGCAATGAATACTCACTAATACAGTGGCGGATCTCAAAGGTAGGGAGGCAAGGAACAATTGTTATTGGAAACTTCGTCAGGTACCTTCATTAAAATTTCTTCAGAAGCATGGGCGTTGGCTCCCGGCAACATTTTTATGACGTGAAGAGCTAGAGCAACTTCTTTTCTTGAAGTTTACCAGACCATTACCCCACTTTTAAAATTGACTGCTCTGCTTGTTCGGGACCATTCTAGGGTATCAATTTGCTTTCTGTGCATGTGACAACTTTTCATAGCACAAAGGGGTCTTTGGTCTCATTGGGGCTGATACATGTCCACACCGGACCCTGTTTCACTACTTAATGTTCACAATTGTAGTCAAATACAACGAATTTTATTATCATCCGTATTATTTTCATCGATATTTGAGGAAAAATCATGCAATAAAATGTCTAATATTCGTGAATACCTGTGTGAAGTATTTCAATTAGCAAGCGACTATCTGCACGTTAAATTTAAAGTTTGCCAGCACGTGGATTACATAAGACCGTTTCGTCGAGGAAGGTTCATGAAAATATTAGCCCCATACCATCAACGAGAACTTTTTTATTTCATCCCCTTTCCCTTCACGTAATGTGGGACCCTCCTCTTTTATACATATTCTCCAAACGAGAATGCATTGCCAAAGACACTGCAACGTTAGGCGCCATTTCCAGCAATCAACTTCACATTATTTGCATAGACGAATGCACAATGGGTCTTATAAGAGCACCTTAACATCAAGTCAACATCTTAAAAACTGATGCCTTCTGGAACTTCCTCAGTTCTTGGAGGTAAAGATAATGCGACAAATCCATTCAGTCGTGTCTAGTGTGTGATCCTGTAGTTTTTTATCGACCACTCAGGTTTCGCATTAGTCGGAAGCCAAGAGCTTTTGTATAGCCAAAGTATTTCAGTTTTTGATGCAAGTGGTATTGAAATTTTGATATTTGTTTCCCTTTGCGTAGCAAATGATTTCATTCTGTAGCCATGACAACAACTGTAATACACATGTCGGGATGTAGGCATTTTTTTATATTAACATATCCCCTATGGAGGAAATGATGCGATCCAATTATGCAGTTGCTGGGGGCAGGACCGCAGTGCGCATTGTTTACTAAAGTAGTGCGTTGTTTACTTTCGATGTTTACTCCACCATAGTGTACTAGTGCGTTGCTTTACGACTAGGGAAGGGGTTTTTTAGGGCTTATTTACTCATGGAAAGGAGTATCTCATGTTTATTGCTGATGTGAGTATATTTATTTCTTAGTTCCGGAGCGAGCGGACTTATCTAGTCTTGCCGATCCTTTTGCAGTATATAAGTGTGCTGCACCACGAGGTCTTTCTCTCTTCCGTGTACCTTCGACCAGTACAGAGCAGGGGGAGAGCATGTCTGTTGTAAGCTGCATCAGAAACCTTTATTTGTGGGATGCAGTAAGAGTTAGTCATATTAGCCGTATTAACTGGGAGTTTTTAAGAGCATCAAGGACTGTAGCCGTTGTAATGTATTGATCGGGCCATAGGTGTAGGCCGCACGAAGGTCCTTGAGTGTGTTAGGTTCTTAGTTACCATCTAGATTTATGCACTTTCAGAAAAGGATGGCGCTGTTTCGTTTTGTATTAGACAGGGTGGCCAGCTTAGGTCGAACACAGGGTCATTGATCCCCTGTTAGGCTATCGCTAGTTGGCGTAACAAGTACAGTATGTATCAATGGGAGATGTTACTGTTGTTCGCTGGGGTAAATATTTGTGCCTTCTGTTGTATTGCAGGGATTTGCCTAACTCCCAGAGGTGCTTTTCATGGGTTTTTTTTTTTTTTTTTTTTTTGCTTTTCTTGGCTTCTGTATTTTGCTTAACTTAATTTTGGGTGAGCTATTTACATAGAGCCTGAGGTACTTTACTTGTCAAGCTATACCTTGCATAAGGTTAAATTACTTCATGTTTCTTTGCTGTGCATAGCATTGGATTGGGGTGTATTGTACCAACAACACTGGGCCTGTATTGTAATTATTTATATAAAAGATATAAAAGAAATTCGGGAAACACAGCCGACATACCTCAAGACATAATAAAAGTAGCCAAGCAGGCACTGTTGAAATTTATACTCTGGTCTATTGTCATTTGTTTATATGTCTGTGAGAATCCATTTGGGAAACCCCAATAAATCGGGCCTAGCCATTGCCCTGGCTCAAGACAAACATGATCAGTATAGATGGCTGTAGATGGCGCCAGTCAACTTAGTTCACGTTTGCTACCAAGACCACAATGCTAAAGCGAGTCCATGTCATGAAGCAAAAGGGGTACTAAGGTTTGCTGAAAGTGTAAGTTACGGAAAATGACACTAAATCAGATCAGCGACTGGAAGCACAGTAATGCTCCTGCATATCAATGTATCACCTCCTTGAATATAGACAATTTCTAGCTACAGCACATGTGAAAGTGCTACCACCTTTTGTAAAGTACGCAGGCCAGTGACTTGATCAATCACCTTATTTCGGGATATCCACGGGTGTTTTGGTGATTGCAAGAACTTTGGAAAGTTCTTTGGAAAGTTTGAAACTTTTTTCCTGATAAGGAAAATCATTAGTGTCTTAATGTGTTTACGGTAACTTATATTCTTTGATAAAGAGCTGTAAGTATGGTACGATAAGAAAGATTACCAGGATATGGTGATAACAATAACATGTTGTTTACCAATCGAATCATTTGTTTTGTACTTTGCATTGACAGATGAACTTAACTGGATAACTGAAGACTCTTGGACTGGGTTATCCGTTTAAGAATGGGTGAAAAACTATAAAAACAAAAAGCGCTGTGTAGTTTCGGTTTCAGTGAATTCTCTTCCCATCCTCCGAAGAGGTATTAGAGCCAATAAAAATAACATTAGCAAAATTTTTCCATTCTACAAAGAACTTCAAAAAAGAGAGAAAAATGGAAAAAAAAAAGAAATAAGGTGAAAAAATAAATAAAAAATGAAAAAATGAAAGGAAAAGTGCAAATTAATTCCGACTCCATCTTAAGACTTAAAAGCTACTCTTAACCTTAGTTTTTCCTTACTTTTGGTTGAAATAACTGTTCCATTTTTAAAGTGTTTGGATTCCTCCTAAAATAAGGTTTTATGTACAAATTTCTGACATTTGTAAAATGCATCACATTCACATAAATAATGAAATTCATCCCAGATATTTTTCTAGTGCACAACTTACAAATTCTCTCCTGGACCACAATGTTATCAAACTCCCCCCCCCCCCCCCGTCACTGTTGGAATCTTAATGTTTGTACAACGAAGTTTACATAAATTAATTCCTGCACGCATGTCAAGTATTTTCAGGTATTTTTCAAATGCTAATTTTTCTTAAAGATTCTGTAAATTAAACATTGATTGTTAGCATTTACTTCTTACAACTACACTTGAGTTTAGAGTAATCCTGATCAATTTTGATCACAATGTCTTTCTTGGAAGCTTCACCAGTATTACACGTGTTTGAGGCTGAATATATATTGGAATACATCCAGTGAGGCGAAAGGATGGTACCAGGAATTGCTCAACAGGGTGGCCAAGCTCCCCGACAGGGAGCAGCAACACAAAGCCCCGACAAAGGTGACGAGTTGCCGGAACTGTGCCAGCTTAGTTCACCGAAAAGTTTTTGTATTTTCATCGACAAAAAGTTGTACATTTTTTTAAGATTTTATTTGAAGAACAATTGAAAAATTTTGTGTTTTCACAGAGGAAAATTTGAAAATTTTCAGGTGTTTTTTGTTTTTTTTTTTTTAAATGAACAAGCTGCTTTTCTTGAGAGCAAAACAAGTAATTCGTGGGGCGACTGTTTCACGTGGGGATTATAAGCTTTATTGTACCATTTAAAAGGCTCCCCAACAAAACAAATTTCCCTGACGGTAGCCAGCTTACCTGGACGGGGGGGGAGGGGGTATGGCCACCCTTTTCAACTTTCCGCCACCCCTCGTTAGGCCAGATTCAAAGCTACGGTTCCGTATCTCCTCCCTGTCCGGATTATTACAGTAAATTTATACATTTTTGTGCTCTATGAGGTTACCTTGGACTTCAAATGTACTCGGAATATGTTTCCAATCTTTTATTGTACGAAAATATCGTTAACGCTCAACTACGTACTGAATGAAATATGAAAATTTATAGGTATTGTGTTTTGCCTTTTTGTGTTGAAACAACCATGCTGCTCAAAGTTAAATTTTTCAACTTTTTAACAGATTAGAATTTTGCAACTTGCTTTTTGTTTTCCCGCACCTAAGTCTTCACGATCATAGGGTGGTGCTCCAAAAACCCAATTTCTTGTTAGCTCAAACCAGCTCAAAGAGCTGTTTGAGCTATTGTGATCCGCCACCGTCACTCTGTCAATCTATCTATCTATCCATCCATCCATCCATCCATCCATCTATCCATCCATCCATTAATCCATCCATCCATCCATCCATCCATCCATCCATCCATCCATCCATCCATCCATCATGTCTGTCCACAATTGCCTGTAATGCTCTCAGGCGCACACTCGTGGACGGATTTTAATGAAACTCGAACACATTGGTCGTTGAACTTTAGGCTACCTGTCATGTTCAAGAAGCTGAGGTCAAAGGCCATTGAGGGGTCATTAAAGGCTGTTATGTGAATATCTTCAAAATGTATCTCCTCCCACAAATAGCGCTGTATGTTCTTGAAATTTAGTCATAATATTTCTTGCATAGTGGTTCTTTAGGGTTGTACACAGATTTTTGATCCAAGGTCATACGAAGTCATTAGAGGTCAAAAGGTGGAAATATCTTTGATGTGGTATTGCTTTGGGCCTGTGAGTCTGATATTTACCAAACATGGTTTTAGTGAATGGACTTTTGAAGAGCTTCCAGCTGGGTGTAAACATGTAGGTCAAAGGTCATCCAAGGGTCATTTGAGGCCATAGTTGTAAATATTTTGAAATGCTATTTTCTCCTAGATGCATTACAAAATTATCTTGAAAATTGCTCAGAAGGATGACTGGCATGTACAAATTGGAAATTACTTCTCCAATTTTTACCAGTCTCACAAAATCACTTTACTACCTATTTTTCTGTATACTACACTCTCTTTAAAACTGTCTGTCTACAAGAGGTCAGTCCTGTGAGGTTGTAAAGGTTGGTTTAAAGGGAGCTGCTTAGCTTCTGGGCAGTATATGAACAGTTTCTGTATTGTGTGAGGTGATGTAGAATGTCTGTTGGCACAGCTCCCTGGTTGGTATCATAATTCATCATCGTGCATGAGTTGTAATTGACAATACCTCTTCCTTGAAAGTTACCTGTTCTCCTGGTAACTGTATATTCTAAGTTCCTTGTGGCAGCAGAGAGCTAATACAAGATTGTTTACTAGTTGTAACTTTATAATAATGTGTGTAAAAACCAGAAGATACTGGGCTTTTAGATGGTGCAATATATAGCAGTTGAAGGCAAGGATTGCACTGCTAAGGTCAAACAGTAATCAAGACTTAAGAAGTTAATACAGAAGAGGTCGGTCCTCTGCTACTTGTCAAGTAGGACTTGAGGATTTTATCCACTGCCTTAACATCCACACTTCTCAGATTTTAAATATGAATCTTTGGACTTGTGGTAATGCATATATGTGAGTACATCAATATTG
The DNA here is from genome assembly GCA_029531755.1 of Holothuria leucospilota. Classification (NCBI taxonomy): domain Eukaryota; kingdom Metazoa; phylum Echinodermata; class Holothuroidea; order Aspidochirotida; family Holothuriidae; genus Holothuria; species Holothuria leucospilota. The sequence continues at coordinate 5,981,024 of CM055964.1, forward strand.
CTTTATGTCAAAACTGTTCTGTTAATAAGTGTCTTGATTACCGTAGCTCACTGTGATATTGAATAAAATCTTTCTTCATAGATAATTGGTATGGTAATGCTTTGAACTTAAAATAGGTTAGTTCTGTTATTTTCACTGAGGACAAAGGGGGAATTTCCTTACCTTGTTTTTGAGAATGGGGGGGGGGGAGGTCTCGATTTTTTATTTGCACTTTACTTATGTTGGGAAAGACGTATTTGTTTTGATTATGTGTTTCCAGCAATCACACCATGCAGTGATGTACATAGGGTTTTGCGGGGGGGGGGGGCTGAGAAGAGCTGACCCCAAAGTTTTCCCGGGTTTGCGCTGCTGCACCATTGGTGCTCTAGTTTTAGAATGCAGGTTGCAAGTCCCCCCCCCCCCCCAACACACACACACACACACAAATTGGGCAAACTCCTAGCTTTAAAAGCCTCATGTTGTACCACATGAGTCTCAGATGCCGCATATTCAACGTGTTCAGAGTTTAAATTTTGGTGATCTATAAAATGGAATTTGACATCCGCCAATAACAATCCGTTTTATTCACTTATTTGGAAGCATCCACATACCAAGTATGACAAGTGGCCGTACTTCATGAGTGGTTTTAGTCTTGAGTAAGACTTCGTGAATCTTTACCTTCCTTCCCACATTCCCACAACCCAAGCATATTTTCGAGTTGGTGGCACTGTTCCTAACATACTGCTCTGCTCTGAACTGTAAATCCTCTGATTGCTTTCATCCACAAAGGTGAACAGTGATAATCGGATAACGGAATAGTCAATCAATCATTTTTTTACCGAACCCCCCATGGTGGCCTTCATCAATTGCAAAACACCTTGGGTAATCTACCTCATAACACACGCACACTGCGGAAAACAATGCGTAGGCGAAACGGAAACAACACTCTTCACACGATTCAGCGACACAAGGTCAGAAATAAAAAACTTTTATGGTAACACTCAAGCAAAACGTCTCCCATACACAACACACTTCAATTTATCACACCACACTATTATAAAATCAGTTACAAAACAATCAAGCACTGCCATCCTTCACAGGGAATCATTCTGGATTAATTAACTTCGAACACTCCAACCACACGGAATCAGCATTGACAAATAGCCCCAATCACATGATCATAACACTCTCCACTAAACTTACACTTCTACAGGTCACAAATGACTATGACACCTAGTTAAGAACATCAAATCAACTTTCACATGTAAGATATTTGTTTATTTCTTTTTCTTTTCATATTAATCTGTCATATTTCTATGCTTCTGAATGATTTTTTGGTTTATGTCATACTAATTCTCTTTTCATATGTGTGTTTGATTCCTCTAGTACCTGATGAAGGCCAGAGGGCCGAAAGCTTTTAATAAATAGTGAAAGACGTATAAAGCGACGTCCATCTCATCTTTGAACGTATCTTTTAGTACACTTGTATTATGAAGGAGAACCGATTACGTAACGGACAAACGGGAAGATTTCTTTCATTTATATATATATATATATATATATATATATATATATATATATATATATATATATATATATATATATATATATATATATATATATATATATATATATATATATATATATCATCTTAAAAAGTTTTCGGTAATGTTCCATAAAATTTGCCCAACATGTTGCATCAAACTGCATCTAAGGACCCTCAAATCCTCAAATATAAACAATTCCTCAAAGGGAAGGGGCATCCCTCCCCTTAGACCCCTCCCCAGAACTGCAGTCCGAAACAATGTTCAGCCTTCCCTCCCTAGTCTCGAACAGCTTCGTAAGCCTATGTGATAAATGTTACTGAAGGCTTCATTGTTAGTTGAACAATTTAATATATGAATGGTCATTTACAGTCAACAAAGTTACAAAATGGGCCAAACAATGAAATTAATGACTCCAAAATATAACTGTCCTCGAGGATACACCAGCATGTCGGCATGGTTGGCTTTTTCGTCAAATGGCCGGACTCGGATTTGGCCCGAAATTGGGAATATTGATATCAAAATTGGATCGGAGGGTACTGGACTCGTAATTGGCCCAGAATGGTGACCGCTGGAATCGAAACTGGGTTTGGTTGACTCGGGTACAGCCCTGAATGCCTAACTGTACAATGTCATAGCAACACATCAAAAGAGTTGAGGATAAAAAGCCGTAAAAAAAACTTAAAAAAAAAAATTAAAAGGAATTTTAAGCGAGTTCAAGAAGTAAACAGTGCATAAATGAAATACTAGCCAAAATAATTACGATAAAAATAAGTTTTTAACTTCTTTAAAGTTGTCACAAGTGCAGATATCAACAGGCAAACTTTTCCAGAGCTTGGGAACTATAAAGGAAAAGCACGTTCTTCTAGTTTATAGTAGACTCAAGGGAAAAGAGATCAAACCCACTAATTACGGAACCAGTACAATGGTTATTAATTCTAATAGACAGCAAATCTTTAAAATGGTGAGATCCTATGTCATTAAGCGCATAAAAGGTGAGGGTAAGAATTCTTAACTTTTATCTGTAGATAATAGGTAACCAGTTAAGCTAGGAGGTGAGTAACATGCAGAAATTTTCATACGCTGTAAATAATTGATAAGATTTGTAGCTGAACCACTGTACTGACAGTTCACATAGTAAAGGTGACCGATAACAAAATTGAAGAAAACATTGTGAAATTTAAACAATAAGGTGCCAGTAAACAATTCTCTTGCAGTATTTTAAGTTCAAAGTGAGAAATTGTTACCATCAAAGAGCATAGCAAATTTTATGCATATTTGTCATATCAATCAAAAAACTAGAAAACACTACTATAAAAATTAGAAATTACTTTAGAGCAGGCACGGATCCAGAAATTTTGAGGGGGGACCAAGATGGAAAATCTCATGTGCACCGAAGGTGCACCACGAGCGCGAAGCGCGAGTTCCTTCGCGTGGGGTCCAGGGGCCCAAGCTAGGGCCCCTGGCGGGGTCCAGGGGTGGAGCCCCGGTGGGGTTCCAGGGGCGAAGCGCCCGAAAGCTCTCGCAGTATTGCATTTTGAGAGCACAGAAATCGGCTCCAGTTCTTATGTCAGTGAGATTTTACACCTTTGCATGTTGCATGGAATTTCATGTGTATGGCTCAGTATAAGTTACTTTATGTACCTGCAGAAGTTCAGGGGAATCTAAGTTATCTTAAAACTTACACGCCAACATTATGAGCCCGTGTGGGTAACTTGAAATGATTTTTGCCATAATGAGTGTTTTATTTTCGTTATACGGTAGTCGGGTATAGGACGTCAGATGAAAAAAATTGTGCGCGAAGCTCGCCGAAAATTTGAATTCACATTTAAAACCATTGCTATGACTAACAGTGTCTATCCCTTTATGTGTGTCTATCAATTAGAAGGTGGGTTCGATACTAAGTTTTCAGTTCTCATAAGAAGAGGAGGGTGAAAAAATGAATATCAGTTGCTTTACATCCTTTTAATGCTGGCTCCTCTGAAATCACGTTTATGCACACGAATAACTATTGACTTATGGTAGAACCCCACCGATGAGTAATGCGAATACGTTTGGGACCTTATTGATAGTAAAAGGAGCAATTCAAGGCTAAAAGGCGCAGATCAAGCAAAAATCAAGAAATATTGAGAAGACTTTGAAAGAATCGTGAAAGATTTCAAAAGATTTTTGGTAAAAAGTGATAAAAATAAATCCATCACTCAAAAAAACGTACCTCTCTCCGTAAGTGCGAAGCGCGCAGAAATGTTCGGTCTAGAGCCTTCCGGGAGCTCTGCATTAATTGTACACTGAAAAGCTGGACCAACAGGACTCTCACAACCTGACATCCATATGGGAGGAGAAATGATACATCACCTTCTTAATGGATTTCTGAAGGGTATACCCTTCAGAAATCTATGACCGATGGTGCCTGCGGGGGTTGGTGATTGGGGGAACAGCAGATAACTGCTAAACCGTGCCTTTTTAGGCAGTGGGATTTTGTATACGCTATATACAAGAGTGGGAGAGCCTTATCTTGTTAGTACATGAGAGTGCAGTCCTAGGAAGGGGTTTACCCTCCCCTTTGAGAAATTTTTGTTAATTTTAGGGGGCCTATATGCAAAATGGTGGTATCTTTGGGTTATTCTAAAGTGATTGTATGTTTAAAAATGCCCACAATTTAGTGAATCCTAACTTTTGTTCGGGTGAAAAAGGGGAGTATGAGACGGTTAATATATTGTCTTCAAACCTCCTTAAGTCCCAGGAAAAATCATGGGCGTGTATCCATCTCAAAAAGTGTGGGGGGGGGGGGGACTTTTTCACATTTGTGAATCGCCGTCTTGGTGGAAGAAGCAGTGGTGATAGGCAGAATTTGCGTCACGGGGAGGCAATAAGTTTGTGATCGTCGGCATGGGGGAGGGGTCTAAGGGAAATTTTTCTAGAACTGAAAGCCCTCAGATGCGATTTGATGCAACAAAAGTGTAGGATTTTTAGGTTATTTTTCTTCTAAAAATTTCGTTTTCCTAGGCATAATTTTAGTCTGTTCCATCATTTTTGAAAAAGTTAGGGGGACTTTTTGACGATGTCCCCCCCTTCAAAAAGTGAGAGGACGCGTCACCCGTCCCCCATGATCCACCCCCATGGGAAAATTGTACACGTAATTATACCTGCTTGGAGTCCACAGAAACATTCTTGGACTATAATAATTTTTTTCTTTATATTTTAAAAGGATATCCAAGGTTGACAGAGAATAGTATAGAGCCTCCCGGGAGCTCTGAATTAGTTACAGTATACAAAAGAGGGACCAACGGGATTATCAGTACCCGACATTCATCTGAGAGGAGATATGATATATCACCTTCTTTTTAGGTATAGCAAGAGTGATGGTGGACAGGCAAAATTCGTTTCAGAAAAGATTTTCGTCGTTATTGAACGTCGCGGTAAAATGTTTGGAAAATAAGCAGCGGCAATTACGTACTTTCAATCTTTCAAGTCATGTGCTAGACTAGATTAGTCAAAGATCCAATATTGATAAGAGCCCTACAGAGAAGGAGATGTACTTTTCAGAAAAATGTTTGCATTGGAATAATTTCTTGCGTCATAGCTTTGTCAATGGTATATGAAATTGGGTGTAAACCCTGTCGTATGCGCGCGAAGCGCGCCGAAATTTTGAATGAAATATTAGTCCATGACAAAACCTACATTCAGAATCTGCATCGGACATTGTCACTTTCACACCAACGGACGCAACTCAGAAACGAATCATCTGACTGAGAATTCTTAAAAAGCACTTTTGCTCTTTTGTTCCTCCGTGAGAAGTCACCGAAAGCTATTGATAATAAGGACAAATCTGATACAAGGCTTGACGCTATCGGAGCGTGCGAAAATTTGGAATTTGCCGAGAATTTCCAAAACTTATGATGGTTTGAGAACAGTTTGTGAAAGAAAATGGTTAGAACAAATAAACCAATCATCAAAAATACATCTCACCCTACACCCTCCACAGAAATCTGTAGCTTAAACAACTTTTGGGACCATTTTAAAAATTTTCAAGAATCGATGGGGGAGGGGGACACACGTCACCCATTGCCCACTGTGCCGGCGCCACTGTCTGTAGCTTTAAAGCCTTTTGAGTTCATTTCAAAACATTTCAGACAGTTTTGAAATCGAATAGGGTATGCACGCCGCTACTTTGCCTGCAAAAGCTAGTACCACTGTGCACAATAGCACGTCACCTGACAGCTTGTCTTCTGTATTCATTCTGCAAGGTCTGTATGGCGAACACTTTGCCTCTCAATCCCTCTAGATTACCAAAAATTTCACTCTTTAACACAAAATTGTTACTAAATTTCAGCGCAGCTAGTCGGGCCCATACTGCATATGTCACGATGTCTACTTATTAACTATTTAGATTTTAAGTCAAGATTCATTACTCAGCTATTCACCTGTTTTCGAACATTGTAGCTCTCTTTTCGCCCCAACCACTTTGAAAGATATCTAAAGAGATAATCCAGCTATCGCTCCACCCAACCCCTACAGAAATATATACTTTGAATACGTTCTTAGACACTTTTATTCATTTTTGCTCTTAATTTTTCTTTCTCCTTTTCTTTTTTTCTTTTTCTTCCTTTTTTCTTCCTTTTTTCTCCCTTTTTTCGTGGCGAGGGGGGCCCGGGCCCCTAGGCCCCCCTGAATCCGCGCCTGCTTTAGAGAAGTAGACTTATACAATGACGAACGAACTCTCGACCAAGACTAAGCTCTTTTGTCCCCGCTTACAATCTGTCTACCCAGAACCATCAAACACTACTCGCAAATTAACATGTTGTACGGAGCGTATTCAACAAAACTGTATTATGAAAACTATAGCCTGGACTTGAGTTAAGGCTTACAAAATATTGTGTTTGAATTTATTCAACATATCAACGATTTATCGATGACTACATGAAACAAATGGATGTGCATTGCGATCACATGATTATATCAAAAGTTTACATTTGTATGCTTCCGATTTAAGTACGGCAAACTCCACCTACTATTAAAGTATTCTCAAAGTTTTTAAAGTATTTTAGTGCCAATCAAGTACAAATTAATGATTTTTGTCACAGTTATTGATTTCATTATGGATTATTAATGTGTTGTTACAACTTTCCAAATCTTTTTTACAAATTATTAATTTTCCATCAAAAATCGTTTAGGTGGTATGCATATGTTAACTCATTATAAGATATCGTTCATTTCTTATTTTAAACTCATATTTTGTAATAAAAAGTTGGTTATTTTGACTTAAAACAAATGGCATTGGTCAGTCGTCGTACAATACAACAAATATTACATGGAAAGATTCCGCAAATGTTTACGCAATGCCTGTGAACAGGCTGCCGTTTGGTGTTACCGTGCAAGGAATTTGTGGGGCAGTATAGGTATGCGCAAAGGTAGTCTTCAAAGGCGGGATAACTTGACCGGTAATTGTGACACTCAATAGTGGTCGTAAGTGATAGCGTTTTACTATTCCTGGCACTTAAAGTAGCAATTCAGAGAACGAAAGTATATTATATTTCATGACTTAAACAGAAACTGAGTTACTTTAACGGATATATCCATGATAAGTAATCAAGCCACCTGTACTACAAAAAAGAAACTAACAAGCAAGCATGATCAGTGACTGGGTTGCGAAAAAAGAATCACTTGAGCCTTTCCTTGATCACGCAGAACATTCTAAAAGACCGTGTCATAGATAAGTATGCCTCCATGGCAGAAAATGACTGAAGTCCTGCATCATGCACTGCTATTTATTTACGGTTGGTGTATTACCTACTATCATAACATTGACTTATTCCGTGGTGTATTCACTGAAGAGTTCAATTGCTCGAGAGATCTCTTAACAACATGAACAACTTTGACTGGTGTTGTGGCAGAGTGGATAAAAGTGGTGACATTTGAAGCGAAAAAGCTTAGTTACCGGGAGGCTAGGGGTTCGATCCACGGCCTGTAAGGCCCGGGAAGTAAGGTTTTCCTATCGAACTGGCCTTTCAAAAGAAATCAAATTTGAACTAATTGTTGAGTTCGTTAGCCATCCGACGTGAAGTTGTAATCCATAAACCATAAGCTTCTCCCACATTTGTGGTTGCCTAGTAACTGCCCTTCAAGGCCTGTATTATTGTTATAACAACACTGAAATGAACTTCCTAAAAGAACTTGGTGGGGGTCATGTGAACACAGTCTTCATTCGAGACATATTGGATCTTGCTTGGTAAAATGCCCCAGTGACCACGCACATGGCATATTTTGGGACCTTTTGTTAAATGTTTGTAACTTTCGTTAGTAAATCCTCACCCTTCATCTTTACCCCCCCCCCTTCCCCATTGAGCAAATACTGGTGCCACCTTAGGCAGAAGCTTGTACGTGTTGTCTGCTAACTTTGTCCGCTAGGTTAAACGTAGTTAAGACAGTATGATGAACTGAAGCCACCTTTAACACTTCCACTTTTAGAAGAAATTCCACACTTCATTTAAACCAAAAAGTGACAACGGAGCTTTCAAAATGTCTGTTATTACGAACTTTACAACATCAGTAACGCAAATGTTCTGGGAATATTCAGCAAGACATCAAAAGATCTTCAATGTATTTTTTTTCAGCAGACAATAAGCAAAAATTAATTTTCTTATGTGAAAGAGGAATAATTTAGTGAAACTTCCATTGAAATCTAACACTCTGAGTACTCGAGGAAGCAGCAAATAAAGTTACTACATTTGTGACCCAAATGAGCCTGAGGCAAACAGGGGTTATATCACGTCCTCACATTGATGAAAAATGCTTTGTTTTCTTTATTTTTTCAGTCTGTTGTGCTGTCCTTGAAGTTAACAGGGATAGGACCTCCGATGGGGAGTGTGAAGTTTGTACAATCCGCATGCCTCTCATTCAATCACATTTTGATAACATGGGATTGTGGAGGAGAAAATTGGTCGGCAGGCCCGTAGTCAAGGGGGGCTGGGGCCGGGGGAGCGAAGCCCCCCTTGGAAAATCCCCGTCTAGAAGATCAAAAATTAGCATTGCCGTAATGCATTTTAGTATGTTTCGCCCCCTCTGGAAAATTTTTCGCCCCTAGAAGCTTTTTCGCCCCCCTTCAACACCTTGTCTGGCTACGGGCCTGTTGGTCGGATGTGCAAATTAGAGAAAAACAGAAGACTGATCATATGGGTGCTTGCTTCAAGTTCACTTCCTGTTGAAAATGTAATAACTGCTATTATCTTGAAAACCACACATATGATTTATGCAAATTTCCGCACCAGAATCATTAGAATAAGTACCCCTCTAATATATCAAAAATTGATTGGAGCTAAGAGCCTCCTTTTAACGCGACCTACACCTGAAGCCGTGCAACCTCATCTGGATCAGATCGATATTATCCAACCTTGCCCGCCCGGCGGACGTGTATTGCTACTGCACCTGCACTCGCAATAAACCCTTTTCCAACTTGAAATAACAATTACAAAGGACTGTGGGATAAAGCATATGTATGCATCGTTTTTGTCAATGGCATTTTACTGTGATCAAAAACGGCGCACACCAAAACTGCATCCCACAATCCTTTGTGATTGCTATTTGGAAAAGGGTCCATACCGTAGTCTGTCAAAAAGAGGTACATATTCGACAACTGCTACGAAGGTTAGATCCAACCACTAAGTGAGATAATTTACATGTGTACTTGTCGTAGTAGGTTGGCTCAAGGAGCAAACATATTGCGCTTTTGGCAAGTATGAGAGCATTTCGGAAAAAGGTGTCAATTGTCCGTTATGTCCATAATTGATTTTATGGAATACCTACAGAGGAGATCTGGAAGTCCCTCGGGTGTCATTTGTGGAAGTAGTAATAGTCCTTCCATGTTCTTCCAAACAGTGTTTCCACTCTTCCCGAAATTCGGGAAATCTCGGTGCTCTTCGGGAAATTTTCGGGAAGGTATAATTTCGGGAAATTTGGGGAAATCTGAAGATGGCGTATGGCTCACGGAAATGACGTATGGCTAGACATGGTGAAATTCTGGATCTTAAATTAGCATAAAAGAAGCGTTATTGAAAATATCAGGAACTACCAAGCCGATTTCAGGAAATTTTAGATTCCACTTTAGGAAAAATGAATTTAGATTGTGGAAGTACTGCTTTTGAAGAAGCTTGCACGTTGTTGGTGGCCTTTCATGCTTTCCTATAATTATCGCAACTGCAGTACTTATTCATCATCATGGGTAGAGAGAAGAAAAAGGTAGGCAACTTGGGGATGCTTAATTTAACGAATATTTTCATATTTTAATGTCATTTTTGTGGGGAACTAAAACGCCAATTCTGCATTATTGTTGAAGTTCAACGTCTGTCGTATGTGACAATACGTAAGCAATGTCTACCAGTTCCACGAAACACCTTCCTCGAAGTTTAATCACTGCACAGAGTTTACTCCTAGAGAATGTTGTCATTATTCTCATAATAACGTAGGCACATAGGCCCAGGGTTCTCAAGTGTTCAGGCGGCGGGCCCCAAAGTGCATTCCATGTCAGGCCCACGCCGAAGTTTTTTCCCAAAAAGCAATAGAAAACATAAGGAAAATTCCAACTCCACGCCGAAGATCTTCAGTTCTGAGTGCACGAAATGCAGACTGGGGCGGGCCGCATTTTCATTGCCTTCTCACTGTTGTAGCCTAACTTAGTAGCAGGTATGGGTGAATGCAACTTGCAAGGTTTTGGGAAAGTAGCTCATTCTTGACGTTAAAGCAGTGGCACTTAATACACAGGCAGTCCTAGCATTATATAGTAAATACTATATATAATAATGGAAAGGTAGCGCACTTCACCGCCTTTCAGTACCAACTTTGCCCAACTGAATCACCATTGTTTTGCCTTATTCTCAGTTTTACCTCTTTTATAATATAGGCCTAGGCCTAGACACAAATGTTCCCTGTAACAAAACGTAAAGATGTGACATATATAAGATGGCAAAGCATAGCCTACAACAACGGCACCAACATTTTAAGGAGTAACTATAGAATACCCCGCCACGGTCAAAAAACACCTTTTTGAAAACTAGGAGGCGAAGTCGCAGTGGCCACGGTCCCCAAAGATTGTTACTTTGAGAACGAGTCAACATATGATAGGCCTATAGACCTTATGCCAAATAGCAGATCATGAAGCACCATGGGAAGGATAATTCCAAAATGGCGAGCTTGAGCATTGTGACGATCAACCTTCTCCATGGTAACGATCTACTTTTGCTGTCTGATCATGGAATAGTCATTCCCAGAATGCAGTTTTGAAGCGCCCGCTTTCTATTTGGCATAAGGTCTATGTAAATGTTTCTTGCAAAATGTCCAAGTCAACTGCGCCTCCAGTTTTGAGTGGAGGCACAGTCTCAGTCACAGTGGCCGTTTATGTATTCGTGTTATTTTGCAACACAATAGTTACAGTATGTGTGTTTTTGTGTACATTAAGCGTTTTTGCAAAATGTCCAAGTCCACCGCGCGTCCAGTTTTGAGTGGAGGCGCAGTCGCAGTCACAGTGGCCGTTTATGAATTCGTGTTATTTTGCAACACAATAATTACGTGTATTTTATGTACATTAAGTGTTTTTTGCAAAATATCCAAGTCCACCGCGCCTCCAGTTTTGAGTGGAGGCGCAATCGCAGTCACAGTGACCATTCATGAATGCAAGTTATTTTGTTACTTAGTGCTTCATTGCGACTGCGCCTCTGGAGGTGAGGTGAGGGGAGGTTTATTATTGGCGGGGTATTCTATAGTTGTACCCATTTTAATACTCTTCAATTCTCTAGATTCTAGAATTATGCATACAGTAAGCAGAATGGAAAATAAAGTTGGTTGATGTGAGCATCCAGTTTGTTTGATTTACAACAGCGTACTCAAATTAGCAAATCCATAAAGTTATAAAACATGGCTTCACTTTGAATTAACCATACCCCCTACCCTAAGAAGTCATTTTCTTGTAGTTTTTATGCTCTTCCACAAGTACGTACCACATGATTTTTAGGAACTCTATACAATTGCCAATTTTCAGTCAACGGGTAGTGTGCAGGCTTCACACAAAGTTTACGGAGTCCGAGGGGAAAAATATCGACAGGAGAATCCGGAAAAATGGAGAGAAACGTTCCTTGAAGGTTCACAGTATTTTATTGGTCCTTTTAGTCAACAAACTCGAACAGAATACAGGAATACAAGCCGGTCGGGAACAAATTTTACGAGAGGGTCCTATATAAATACGGGTCTGGTTGAGCTGATGTCTAAAATCAAACTAAACTACAAATTATACCTTGGGCTCTGAAGAACAAAAATCACAAGAGTCCGCGCAAGACTGCGCACAGTCTGATTGGTCTAAACAATAACGTCATATGCATAAATTATAATAACAGTCTCTGAATGGCTAGGTCAGACATGAGTTCACGCAGTACAGCACACCTGGCATGTGCGTATTTCTATGCCTTTTATCTCAATAACAATAACTCTACTACCATGACGTCATTCAAAAGCTGGCATGGAGCCAAGATTAACTAGTGACATTGTCAGACGAATATAACCTTGACCATGACCTTCATTCATAGTGCAAATAGCAAACAACCATTATAATATGTAAGTATATGAGAACAGATCATAGAGAATAACAGTATTGAAGTCGGAGACTTATGGAATGACTAAACATACATCTCACACAATTTCAGGGTTTTCCCAGTCTTTCCCACTTATAGGTGGGAAAAACCTTCGGGTGAAAACCTGTAAAAACCTGGTTTTAACCAGGTGGTAAAAACTGCCCAGTAAAATTCCTCATATGCCTACTGTTAACAATTGGTGACTATGTACATACTTTGCTTGGTCACTGAAATTTAAACAATAGCAGCACTCTGATTGGTCAATGATTACTTGTCTTGGCAGAGTACAGTACCCTATGCTTATGTAGCAGACACCTCACACAGTAGTGTGTGACAGACTAGGTCTACTGTGTACAGTAGATGCAGTGGCGTAGCTAGAGGGGGGGCAGGGGGCGGTCGCCCTCCCCCCCACAAAGCCTCCAAATGTCTCTGTCGGAAATAAAAACAATTCATTTGAAACGGAGTCGAAAATATGTGATGATCTGTCAGAATTTTTTGGCTTTTGCCCCTCCACAAAAAATATCTAGCTACGCCACTAAGTATATGGGTGGAAAAAAAAACCGAAATTGGTGAGTCCCTTGCCAGGAAAGTTTAGTACTTGGAGGAAAATGGTACTTGGAGGGAAAACGAAACTTGCAAGGAGTTTCATTTGTTTCCTCGGAAACGTACATTTTTTCCAGCCCTGATTGCATACTTGTACAGTATCTCTTGACTTCTACTGTACGTTTAATTAATGCAATGCTTTATAGACTTTATGCATATGATGTCACAAAGGAGGAAGTGCTCCCTCTCTTGGAGGAAAATGGAGGAAAAGCATATCATTGCAAGTTACACCAATAAATGCAGACAGCTGATTTGTCAACCAATCGTATATGTGCCTATAAAGTCTACTACACGTGTGGCGAAATCCATGCCGTTCGTGCACATGTGCTTCATTGTTTTCACCCAAAATGATGTCAGTGTGATGTCAATGCATAAGGTCTATAGTGCAACCTTACAGTACCATACTTAAGTTTCACATAGCACTCTACTTTAGATTGGTAATGACCTTACCTAACTATAAGAACTTTTCACAACCATGGATTCCATGCTGTATTTAGGACCAAAAAAGCAGTTCTGTGAGTTCTGTGGTAACAACTAATACATAGTTTATACCTGTCATGTATTATCATGACAAAAATATTGAATTTCCCATCCAGTTAACTTTGGTCTCATTTTTGTTGTTGTTGTTGTTTGTTATTGTTGTCAATAAAATGTGAAGTCAACAGTGTATAGTTATTGGTGAGAACATCTCTCAGATGACAACGTAAAAGTATAGTAGCACCTTCAAGCTTGGGGTAAATGTGGAAGCTCTCATCTGGAGTAATACCTTTAGTTTGATGGTTAACTGTATTTCCTTTACATGTCACACATCTTTACGTACTTTTTTTTTCTTATTTTTTTAGTATACATCTGGAGCAGCTACAACCTACATCTCTAGAACATCTGCCATCAAGAAACTGCAGTTACACATTATAGATTTCAGGTAACTGTCAACAACAGGTTCAATGTGTCTGTTAGGAATAGTGAGGGAGGTTGAGGACAAAGGAAAAAGAGAATGAGACAAAATGTACTTAAATATAGTCTAGTTTTAGGTATTTTGTAGGCATCTACCTCTCAAAGTAAAAGATTTCACCCAAAATATGTCATTACATTTTTACCAAAATGTGATAATCACAGCAGATATTATACTATGCTTTGGAAGAGCATGGATATCTACCTTGCCCTAACATCCACCCACTCCCCACCCCTACTTTACCTCCCCTTTTACTTTACAAAACACTGAAAAGTGCAGGAAGTATGTTTTATCAGAGTCATAATAAACTGCAGTTGAATGAAACTTGAATGTTGAAAACCATAAGCCTGCCTCCTACTAGTTTTAGTCTTTCAATACAAAATTATTACTATCAATTTCTAAATGATTCTTAAAACCTATCAGAACTACAGTGCAAGTGAATGTCCATCTCCCATTGCATTAATTTGTGAAGGGCATACACAAAGAAGTATCATCATATTGTTAATGCCTTATTGTGTTGTGACATTTTTATTTACACTTGTTACAGGAGACTATGCATCTTGAAGGGTATTTACCCAGTCCAACCGAAAGACCCAAAGAAAGCTGGGCGAGGGGCTCGGATCCCAAAGACTTACTTCAGACTAAAGGATATTCAGTTCCTGGCCCATGAACCTATTTTGTGGAAATTCCGAGAACGTAAGGTAGGTGACTGAGGACACTGAGGATGTTTAGTCCAGACTATGAGGTATATTTGCACTTCATAATTACAGCTTTATGTATTTAGTGTCACAGTTAATTTTGCAAGAAAAGTTCTTTTTTTAGGAGTTAAAATGGCTTAATGTTCTAATGTAAATCTTTTAACAGATGTATGGAATTATGATGGTATCGTACAGGGTGCAGTTATAAATAACTGCACATTCCCTAATAGTACTAGATGATTTCAGAGCCTTTTTGTAACAACTTCTTCATTAAAGCAAACAGGTTTACTTCCATTTCAATGTGATCTCTTTTTCCCTGCTCTAGTCACACAAGAAGAAAATGAAGAAAGCCTTGTATAAAAGAGAAATAAAGACACTTCAACAACTTGTCAAGAATAAGCCTACTTACACTCTAGACCACATCGTAAAAGAGAGGTAAGTCCCGTCTTTCATAGATTCTACATTTTCACCATTTGGTTTATATTCCTGCAAAATACAGATGCTTTTTGTACAATTCAAACCACACTGTTCTCCTTGATTCTGGCCGTGAATAATAAATTCTGGCCTTGAGTGGCATTTACTTTATGGCACTGACTTTTACAATTCAATTTTTACAAAAGGGTATCTTGACTTGGATAAAGAGTTTTGCTATGGGGTTTGGATGACATGTACTGAAATTTATTTCTCTGTCATATAGGATCCCTTTAAAATGCCATCAGAAAATGCATTCTTCGTAATTTCTTCTTTTAAGTGCTGTTCATTGGAAAAGCGTGCTTTTTTCACATCCAGCAAGTATTTTAGCTGACTTCCCTTTATAGTGTTAAAATTCTGAGAGATGACTAACATTTTCCCCTTATGATAGTAGAAAGGAACATGTACTGTAAACATTTTTCAAAAATGAATTCATCTGTGTGAAGGTACACTTAGAGGTGTGTGTAATGACTTTCTCCTCAGGTACCCAACATTTGCTGATGCTCTTCGTGATTTGGATGACCCCTTGACCCTGTGCAGCTCATTTGCAGTGCTGCGTAAGAATCACAAAATCAAAGGAGAGTTGGTGCCTCTTTGTCGCAGACTTATTATCGAATTTATGAATTACGTTATAGCATCACGCTCTCTCAGAAAGGTGAGAACATACATCCATGTTGGTTTCCAGTAGTTGTGTGGAAATTTTTGTGGTTATACTGGTTTTTATTTATCTTAAACCGTTTGAAGATGATTAATATTTAGCCCTGGAGTTTGAGGTTTTAAATAGACTTCCCTAGCAGCATTCACAGTGATTTTAAGTCGGTACTTTTGATATTGAACAAAGCACCAGTAGTGAGATTTTCTGGACGGTTTTGGGGACAAACATAAAAGGCAACCTTCCTTCCCTTCCCCATCTTTAACAGCTTGAATTGCAGTCCCCGTCCCCAGCACAGTCTGGTATAACTACTAAGTTACTAGGAATAATTACATATTACTACACGTTAGATTTTATCACATCTTCCTATTGTGCCAGGAAGGATAACTTTAAATTATAAATGTTTCTTGATGCAAGTGCCTTTTTGAATAAATTGGTGGTTAGAATCACCTCAATAGCAGTTCAAAGTAGTTTTGACTTTTTATTCCTATTCTCCATGTTTCAGGTGTTTCTTTCCATTAAAGGAATTTACTTTCAAGCAGAGATTCAGGGCCAACAAATCACATGGCTTACTCCTTATAAATTAGGTTACCAGGTGAGAGCACTGTCATCACTACTTGATTCAAACATTTTCAGATTTGTTAATTTCTTACAACTTTCTAATCTATCCTGTTTTGTAGTTTCCATGGAGATTGGTTCATGCTAACGTGAGCTCTTTACTTCTAACGTAGCATATCGTTCAGTGATGTTTATGTTGCACGTGCTTAATAGTGAATGTTTATCCTCAGTATATGTATTCAATAAAACCTTGCTGTTCACATTTTTGCCATTTTCCCTTGGACAGTGAAAATAGCAAAATAATGTTAACCTGCTAGAGCGCAGGTGGCTATCTTATTAGGCTGTTACCTAAAATGTGGAAAAACTTTTTTTTTTATTAAATATTGCTATTTGTTAAGTATGTGGCATCAATAAGGAAGGAAGATGTACCTCAGTAGGAAGTTACAACACATCATGACAGGAAACACATACAGACTGTCACCAATAAGTTAAACATGATGAGACAAAATACTGCATAATTGCGTGTCTTGAAATCTATTTATGTCTTTATTACATGGAGAAAAAATATGAAAAATGTAGATTTACAGTTTGCAGACAAGCTGATCACTTGTAGGTTGAAGTTCAGGATAAAATCTAGACAGTCCCTACGTGAATGAGAAATTTTAAACGTCAGGTTTAAAAGAGACATACACAGATGGTGGATTGGTGCTTCCTCCCCCCCCTCCCTTAGGAGGAGTGGTACTCCCTGCTCACAACCCCACCCCCATCCCATTGAAAACATTTTGTGTGAAAAATAGGACCAAGGTTTCAAACAGTTCAGCAATATTTCCAAACTTCCTTGCTGTTTGACTTTACATGACTTATGACCTTGGGTAGGTGTGACCCTGTAGTAATCGAAGGTGTCCATTTTACATCTGTGACCAAAGTTTTTTGCAGTTCACCTTGAACTTTCAACTGAGAGCATTACTTAATTTTCACACAATTTTACAACTTACCATTAATTTGACTGTTATTTGTGAGCTTGGACCTCAATGAAATATGGTGGTACTCATTTTGCATATATAACCCAAGTTTGGTTGCTGTTGGCCATGGGACCAAAGAGATATGGACAGTGCAAAAAGGGGATCCCAAAAGTTTCATACATAAAGAGACACACACAGTACATCCAGAAATAAGTCTTTCTTAGCAAATGACCTACAAGGGAAAAAAATTGAGATAAGAATTTTACACAGGGAGTAAATGAGGATAAAGGCTTCCCTCTCCATTTTCCTCCCCCTCCCCCTGCTCTATTCCAAGTTGATTCAAACAGTATTTAGTTGCACAAACGCCACTTCATAAGTTAAATTATGGTACTGTCTTTTAAGTTGAAGTAACACTGTAGGTAAGAGTTGAATAATACAATGTAAATTTAATTAATACACACTGATATAATATTTTACGAAATGTTTTTAATTGAGTGTATGCTTGGCTTAGAGATCAAAGTGTCTGGTAAGGAGTTCCAGGCTTTTACTGCTTGGTAACATAAAGAACTTTGTGAAAAGCAAGAAAGGGCGATAGGGTTGCGTAGCAATGAGTATGACGGATATTATATCTGTCTTTAAAACTGTTTAGCTGGAGAAAGTGCAAAAAATTACTCGGTAAGAGGATTATTCAGAAACCTATACATGTTAATGAGGTTAAAAGTTGCAATGGGCAAAGTTCATATGTGGCCAAATTTTAAAATAGCCTGAAAATATAACATTGTTCTCAGTAGAAATTTGCAATTCATTCTAACCCAAGTTTAGTGACATGAAGTCAGGTGGTAAAATAGCCTTAAAGTAAGGACCTTTGGTCCAGTTTTGGTATTCATAGATGAACAGTAAGGTACCTTTTACAGTCAATACTTGTCAATCCCATTTGGAATGTAGTCAAACTGAGTCACCATATCAGCTCTTTGTTGAAAAGTTGCAGGTAAAGATAGAACATACAAAACTTTGGAGCAAGGAATGTGTAAAGATATGTTGACATGGAAAGTTAACCAGTATGAAAATTCTCATTGTTTGCTTTCCTTCTTACAGGTTCCCAAAAAACTTGATCTTAAAATTATTTCCACTTTCACGGAATTTTATACGACTCTTCTTGGCTTTGTCAACTTCAGACTGTACCATTCAATGAACATACTCTACCCCCCAAAGGTAATCAAGTTGTTTCATTGTTTATAGACTGTTTATGTGTGTATGAGCGTGGTGGCCTGTTGGTTTATGTCGGACTTGTGATCCAAGGATTGCTGGTTTGAGTCCTACTGGGTTCATCTTTCGGAAAGATGCTTCATCTCAATTGCTTCTCTCCACCTAGGAGTTAAGTGGGTACCTGTGAGGTAACTTGCATCATTGGCACTGATTTAACAGAAGCTGTCTAGAGGGATTGTCTCTAGGAATACTGCTGACCAGGGGTAATATTTGTGAATTGCTTTGATACTACCTCGGTGATAAAGCGCTATATAAAAACCAGATATTATTATTTGTGTGTGTGTGTGTACATTATTATATCCAGTACAAGTGTAGCCTCTTTGACTGACTTTCACAGATATTGAATGATTATTACAAATAATATGATAAAGATTATGGTAGTCTTTTGAAATATAATCTCAAATACTTTTGTTTGATATGGAAAAACAACGTTTATGGTTATGCAAAGAGAAACTTTTAAAGGTCATATTTTACTTTGCTGATAAATTTGACATTTTATGACTTCATTGGAGATTGAGAAAATGTATGCAAAAATCATGAAAATGAAAAGCCTGCCCAACAGTACTTCTTTATTAGCAGGTTCAGAAAATTTCTTGGGAGGCAAGTCAGATTTTCGTGAGTGTTGTGCAAAAAAGCCAAATTTCCTTCAACAGCCAAAATTTCCTGAGAAGCAAAAACTTTCTGGCAGGAGCCATACCTACAAGTTTACAGTTTTTCACAAGTCAGGTACTGTACAAGTATCATGATGTGACCATTCTTCAAAAGACATCGTCTGGAGGGAAGTAATTGAGAAGTAAAGAAAACGATAAATTTAGCATGTGGCTCCTCCTCAGTATTATTTGGGGTTAAATTAGAATTTCTGACAAAACACTGCACCATCAGTTCAGTATGTTAGTATCAGGTTTGTAGCCAGAATTTGGTTCTGAGGTGTCAGACCACACTACTAAATCAATGACACCAAAGGTTCGGCCAGTCGGGGCTCTTCTTCAGTACTACGTTCCTGGTTGGTATGATATGCTGTAAAACCGCATCATGTCATTACAGCAGTGACCACAGACAGACATGACCTTAGTGTTACATAAGACAGTGCTAGAGTTATCTTTAGAATTCAGACTTAAAATTATTTCAGGTATCATGCAAGTTTTTTTTTTTTTTTCTTCATCTGAGGAAGGCTTTAGACTAAAGTGTCTGAATTGTGTTAAGGTCTGGAACTTGGACTATATACTGTATACAGTGTTTATACAGTTGAATAAAATGGTCAATGAACTGTCTGTGACTCAGTGTTTGAGAAGGCTGCTGGACAAATGAGGATTATTCAGGAGGGTTTTGATAGACCCATGTGAGATGGGACAGAATGCCCCTGTGGTTTTACATGAAAGGTTACAAAAATTAAAACAAAGAGGGGAGAGGATGCTGGGATATCTGAAAGCTGAACAAATAAGGATATACAGTAAGAAGGGAAGGGGAAGCATTTCAAGACAAAGAACTGAGTGATGCCCTGTGAAAATATAATACAGAAATAATACTGTAGGGGATAACTTCATACCACAGTACATATCAATATTCAAATGTGTCATTGTACTATCTAAGACTTTTATCTGTGTTGGCTCTTTACAGCTGTTCCTCTCCTCAAGCTCCACAGAGAACAAAGATGGTACCAGCTTCTGTCTGGATGATGAAGATGTATCTGAAAGAGTAGCCAGTCTAGCACTTGATCTGATTAAAGAGAAAAGTACAGTAAATGCAGAGGCAGCAGATGAAGAAGAAAGTAGGACCAAGGAGGATGAAGAGCTGATTGCTGGAGCGGTAAGGTCATAGGTCAGAAAAGTGAGGGGAGAGGGGATTTTCTTGCAGCAGTAGTAGGATGAGGTTGACTTTATGACATCTTTAAGTTTATGATGATTAAACAATTTTAAACAAGTACCAGAACTCAGTTGAATTACTGAATGGGGGTTGTAACATGTGATTCATTGATGTAACTTTTTATGGTATATCTGAGGAAAGGGTATGAGCAGTCATCCCCAAAAACATTTCTGAAACATCACCTAAATGTTTCAACTCTCATCATATTTGCCATATAATAATTCTTTATGATGCTTTAGAATGTGAATCTTTCATCTTAAAGGTACATTTTTGCATGACTCAGCCAGCAATTCAGTAAACAGAAATATTGTCACATGGTTAAACTGAACTATCAATAAATTAGGGTGGAACATACACTAATTTAAATTGGGGTGACTGTGTTTGGTAGCTTACACTCTATGTGCAATGATATTGCTGCTGGGGTCACTTGACATGTACAGTAAGGGGTCAGTATCTCAACATTTTTTGTTTGGAATCCTGGTATTTTGTTACATTTCAGCAAGACTTCACTGATCGTATGGAATAGGTTCATAACATATTTTATGTGGTGAATTGATAGTTCATTCCTAACAGATTGCTTTTCAAAAATGCTGCAGTTCTGATTTCCTTTTTTACTCAGAATGTGGACACAGAAGAATACAAGAAAGCCAAAGAGGAGGAGGCAAAGTTGAACAAGTTCAAGAAATTATTTGAGAATTGTAAATTCTTTCTGTCTAGAGAAGTTCCACGGGAAGCATTAACATTTGTCATTAGGTAATGTCAAAAAGCTGCCTTAGTGGTGTGTGGTAGGAGGCTATTCGCCCCCTCCCCCCCCCCCCTTTTTTTCTAGTTGCTTCCTAAAGTAACAGCAAAGTCATTTTAAGGGATAAAAGCATGTCTTCTTTACAGTTGAATGTCAGACTGAGCTTGGAAGGTCTGACCTTATTTAAACTGAATGCCTAGAAAGGTCAGTGAAACTGCTTTAGTTACGTTTTAAAGTAAGGCCCTTTTAAATAGTCAAAATTTTCCTTTCTCGTAGGCAGAAGTTTTTATCTGTGGATTTGTGAGATGTCACATTGGATAAATGATTTACTTTTGGCTAACAAATCATTTAAAGGAGAAACATTCTCACCCTAGATGGCAAAACTTCTCCTTCCTAGATTCACTTCTTGCCACTCCAATTTAACAAAATATAACACTTGTCAAATGCACCCCCAGATAAAGTTAGAGTAACCTGTAGTGAGGTTAAATTGCTCAAGGCCATATTCACACTACCATGTGTGAGCCATCTGCTATGCATTGGGGTACATTTTGTATCTACACAAGTCATGACTGACCGATGAGAGTAAAGCTGTTGTTGGTTTCGATGATAAGAGAAACCTATGCAACTGTGCTGGCGTGTGTATGTGTGCATGTATGTGTGGTGTGTATGTGTGTATGTTTTGAATTTATGTCAGTCAGAGTGCAGTCATTATGGAGATGTTTAAAATATATTTAGGGCTTAAAATATATTTAGGGCTTATGAAACAGCCCCTTTAACTTATTGAACAGTGCTATGGCATTAGGGTTGGGCAAAATGAAAAATAATTGTATCGATGTATCACTAAAATATTGCCATATCACCAAAACATGGCCCAAAATTTAGTAATATATCACTGCAAATGGGTAATAGGCAAGGGTGAATATGGGCCAGTACTGTGCAGATAAATTTTTCTAGACCTAATTTTAAAGGGATTTGCCAGTGACAAAACTCAATGACTTCAAAAAATGCAGAAATTTTCTCTTCTAGGAGGTGAAAACTGCACCTCAATAGCCTGTAGCATTAGGAAGATACTTATTTTCAAAGAAATGCAATTTCTTCTCAAGATAAAGTGCATTATGGGAAATCTGTTATGTCATCATGTCACATTAATTTGACAAAGGATTGAATTTCTTTATGATATTGACACTGTTGTAGGGAATATTTGGCAACGTTGTTATGTCGTACATATGGTGTAGATTGATATTAAACCTTCATGGAAAGATATTTAAACATTCCAACAGTATCAAATTTCAAGGACAACAGGACATTCAATTATAAAGGGAAAGAAAAGAAATCTGAGGCAATGTGCCCACTTTACATAACATTCTGTGACCTTGATGAGAACTGGAGGTATTTTTTGACAAAAGTAAGTAGTCTTTAATATTAGATATCTCGAGTTAGGAAAAGAGTATTGCTACAGGGTTTAGAGGGTATAAACTGAAATATTTTTCTCTTTCACATTGGACCCTTGTGAAAAGCCACTGGAAAATGCCTTTAATTTTCAATACTGTTTAATCTTCTAAAATACTGAGATTTCAGTCCCAAAAGTTGAAGTAAAGATCTGTCAATCAATTAAGCTACTGCTTTTAGATCTGTACACTTACTGTGTGGGCTAGGCCTATGCATAATAAATGGGGTGCATGAAATATCTACAGACTCAAAAACCCCCATACATTATCCAGGTTATACATTTCTTAAAACATTCATTGGACATGTGTAAAAGTCTCTTACTTAATTCGTTATGATTTTTTCAAAAGCTTTACTTTAATAATTTTTCTATACAATCTCTTTTCTTCAGAGTCACTTTTTGTTACATCTTGCAAATTCGGTAATATATTTACCATGTAGGCTAGTCCTAAATGTGATAAAGGGGCCTCTTAATGGTTGTCAGATTTAGAGCCCTCCAAAAATTATTTAGTGGGCATCCATTGCTTTAAAATATTTTTGGGGCATGTGTAAAAGACTTTTAAAGCCCTATGCAATATTTTCAGTGCTTTACTTGTATAGTTTTCCCATACCATATTTGTTCTTCAGACTTGTTTGTACTGGCCTTTAGGCTAGCCTAACATGTATTATATATTATGAAGTTGTAGTGCCTATACCGTGGCCACATTGTGCCTCCTAGCAAGATTTATTTTTGTGATAACTTATGCTGCTCTCAGCACACACAACTAGGCTAAATGTGACTAACCTTTCAGCATACTCAACAGGAAAGTTTGTAGCTCACATGACCAAATCAGTGCAATTTTTGCATTGACTAAGTGTGTGCAGCTTGTAAAATTGAAGAATTTACATTAGTTTTTATATATATTGTGATAATGCAAATACTCGCTCTTCATATTCTTATCAGGATGTGAGTTCCATGCGATGATATATCAGTATATATCACATATCATATATGCCCCAACCCTGTATGACATGGCATAGTTGATCAAGTACGTAGCATTCAAGCTTAGCAATTGTGACCTTAGTTGATTCATGGTAAGATGGGTTTACCACCACAGAGCCATCAACAACTCCTCTGTCTGATCTGATCTAAATTCAGAAGAATCCAAGTTTGAATTACAAAGTTGAATTGGAAGCCACATGGTGTTACAAAGTTGTAATCTACAAGCCATTGGGGGCTTTTCCTGAATGGTGGCTGCATAGCACTATGAAGTTACTATGTTAAAAGTTTCTTGTTTATTGGGAAAGTTATTGCTGTACACAGTGATTTGACAAGTCTAAAAGGCTTTTCAAAGACTGTATGTGACTTTTCTAACGTACAGTGAACAGTAATCTCACATGAAATGGCTGTTCCTTAATTATGTTAAGTTTTAAAGAACATGACATTATTAATTGAAAGTATTGTCCTTGCTAAATGATTCTTACAGGTTTTTCTTCTTTTTTTTTCTTTTCACTTGTTGATCAGGTGTTTTGGTGGGAAAGTATCATGGGATAAATTATTATTCATTGGAGCAACATACGATGAAAATGACGAGAGCATAACACATCAGATTGTTGACAGACCTCAGCAAGCCAAACAACATCTTTCTAGGTAAGCTTTAAAAAAAGTTGGAGAGCACTGGGGATTTTCCTTAAGTTGTGGTCATTGGGTGATGATTACATTTGTCATAATCATATGCATTAATCAGAAGACATGCTGGGATCATTAAATTCATTCAGTCATGTGACAAATAATAAAGATTCTGGGTATTGGAATCATGTCACTGTTTCATTGTTACTGAGGTTGCAAGGTTTGTAACATTTATTAAAGACCAATGTGAAAAGAAGAATCATGCATGTTGCCTAATAGTTCTGCCTTGTATCAATTTTTATAAGTGGTCTATTGAGAAAGTGTATTTTATTGTAAATTTATTACATCTGTTTTTACTTGTAAGCACTTGGTCACATTTAAAACTGTTTTTGCAGTAAGTTACAGACTAACAACAATTTCTGTGTGAAAAACAAG
The DNA here is from genome assembly GCA_029531755.1 of Holothuria leucospilota. Classification (NCBI taxonomy): domain Eukaryota; kingdom Metazoa; phylum Echinodermata; class Holothuroidea; order Aspidochirotida; family Holothuriidae; genus Holothuria; species Holothuria leucospilota. Next base: position 6,005,420 of record CM055964.1, read on the forward strand.
TTTTTTCTGTTTACTTAAACATAGCCAGAATACATTATAGACTGGACAGGCAGTAGCATATTCAAAGGGGAAGGGCCAGGGGGCACAGCCCCCCCCCCACCTCCAAAGTCAGTCTGGGGAAAATTCCTTCGGGGGATTTAAGGGTTAGGGGAGAGAAAAAGATTGAAGAGACACACTGAGCACTGAACAGGGATGGCCCACATCAGGTAGTCATAATCAATACGATAGAGGATGCAGTCCCCGACAGCCCCTGAGAGGGGACAATTTCTCTAATAAGAACCCAAAATTTTTCATGCGCTACACGCTCTGTACAGTCACTCCAGGGTCTTCAGCAGTTCCATTCCACATCGCTAGATAGCACAGGTCCTGCCAACCTTACCATGAAACATGTAGGCAGAGTTCACTGTTTATGTGGAGGTCGAAAATTCCATCCCATATCACTAAGCCTAGTTGCTGTTCTTTTGTGTGTGTCATGCGGTACGGGCAGTTTGCGAGCGACTCACGGACCAAAGTTTGGCTTTTTCATAGGGTAGCCCAGCTGTTTCGATAAAATGTATGTTATCCCCCATATGGTCTAGAACCCCTACAGTTTTTCTTTTTTTTTAGTTCTTAATGATCGCATATCTTTTTTGTGTGAGCCTACCAAAAATTTTCGCGCCCTTTGCAAATTCAAGTTTCAGATTCGAAAGAACACTATATAAAGTGCGCAACACAGCTCATGAAGTATTAAGTGATAATATGCCCTGAAATGGCATGGGATAGTAAACCATATCCCCTTGTCACCACCTCTTTGACAGAGGGTCTGTCAAAGCTTGGGGGCGCTGCCATGGCCCAGCCCTCTGTCAGGAAAATTCTGTCACCATTCAAGATTGGTTTTCTTATTTTGGCTTTCAAAGGGTCATTTCTGCAATGAAACCCAACATATTGGTATGTTTTGCCTACTCTTCCTCAGTTTTGTTACTTATAGCTAAATATAGTGCAAACCATTTCCACCTTTTCAAGTAACTGAAGAAGTAGAATACATGAATTTATGTAAATGGTGAGAATTTCACCTCATATCACCTCATTTAGTCAATGGTCTCTTGGGTCTGTAGTGCGGTATGGCTATAGTGACACAAGGAGAGAAGTACAATATAAGTTATGACTGACAGGGACCAACTGCCAGGACAATTGACCTTTATTACCTTTTAATAAGTACCGATTCTTTTTAGTGCAGGATAATGCAAAAAATTTTCACTCGCTTTGTGCACACTGCAATTTCACACTTTAGGTTCTGGGGGAAGCATTAAATCTGGACTGAAACTATGTTCCTCTAGTATATACACATTTTATGAAATATGTGCCCCACAATGGCATGGTTTAGTACACAGGTTTTCTTCAGATCCTCCTCACCATTCCCTTGACAGCTTTGGGGCTGTCGGGCTTTGGGTCTCTGCCTCTACCCGTCTGGCCACCCGTCAGGCAAAATCTTGGTGCCATCCCCCGCCCTCAAAACTTAGAAGTAGCCTACAGAATGAGATTAAGAGAGAATTTTTTCATTATTTGGTCGTTTACCAAAGGATATAGCTCTTCCAATCGCCCTTCAGTAAATAATCAGACAGGATGCTGTCAATATCAATATCTGGCCCATGGTGCAGGTATGCCTACTATCATTAAGTTTACTTCGCGCTAGTCACTTTAACCATCTGTAATGTTAAAACTATATAGGTTAAAGGATGAAACAGTGCTGTTAACTTTTGCAATCATCTCAAGCAGCCTTCTTGACTGGCCTTGTGATCTTAAACGTACAGTCCTGTCAGTGTATGTGACACATACTGTAGCACACTGCAGCTTACAATGCATAGAGGATAAATTGAACTCTCTGTCATTGACATCGGATTGCACAAAATCTGAACGAACGAAACCTGATCAATGAGGCCTCTAGAACCAGTTTACGGCTGTCTCATTACCTTATATTGCAGGAGCTTCCAGGGGCTTTGCCCCCTGGACCCCCACCGGGGCTCTGTCCCTGGACCCAGCCAGGGGTCCCAGCATGGGCCCCTGGACCCCACGCGTGCAAGCTTGCACTTCGCTCTCGTGGTGCATGCACCTTCAGTGCACTTGTGACCCTCTTTCATGTCAGTCGGTGGAATCACAGGTTGTGTCCCCCCACCTCCGAAATACTGCACACGCCACTGTGGACAGGTCACCTTGGACTGAATGTGTTTCAAAAGTTCTTAGCAGTTATATGTAAATTTCAAAGAGTAGACAAAGTATTGAAAACATCTGAGATGCAAAGTAAGAGTCACTGATGGCTTTTAGTTTGGGAGGATACAAGCCAAGGTGATGATTAAACCATGCTATCTAGCCACTAGATGTCAGTACATTTGTAATATTAAAATAATGAAATGTATTCCTGTATTTTCTATCATCAACAAAATGAGACTTGTTTGTCATATTCTTTTTGAGAGGACTTTTGGTCTTCACAGGTATAAGCAGTACATTAACCTTTTGTGTTTATGTAAATGTCCTTTTTGGTGTAAAAAGTAATTGTATGTGATAAAAATATTGTTAGTGCTGCTTGTTTTTCCTTATGGTGGATTGATTTAAATTGTGTGTTATCTTACTTTGACAGATACTACGTACAACCACAGTGGGTTTTTGACTGTGTCAATGCACAGATTCTTCTCCCAGTAGAAAACTATTTCCCTGGGGAAGAGCTTCCCCCTCACTTATCACCATTTGTGCGGGAGAAAGAAGGGGACTACATACCACCAGAGAAAGTGGCTCTGCTGGAACGTCTTGAAGGAATTAAACGTAAGGAGAATTCTTTGCTGTTTTCCTTTAGGTTGTTTCTGTCTTAGCTGCACATTCATACAGAAGAACAACTTTTCAGCTACTCAAAGTTTTGCATTGCCATCTTTAAAAGTGGACATTAAGTCTAAAATTTGCAAGGCTTAAACATATATCCCAAGGATCCAACTCCCATCTTCAGGGGACATACCTCTGCCGAGATACAAAATGTTGAAGTTTATTCATTCAAGTAATCAAGGTATATTGCACAATAATTTGAGATGTCTCTCTTCTGCTACTCAAATTAGTCTTTGTTCTAGTGTACATTATTCCTGGTGACAAATGATGATCACTGTCTATTGTTATAAAGTAACTTGACCATACAAGCCCTATAGGGCTTATGCATTGACGTCATGCGACGTCATTTTGGCACCAAAACAGTGAAGCACAGTGCACGCACGACGTAGATTTCGCACGGGACAGTAGAATACTATGCGCGTATCCGACTGATACACGAATCAGCTGTCTGCATTTGCAGGGGTAAGTTGCAATGATACAGGCAAGCGTGACGTCATATGCATAAGCTCTATAGGTATGCCATTGTAAGTAAGACGACAGAAATTTGTCAATGGTGATACAAACATTTAAATTTGAAAGGGACACAAAAAGGAGAAATGTGAGTTGTACAAGAAGGACATCAAAAATTATTGTGCAATCAACAGATAAAGTGACTAAATTTTAACATTTTGTATCTCAGCAATTAAATAAGCTATGAACATGGGAGTTAGATTAATGAGATTCATTACCCAACCTTTGAATTATATATTCTTGTAATTCCAGGCTTTTGGTACACTTCAAGACTACCATTTTAAAAATGTTGTGTAGACTTATAGGATTCATGCATGTACTAAAATCTGTCAGTACTAGCTGTGAGTATGGCTTTGTAATGATGAGGTTGATTGTATACTGCATATGGTCATGACTTTGATTACTAGTAAAACAGTGGCAGGGGTAAACAAATACTTATGTGCTCCTGCATAGCACATGCTAGATAGCATTCAATGTATGAAGCTTGAAACAGTTTCCTTTCACAACACTGTACCCATATCATTCACATTCCAAGTCTGGTTTATTGGTCGGACAAGGTGATTCCAAACATCAGAACTATCTTGAAGTATTTCTTTACAACACTGCATGGATGAAAGTGTGAAGTGTATTCCCTGCCATGTCCAAATGAGTTGTAATTGTGAACGTATGATTTAGTGTGATGTCCTTTGAAATGATGGTAAGATGTGTCCCTTCTCCCACCCATTTGACATTTATATCACCTGCTAGGTTCAAGATTTGCATACAGAGGGCAGATTTTACCCCATCATGAAGAAATGTTTCTGCATGAACACTTAATAAATGCCAGGTTTGTCTGTGTGGTAACTTTATGAATTAATGTTTGGGTCCTAACTGGGTACTGTGATGAGTTAAGATAGGATGTGTTGGTAGTATTCATCAAAGAAAAAATGCAAAGACCAAATGCTATCCCTGCCCGTTTTTAGAACAATAAATGGATTTCATGTTTTGCATACCTGTCACAGTTCTCCCAGTAAGAGCAGTGGTTGGTAGCATCTGAAGAGTTAACCAGGGTCTGTTCGTCAGTAACTTGACAGATTGACACTACATACCAACAGTTGAGAAGTAGAAGTTATTCATGGATAGCACATTAATAGGTAGTCCATTTAACTAATTTGACGAACTCACACATTCCTTAGTCACAAAAGATGAGATACCCATTTCCCTCAGCTAAAAACACCAGACAGACCACTGGCACTTTGAGGATGGAAGTATTTGGGGATGCCCCCCCTTTAGCTAAATCTGGGGATGGCCTACCACTTGACTAAATCCTGGTTACCCTGGTAAGTCTGACAACTTCATCTCCTTTCTTTCTCATTGCATAGAATCAGACCTCCAAGCATCAGGATCCCAGGATGATGAGGAGGAGGAGGATATTATAGATGATGTTGGTGATGATGTAGAAGAGTTTGAAGCTTTTGATGAAGAAGACCTTGAAGGGGAGTCCCAGCTGATGCAGGCAGAGGAGAAGAGGTTGCAACAAATGAAGGAGGAAACAGAGAAAACAGAAACAGGAGATGGCTCTGTCAAGAAAGCACGAAAACGCAAAAGAAAGAAGAAGGTAGGTTGTGGAGTTATGCATACTTGTAATATGTGTGGTGTAAGAGGTGACAAGTCTGACAGGAATCCCTCAGCAAAGACAGCTGTGTCCAAACTGGGCACCTAGAGCAGCATGTGGCATCTTTAAATATTTTGGCAGCACCTGAGTTATTTTCATTCACCATGGGGTCCTGCACAAACTTCTTATGTAATCATCAAAACAACCTGCTAAGAGGCACATTGCTAACTCATTCCCCTGCTTGACTGGCAACAAAGTAAGATAGGCCCAAAAGAGGGGCCTTTGGGGACAGAAATTCTGGATATGTATGGCTAAGGCTGTTTAGCAGTCCTGCTTTTGTCATACTCTTTCATTCTGTTTTGCTAGCTTTGTCCACATTTTATCCAGATTTGCAGTCATACATTTGTTCTACTTTTTCATAAGTGCATGCCTGCGAAGCTGTTGTAAGATAGATAAATGATAAAAAACTTTGAAAATCCTTCAGCTAGTCATACAAAAAGAAAACGGGTTGACAGTGAGACATCGAGATTAACAAATAGCTTCTGTTCATGCAGAACTGAATTTCATCATCTTCTCATACTGCTCAAATTATTTTTGATAGTAACTATCTTTCTGAATGACTGTGTATGGTGTGAGACTATCACTTCACTTTTCCTCCCATGGTTGTAAAGCAAGTTGTGAGTGTGTGCTCATGACCCTTGTCGCTGATATTATGATAAAAAGAAATCAAAAACACTTTGAGATTATTCCTGAATCCATTCATTATCATTCCCTAAATCAACGACTTGTTTTCCAGTCCCTTCATGTCACCCCTGGAGAAATCATCAAGACAGATGAAAAAGAAGAAGCCAGGCTCGAGGCCTCCCAGGAGATGAAACTGCGGGAGATGATGATTCCAAAGAAAAAGAAATATATCTACAAGAAGATTAGGCAGAAGGAACAGGCCAGGGCTAAGAGGGTAAGTCAAGATCTTATATAATGAAAGTTTGATATATCATAGGTCAAGAGGACATTTGTAGAACCAGCTGGGGCAGTGAAAGTCAATTCTAGCATTGGGGACAGCATCTATACATGGTAGTCAATTCCATTGCAGTATCAGTTAGGCTAGTGTAGTGTAAACTTGGCATGATTTCTGAAAAAGCAAAACCACAAATTCAACTAGGAAGATGGTCTCCTTAGCTGTGTTCACAGCTAAAGCAGGGTTTGCAGCTGTCCTTGAAAACCTTAGAAAGTCCTTGAATTTTTGTGAGCCTTGAAAAGCCCTTGAAATGTCCTTACATTTAAAAATGTTATCATTATGTCCTGGAAATGTCCTTAAAATAAATTTTTCAGGTGTTTTCTTTGTTTGTTATATTTTCTTACAATACTCAGTATTTAGCCCCTTGTTTTAGCACCAACTGATCAAATTTGTAAAGATCTTGCCTGTGGGCTCATTGAAGGGGCATGCTTGCATAAGGCCATTTTGTGTGAAATGCCCATTAATTTAGGGAATGTTAATGCTAGGCCCTGTGCATTATTGCAACAGAATGTAACCTATGTACTGCAATACTACATTGTGCAGTAGTTTTACCTAACATGTCAACTCTGGTAACATTTCAAGTCACATTTGCCTGACATTAAGATTTTGAGGATTCAAAAATCTGCAGAACTCTTGATTAGGAGAAAAAATGTACTCATCTGTCATACTTGTTTCCCTCCCTACATTAAAACTTATTTCATCTTCGGAAAACAAACACATTGATTATTCATGTCTGCAATCCACTTTGTCGTTCTGGCTGGTCCTGTCAATTTTGGGCATGGGAAGTTTTGCTAGATAAGTCCATAGGCTCAGGTTAAACATAGCTGCATGTAAGATTTTCTGTATGATTATGTATTACTCCTGCACCTCCTGTGTAGGCTGGTAAGTAAAGTTGAAGTGTTTCATTTGCTGTGGTAGGTCACATGCGGTACCAGTTGTACCGTGTACAACACACACAGTGGCATACCCAGGATTTCTCTCAAGTGGAGGCCATGCAGTATGTTGTGCGATCACCGGCCTGGGGAATGGGTCTAAGGGGAGGGGGTGTCCCCCTCCCTTTGGAAATTTTTGAAAAATAGGTGTCCTTACATGAAAACTGGTGCCACATATGCTGCCTTTTTGAAGTAAACTTTGTGTTGAAATATTTACATATTTTAGGGAAGAAAAAAGAATTGGTGCTACATATGGCAGCTTTTGAAGTAAAATTTGTGTTAAGAAATTTATGTATTTTTTAGAACTAAACAAAAAATCGGCATCTGTGAGGGGGGCCATGGCCTAATGCCCCCCTGCGTACGCCACTGAGCACACATGGCTCATGAGTTTCAAGTTTACCAGTATTCCATGAACAGCTATCCTGTCATATTAGCATATTTTTCATTTGACAAAATCCAACATGGAAGATTGCACTAATGTAGAAGTGTAATAGACAAATGTGAATTTTGAGGACAAAAAACACACCACATAACAAGATCACACTCGCTTGATTGTAATTGCAAAAGGTGCAGACATGTAATGTGACCCCTGAGCTCATCATTTCATTAAGTAGCAGTAATGTTCATGTGTTCTAGTTTTTATGCTGGAAAAAAGCCCGTTGGGATTTTATTTCGGGCATACTTTATTCCTGGCATATTTTCAGTTTTCTTCCTCCCTCTCATCTGTGACTATTTTAGAATGACAGTAGTACATTGCTGGCAAATGCATATGAATATAATAGTATAGGATCTTGTGTTTAATAATCATTGTAAAAGTTTTGCAAAATTTTATCTAGTTATGGTGGCAGCTCCTTGCTAGTGCTACAAAGCGACAACCGCTTTATTTGCAGTCACATGCAGTTCATGCCAGTCATAAATTTGCACTGCATATACTGGTATTCTGTCACATGTACTGTACACATGTAATGTATAAATGGATGGAGCAATCATTCCAAGAATGAAAGGAAACTAGCCTTACTGAAAATTATTTCCTAAGATTATGAACTTTGTTTCAGAACAACTGTGGATTTATGACAAAAATGAAACCCTAAAAATATTGTAGTACAAACAATGTTACACTGTTGAGGCAGTAAGCAATGTCACGTTTGTTGATTGGTCAATGCTTCCTTGACAGTCTGTAACAGAAAGTGATATTTCTCACAGCATTTTGAAGTAAGAGACAAAAGTTATAGCCCATTGGTACTCTGTTGCAATGATGCTGAGAGAAATACAGCTAGGATGATCACCAGTTTTCTATACAGGGACTCAGCTCTAGTTGCATTGCCCTGATATTTATACTGATGTTCTGTGGCAATGGTTAATGTTTAGGTACTGTACCCCCTCCTTCAGTTTCAATCTAGTAGTAATTTGATTGTGTGAACAGTAACAGCAGATTACAGCAGATACCTTGAAGCAGGCCCATAGCCTGACAGGGTACTAAAGAGGCTGAGATAGCTTCCAGGGGGAAAATATATTTTTTTCGGGGGGATACACGATGAAAATGCCAGCAGGCAATGGTAATTTTTTATTTACTAGAGGGGCAAAAATCCCCCCCCCCCTCTGGCTACATGCTTCCTTTGAAGTGGTATGATTTAGTATACTGTTGTGAATGACTCATCTAAGTGAAATTCCAGAGTGAAACTCTGTGTAAGTTGTACTGTTTGAGGTCTTTAGAAGTCCTTGAATTTTGATTCTAATAAATGCTACAAACCTTGCCAAGGACAATGGGAGTTGCTGTCCCTGCTTCTGTTGTGAATCTGTGCAGGTCTTAGATGACAGGGGTCTTTTGTTTCAAAATTCAAGAAGTATAAAGTTCTTGTTCCGAGATGCAAGAAAAGAAAGGCATGTTTGAATCCCTTGTCTGATTGTTAAAAGGGGATTGGCCATTAAAGATTCTGTTCTGGGACAGAAATATCTAGATCATCATTTTGAACACCCAACATTTATCAAGGTACTGACAAGTTGATGAGTAGGTACAAGCTGCACACCCTGCCCCTCACCAACTCTACTCATTCCCCACCCTTACTTCACCCCTTTCCCCCATCCCTAGTGCCTTTGCTCATAGTGAGATGATTTCAACGAGTACGCTGTCTAAGGTCTTGAAATAGTCAAGCTTCTGTCAGAAGTGGCTTCGACTTCTTCAGGACTGATTTACTATTTCAAGACCTTTGACGGCGTACTTGTGAATCATCTTACTAGTACGGATTCTCGTCGTGAAAGCCTTTCTACTTGCCTTTGCTCATGCTTAGTGCTAGAAATTCTGCTGATCTGTATGTTTTATAAAAGCAAGTTTAAAGCTTATTTATTCTATCTTTAGTTTATGAAAACACTAGGACAGTCTAACATAATAAACATGTATTAAAGCCTTTATGTACAGACAGTGAACTTAACCAAACTCAGTGAGAAGGTAGAAACTTAGTTTCAAGAACATTCAGGTGCACTGAACAATTTGTTGCTAGTTTGAAGTGGATGCTTTCTTCTAGTTTGTGCCCCAAGTATGCTAGTTTTATGGTATCTCAAATAATTAAATATTGTAAAGGGTGATGTGAGTGCTTCAAAATACCATGCTAATAACATTTATCATGGATTTGTATGGTATTATTGCTTTGAAACAAACTAAAGGGGATAGTTAACAAATTCATGAGAGACATACCATTTACAGACAATACCAAAGTTAATTAGACTTGGAAAAGAAGGCAACCTACAAAATATGGGAGGGAATAAACCGTTAAAGGTTTTACCATGTCATTTGCAAATATTTCATTTATTTGCTTAATTTTAGTTATGAAGGCTCAGTGGAGTCAAAGTAAATACATGCACTGAAACAGTTTGATGTGAAGATCACTCACATTTGGTTAACACCAAAGAATCTCACACTGTGGTAGAGTTCATCAGATTGTGTTTAATGTGTATGGTGTTTCACACATGTTCTTGCATGACAGTGTCAGTCTCTCAACTTGTGCATTATGTTTGGGATTCAGAGTAAAGTTTGCTGATTTGATATCCATACTTTGTTGACATGTTTCTATTCTTTCATGTATTGTTAATAGACCTTGTGCATTTTACATCATGCGACGTCAGTTTGGAGGAAGACAATGAAGCACACGTGCGCAAACAGCACAGATTTTGAATGAGTGTGTAGTAGACTTACACGCTTATACGATTGGTTGACAAATCAGTCGTCTGCACTTGTTGGTGTAACTTGCAATGATATGGGTTTTTTCTCCAAATGAGCATTTTCTGCTCTGTGACATCATATGCATAAGGTCTATACACATGTGCTTTCAGTTTTTATATTTCAATGTACAATACCATATTCATGTCAGGTAAGATGTCAACTTGATATTTCCTTAACTTGTATAATTTGTTGTCGACTTGGTCCCTATATGTCTTTGACTGGCCATGTAATCAACAAAACTGTCCTTTGTCAGTGTTTACTGTAAAACACAGATGACTATTCTCTTTGTTTTACAGCATAAAAGGTTGACAACCAAGAGAGAAAAGTATGAAGAAGAACAAAGGATGAAAAAAGCTGAGAAGATCCAAGAATGAATGGTACACAAATTACTGAACTGTTAATGAGCACGGAGTGTCCAACCTTTGACCTTGACAGTCCAATAGACACTACAATTATATGTACCTTCTCATTCCATCAACTGTGATGTAGTATGTGTTGTTTGAACTTTCTCTGAGATGTGCCATCCTCAACTCTCCTTTTATCAGTGTATTGAGGAAGATATGTCATGCAGTAGATGGGTCGTAGAAGCCTGCTCTTCACATAATACGGGGAGAAGGGAGGGGAAGGCTTGAGTACTTGCATGGATCCATTCGAAACACTGGTGAAGAAGGGGTGTAATATCTTCCCTCAACTACCAACAGCTTGGTTATTAAATTAAATTTTAAGCTGAACAGTGCTCCAGTTAACACCATTGTGCTAGCCCAGTTTAAGTTTTAAGAAGTGTATGAATGTACTTATTTTAAAACTGTTCTTATTGGAGAAAATTGGAATGACTTTATGCATCCCTAGAAAATTTTTAGAACATGGAAAGTTGGTGCTGTGGGTGTATTATTAAAAAAAGTTCTTTCTGATACCAAACAAATACAAGAAAGGTAAAGACTGTTCAGGACCTGAAAGAAGTTAGAAACATTGTAGGCCCTTTTTCATAGTCATAATATACTTGCAGGCTGCAGAGTGCTATGGCACAACAAGATTTCCCCATTGGGTGCAGGTCAAGGGGCCCTACTAAACAGGCCCGGGTGGGGGAAACCCCAAGGAACTAGGATGAAGCTCCCAGAAGCTCTGAAGTTTTAAAAAAGTAATAATTACCGTATGAGGACATATGAAAAGTGCATGCAAACCGCAGCCTAACAAAAGCGTATTTTGAAACCAACTTTTTTCTTCACTTTACATTGCAAAATCATCCACTTTGTAAAACCTAATTCACTCTTCAGAGGGCCCCCCTCCCAATTTATGGGAACTTAAATACAGTGCCCTCTGAGTTTCATACTGTAATTAACAGACCTATGCATGTGTGATAGTGTGGTAGTGGAATTCTATTCAATGCTATGTAACCTCCCATGTAAAGCCTTCATTGCCACCTGAAGTACAAGGATTCTGCACCCCTGGTGTATGTCTAATGAAACAGTGGGCATGTTAGATTGTGCATACTAGGGTTTTAGTCATATCCTGATAGTGTTTCACAGCAGTTTTATGTGAAATATCCACAAAAGTGGGATAAACAGGATAGCATTGTTGGCTAAAAGATTATTATATCAATTACTTCTAAAGTGATTCTGAACTGACATTTATGAATCACCTTGCAGGCAGGATACAATTGTCTTGTGGCCTGAGGTTCCCCACCCCTGGCTTAGGGAGGCAAAATAATTGAAAAAAGAGACCAATTAGGAAAAGAGAATATAGTTCTCTGGTAGTTATTGTTACAATAAAAGTTTTAATGCCATCATTTATTAAAATGAAGTACTTTCACTTGAACAGTGGAAGGTAATTAAGAAAGGAAACTTCAGAGCCAAAAATAAAAGAACAATATCTTCAATATCAAGTCTTTGTATTTCAAAGATTTCTTTTGATATAGAACAAACTGTCCCATATAAACAACAAAGTGCATTTTGAGAAACCTAATCAAGTTTTATAACAATTTAAATATAAAGTTAAAATTATTTTCATTTAGACTCAATTTTTTCTTTGTACATTTTGAGCCGTGAATATGTATCTAAGGTCTCTGTAACAGACACAATCCAGACTAGGCTCATGGAACTCTCATAAACAAATAACATTCTGTATCAGTAGCCCAAGTCATCTCAAACTACCTATTCTGTAGTTCTCGCAGGTGGACATACAAAACTGACCGCTTAATCAGAGGGCCATCACTAAACTGATTTGCTGTTCCTGAATTACCGTGAACAGGAAGACATCATTATTTACCTTCAAGTGAATGTTTTTTTTTTTTTTTTTCATCAAATTATGACAAATTAGTATTACAGAGGTTCTTCATGTGACAACATGTTTCCAGGCCATGTTGGTCATAACAGCTCATACACAATGGGACTGATAACACTAGATATGCATAGCAGTACCACAGAAATATAATGCAATGGGCGCTTCATGGCCAACATGATCAACAAAGGAATGTGCAATGAAGTGACATCACTGAAGAACCTCTATACCTAAAATATGAAAAAAGACATACTTTAGAACTGGTTATAACACAGCTTCAGGTTGGCAACCAATGAAATAATTTTGAAATTTTCAATTCATTTCTGTGCTAATATTTGGGATGAGCAGCAGCACATCAAAAAACACTTTATTTCATATAACACAAACAAATTCTTTTCACAACCATATGGGGATTGCAAGAATAGCTCAACATTTCAACACAAAATCAAAATTACAACAAAATGTTTGGCTTGGAGAGATCTTTTAGTTAACAAACCAAAATAGAACACTGCCTTTATAATGTCAGTAAAACTATTTGTGAAAACATTACATAACCATACTTATTACTAAAGATATAGCATCTCTAACAAGTATGTTACACATATACTTGTAAATATAATTTTTTTTTTTGTTCTTTTTTGAACATATTAAATTTATTTTAGATACACTTTCAATCATCTTCAATATCCTACTCCGTATTATCAGTTAAAATATTTATAAGGCCCAGGGAGAATGAAAGACACTTTGGTTTAAAGATATAATTTCTGCTTTTACTGGAACTTTTTTACAGCAGAGGAAGAAGTATTTTACCACCTTAAAATGTCTGTCAATTCTTTCATCAAACATAAACCAGCCAGACACATCCTTCATTGTCCGATGGTCTTCTTGATAAATGCACTCTCTTTATGTCCTAGTCCCCAACTTACCCTCCTCCCCTGTAGTAGAAAAGATTTCAAAACCTCACTTCCATAGAAAAAAACCTAGAAATTACACAAGTCCATGGTGGTCTGAAACGGACAATGGTACTAGTTTGAGTCATCCTTGAAGAGATACTAGCTGGAGTAGGCTGGCCTTTTAATGCCATTAATTAGTCTTTTGAAAATGCAATATGAGAAGCAAAGTGCGCTATTACGACCTGAAAAATGTATCAAGTTAATTCTTAAAACTCTTGATGAGCTTGGCACTGACAATAATTGTTGATACTATATATGCATTGATGTCTGTTTAAGGTGAAAAAGTACTATTACTGTAGCACACAGTCCATTTTCTGCATAGAATTATTGTAAAGACCATTTAATAACAACCTCGTTATTTAAGCATCTTTAACTCTTAATACCAAAACTTTTGTTTGCATGGTTCTGTGTCATTGTGCCACTTTGATTCATTTTGTACAAAAATTTGATTAAAATGGACAAAAATACCTTGCACTGAGCAATCAACTTTTCACACTGATTTAAGAGCTCAGTAAATTCATACTTGTACATATGTCGGTTTAAATTTTCTAAAAGAGCAACACTACAATCTGCATACATTTTTCATTGTATTCCAGCTAGATGTCCCTCACTTATTCTTCACAAATTTACTTCTAAAATAATCTCCGACAAGCCAGGATTTGGGGCTGTGGTGTAAAACAGTTGTGATATAGAAAAACTTGTATTTTTGCAACAGCAGTCATGATGTTAAAATGATCATAATTGTTAACTTCAAACTGAAGCAAAATCTATACAGTTCCACAATGTTTAGAATGGACACTATTTTATTGCATAATGCTGAACATTAATGGTAGAAGTTAAGACAAAGAAATCTCACAATGCAACTTCTAGTTCTGTGTTTACATTGATAAATAGATAAGAAAATTGTGAATAGTTTCACAAATGGAATTATTTTGAGCAAAGATGTGAATTAAAATAACCTCACATTTTCTTGAGGGAATAAATGTGTTTGGAATGACAATCAAACATAAATGAAATTTTAGTTTCGCTCTCCACACAGGGCCCAACAAGCCTATCTCAGGCTCATCAGGGACCAGTTCCAGTAGCTCTGGGACCAGGTACCAAGAAGCCTATCTCAGACTCATACTGGACCCTGTCAATTATACCTCACTAGCAAACTGTACTTCAAAACAATCGTCTCCCTGCATGTAATTTGACAAATGAAGACACTGAATGTAGTCCTATCAAAAATAAAAAACTGCATTCTTTTGGAAGTTTTGGAAACTGCATTCATATGGAATTAATGTTTAGAATGTTTCTGTCACTTGTCCAGTTTACAAAAAAAATAAAATGTGAAAGGAATGTTAAAATTTCATGGAATTACCACCAAAAAAAAATGGAAAATTTGAACTTTGAAATCTGGTAGAACCATACATGTGAGAATTGTTTTCCTAGGATAGTGTCCTTCAATACAGGAATGGCAGTAGGGAATGCAGGCTCCATTGTAACCTTTATATAAAAGATTTATAGTAGTAAACTATGTGGGCAGCATAGTAAGTGAATTGTATTTTTCAAGATCGAACTATCACTTACTTTTGTGACAAAAGCATATATTGGCACAACTCCTTAATCTAAGGGATTACTAAAGGGGGCACTTTAGTAACAAAAACAACTGAAATGGCGACTAATGTCCAAAACTTGTGCATTACACACACTTGGTATGAATGCAAATGACATAATTGCAAGGAAGAGTGACAAAGGAACAACAAACAAACCACCATGAAACGGATACACCAGCCACGAATGAAATTAAAACACTGTTTTCTCCCACATGAAGCATATTAAATGAGATACACTACATGTATAACAACCCCAGGCTGAAGCTTTTTAAGACATGCACACATTTATAAAGACATGCTTAAAAACAAAATTCATATTTATTTGCTGAAAATACAGAAATTACAGCAGGCAATTGTACAAACTACCTGGTGTAGGAATCTACAAGCCCTGATACTTACCTCCTATTTACTTAATTGAGGGCACTCTCTTCAAGAGGGCTCTCTTCCGTTAAGCTATCTTTTATTTGCCGGGTAATGCTGTGGTATTAGTGAAGGTTACATATGGAAATAGGAGGTAACGAGGGGTTATGTAGATATTGATGGTATAAAACGTAAGTGGGGTATGTAAATTTTACAATGTAATTTAATGCAATCTTTGCAGACCTTTAATAGTTTCAAATGAAAAAATATGTCACTCAATTGCATATTATTTGGTAAGTCCACATTGGACATTGTTTTCAAGTCTCCCCACCTCCACACAAAGTTGCTCTATGTATTAACTGCAGGCAACTTATGGGATGTGTAATTCCATCATGTGAAACTTAATTTGGAAAAAAAAAAAAAACTGATTAAAAGTTTGTTCTGTTAATGTACTATTAAAAACTTCTCATCAAAAGAAATCCTTGTTTACAACAAGAAAGATGATACTCTCTCAGACTGGCTTTCTTTTGACAGAGTTGTAAACTTAGAAGTAAGCACTTGACCCACTTAAGCCTTGAGCAGACGACATGCATTTAAGCATTTAACAAAGCACACATCCACATGCAAAACAATCCCATCAACGACTCAGCGGATACTGATACATCTTGCGACAGCATTCTGTGAAGATATACACCTGCTTCTTGTCTGAAGAGAGGGAAACCATCTGCATAGAACATGAAAAGGAGCTGAGGGCACAAAGCTTTATAGGAGCTTGTTAGGGGTTATTCCAGGTCATTGTCTTGGAAACGTTGAGATAATTTCGAATTCTTTTTCTCCAGCTCAAGTTTCCAGAGGGGAACTTTTGAGTTGTAACTGGAAGAACTGATGAACGGATTATCTGTGGATGCAGTTGGGTTACATTTGATGTTAGCAATGACATGCAAAACAAATACACGAATAACTGGTGATGGTGAACTAAGGAGTTTCTTCACAGAAATCAATGCATTACACATCATCCCTTTGTTCCATATGTGGGCCATCAAGTGTTTACCAATTCAGGGTTGCTGTGGACCCTTTAGTGGAGTACTGCAGTGGGCGGGTGCCAAAACAGAATGCTGTGCCTATGGTATACTAAGAAAATGGCAGCCTATGAAGAAAATAGGGATCTACAAACAAAATGGTGGCTTACAAAAATCACTTAGTGTGAAGAAATTTTACTTTTGAACCCTTGAAAACCTAGTGTCCCGGATATACAAAACACTTGATCACAGCCTGCACCAAAGTAGCTTGTCTGGAGGGCCCAAAATGTGGAATGTTGAGCTAGGAGGTGCAGACCTGCACAGAATGTATTATTTCTTAAATGTTATCATCTGAGGAATTATGATATCATGGGACATACTGCAGGGTGCATTATAAATTGTTAGATACAAAATACACTGTTGTGAAAAAGGGGACTTTTGAAACTCTCCACTACAGAAGCCAAGCAAATTAAGATCCTGTATCACATCTCTGTGGGCCACACTTAAGAGGGTATTTGGCTGCATTCTGCCCAACTTATATAGTGTGTAAATGCAAGCACATTAATCTATATTGTGGAACACTTGATGGCTAACAGGAAAGAAAAAGCACAATGTGTGAATGCTACTGAATGACCTCTCATGAAGAACCACTCTACACCAGAACACAGCAAGCTTAGTGTGAATAACTACAATGGAATAAAACCAAAACTAGAACCTACTGATTTTGAAAGATTTTGAGAGGTGTAAATTGTTTGGCTTGAAGACTTTTGATATAAACAAAATTGTGCGACATATCAGTGCTGAAATATGTAATCCAGTGAAACACAAAAACTTGACTGCATCTTCTGCCTGTGTACCGTTTCTTCTTAAGGTACACAGGGTATAGAATATTAAGCTCATAACTGTGTTCTGGTGGTTATTATTAATCAGGTGGAGTAATGAAAAAAAAAACAAGGTATATAAAATGATGTTAATTACTACACAGAGGTGAAATGAAGTTAATACTGGTACATACAAAGGATACACAAATTCCCACTCTCTCTAATTGGCAGATAGGAAGATTTTAAATGGATAAATCATCCCATCATAAAATTGCCTTATATACTTGAGCACATTGTGTAGCTACAGTAACCACGATTTCTTTGCAGGAGTGTCCATCACAAAGCCAGCCACATTGACAGCCATGATTAAACCTGTTATTAACAGACTACCTGATATAAAGAAATGCAATGGTAAACAATGTGGGTCATGACCAAAAGGTGTGTCACACAAAATAGGAGGCAAGTCTTGAAAAGTTCCCAGAAAATTGTTAATTTGCAAAAGCATTCTTGGAAATTTTTCATGGTATATTTTGTTTCTAAGAGCGTGGGAAATACAAATACAGCACAAGCAGCAAACACAATTCTTTTGTGTGAAGAGTGACCTACCTTGATCTACAGACAAATCTAGAGGAAATTCATGCCATCCTTTTCAAACATTAACACACAAACCTTTACGAGTATGGCATGTTTTCATATGAGAAAACAGTCAACCCACATGTGTCACCAGCAAAATGATCACACACCACTTCAGTGTTGGGAATATTTTGAAACAGTGTTGACAGCAACAGATGGCAAGTTCTTTTATGCATTTCTCTAAATGAGACTTACAAACAAAGATACATTTTGAGGCTTCAGAATGGTGCCACCTACTGCAAGTGAAGAATCCCCTCCACACGTAGCATAAAATGTAGACAATTTTTGTTAGCATTTCTGGTTTGTGATTTTGCTTACATGTAATTTGTTGTAAGTGGAAGTCTTGTAATGACAATACCTCACACACACATGCTCACCATTCCAATAAAATGGTGAATCTTTTTTTGTCTTTTAGATTTATTTTTAGTTGCATTTGGGAAATAACAAAATTTGGTGACTGAGTCAAATGCAGTGGCACAGGAGGGATTTGCAATGGGTTCACTATGATGTACATGCGCACATTCACATTTCCCCTACCTTACTGTTGTGGGTATTGGCAAGCTACAATACTTACCACCAATCACTTTATCTACTTTGTATTATTTGATCCTTCACTTTAACCTGAGCAGTTTTAACCCCATACCCAAATGTCTGCCATCTTGTTCTAACAACTGGCTCCATTTGCTACAGTATGAGTCTAGAAAGCTCAGCCAATTGAACCCAATTCATCTCGTTTTACTGCAGACACTGGGGTTGTAATGTTGAAAAAACTGCATAGAGTGTGAAGCCCTAATGAATGCAAATTAGTTGCAGCAAGAAATAAGTATATATATACATAGTGAGTAGTAAGCTTGATTATTGCCATGCATAACATCAAACCAATTTCCACAATGACTTTTCATGCACTACTGACATACACAGATAAAGGAATATCTCATTTTGATTTATACCAAGCTGCCACGCACTTGCCATCACTTGCCACACCATTGTTGCAACATCTATCACAACTAATTCCATAGGCATGCTATTAATCCACACATAAGACCAATAACTAACAGAAATCTACTGATTTTGAACATGCTTTGATGGCTGTTTAGAAATGCTTCTATGAGTGTCGTACAGTAGCTCCAAACATCTCAGAGGGATTTTAAATTAAAGGGAGAATTCAGTCACCCCAATAAGGAATTGTATAGTAGACTATCCTATTTCCTAAATGGCTCTCGGGAATCACGTGACAGTATTTTTCTCACTCAACTGTAAAATTTACAAAGAGCGACTGCTTGGTTTACCTTTAATATGCAATGTTTATGTCCTAAAATATTATAAAAGATGCTTGGAAGAGAAATAAGAAGAAATTTGTGACATTTAGCTATTGTTTCAAAATAAGTTTGGGGCGACTGCTTTTGACCTTTAAGGACAAAACTAAATAAAGAGGGAAACTAGTATAAAGTTGATACTGTACATTCTTGGTTACTACCTATATGAGAGTGGGAAATTGTTTAGATGAATGATACTACATATTATAGATTATAATCTGTTTGATGATGTGAAGTAGTATACAACTGCAGGAATCAAGAAAAAGAATGTATCAATGGAATGTTTACATACATAGATATAACATACACATGGTAGGTAAATAATGCTGAGTTTCTTGGTGGACCAATGCTTAATGAAATATGATAATTTTAATGTGGCACACATTAGATAATGCTTCATGTAATGACATAAAAATTTTGCCCATCCATTTTGCCCACATCTTTCCATAGTAATGAGTTACCTTTTTGAAATGTTTGTAAGAATGATTACTTTTTATCCACCATGTATTAAAAAATTTTGCAACTTAACTCCCAACATCATTAAGACCAAGACATTTTAGTCAGACATGAAGTCGGTTAAGTCAAACAAGCATGGGTTTCTAATGCAATAACATTTTGTGAGGGTCCACAGTTAAATGTTTTATCACAAACAAAAATGTCCTTCCCAGTTGGGCATTTTGGCTTCATCACATCTTTATACTGACTGCATTTATATCAAGAGTTTACACCTTTTTCAGTAAACAATTCTCACCTACTTACTTTTCCAGTCATACTGACAGCACCATCCATTTCTCCTTCTATAGTACAGGTAATACCTGAGCCAAAACTTTAACACTAATTTCTAAAACTTAACAAAGATTTTGTTTGCGTTCCAAAATTTGTCATGTACACACCCTTCAAAGTTATTTGGCATTTTTTTACACTTAAATACATACAAAGACTTTTAAATTTCATAATCTTCCCCATTGATGGGTTTCAGTGTTTCCTAGGGAAAAAGCATTTGGGTTCCCACTGCAATTGTGACCCAAGAAACCTAACTTGCATATCAATTGTAACTAACTAGCAGAAGTTACAGATAAATACTTGCAAATGTTCTCCATATATGTGAAGGATTGAACTCTGTTATGTTGATTGCCATAACTTCTAATCAAAATGGGTAATTGCTAATTAATTCAAACACTGATTGGCACTTACTGCCAATTAACTCCTTCACACTATTTCATATCTCTTACAGTGGGGTACAAATCACTGCTTTCTTTTGATCAGTTAAAACACCATCGTCATTGTTAGTATTAAAGTGTTCTTTGTATCAATTTTTACACCTACAGAGTGTATTAACAAATCAACTTTGTTCACTTCTGCATCAAAGCAGACTGCAGTATTTTAAAATTATTACAACTATTATAAATAGTTGGTTTTTAACAGAAATATGTAGACTGACTTTATATTTTGGCATTCCTGCACTTAAAGCTATCTGCTGTAGTTTTACCAAAAAGATGAAAAAATAGTAATATACAATTACCCTATGAGTGGGCAATTAAAAGGAAGCCTGGAACTACTTTCCAATTCAAATCCTATTACCTCGGATCTTCCCATACTTTACCTTAATCTGTTCCCATACTCTAGCATTACAACATTATTTTAGTTCATTCCCCATTAAAAAAACGCTCACCCTTTCTGGTTCCCCCTCCCCCCACCCTTTGTTAACTCAGGAATTCTCTTAGAATGATTACAGACTGTGAAGTAGCAACACTTCAAACTGATCCAATATGCATATAGTTGGCAGGAAGCCATAAAACAAGTAATGGGTCTGGATATAACTTGCATGACTAGTTTTAAGACACTTAAAAGACTTGCTTTTTTAGTTTCTGTACTTGTACGGTAAGTACAGGAAGAATGAAGAGATTGTCACAGGATACTACCAACCTGCCCTTTCAAGTACAAAGAAAGTCTCAAGAAACCTTTCCAGCTTCAAAACAACTCAAGACTTTCTCCTCGCATCTCAAACAGACACCGATCTCGTATCTGCATGCAAACCTCCTTGGCTAAATCACATTCTATCCTTTGACTAACCAATTCTATGACAGGACGACTTGGTAAGGAGATACCAAAGATGGTCACATCCCCTGACCACATCAAAGTCCCGCCCACTCTTTCCATCCTCCTTGTAAGTCACATTTGTTTCTTTGTTCTCTTTGACTCATTATACTCATTTCTCACCTTTCTTTGATGACGGGGAGATCACAGCTGGTTTTTCAGTGTCTTTCTTCTCCCCGTTCTCGATCAAAAGATTCTTTTCATTATTTTTCTTTTTGTCTTGAAGATTTTTCTGCCAGGATGGCTTCGGATCTTTTCCAGGGGGAACTGCTTCAAATTTCTTCCTTGGGACCTAAACAGAGATCAATTCAACAGACTGAAATTCAGATCAAGTTATACATGCTACTAGTTAGAGGGCTGACAAGAGACAGTCCAAAGAAAACTTAAAATCCAAACGATACCAAAATGCAGCTTGATTCTTAGAGTATAAGCATGCAACCAACCTTCACCATTCAGACTAGCTAAAGCACTGCAACTCTGCTGGTCTTCAAATATGAAGAGATTGAAGCAACTGTTGGCATTTCTGCAGGACACAGAGAGCCAAACCATTAGAGGAAGTGACAACCACTCACTGTAACAAAAGAACATTATGTCCCATCTACACACACCAACAGAGAGAAAATTAGTGCCCTCAGTCACATAGAGCAATTCCAAATGGCTTTCAGAGAAACCCCTTTTTAAGCTACATGACAGCTTTCTAAACTTTTTACACTTACATCCAAATGTCACCTACACACAAAGAAAAAAACTAACTGATCAATGGTAATGTCAAGATCGGTGTCTTAAAAGCTGAGCTTTTGTTCTTCAAAGATGACCCCTGTATGACTTGACCAACTCTGTACCAGGTTTCCCCCCACAGAATATTTCACTTAATGTTCCTTCACTAATAACTCATCCATTCTATGACCACAAAGGAAACCACTGGCTTACTCCTTACTAACAAGCAGACTATAAATCTGGTCATTTTTCCTTTGCCCATCTATTTTTTTTTTCTCCCCTCTCTTTCTGCTGTCTAACTTTTTCTTGTTTTCTATTGTTTTTTGTTTGTTTGTTTTTCTTTGGCGTTTGTTTGTTTGTTTGTTTGTTTTTTTTTTTTGTTCTGGTGGATCTTACATGTACAAGCTTTGCTTTTACTAGATTCTTTTCTGTGATAATTATGAAGCTAAGAAAATAGGTGAATTTTGAAAAGAAAAATGAAGGAAACAAAACAAAAATCAGTGGAAGGAGACAGCCTGAGAGAGGTGATGATTAACACTGGGGAATGGTTAAAGATTACAGATTGTAAGGGGCTTGTGATTGGGTTACTATGACATCTGTTGGTATTACACAAGCTTTTCCTTTGGTACCATGGGACTTACAATTGCTGGTTTGGGGGAAGGTAAAGGTTTTTTCCTTTTTTCCTGTTCCACCTTGTTGGAATCTTCTGTTTTTGGTTCCTTAGGGTGCCGAGACACCCCATCCTCTTGGCTTTCTTCATCTTTCTCTTTCTTCATCTTTTTCTTCCTTGCCAGTTCCAACTGCCACTGGGGTACAGTTGTAAAGGGGGCCTTGTTGGGGTCCTCATCTTTCTTTGGCAAAGAGGGGGGTACTACAGACTTTTTAATACCTGTTAAGCAAGTAAACAACCCAATTAATACCCAAACTTCCTTTGCATGAAAAGTTACTAAATAGTAGATTTTTCTTTAGCAGCAGAGAAATTCTGTCCAATATGAAGATGACAGATGTTACACCATAGAAAGATTAGTAAGAAAATGAAATAAATGTAATATATTGTAGCTTATATGGGTAATTTGCACCACTTATCCCAAATTTCCGGCAGAAATATACATATTGTCAACTGAAGGCTTAACATAAAAGGTTCTTCTTCATCCTAAGTAACTTCTGTCTGTGGCACTCCTCTCAACAACCCCCACCACCCCACCTCCCCCCCAATCAACCCTATCCCCTTTCCATCACTCCCCATTTTCACAGTTAATTTAATGCACAAGTTCCCAACGTAGCCAGTCCAAAATAATGCCTACTGACAAGTTTCAAATCTAATTCTCAAAAGTAGTCGAGGTAATGCTGAATTTATCTGTTGACAAGGCCCATAATACAAACTTAAAACCAGTGCTTGTGTCTTTCTGTCACTTGATCTACAAATAATGTAGTTTGCAAGTTTCATCCCACCTCATCATACGAACCAACATTGGGGAAAACAGAATACTGCAGCTCAAGTCTTAGACTAGCCTTACAGTTTCACAGAGCACACACAGCTAAAACACTTCAATGTTTTTTTTTTTTTTTTCAAAAAGAAATAAACCCACAATCCCACAATATAATGTGGAGATTAAAAATAATGTGCAATACACCAGCAGTTGTCTTCCTGGAAAAAGTCCCCTTGCATAAAACAATTGTGGTCAGCAGTTTCAAAATGAGTTTAAATTAAGACATCTTGCAAATTTGAGAAAGTTTCAATGCAATGCTGAACAGAATCAACATAATGGGAATATTTTGTGACAAATCCTCCCTTTGTCAATAATATATTCTGTATGTTCATGTGTGTGCTTATGGTTATTCTCAGATAAAGCTACCAATTCAATGTTGACAGTAAACATGAAGAAAAGGGTTCCCGTACCCAATACATAATTGCAATACCATCTGTGACAACATCATGGAGAGGAAAATGAAAAAGATAATTATTTTTCACTCCCACAAATTTTCTTGAATCACAATATTGCTTATAGCTATGTCTAAGGTTCTAGATTTTCCACTCTACAATGCCTGTAACCCTTTCAAACATGTATATGATTCCTTTATTGGCTACATCCCCAGCCCACAGTTTGCAGGTGGGCTTACAATCCAAGGTATTGGTTGGAGGAGCTAAAAAGGAAAGTTCTCTAATTCTTTCTCTTCTAAACAACTGAGTTTATAATAGTCTGTAATGTGATAAAACCAATCATTCCTTTGGCCTACAATATTTTCTCCTTGAATTTTAAATCAGGATGGCTTTCTAAGTTTGGCATGAAGTCAACTTCTCTCTAAGTTCATCTAGACAGCAGAACAATTTGCCCAACATTTTATTAAAATACTAGAAACTTAAGATAGTTACATAAGGAACTGGTGGTTGTCCACTATTTAGCTCTTAGCTCAATACTTTAAATCTTCAGCCCTCCTCAAATGAAGAAATCCTTATGGCTCCACAGACATACCGGATATCATCACTGACCTCAGCCCTGCCCACAGATGGTGAGATCATGGCCAGAAATTGATCTCTGCTTTATATGTACATAAAATGTACATAAAATATCTTTGTAGACCCTCAGCCTATCCCCCCCCCCCCCCTCACATCTAATAGAACTCTCTTCTGCCCCTGAAATTTCTGCAGGTCTCATTATGATCTTAAGACCTGGGAGCTGAGAAACACTAATTATGTCCCAAACACCTCTGTTGATATATTTGATTCAACAAACAGCAATAAAAACAACATATACTGCTTTAATAGGGGTGTGCTTTTCAAGACGGACAAATTGAAACTGACCAAAACTGCCAACTTTCTCTTTTAAAGTGCTACACAATTCTAGTAAACCATTGCAAAGATAAACAATATGTAGCAATATCTATCCATTAAATACACATTGTGGATAGGTTTAACAAGCACTTATTAAAGGAATGTTTCCTTTTCCTCTTGACACATCTACCATACAAACATGTCTGCTGTATGTGTGTGATCCATGCAAAATTTTGATGAATCTGAAGGAGTCTTTTATCATTTTCCAATATGAATGAAAAAAATTAATACATATGAAAGCAGCTTAATGTTCTTTTCAACCATACCCAGAATTGATGCTCCCAGGGAGACATGTGAGTCCCTGCCTGATCTGTATTACAGGCACATTCTCTCTACTTCTAAACTCACGGATAATGACTTCTGTACCTTATTTCATTCTGAGTACCTCAAAATGTACTTTATAATTACCACCCAATTAAAAGTATTATCAGCTGTCAGCAGTATGTTTGCTTTATGCATAGGCAGAAATCCCAGGGGGGATGGGGATTTATACCCCCTACTTTTCACAAATGCTCCCACTGACTTTGACTTCAAACAGTGTCTTTTGCCCCACGGGTCCATTATCCCCCCACTTTTTCACATAAATCCCTGCTTCTGGCTGTAGAATGAGGCCATATGAAAGTTTCTTCTTTAGCCTTCCCACCTGACCTGAAAACTGGCCTGACCTCAATGTTTTTTATTGCTTAAAATGCTCAATCTGATCAAAATTTAAGTAGGTTACAGTTTTATCCAAAAATCAAGGATGTACAGAATTCAGTATCAAAACTTTAAAGACAATTCAACACTTCAAAATTAATTTGGACTGAATTTTCTGAATACAACTGAATATACCTAGAGTCCAAAGTTTCAAAAATATATCTAACAAAGCTTGAAATATAATTCCAAATGGTCCAATTGCCATCTTTCACAGGACATTCCTGAGATGAGATATAAAATACTGGAGCTTATTCACTCGATATATAGTACATTTCCCATCAATTTGTGATGTCATTCTTGTACTACTCAAATTACCTTCTTCATTTTTCCTTTTCTGAAAAGCCACTGCACCTTGTGCAAAATTGTCATCACCATTTAACTGTTATAGGACAACTTGACTATACAAGCCCTAACCATACAACATGCTAGGCAAGAAAACAATAAATTTTTCAAGGCCACGTGAACATTTTTATTTCCAAAGGAACAAAAGCAGGTAATGTGAGTTTAACAAGAAGGAAATCACAAATAATTGTGCAATCAACTATTTCAAATTAAGTGAATAAATTCAAATATTTATATCTCAGCAATGGAGTGAGCTACGAATATGGGAGACGGATGAATGAGATTCACTTTCATCCTCTAAGATATATATTCTTTTAAGTCTAGACTTAAGGTTCACTTCAACTCTACAACATCAGACCGACAACAACAGGCCTGACTGCATTTTCACTTCCGCTTTACAGGGTATTTGTTGTTTCAAAAAAGTCCCCCTCTATAACCCCCCACCCACCCCCTGACAAATCTGACATGACCAGACACTAAACAAGTAATATTTGTACATGGTCTTGTTAAATAATTTCAAACTGCTCAGTAATGGATGGGTATGGATGGGTATAACTGCAAAATGACTCAGTACAAAAAGTCAATGGAGACTTTTTCTTCTAGAGTGAAAACTGAAAACTACCCCAAAAGACTGTGATCCTGAACCTGGATGTGTAACTTTTCAGTCTCGCACTCAGACTTTTAAGTTAAGTATTCAGTGCCGCCAGAAGGTTTCTGTGATTGGAGGAGGGGGGGGAGGCAAAGTCAGCTAGTTATCTGGTCTGCACAAGTTCACTTTGGTTCAGCATGCAATCACCTTCATCAGCTGGGAAACATTTTTCAGAAAGGCAACAGAGTTTGATGGAAAGCCTATGCCAATGGGGAGGAAAGTGGGAGTATCCGGAGAAAAACCTTCATACCTCAAGAAGCTACTGTAGGTCCCATTTGTAAAAGACAATGGTGCAAAACAGCTGGAATAGACCACTATGCCACCCAAGGACCCTATGGAGAAAGGGAGAGCTGAGACCTTGCATCCCTTGGACTTCGGCCTTTTCAAAGGTAAATTTTTGGCCATTCTTAGGCAAAGCTAAAACTAACTTT
The DNA here is from genome assembly GCA_029531755.1 of Holothuria leucospilota. NCBI lineage: Eukaryota > Metazoa > Echinodermata > Holothuroidea > Aspidochirotida > Holothuriidae > Holothuria > Holothuria leucospilota. Next base: position 6,032,283 of record CM055964.1, read on the forward strand.
TAAGAGGAAACTCCAACTGAAAATTACTAGCGGCTGTAGCCTGTTTCCCTCCGACCCCTACCCCCTTCAACGGCCTTGAGTATGTTGTGCGTGTAATATTCTAGCTGAAGAGATTATACATGATCTTTCATAGTTAGAGGACTAAGAGATTCATGGTCATAATTAGAGAATGAGTGAGCAGTAATGGTGCCTATCATTAAAGTAGGTGTTTGGGAGAAACATATTCACACAACACAACTGAACATAGTACGGGATATGATGCTTCAAGACAGATTATACAATGCAGAGAAAAATGGAGAGAGAGGGCTGATGGGATCCTTGTTAGTTGAGTTTTGAAATCATGTGAGAATTTTTCATTATGACTGCTAAACTGGGTTAATAATCTGCACATTTCTTTAAACAACAGCATCATGAACTACTGGAAATTGTTACATGTTCTACAAAACTGGAGGCATTTACAAATACAGATCACACCACATAGGGATGACAAACTACTACATGAAAGGGAACCACACAACAAAGTATTCATACATTCAAAGCTCCTAGCCATCCCTCCCCCCCACCTCCCCCAAACACACATACAGACACATATTTCTCTTCTGCTAGTGGTTAAGCTAGGGTGCAAAAATGTTATCTTCTTTCACATTAATTCTTCTAGCACTATGAGTATTTATCAAAAAATGAACACTCAAATGTTTCACTGTAACGATGGTACATGGAGCCATCATACCACACACTGATATGTGTTCTACACAGTGTGGTGTGTTCTACACACAAGTGTCCCATGAAATCCCTTTGTTGTATGGTATACTCCTATAAGACTTCATTTAACTGAGAGTTGGTTGTATGCAAGAGTGATCAACCTTAAGTGAATCTGTTAACAAACTATGTACAGTATATTAAGCAACCCATTTCTGAAGTGATTCTCTCATTTTTGCTTGCCTCTGCAATTAGGTGCATGCTGCTAGAAACCAACATAACATTTAAGCCTTTGGAAAAACCCTTTTATCATGGTACCCTACCAGTTAAATTACGACACTTAACCCTGGCAAAAACAAGCTGGCTATGTTGAGGGCACTCTTCATAGTTATGTCGCACTGGATTTGTGAAGAGACAATAAACACTGTAGCCATGGACTTGATCAACAACTGTTGTGTCCCTGGGCATACAGCAACACACTACATCAACTTTCTTCATCTCAACTTAGCAAGCTCATTCCTAAAGAGTGTAATAATGGTGGACAAAAAAGGACCACTAAAACTTGCTAAATTTTTCTAGTGTTGTGGATGAACTCTTATGTGAAAAACTTAAGTTTCCAAAGAAATGTGCAGAGCACTTAGGTGGATAAAACCATCATCCCTTGATTGCATATGTATGCTGTGCTGTTTGACTTTCCAGAACGACTGTCAAAGAAGCTCCACTTTTGGAATAAAGAATGATTATCTTGTATCAAAAATAATGTAATCTACGAAACAAGCTTGGGTATACTTCAGTAACTCACTACTTCCATTTAAAACAAGATACCAACAAACAAGCACTACAATACAGACACAAGCTTTTAAGATTGACAGTCTTGGCTTTCACCATGCAACCTACAAACATCTATATTAACCTCACGGAAAAATGAAACATACTGTATCATGTACCATCTCCCTTCCCACAATCTTCACCTCACCTTTAATATTCTTATCCACATACCAGTTACTAATCACTCCTTATACCCCTCTTGTATACTGTGTTCATCTTTTCACCATCTCCCCTTAAACCTCTTCTCCTAAAACCAACATTAAAGGTCAAAAAGCTTCTGCAGTTTCTGCTCCCATTGTTTGGAATCATATTAGTTTTTTTTGCCAGACGGTTACTGCAGGCAATAATGGTATTCATATGTAAATAGGAAGTAAGGAGGAGCCAAATTGACTCATATTTGAGCATATGGGGCATTCTTTTTCACAATCAGTTCAAAATCAATCTTGAATGTTACCTGCTTTAAAATAGCTTTCTTGTCATAACTGTTTTCTCATACACCTTCAATTGTAAGAGCATTGATTCATATTTTTTTAACAATTATGCCCTATGAAAGAGCTCAATGGTTATCATTGTTACAAAGTCCCTATCAAACCCAATACCCACCCCCACCCCCTGACAACCTTCCACTTTTCATTAAATTCACAACATTTATTTTCTTCAGGTCACATACAAGAGGGATGGATGTTAAGGACATTGGATAAACCATGGGCCATGACATCACTGGACAGTGATCACATTTCTCACGGAGAAAGGTCGATTCAAATGCTTAAAGGACATGAAGACACCATCTTTTATAAATGAAAGACAGAATGCCATGATGCACCAGATATAATGCCTCCACCTACAAACATAACTGTTATATGATTATACATGCCATGCAATGTATGCCTGTTTATATGCCAGACTGCTATAGGTGTATAAACAAAGTTATTGAAGCGGTATCATAAAGTTATAACAAAACCAGAGGGCACACTCCACACCTGAGTAGAAGGTGGGTGTATAAAGAACAACTCCTCTCAATGAATATAGCTATAAAAGTGTTTAACAGTCACCTGCTCCCACACTGCTGGTGCACTAGCTGTAACACTTTGTTCAAGCAACTGGTGCGTGTAATTTTACATCACAGCCAACTACATTTCAATTGAATCTAAAAAGTTTTCAACAAAGTAAGCGCAAATCAAGAAGTGGGAGCGTGCCATCTAGTTTTCCTTATAACTTCTTTGGCACCATACACGATGCAGCTGAATACAACCCAAACTTACTCAAGTCTTCTGTGGCAGGTTGAGGCTCTAGAGATAAAACGTGTTATCATGAATACATTAAGCACATTATAAACAGTATTTCAATAAATATGCTGCCAAAACTGAAAAATTTCTTTGACTGTTATTAAACCAAAATAAAATAACATGCAAAATACAATTCGTCATCTGTCCAAGAGTTATATCAACAAGGTATTGCTGTTAAATCTTTGAAATCTTTCACCAAGAGCTGAAAGTCTAGATTAAATTTAAGTTTCCAACAATTGCACTGCAACAAAAAAGGTACCATAAAATATAGACAGCAGTTGAGGTTCATTAGTAGATTATTTCATCCTAGAGGACTGCTTCAATAGCTAAAACACTGGCCGAGAGAAAATGCAACAGAGTTCGCAATTAATACATTGCAGTAACTGACATATCAATTTTCAAAGTCATAGACCAGATGCAATCTAACATTTATTACAAGTTTTTAAAATCTTTGTGTTGGCCCAATTGATGAACCCTTGCAAAATCCTACAACTAAGTGGTGTATTTCTGCTCAATTATACAACCCAAGGATGTAAATTTGCCGAAATGAAAATGAGGAACACCACATATTGGATCTGAGATATGACAAGTGATTACAAATTGATGGAAAAAAAAAGAATGGAAAAGCTTTTAATTTAAATCAAGCAATGCCAAATAATTTGGATAAGATAAGGAAAATTCAGCTGACAAAGACACTTTCCCATACCCAACGGCACTGAGAAAAGGAATGTTGATTGAGGTATTCCATGAATTATAATTTGTGGACTATGTGCTATTGTAACTCTCCTAGCCTTCATATTCTATTCATCAATTCTCTGAAGTCTGAAACTGAAAGAACACTTCAGAATAACATCTTCCATTTGACCTACTTTCATTTACCTCCCCACAAGAGATAAATGAGGTAACTTAACACTTTTTCAACTTTCTACGATTTTAAAATAAAACGTAATTAAGAATTCTAATGTATCAACACAGGAAAGCAACTAGAACTCGAAATACTAACCAACCCCTAATCATACTTTCCTTCTTAAATCAAGTTCTCTAACATGATCAATGTCACATCCTTACTTGACCTTTTATGGAAATATTACTCACAAATCTGAGAGTACTGCTTGACAAAATGTAGAGCAGAATTTTGGCTGTTTTGTTATTGTCCCTATAAAATTGCTTAACATTCCTGACCAACCTCGAAAGGAAATTCATATTATTTTTTCCAATTATGACAATGTATGAATATCACTTAAGTAGGAAACAGCTGTAATATTATCCAATACATATATTCCTTTTTCAAAGTAATTTAAACTGACTTTCATTCACTGGAAGTATAACTATTTGTTACATACTTCCATTACAAATTAAAGTAAACTTCTGATTTTGAAATCATGTCCAGAATACTTTCTTTGGTGACTAAATTCAAAGCTTTCCAAAAATGCAAAAAAAAAAAACTGTTTTAGGAGTTAAAAGTCTCATCATAATTGCATGTGGTGTTGGAAAAACACTAAACGTAATCACTGCAAAAAAGTGGTTCATGAAGGGGAATCTGTGATGTCACTGCAGCTCATTATTGAGACACTTCTTCATGATGTAGACACCATTGTATAAAATATTTAATATCTTTGTTGCTATATTGTAACCCTTCAAAATTATGGCATAGCTTTATGTTACATCTACATGCAAAAATAGTAACAAAAATTCTAGAAGTGTGAATATTTCATGGAAAAGCAGGGGATTTATTGAAAAGAATGACTGATAGATTCTGAGGCAATGTGCCTGCCTTACATTTCATTTCTGGACCTTGGGGAACACCGGGGGTATTTTTTGACAAAAGTAACCAATCTTTAAACCTGGACATCTTTCCTCTTTTGCATGGGATCCTTATAAAATTCCTCTGAAAAATGCTTTAAATGCTGGCATTTAAAAGTTTTTTCATGCATGTAAAATGTATACAGTGAAGCCATATCACCTAAACATGCCTTACCGTAACCATCAGTTTTCCCAACACAAAGATAATTAAATCTAGCCAAGGGGGGAGGGGAGATCATAAACCTAGGCCAATTCTTGCCACCAATCATAAAGACAGCAAATGTTTGGTTGAAACATGCAAAACATGATTACATCTGTGTATATCGTATAAATATATCATAATATATCCTTCCTTAACATATAAAAATTTGGTTCCTTTTCCTTCCCAGATAACAATAAACACATAATAATAATAAATAATAATAAATAAATGACTTAATATAGCGCCGCCATCATAAGAAATATGTTCGGCAGCGCTTTACACGGAAAAGGCCTCACGAAACAAGAAAGACTTAAGTTTTAATTTAAGCATTAAGCATTAAGCATTAAGAAAAAACATATGAAAGAAATCAATCCAATAAACAATCTTTTTAATAAATGAGAAAGAAAAAACTTTTTTAAAACTTATCTTTCATAAAGCATATTAAGTTGTTGAAAATTAAGCTCATCTTGCCTAGCAAGTACCTATTTCCAAAAAGCATTCCAAGCATAAATACTGTTCTTTTGTGAACTTGCCTAACATGCCTGACCATGGGACCAATTTAACTAGTAACCTAGACAGGGTGGATGTGTATACTACACATGAGCCTCTAGGGTTGACTCTAGTCCATTTACAAGTAAATCTCTAGGGTTAGCCCTATTCTACATTACAGTGAACTTCAAAGGTTAGCTCTAGCCTTTACAGGTCATTAGACCTCTAAGATAAGCCGTAGTCTACACAGGTGAACCGCGAGGCTTAGGCCTACTCTTTACAGGTGGGCCTTTGGAGGTTAATCCCTAGCCTTAGCTATATAATCACCTGCTGCCTCTGCATCTTTCTTTTTCTTCAGTAAATCTTGCTTCCACTTTGGCGTCTGAAACAGGTTGGTATTTTCTGGGACAGTTTTGGTGCTTGGACTGAAAGAAAAGCATCAAAAACAATTTCTCTTATTTACTTTCTACTCCTTGTGTTATTTAAAGGATTCTTACAGAAATAGGAAAATAAAATTCCATCTTTTCCACAACTATTCATACCAGTTTCAAATTCCATGATTTTCCATGAATGTACCACCCCTACATTTATAACAAAGAAGTGAAGAAAAAAGGATGAACAAAGCAGACATGAATGACCCAGGTTCCAGTCATCTCAAACATAAACAACAACTTTAGAAATTTACCCACAAATAAAAGTTGGGGCAATCGTTATCCTATAACTCCTTTCTCCATCTGCTCCCACAAGCCTCCCCATACTATCTTATTAGTCTTTTAAATTATATACATGAATTTATCTAGCAAAAACATTGAAGATGATGCCTGAAGGAATAAGACTCAAGCTATGAAAAAGGTTTCCCAAAAGGAAACTTAGCTTCAAGCTGCTGAGTGCATAACCACTTCCCCACTTCAACTATATCTATTGAAGAATGGTCTATGACGGCTTGCTAAAATGCAAGCAAATGACCAAAACAGCAAATCTCGTCATGAGTGACCTTTCATAAGGAAAGTGTAATTGTCACTTCACAATTCTGAGTAGGCTAACTAGAATGCCTCCCTGATTACACTTAAACAATGTCACCATCGCTTTGCAAAAGATATTCAAGAATAACACCAAAACTTGTCATCAGAAACCAGTTGAGTAATAGATTGTGTCAGAATTGCCCTTAAACATGTTTTTGTAAATGAAATAGATTTTTCCATTCATTTTTAGAAGATTATCAATTTAAGGGCACATAACACTAAGGTAAGATATTTACTGAAAACCCTTTTAGCTAAAATAAATGTCATAATATTTGAACAACTGGTATAATCATTGAGCACAATCACTATCACACCGTCTCTCCTACACATTTAAATCCCACTCATACATAAACAAAATAATTTTCAGTTTCAAATGTGACAGAAACAGGTGAAAAGTCATACTTTAGCATTATAACACTCTGCCTTAACTGTCTTAACATTTTTTTCTTAACGACCTCTTCTGACACTGTTTTACTTTTCATGAACCTTACTACTACACTCACTTTTATATTTGCAACCTTCACTTACATGCAATAACCAGAATGCAAAAATGCATTGTGGTTTCGATGATTCATACACACCTACAGTATCATGGAATTACAGTGGTATGAAGTGACTGCAAACTTTTTAAGGCCAGACCCCTGATGACCCCAAATGACCTCTGACCTCCACCAAAAGTGATAGGGTTCTTCCTCTCACCAGTAGGCATCTACATACTAAGTATGAAATTCATCCAACTTCCTATGTCAAGATATCATGTTACCAGGGTTTTCAGGGTTTGACCCCTGGTGACTCCAGATGACCTTTGACCTCCACCAAAAACAACAGCATTCTTTGCCTTTCCATAACTCATCTACATACTATGCACAAAATTTATCCATGCTTCCTACATCAAGATAGCGTGTCAACAAGGTCTTCAGTTTGACCCCAGTGACCCCAAATGACCTTTGACCTCCACCAAAAACAACAGGGTTCTTCCTCTTCCCATAATGCATCTACATACTAAGTATGAAATTCATCCAAGCTTTCTACCTTGAGATATTCTGCTAACAAGGTTTTCAGTGTTCGACCCCCAGTGACCCCAGATGACCTTTGACCTCCACCAAAAACAACAGGGTTCTTCCTCTTCCCATAATGCATCTACATACTAAGTATAACATTCATCCAAGCTTTCTACCTTGAGATATTGTGCTAACAAGTTTTTCAGAGTTTGACCCCCGATGAATCCAAATGACCTTTGACCTCCACTAAAATCGATAAAGTTCTTCCCCTTTATATAACACATCTACATACTAAGTATGAATTTCATCCAAGCTTCCTACATCGAGATATAGTGTTAACAAGGTTTTCAGCATTTGACCCCTGGTGACCCCAGATGACTTTTGACCTCCACCAAAAGAAATAGGATTCTCTGCCTTACCATAAGGCATCTTCATACTACGTATGAAATTTATCCAAGCTTCCTACATCGAGATATCGTGTTAACAAGGTTTTCAGTGTTTGACCCCCGATGACCCCAAATGACCTTTGACCTCAACTAAAATCGATAGGGTTTTTCCTCTTTCTATAACACATCTACATGCTAAGTATGAAATTTATCCAAGCTTCCTATATGGAGATATCGTGTTAACAAGGTTTTCAGAGTTTGACCCCTGGTGACCCCAAATGACCTTTGACCTCCACCAAAATCAATAGAGTTCTTCCTCTTCCCATAACGCATCTACCTACTAAGTATGAAATTCGTCCAAGTTTTCTACCTTGAGATATTGTGTTAACAAGGTTTTCAGAGTTTGACCCCTGGTAACCCCAGATGACCTTTGACCCCCACCAAAAACAATAGGGTTCTTCCTCTCAATATGGGGCACCTATGTACCAAGATTTAGAAGTGTCAGAGTTTCCCTTCTTGAGATATCGTGTTAACGAGCAAGTGTCACAAACACACATACACACATACACACACACATACACACACACACACCCATACATACATACACACGCCAGCACAGTTGCATAGGTTTCTCTTGTCATCGAAACCAAAAATGTGGCAAAAAGATGACAGAAAATTTGAGAGCTTCCTTTCATCAAGCTACCTTCATCCTTCGATTGAACTAATCATATTTTACCAATTTTACCACATTTTCAGGTAAGTGGAGATTTCAAATGTGAACAGATAGTGGCGAGAGGTAACTGAGATTATTTCTTCACAGTAATGTGTCTCTGTTTGTCATTTATTGAACTTGTATTTTCAACATGATTCCTGAGGAATTTTGTAATCTTGTAGAAGACAAAAAGACAGGACACAAGCTGATAGGAAGCACACTACCCATTAATTTTATCATCTCAGACAGTCATGGAAACCCTAGTTTGTATGGACACACTACCAACTGCAGATGAGAAGCATGGACAGTCATGGAAACCCTAGTTTGTATGGATGCACAACCAACTGCAGATGAGAACTATGGACAGTCATGGAAACCCTAGTTTGTATGGACACACTACCGACCGCAGACAAGAAGCATGCCATCAAGGATGATGTTATCTACTGTAAAAACTTTGCAATATAGTAATTACAGCTGTTTTAGAAAATACATGTAAACAGGGGGTATTAGGTGGAACAAAACAAACTAGGTAGGATTTTCCACTAGAGAGGTAAAGCATAATTTCTCTAAATTAATCATGCAATTATTGGTTATCTTTAGGAATCCTTCATCACCATAAAAACTGACTCTTACTTTAGATGACATCAGGGGTCTGGGGCAACATACAAAACAAGGTTTGATTTCAGGGCCAAAAAAAAAATGGATTGTATGGCACCCAACACTGCTATCACTGCTATTGAGGGCAAACTTTGGATTATGATTATATTCCAATCAGAAAAGTTTTCCAAGGCCAAAACCTTCTGATTCCCGCCCTCGGAATGTCTTCCTGTAAGCCTATGAGCCTTACCATCTTTTAAAGGAAGCAAGTATTTGATTCTTGCTTGCAGTTCAGAACTGCAATTCTTTGTCAAGAATAAAATGAGAGATTTCATTACCAATATTACATAATCAAGACTCTATCTTAACATCTGTGTGCAAATTTGTGAAGTCTGGAATAGGTTTTTAATTCAACTTTCTTGGGAGCTTTTTCTGGTTTCACTGACATCAGAAAGATTTAGAAATAATCTGAGCCTAGTGCATGAGGTTGAATAGACTTACTGATCCTTCAATGATTGGAGGCATATGGCCATCATAACATTTCAAAAAATACATGACATCAATTCAGATTAACAATTCTCAGACCTGCCAACAGGTTAAAACCAGAAACAGGAACATGCTGACATTAGGGGTGTTTTTGGCCTTGGGGAGGGGTGTCAATTTGACATGTGAAACCCTGTAGATGCAAAATGGTAGTACATCTTAAGAAAAATTATCATACTTCATCAGACAAAAAATGAAGAAAATACATATCACATTATAAAATCTGGTAGGGTTTGACTGGAGGGCTTTTGCAAAATTTATAAAAGAATAACAATAAGTTTATTTGCAGAACTTCTTGAGACAAGAAAATATTTTACTGCTGTTTAATATTTACCTCAGCCTACCTCTAGTTAGGCTAAGCCTTGGCTATGCATGGTAGCCTACACAGTGTTAAGTGTGCAGGCCTAGCATGCAAATTTTATAGCACCAGGCCTTGTTAGCCCAGGTTAGTATAACCTGGAAGCAAACACTGCCTTGTACAATTATGTGAAAAATCACAAAAGTTTCTTTAGCTGTTTTTATAAGTAGCAGAGTTTTTCTTTTGTAACTGCCATAGCCTAGCAGGTAGGCCTTGGCATAATGGGAAAAATTAGGTCCCCAACTTAGGCTACGTGTAACGATCATCGGTATGCCCTACTGTAGGATACGGCTGCACTGTGCAGGAGGTAAGCTTGGCTAGGCTAGGTTATCAAATGTTGACAGGTAGCTTAGGCTACTGAAAACTGTCTGGAGTAATTGGTCACAAAAAATCCCCACGTTGCTAGTATTTGTCCAAAATGTGCACTGTCACAACTGATGGGCACATGCTGGATCTTTTTTGGAAAACTCTTATCACACTTTTTAATACCCGAAACAGATGCTCAAACAGTGTGATTTTAAATCCGACTGTATGTACTGTGCACAGCACTAGCCCATATGTGGCATGTGGGCAGACTAGCTGTAAGCTGAGTGATTATGATCACATGGGACTTGGAGTCTTCAATGGTGAGAGTGCAAGTGCAATACTAGCCTTGTTCATGGCTAGTCATAGAACCAGTGCGTATGTATGTGTGTGTAAGCACAGTGGCCACTCAGTACAGTCAGTCCAACATAACAACATCTCCATCACTGTGAATATTGGTACACATATACGTACACTTTTTAAGTACCAACTTCAATCCATTTACTCAACGTGTATGGCAAGATACATGAGGCTGTGCATAATTTGTTGCAAAGCAAATTTTGTAACCTACTTGAGACAAAAGGCAGTTATTGGAACATTCTGATCTTTAGCCATGTGCAAACTCAGAAATCAGAACAGTTCTGATTAAATAAGAATGGTTGGCAGGTATGAATTCCGATAGCTACAGGAACTCAATTAAAACATTTTAAAGAACTGCCTTTTCATAATTTTATCCTTTCCTGCCATGAATGACAACCACTTGATTTCACAAGCTAGGTACTAAGCTTGAAACTTGCCAATCAAACAGAGAATAAAACAAAAACTACATCTGTAAAATTATTCTTACGATATTGGTGGTAGTTTCTTATTTTTGTCTGTAATCCAGCGAGGAGAAGCAGGTGATTTCTTCTGGCCATTCAATATATCAGAGTTGAGATCATCCTTTGACGTCCTCTTAACTTTTCCATCTTTCTGCACTACTGGTTCTGTTGTGCCCGCAATACTTTGTGGCCTTGGTTTCGGTAATGGTTTGGGTCTTGGTTTAACTGTTGGTTTGGCAGCAGTAGATGGTGGTAACCTGACCTGGGGGACAGTGGATGTTGGTGAGGGTTCCTTTGGTGAAACTTTTTCCTCACTGAATTTTCTTTGTGGTTTGACAGGTACCTCACTTGCTTTACTTTCAGGGGGACTTGGAGCTTTACCCTTAGAATGTGCCACTGGCGGGCGCTTGGCTGGGACTGGTAGGACCCTTGCACCAAACTTCTGGCTGGGTAAAACTTTGGCAGCTGTTGGCGACTTAATGCCAGGAGGTGACTTACTCTCTACCTGAGACTTCGAAGATGACTCTGATGGTGTAGTTTTCTGGTGACAAAAATAGTATTAAACATGGCACTGTAAACTTGGCGAGCTGAACACTAATTCAAACACAACTTTAGCAACATGTTTGCCTAGCAGGTTTTTTTGTTTTTTTCAGCGATGTACAGCTCTGACATTCCCAAACTTACCTAAGAGGGGAACACCGAGACACCAGTCTCACTGACATCTTACACTTCTACTACACTAGGCCCAAAGTGAGACAAGAGAACATAGACTAATCATAAAGGGTGCTCTTTGTGGCTCATTGAACCACCCTCCATTAACCAAATTGTCTATTTAGTTTAGCACTCCAAGTCACTGTGGGAGACAGGTGAGCAAGGGTGAATTGAATAATGTGAGCAAAATCTTACCAAAAAACTAAAACTAACAGTTAAAAAAGTTACAACTGGTAACAGAAAAGGGTCCACAATTGTAGTGCACTTATAGAAACAGACGTGGTTGTCCTGGTTTACTCCTATTTAACATTGACTCACACTTTCCACAAAGTTTGCCACATTGCCAGCCTCCAGGTTGGAGGCAGTGAGAGGGCAGGCCAACCTGAACCCTTTTGCTACCACATCTCTTCTACAAGCCAATTTAACATAGCTCATTTCTAAGGTAAGGAACAGCAGACTTCTTGCATCAAAGAAAATACCACTTCACAGTTGTTATTTTTACCTTTAACTTGAAATTTCCTCCAAGACCAGGCAAAAGAAGGGGGCTGGCCATAGCCCCTGGAGGAGGTCTTCTAGCTGTAACCTTTGGAGGTGTCCGAGGAGAAGGAACAGGGGGTTCTTCCTCTTTCACCTGCTTTAAAGGTTTAGGTTCTGCTCGAAAAGGAAAAACATGAGAGTGAAGATAAAAGAAAGAAAATCCATCCATGTAACAAATTCAAAATTTGAGAAATGTTCATTTAATGCATTTGTTCTTTCTCTGATAAATCAGCGAAATGGTAGTACAACACTGTAAATTTCGGAATATTTGGACACATATAAAACTACAATTTTCGGGGTAAACTTGATGCCAAGTCTGTTCTAACATTGATACAATCCTCAAAAGTCAACCAAAACTCTACCTAAGTTTGTGATGCTCCTTTATTTTGCCACCTATTCTTTCAATGTCTCTTACAATATTATACTGTATATTTCAAAACTCAAAATTCCGATCCATAATTGAGAACAAATTACTAAGACTTCCTAAAACCAATACTAAAATCCAATTTACAATGTCTGTGACTTCTTTTCATTTTTCATAAAACATGATGGTCTGGGCAAATTGACACCAACATGTGAATGCAAGGCCATCATGATGTGACCCCAAATTTGAAACAGAAGCCAGTATTTTACATACTGTACTGCACAGTACTTCATGCTTTCACAATGCATACAAAATACTTCAGCATTCATTCCAAAAGCTTTGTTGGACATTTAAGGAAGTTAAACCCTGCCTTTCTTTTCATACCTACGTCAATCAAATCACTACCTGTACTGTACACTGTACATGATTCATAAACTTTTGTTCTTGTAACTGAACAATCTACACTTAACTTTGTTTAATGACCTATTCAAAGTAACTTTTGAAAACACACAACAGGCCATACTTGCAAAAACTTTGCTCTTCCTTTTCTGTAAGCATACTACAAAGAAAAGACAAGGTACTCTTTGAGTACTTTCTGCAGACCCCAGGGAATACTTGCAGTGTTCAAGGAAAGCAGAAGTACAAAACTGCAACTCAAATCATTTTAAATACTCTTGTAGTGTCGGACAAGCCCTTTCATGATCAGTACAGTGACTGCAGTTACTGTAATGTGTTTGAAGTGCAATACATCCTTGCCCATCAAACATCTGCCCACTACAATGCAATTTTCAGAAGTATGATCTCGATGTGACACTTACTCAGTGTGATGCTTACAGTGCAGTGAAAACCAAGGTATTTCACTAAATTTGTAATTCACTGGTTTTGCAAAATTCTTGCTATCCTAAAAAGTACGAAGGTGACCCCAAACTTGAGTCAGGGCCCACAGCAAGACAAAAATGGCCCTCCGTCCTGTGTTGTGTTTTGAGCAAAACCTGAGAGGCAAACTAAAAATGGCACTGCACTATCTTTCCACTATCAGATTCACTCTACTTCGACTAAAAAAACACCAAACGGATTTTGTAACTATTCTGAAATATGAAACTGACATTGATAATTATGCTAATAATACTTCCTTCGTTATTTTACACGAGTCAAAAGTTTACTGTACTTGCAAAAGAGAAGGTAACTGCAAAACTTTTGCAGACCATGTAATTTTTTCATATACAGGCTTCAAAGTGGTCCATTACAGATAGGGGGATTTATAGGAAGGACACTGATGAATATATATGGTTTTATAGGATTTTTCAAGGAAAATATGGAGTAAATATAGGAATGCCACACACTAGCGGTCCTAATTATCTTCAAAATTCCTCAAAGTTGTGGATGGGGAAAACACAGTAAGTTTTGGAAACTAATAACCTATACTATTTAAATAATACAAATGTGATTAACAGTAACACAAGTGCAGGCCATATGGCAGAAGAGTGTGGCTCTACGATCAACATGGAATTAAGAAAACCACCTAAATATTTTGGTGGAAGGGAAAGGGTAAATCTGGTATTTGCATATTCTGACCCTGGAATAAAGTATCCATCAGGGTTATTATTTGTGCATACCAAAAAGACGCCAAAATTTTTGCAATATTAGAAGTTGAGAACACAGAATGTGACCATGATGGTGCTTTGAATGGATGGGTAGTTAATGAGGGCAATGAACTCTTGCTAATGTCCTAAAGTACACAGACAGAATTCACCTCAGCTCCAATAATAAAGGGGCTGAGGTGAGGAAATTTTTGACCTTTTTACTGCTTAAATAACAGGAAATGGTCTCTTAATACAACATTTTGCCATAAACTATAGACTGTATGCTAGTCAATCTTGATAAGTGTAACATGTGGGTGATGACAATAAGATCACAGGCCTGTGACCAGGGATGTAGCTACGGTGGGCAGCGATGGGCGGCCACACCCAGCACTCAATATTTCCACCCGGCACTCCAGGCAAACACACGTCTCCCCGCCCACCACAAATCTGCCAACCGAGACCTAAAACTAACCCTAAATTTACTCTCTAAGGAAAATGTGGGAAAAATGAAAATTTAATGGCTGAAAAATGGGGTCTAGATGCCATGGAGTGGGGTGAGGTGCTTCCCCAGATCAGACTTTTACCCGGCACTCAAATCTGGCTAGCTACATCCCTGCCTGTGACAGCTTTAGGGTTGCTATGAATATCTTCAAACTCACTTTTCAGTGGCATAGCCAGAACTGTCTTTATGGGGGCCATGTAGTTTATTCTGTGATTGCCAGCATGGGGGAGAGGTCTAAGGGGAAGGAGTGTCCCCTCCCCTTTTGAAAATTTTTTGAATGATTGGGTGTACTTACATGCAATCTGGTGCTACATATGTTATCTTTCTGAAGTAAAATTTATTTTCAAAAATTTACATATTTTAGGTTACTAAATTAAAAAAAATCAGCATCAGTAAAGGAGAAGGGGCATAGCCCAATGTCCCTCCCTCTAAAAATGCTACTGCTCACTTTGAATCTGAACAACTTGTTGGAACAGCATGGTCCACATGTGTCAAGATACCTATAGTGTGCAAAACTGTCTGTTCATTAACATACTTAACATCTAAAATCTCACTTGAGGAAGTTACATGACAAATTAGGGAAAGGGCACCTTGGCAAGTGCCCCCACTTGCCACCAATGATGGGCACTGCAGCACCAGACCCATACATGGATTAAATTTTCCAGTTTGCTCTGTTGGATAAATTGATGTGGCATCCCGAGACTTGCCAGAGATTCTTGTGGAGTTTAGGGAAAACCTTAGAGATCTTCACATTGTTAACTTGTAAACATTAGAGTGAGACTCTTAACTTTCTCAAAGCACTAAGTTCTTTTCCATTCGGGGAAAATTGTAATTGTACAACACTTTGAACAACCAACTGATCTAATCGTTAGCTCAGTTTGAGGAAAGATGGTACATGAAACGGAAAATATTGGTATTTTGAACAATTGTACTACACTATTTTGAATTAAAGAATTAGTTATATCACAGACCAGCTACTGTATCTGTGCATGCAAAGCATTGGTAAGGGTTTTAAAATATGGAAGACTACAGAGGATGCCAGGCAAAAGGGCTCTAATCCACCCCCTTGACAATATCACTACAATTCCCTCAAAGAGATGAAACCACAAAGTACTTAAAGTCACAGGTGTGAGAGTAGAACATTTATGGGTGATGAAATAAGTGTTCATTAGTGCCCTCTGCAGTTTCATAGGAGAATATTTCTGAATCCTATAATTGGTCATTGTGTACTTGCATCTAATTAAGACACCTGGCATCTATACACTACTTGTATGACTATGCCACTCTGAGTCTAAGACACTGAGTCTATGACAGCTATCTTGGAAAAAGAATCCATCTGAAAATTTCACCCCAAAACACCATACAAATGAAAATTTTTTTTGGCAAGATCAGAAAAATATAGGAGAATACAGTAAAACAAGCCCCACATCATACAAATATAGGAAATATAGGTTTTTTTGGAAGTTTATAGGAAATTATACGAAATATAGGATCACTTTGATGCCTGCATAAAATTTGTTCATGACCACTTTATTTTACCATAGTAAAAAAAACTAGACCCTTTCTTCCTAAGCTGTTTTAACCTGTGTTTGTCCCTTCACTGACTGCTGTCAACTTTGCCAGTGGACTAAAGCATTTGAGTGCATTTTGGTTTCAAATTACATGCACATGCCTTAAGGCCACAAACCACAATAGTTGTACTACTGTAGTTAGAGACCCACACGCAAAATCAAGCCAGGATTGTGCATAAAATCCTGTGAGACATCATGGACATAAGTTGTTATGCAGATATGGAAAAAAAATACCTCATTCTGCAGGCAAGTGACTTTCTAAAGACACATATCCCTTACTGATTGAGTTTGAAACATTAAAATAGCTCTTGACAAGCAGTGAGTACCTAAACTAGCAGTTTAAAAGTTCCTACTGACCTATTAAATTGTTCCTGATCATTAAGTAGCTTTGAAAAAATAGCTAATGAATAATATCACCTGCTGTGCAGGTGAATGAATCATTAACACTTTAATTAAATTAATCCTTACATATATTTTGCATCAGTAGACATTAAAGGCAATTGGCAGTCTCCTTCCCCCCCCCCCCCCCCCCAACTGCTTTGATAAATCAACAAACTCTTGTAAATCAATTATTGCAGGCAATAATGGTATACATATGTAAACAGGAAGTTAGGAGGAGTGAAATAGACTGCAGGGGCATACTAATTCTGACTGGGCTGACTGCATTTCCCTTTAAGTTAGCTACCAAATAGTAGTTAGTGACTGAATAATATCAACTGCTGTGCAGATAAGTGACTCCCTGGCAGTTTTAAGTTTGTACAGTACTTACCTGTTGAGTCTGTAAACATAAACTCTTGTATTTTCTGCCCATCTTCCACATACCATGATGACCGTGGTGGTTTCCTCCTCTGTGCTAACACCCCTGTTTTTGCTAGCCTCGCTCTTGACTTCTGTGCATGAGTATCTAAAATACCGCTAACCTGGAAAAAGATTCAACAGGACTAATTATTAAAAAAATCAGAAGCTTGTAAGCACATGTACATGTTGACACCCAAAGGGAGGGAAGGTCCCCTTCAAAAAAGCCAAAGGGTAAGTACTTCAATGGTATAATGGCTTTGCAGCTAAACTAAAAGGCTTGATTACAAAGGGTGTTGTTATTAAAATATTTACGTCATTGTTTGCCTGATTAAAAACTTTGAACATCATATAAAACTTAAGTGACAGAAACTTTTAAGGTCCTGAAAAGGTAATGGAATCATAATAAGTGCCATAATCTTTTGACTGATATTTTTGACCGATCTTGTTTAATATTAGGTCAAAGAGAAAGAATCCTTTCAGTCAATCACTCTGAGCTCTATTAAGAGAATTGTCTTCAGCCTAGTAGATATAATTGCTAACAAAATTTAAAGCATGAAATATTTCATAGAGAGTAACCAAGGCAGTGAAACAAAAACTAAAAGAAAAGGAAGATAAATGCCTTCCAACAGAAATTCCTCAAATTTTAGAAAGCATAAATATAAATTGGTTTTTATTTAACAGAACTTTTTACAAAAGTAGGAGACATGGGAGGAGACCCTTGTGTTAAGAATGGTGATTCACACGACCTTTGGGAAGGTCTGAAACTGAAATGTCCAAATAAGGTTATACAAGTATGAATTCTCTTGGTATTTCAATACCCACAATTTTTTCAGAAGTAAACCCAAGTACTTTACAGTACAAAGAAAAGTAATGTTTGGTACCGTATTAATTTTGAGGTGATATGACTTTGCTACAAATAAGCTAGTGCACCATTAAATAACATCATAACTGCAGTTTTCGATACCAGTTACTTCCATGTAATACACAATTCTTCAGATGACCTCTCACCTAGATGTCTTGCTTTTCTTAATTTGCATTAGAAAAAGTAAAACAGGCTTTAAATGAAATTTGTAAAAGCAAAAGCCCCCAAAACTAACATAACTCCAAACTTAATATTGAATGCATATTATGGCAATTACCTAGCAAACAAAAAAAAAACGTTTCTGCTGCCTACGGGTTAATTGTTAAAGTAATATTTCTAAGGCCTGCTTCACTTCAAATTGTGCATTCTTCATCCCACTTGCTAATGTACTGATTTTATGATGTACCAAATAGCTTTACAATTATGCAGTGTAAGGCTGGCCCAAGGTTTCTACTTACATGTTTCATGTACTTTTATTTCACACAATGAAAGCTAAGTGCAGGAAAATAAACCTCATATTTGCTTAGTCTTTGTGACAGAACAGAAAAGAAACCTTTTTCATTCCACGGAGCTACAATAGCAGTTACTAAAGTATTTAAATAACCAAAGCATGAAATTAAAATAAATAAACCAATTAAAAATATTAAACTGAAAACTTACTTCCTCAAAGGACATTCAATAATATGAAAATTTTAGTAGGGTAATTTGAATCTACACAAGGCAGAATTCCTTTGACAAATGTGCTGTCAACTTCTGCTAGTAAGTATACTGTATTTCCCCTACCATCCCACTCCCATACAATTCTACCCCATTATAATGTTTATAACCAGGGATGTAGCTAGCCAAATTTGAGTGCCGGGTAATTGTCTGATCTGGGGAAAGCACCTCACCCCACCCCATGGCATCTACCCCATTTTTCAGCCATTAATTTTTCATTTTTCCCTCATTTTACTTTAGGGAGTAAATTTAGGGCTAGTTTTTGGTCTCGGTAGGCAGATTTGTGGTGGGCGGGGAGACTTGTGTTTGCCTGGAGTGCCAGGCGGGAGTATCAAGTGCTGGGTGTCACTGCCCAGTGCTGCCCACCGTAGCCACTGTACATCCCTGTTTATAACCAACTGGATTATGCAGTTTGGCAGAGCTTTTAAACAAAAACAACAAAGATCACAATTTATTAATAAAATCCCTAATTTGCAGACAAAGAAACCATTTAAAAGCTGTCCTAAAATAGCTATCAGCTCATTACTATTTGCAGGTACTGCAACTGGAGTGGCTGATGGCTGAAGTGAGTCACATTTTTGTGAGAGCTATGCAGGCAGCCATACCATCAAACAAAAGGACTTACCAGAGCTTTCTGATACATTTAAAACCACAAGAAAAAAGTAAAACAATTATAGAACATATAAAATAATACCATTGCTCATGTAAGATGTATACCTCCAATTCTTTTGGAAGAGGACAGAGGAACAGTTATCACTTTTCAAGAGGATAAATCAATTCAGATGAATTCCTCCTTTTAAACAACTGGTACTAAACAATAAAATACCATCAGCAATTACTGTATATGTTGAATGTTGTGAATGTCAATGTATTTGTAAGAAACCTTGTAACTGTAATTCATCATAAATATAATCATTATGGATCTTCATTTAACAAACCATAACATAATCTACACAAACTCCAGTTCTGGTCTATTCAGTGGCACTCATTTTAACAGCACTAGAGATATCAGAAGACCTTCTTTGAAACCATGAATAGTACAGGTATTTGAACTTTTCAATGAATAAATCTGGGAATTTTTATAACCAGTATATGAGTAAAAAGGCAGCCATTTCTAAAGGACAAGCTTTAACTAGAACAGGATGCAGCCCTGGGCCTCTTGATGAAACTACAGGCAACACTTGTGTGATGTACTGTATACATACCTGTACAGAAACACTGTTCAGTTTACAATAAAACAGGGTGTAAGATTTAGAAATCACATGTTCCACACATATACTGTACTACTATACTTGAGTTACATCAACTAACAGTAATGTATACTGTATGTTAATACTGTACAATCAGGACAACAAAACTGTACTCAAGATTGAAAAATGCTTCAATTAGGTTCATAGATATCTGCCCACATTGGGGGAGGGCAGGAATTTGGGGAGGGGGTCACTGGACTTGAATCCCCTTTTAATTTTACCCAGCTTTCATACATTTCATGCAGCCTGCTTTAACTTTAAGAGAATATTTGCAGCCATCCCAAGCTCATTTTGAAACCCCACTTAAAGTAATACAGGTATCTTCCTATTTCTCTTACATGTATCTTTCACTGTGTTTCATAACATAAATATTGTAACCAAGTTTTTCTGCATGAATTTGACAATTTAGAGGCATGAACACTGTCACATAATCAAAAATGTCGTTCCCTAATTAGGGTACTGATTCCATCTGGGACGTGACTGGATTTTACCTTAAATAATTTTTACCTTTCATAAACATGCACAGTATCCTGCTGCTTCAACTTTCAATGCTGTACACTATATGCAGTATTGTAAGCAAATTACTTTTATGGCCTGGTAATAAATATATTACAGTATGACTCAGGGACATAATAAAAACTATTCTTAACAACCTCTCTACTGTAGAACATTGCACTTGTTACTATTTGTCTGTTTGAATATATAGAAACTGAAGGGTACTTCAACATCAATCTGTGTTTCAGGCCAACAGATGACGAACATTTGTAAATAATTAAAATTGATGAGAAAGCTCTCCTCCATGGAAGGCCTTTTTTAAACATTTCTGATGTATTTACATTGAACAACTTTCCTTTTCCAAATGTATTAACTTTCACTATTGATAGCAATCTAACTATCTTTATGTGCTACTGTACAAAGTTTCCAATGGTGTATTCAAGGAATACAGTAGTTCTATTAAGCATCACAAAGAAAAGAACTAAGTTCTGCTTGAAGCCTTGAACAAATGAAGTTAATATTGAAACTGCAGTAGTTTATAGTAAAAGCATAAGTATGTAATGTACTATACAAACATGACAATGACATACTGCAAAAAGATGGCACTTCACTTTCATACTGCATGAATTTACTGTGGGGCACGAATACTGTTGGTCCCACAGTAAGTGAAATGTGAAACAATGTGATATCAATACAACACAAGGTTGAAAAATGGGGTTTCTTAGATCTTTTCTGCAAAAGGCAGGATACAGTGCAATGCAACACAATATTATGCAATCAAACTGAGTTGGAAAACTTTTAACTTTTATTGCTTATTGCCAAGCAATATGTATGTTGTTTTGTTAGATTTCATGACTGATCAGGCATTAGAAAATCACTAAGCCATAAAGCAAAGGCCCCTGTAATGTGGAGAAAAATACTGTCAGACAACATTTTTATGGTGTTGTGTTGCACATAGGATGATACAACCTTAAGAGGTTTTGTGAAGGAAACATTGCACTATTTGAACAGGGTGACTTTTATAGCAATGTATCAAGTATACAAGACACTGTCTGTTTGAGGTTTCTACGGAAACAAGGCAATGGTCTAGTTGCCATGTGTTATCAACAACACCTTTTGAGAGGTACTTAACTCAGGAACACAGCTAGACACACTCAGGTAATTACACAACTCCAAACATCACCTAGAAATTATCTAAATAATCTTTACCCAAAACGATACTTCGACCAAACCAGAAATTTGTGAGAAATAGTGGAGGATGCACAATAGTTGAAGCAAAATTTACTGCATAAATATGACTCTGTCAATATCTTTATCTCAAAAAATTGTGGAGGGGGATATATCCCTACCGTTCCATCGCCAGAGGAATTCTGTTCATGACCCGCAAAAAATCTTGCTGTATGCATTTAACTGAGGGGAATTACGAGACAGATTTGAGCAAGGTCTCTTTGTCAATGTCTAATTTAAAAAGACAGTTTTACAGTATTCCTAAGTAAGGGGATGGTAGCCTGCTCATTATTAATGCACAGCCTTCATTTTTTTTTTTTTTTTTTGCCTGTACTAATCCTACACAAACTAATCCATACACCATAGTATATGTATAGTGTTTCTTATCACCCTGAAAGTACAAAGGTTAATTTGCTACTCAATAGTTTCGCAGAAGTACAGAATCTCATGCCCTGCACATCTCTACTTACCTCCCGGTGACTGGTACATCCAGGATATATGAGCATACTGTCTTTTAACTTGATGTCAGAATGCTACTGAACATACAGTAACACAATATCACAGAACAAATTTAACCCACAAACCATGGCGCACATCCCCAAAACAACCAGTGTCTGGATAGCTAGGCAGATGCCTAAAGTGAGGGGGAGGCCTTAATCTTTCTGGTGATTTGAGCAGCTACACTTCTGCTTATTTACCTTTTTCACTGGAACTAAAATTTCTTAACATGCAATCTCAAGACAAAGAAATCTGTTTAGATGCAGCTTACAATACACAGGATGTACAGAACCATTTCCAGTGTTCTATGAGGCATTTGGCTCATTTTCTTGTGGGACTCTGCTAACAGTTACATGAGTCACACATACTGCCTTCTTTCAGAGGATTGTTGTCCTCCTCTTTCCCTCCTCCCCCCTCCAACCCTCCCCATCCCCCTCCTCAAAATCACATTAAATTCTGGCAAGTTGCAACTGACAGCTGAGACGTTCTGAGACGGCCAAGATTTTGGGGGGGGGGGCAGTGTCTTAGACACATTTTGCAGGACAACCTTACTAATCAAAACTGACACCTACTTACTTGGCTTCTGGCTTTGCACCACTATCAAAGGGACTAATGGTAAAAAACCATCCCTACTGCTACCTACAGTACCATACCCACTTCTTTATTCAAAAGACAATTTTCATCAGAGCTCACCTGTATGTCATCAAATTCAGACAGTGATCTCCTGTTGGCATCCTCTAAAGTCTCTGTGTCATCTTCTGTTTTTGCTTCCTCTGTATCCATTGCATCCTCATTTTGACCATCTATTTCATCCTAGAAATGACAAGAAAAAGTATGAAACATGTCTGCATTTAGGAATGAGAGACAGACATAATTTAATAGTCACCAAAAAGGCACATCATTCATGAACTGTCATTAAAACAGAAAATACAAATATTGCAACACAATCTTCTGGATATCAGGGACTGTTCAATAGTTCACCACTGTACTTTTTTTTTTTTATTATTTGGGGGTGGGGTGGGGGTGTGAACCAGTAATTGGAAAGAGAGTGGTGTCAGCTGTGCCAAACACATGGCTTACTTGATGCACACAGAGGTACCGTAGCAAGGTACAAAAGGTAAGGAAGTGGGGGGGGGGGGAGGAGGAGTGGGAGTGAACATTTCAGTCAGTTTACTCCTGGCCCTATGTATTAGGTCCCAATTATTGTGCAGAAGACACCTTATTAACACATAGGGAAATTCTGATCCTTAGATCTTGTCACTCAGGCTTCGACAAATCCCCCGCCCGACAGTCTGGGACAAGTAAAAACTCACTCAAGCAAGTGAATTGTTCAATATCATAGCCTGCCGGGCAAGTACTCTTGCAAAGTCTCCTCCACAAAGGAGTTCAAAGTGGACAAGTAGATATTCATGTGGTCATGTAGACTAAGAGAATAGTTTGCCCGATGGACAAGTAATGAAAAAAGAATTTGTCAAAGCATGTTGACACTACAGCATGAAGGATGTAGTGCTCAACTACGATCTCCCTCACATACAGTTACTGTTATGTAGTTTCATTAGGGATCTAAACCCAAGAGTCTAAAGATCCTCATTTATGCGGCAGACTAACAGTTGTTGAACACAATGTAATGTGATGTAATATGTGGTGAGTCATGATCTACTGCAGCACCTTTGGTGAAATAAAAAACATTGGCCATAGCAGTGTCAGATCAGAGTTCCCTGGTCACTTTGTACCAACCAGCTTTGGACAGTTTTTAATGTTTGTGGGCATAATACTTCAGGTCACCCAGCTAACCCCAAATGGCCACAGTTTGTAACCCAGTTTTTAAGACCTATCAACTGGTAATTCCCATGGCAAAATATTGAATCACAAAAACACCAAAACTCTCAGAAAAGGAAGTTTTGGTATGACTTTCACCCTCTGACCTCTTGTGACCCAACTGACATTCAACATCAATGGAAAGGAAAACTGTGATGACATGCATTCTACTAAATACTATGGCCAAATTTGATGAATCACCATTAGCAGTTACTGTATTTAAAGCTTTTGCATAATTGCACTGTTTCACCTCTTTATGACCCCAAATGACCTCTGACCTATTTCCAGAGTACAACTATGATGAACTCATTATCTACCAAACACTATGGCAAAATTTGATAATATTGAGACACAACCCCTAGGAGTTGAAAGCTTCTGCATGATTTCACTGCTTGCCCTCCCCATGACCCCACATGACCTCTGACCTATCTTCCAAAATACATTTATGACTCAACATCTACTGACCTCTATGGCCAAATCTGATATGATTCAGATGCAATCCCTAGGAGATGAAAGCTTTTGCATGATTTCACTGTTTGACCTATGAGCCCAAATGACCTTTGACCTTCTTTCTGATATATGTGTTATAGCCCCACCAACTTTGCCAAGAAATGGTAAAAGATCATGCAGAGGGCAGATAGACAGATGCGATGCCATAGCAACACTCAACTTTTTGAGCTAATCGGGCAGATGAATCATACTCTTCCTTGTATTTAATAGTACCTACAGTATATGGACAGCTGTACATTGCAATGGATGTAATGCTATCAGTTCACTGGAACATCAACACAAAGTCAAACATGGCTCCACTCACAGAGGTCATCTCGAGGACTGTGCCATAGCTGATGTATGTATGTCACAGTAACTCTATTACAATACCTACCCCTTAACAATTAAATGAGCATTTTAGTAACTACTTTAGGAATGTTACCTTCCCACCCCTCCACATTTTAGTGACAAACTATACAAAATATAGTACAAAAGTTCCCCCTATACTTGCCTACACGTATAATAAATTGAACAATATTTCAATATTTTATGACAATGGCTCTTCTTTCTCTTACCTTTGTCTCTTCCTTTTCTTTATCGTCTTCTTCAACTTCCATTTTGTTCTCCTCCAGGCTGGATGATGCCGGCATACTCTTGTCACCAAGGTTTTCCTCACCTGACTTTTCCAGGTCAATCTTCTTCTCCCCATCCTCATTATTGTTGTCATTTTTAGATCTATTTACATCTAATCCAGTGACTTCATACAAATTCTCTTCAACATCTTCAACTGTCCTTGATTTGTCTTCCTCTTCATTGATCCCTCCCTCCCTCAACTCTTCATCCCCATCTACTTTACCCCCAGAGTCCTCTTCTGTCTCTGTACCTCTATCATTATCATCCTCTTTGCATTCTTCTACCTCTTTCTCATCAATAATTTCAAAGCTTTTATCTTCATCAGTATCATCTTTTACTTCATCTACAGAGTTCTTTTCCTCTTCCATTTTGGAATCAGGTTTATCCTCTCCTTCAATGATATCTTCCACTGAATTGTTTGAAGAGCACCGTACTATTGTCCACTCACTTTCTTTCTTTTCCTCGATACCCTGGTACACATCCAATTCTTCCTCGTCTTCGTCAGCACTCTCCCTAGCTGCTTTCAGTGCTTCTTTCTCAACATTTTCTTTAGCCTTTGCCTCTTCAGATTTCACATTCTTCTCTGCAACACTCAGCCCATCAGGATTCAGTAACTGGTCCACATCTATGTTATCCTTCTGCGAGTCCAGAGGAGTGGTTCTTATTGTGCTTCTAAACAGCTCCTGTAGGAAAATGAATCCAAATGCAAACCAAATTAGCAACTGAAACACTCAAAGCACATTTAACACTGATCCTTCCATGATACCAAAAACTGAGCGACTGTATGGATCTATCTTCTGTTAATACCAATGATAGCAATGGATAGTTGTTTACATATCTACCTGAAATAAGGGTCCAAAGTCTGATTCTGAGGGTAAAGTTTTTGTCTGGTGTGATCTCCGGTATCTTCGCCTTGACCAAAAACCGTACTTACACAGCAACCACATCTATTAGTATATAATCCAATTAATCACTAACTGATACAACTCCCCACACAAATCGACTGTATTTTAATCATTAAAATGGGAGGTCCTTAATCAAGTTTTTAACATCCGTGACAAATTTCTCAGAGAAGTTTAAGATTTAGTTCTTTGCAAGGGTATGATACAATGTGCGACAAAAACTGGACATACAACCACACCGTGTGAACTCTCCAGTCTTATTAATATATTAAAAATATACAACTAATCCACAGGTACTGTTTTTACCTTGCTTTCAACAAGCTTCATATTTCATAATATGACAGGTTAAACAAAAGAATTTCACACCTGCATTGAAAAAAAGAAACAATGGAATATGTACGCATACAATAGAGTATATACTCTACATCTTCGTGAACTAATTATTCAATTTTAAATGACAAACCATTCAATCAAAGTCAATATTCAGTCGACTCTACAAGCTAATCAATCCTAGTTAACAATATAGTAAAATCACTGCTTTCTGTTTGATACATTGTAAAGCCATGACAGAGTACTATACTTTTAATACTAATAGTGTACAAAGGCACTATACAGTAGCAATATTGTGTACATTGACACAGTACTATATGGATACTGTATAAACAAGTAATTCTGTGAACATGCAGCAAAGCAAAGTCCGTAACTCCAGAAAATATATGAACGATATTTTATAAGCTTGAGCCTTCGTAATTCTTCTTGAACGATCCCAAACAACAAGAAAAGGGTACTAATGTACCAAAATGACAACATATTGTATTTAAATGACACACAGACACACTCTAAATGTATTTTGTGAAGGTGGTTTTGGCTACAAACAGTAGAACATACCAGGAGAAAAACGGTCTGAATCAGGCATGGTTTTAACAGAAAGAAATCCTATGTAAATTTATACAAAATGTCATACTCACAGACATGTAAAAAGTTGCAAAATATGAACAGCATGCTATATGCCAAAGACACAACTGGGAGTAGATGTCATTAAACAACAAATAAAAAGTAACTACATGTCTGGATTGTACTTTTATTACATTTGTAAGTTTTATTGTTTTTTCTTCCTACAAAGGAAAAATTTTCTCTCTGCACAGAATAAAATGTACTTTTTTGCTTGCAATCTTGTTCTGTGTACAGTAGATGCTTCTGAAACTGAAACACCCTACAGTATAAGTGAAAGTTCCTAATAATAACATCTCACTACATTCAAGGAATCTAAATGGGAGAAATAACCACTTTACCAAATTAGTTTTCCAACCTTCCATTCACGAGAAGTTTTTGAAACTAAAACACCCCCTTAAAGTGAAAGTTAATCTTTCTTCCAACCCATCATACTCATGTGATGGAGGAAATGACAAAGTTTTGTGCCTAAACAAAGAATCTTGGTAATGTAACACTTCCAGAATATTGCACTCAAAATGAAATTCCCTGTTAACTTGAAGACATACAAGGAAGGACAACGGACACCAAGAGCGCCCTCTAACCATATATTACAGATACTGTAAAGAGGAGTAAAATAAGACAACCAAATACTGTTTGTTGATGTCTACTTCTACTTGCAAAGAAGACAAATAATTAACACATCTATAACTTTACACGCTTTTATGTTAATGTCCAAGTAAATGGATTTACTATCACACAATGCATCTCCAAAGCCCTTTCACTGGCACACAATGTCTCTGTCATGCCAGGTTGTGACATAAAGGTGGCACGTACCAATGGCATAAACTATGCCTTCCCGCCCACGTCTTACATGATGAAGTCAGTGTCTGGATGTAGTGCCATTGAGAAACTGTCAATGAATTTGTTAAAGGTGCTTTCGGTGCTGTTCCTTCAGACTCGGTTTTCTGTGCCCTCTTTGAGGCTAATGTCTGTCAAGTTTTGTAATGCTCATTCCTTTTTGACTATGCGTCTGTCATTTCCTATTCTTACTGTATGTACAATGTACATTAAAAGATACCATTGATATGGAACATCAATACCATATATACACACCCCACAATGAGTACTCTATTAAAACTTGCTGGAGAATAAAGGGCACGTACTGCACCCTTCTTATTACACGAACACAACATACAGGAAACTACGTCACAACAGGAAACAAAAACTGAGTCCTTGACTATGTAAAACTGTTCACACTGTCACAATATCCCTGTGATGTTCAAGTCCCTAAATCAATAGAAAGCTTTACACCTATACATTTTCTGTAAGAAATTAGATAACACAAAATTTATTCAATGAAAGGTGTGGTTCTGCTGTTGTTACAGTAACAATTACTGGCAAGTATGCAGTGTGTCAGTTAAACAATAGCTCCACTCGTCACTTGATGCAACATGACTATTCTTCCCACCCAAGAATGAAGTCTGCAGCAAACTGATTTTCACTAACATCAGATATCATGTCAGTATTCTTCCAACAAAATTGACCTCTCAGTTTAGGCAGCTTTAAGGTCTGATACTTAATCCTAATAAGTATATTTACGTTACAAATTGATACTAGGTAATTGCTGACTATTTTAGGTAATTGCTGACTATTTTAGGAAATACAATTGCACACAAAGATACAGAAAGGAGATTTAATGCAGATACCAGAAGGAGGTTTCAAGGTTTAAGAAAAAATTTATTTTGGATCTATAGGTGAAAGATTAATCAAATCTATTAAAGCATTTTGGCATAAGTTTCATTCCAGTTGGTTCTCAAAATTAGCACATATGAACATGAATTACAATCCCAAAGTATATAAATTAAAACTGAGGTGATGACAAGTGCACTGAGCTTCTACAGACTGTGATAGCACAAAGTCACTATAACTTGAAATGTAATGATATAAGGATTGGTCATCTGAAGCATTATTTTAGAAAAAGGCAAACTGTAATTACAGCAACTTAAACTGTACCATTCACAACTCGATTACATGTGTATATTGTAAGACTGGCAAAGCCCTTGTTATGTCACTGTGTTATGGACTTTGTTTCTGTATCTACTGCCCTGCTGGGGGCAGCCTGATATTCATAAAGTTTTATATTCATAAGGTTCATTGTTCATAACGTTTGTTATTCATAAAAATAAATGATAAAAAGAGGTTCATTTTTCACAAGGTTCGCTATTCATAATCGAGAATAAGGTTCGTTGTTCATAATTGAAAAAAAGATTCAATGTTCATAATCAAAAAAGGGTTCATTATTCATAATAAAAAAGGGTTCGCTATAAATGGGAAAATGGGTTTGTTGTTCATAATCACTTTCAGCTCTTTCTCAGGCAGCAACAGCAAAGGATCCTCTCTTAGAAGTTATTCCAGGTCTGGTAGCATTTGCTGCCCTAAAGCTGTTAGCCTGTAGTTTCAAGAGGGTTATATTTTATCAATTTATGTGATTTGTTTTAAGTACAATGGTTTTACAACAATGCTACAGGTTTTCCAATCCTCCTTTTTGCACCTTTCTTGCCTCTTACACATATTCTAGTAGGGCTGTGCATTTCCGGTTAATTCACTATCCGTTTAACCGTTTTTATTAACCGAACAGTTAACGGTTAACCGAAAATAAAAACAAGTCAAGGTATCAGTGATCTGCCGCTGCCGGTCGGCGCCGGTCGGGCCCGACCAGGACGCAGCATTGCCGACCGCCAAAATCTGTCACACTAACTTTTCCGACCGGCACTTATTCCTTATAAGAAACCAAATAAAATAGCCACGTGGTCGAAGGATCGACTGAAAAAAACTGTTTGTTGGTCATAATTCGAGACTGGATGAAATCCAGTTCATAATCGTCCATAATATCCAAAACACACCTCGTGAAAAATACTATAATTTTGCATTCCAGAGCAATGACTCGATGCTTGATCGTTGCGCTGTATTTCAATTATTAAAAGAAGCGATGTACAGGCAACCAGCATGCCAAAAGTATGTTTTTTATTGAAGTACGTACGACCACGAACCTAAGCAGGGCTTACAAAATCCTATGCGCCGGGTGCCTGGGAATCCTTATTCCAATGTTCGGGATTGAAACTTAATGATTTGAAAGCCCGTCACGCTATACTGCCATGAATATTGCAAACCCTTGGTAGGCCCTCCACTTAACGAATGAGAACTATATAGTAAAATGATGCTGCCATACCCCTTGCCTAATGTGTTTCTTCTTAGTTTACACTCATAGCCACATTTGCTAACAAAAGGAACCGTAAAACAGAGACCATCAAAGCAAGTGCTTGTCATACATAAGAGTGTAGGCTATCACGAGTAATATTTTCCTACAGCAGTACGCAAAGCATAGGCCTACACGTACTAAATATCCGTACGTACATATGTTCAATACTTTGCGTAAATCAATGGTACTTATACTGTACCACGGTCATAACTCAGCTAGCACATACTGTACGAGTGTAACAAACTGTCATGCACAGCTACCTCACTGGGCTACTTTTCAGGTATTGTAATTGCATAAATCATAAATGCACAAAGCACAATTTACACCATACGAATTAATATCAGTTTCCCTGGTAGCCTACTTAATTTACGAGACGGCTGCCTTGCTACTTTTTTGCGAAAACCTCGCCTTGAAATTACCGCCTCTTACTTTCTCTCCCTTGAAAATTACTTGGAAGGCACGGACTAGATGTTTCCCTCACACATGGAGAACGTTTTCATGTTGACAATGAAACCATACAGAACTCCTGAAACATTGCCCATGCTTTTGCAATTGCCTTTAAACAACTTGAATTTGCACCCAAGTTCTATATTGGCCAAAAATATCCTCCGAAATCTAAGTGGTGGGAAAAACTCTCGTAACAAGAATTAATTTGAGGGAGACTCTTGAAAAAGTGACAAGAAATATCGGTAAGAAAGTGTATAATTACAGGCCGTAATCAACGAATTACGTTTTGTTTTGCCAATACATAGATGCAATCGTAAAAGAATGATTGTGATTGGCTACAGTACAAGGCTCCAAACTGAAGCATGGATCACAGTAAGTGAAACCATCAGACCTCGATAAGTGTTGACCGTATCAATTTGAATTGACTTCAAAAATGACTTAGATTGATATTATTTAAGAGACAGTTTTGGCACATGGTTAATTATGGAAACAAATTCTATTTTAATCCAAAAAGGAAAGGATTTCACTCCTGAATACTGCTTCGACCCCTAAAGCAAGCTACAGTCCTGTCCATACACTTTGAACTGTGTAAAGCACAGGTAGCATATTTGATCGTCAGAAGAATAAAAAATAGCCCAAATCATTAAAAATGCCAAAAACATTTTCCTGACATGTGCAAAAGACCCCTAAACAACAATTCGCATGATAATCGCAAGCTCTAGTCAAACAGGTTTTCTCTACCGGGTGTCTTTCTTCATAATGTCTTAGCACATTGGCCGTTGCCTAACGTGTAGTACGTGTATACTGAGAACCTAGCCTTACACATGTGTAATTTGTAGGAATCCCCTTACAAGTTGAGCTATATTGCCAAGAACTTTGATAAAATTTCGTTCCAAAGTGCTTAAAAATATGTAATGTGTTCCAGAAAAGGTTGTTTAACATAGAAGCGGTGATATACTGACAGGATGGCTTTTTTTGAAATGACTTTCATGAAATTTTAATTTTATTACCATATATATAACTGTTACGTGGAACAAACTCATGTCTCCAAGTCTATTCAAATGCAATAAAGTTGCTGCAACCTACCCCACTCTTAATTAAAGATGTGTCCAAAGCCATGAGAGGAGTATGAAAAGAGTCGTGGCCCCTACCCCACCCCTTCCCCCACAAAAAGGACCCTCATATCAGTACTATGCCATGCATGATTCCAATTAGTTGATCCAAGGGCAACCACAGTATACATTAGTTCAGTGTTAAAACGAATGCCATAAAAGAAGAAAACATAAATCTGGACAGCAAAAAGAAGAAAGGAAACAATACAAGGCAAATAATTTCATATTTTTTCGCAAGTATACAGTACATCTTGCTTTTGAATTCTTACAATTGTATAGACTCACAAGAAAATTATTATGATAAAAGTAATTTTGGAGATATTGCCCAAACTTGGCCTCAGCGCTATGTACGGCATGAAATTTACTTTGAAGTAATAACAATAAAAGGTGACATCTTGTTCTTTCTGCATCTGATATATATTACAATTTTTCACAGATTTTTTTTTTTTTTTTTTGATAATTTGAGAAATTTTAACAACATGAGATCCTTTTTTTAAGGCCGTGTACAGACAGCTTAAAACACTCGGGAAGTGCCGTTTCCGGCCATCTGGGGGTCTGTAAATTCCAAAATTTTTCTTGTACGCTCGGCGCCAACCGATGGTGGCGCTCCGCTTAGATAGTCCTGCCGGCACTCAAATCATCCTGGGCAGAACCCTGAGGTATATAAACAAAATCCACGCCAACGCCCAACCCCGCCTAAGCGCGGGCTCTAAAAGTGACTAGAAATCCACCCAAATGGAAAAGGATATTTATCCGGAACCACTTCGGGACGATCGAAAAACACTTCTGGCTATCTTCTTACGAACTAGTAGTGATGCAAGATCACTAAAATCCGATCACAAGGGGAAAAATATCTAGCGACAGGAAAACTGCCTCTAACTTTTGATACGGCAAGTGAAAGAATGAGTGGGCCCTCTTCAAGAGGGCTCTCTTCCAGTAGGCTATCTGGTTACATATGTAAATAAGAGGTAAGGAAGGGCGATGTAGACTAAACATTTCGGAAAAGCGCCACCACATTAAATACCAAAGTTTCTACACTTAAAATGGCGCCGATAGTGATGACCTTCCAAGTAGCGTGCAAGTTAAAACATTTGCGATGTTTTGGCAAGCAGTCTGTACGCATAGGCGAATCAAGCATTTATTCAAACTTTTCACAAACATGCATACTTTTTGTTATGCCACTGATTACCGTTTTCAAGATTTTTGTGGTCTGACATAGCACCGTAAGATGAAAAGCCTATGGATATCACTGGCATTATCGCAGTTCAAGACACACTTCTCCGGCTACAGAGATACAGTACAGTATCACACACGCCTAGAGCAGTGTCGAGTACAAACGTACCACATACAGTGTACTATAGTGTGCCTTGTGACCTTGCTGCAATTCATACGTAATGTACGTGTGTCTGCTAAGAATTCCAGCACCATTATGTCGTAATGGTGTGAAAAATTTTACCCATTTGTATTACTGCATGCTCCGTAAAAATTGTAACGTTGAATTTTAACTTGCCTTACATCGCATGCCTTTTTACCTAATACCTCTGAAAATACCAGTTTCTTTGTAATTATGAATGGCGAAACTTTTCGATAACGGCAGCTACCCTCATACTATGTTATAATGGGACTCCGGCATAGTTGTCACGTATGCAATACTGTACTGTACCATGTACATACGGTATGTCATGAACGATCGTTCATGCAATGTGCGAAGCAGTGAAGCACATGGCTGGCCGGCCGGGCTGGTTCGTTCAGCAAGCTCAATCAGCTCTGCTAATTACAAATACTGTATTGTACTGTACAATGCACGTACGTAGAGTGCGCCGGTTTGTTCAGCAAGTCCAACCAGGGAGTTGCCAGAGCAACTCCCTGGTCCAACGAACTGTGCTAATTATGTTCGAAATTAATATGATTATTCATGAAGTTCACAATTGGAATGCTCCATATTTTATAATTTGGGGTTATTAAATGAAATGGCCGAAAGAATTTCATTCATCTTTGCGAATTTTGGGCATTGAAACTTTTCCAGGAATTATCCTAACGTTGAAAAAATTATAAAAAAATGTTTAATCGTCTTTTGTTAAAATTATTAAGTCAGCTTAAATGGGGAGGCTATTTAGTTACAAATATTTTAGTTGCACCTGCAAGGCTTGCACGCCAGGGTTGCATAATTCAGCCCAGAGCTACATAGCTTGGTCACTTTTTTGTGCAGATTGCATGTTTTGAGACTGAAGAACTGTAAACATGTAACACGGGAGTTACGCCCGGGAAAATTCCCGAAGTGCATTTATCTTGAACGATATTAAGCATATATTTTTCTGCCGTCTAGAGGTAACTTTTTTAGTCTTATCTATCAAGTTTACGGTGCTCCACACTTTAAAAGGTATGGTGGATTGTTGTAGCATGTACTGCATAGTTTAATCCCCGCACCTTTGATAATTTTAATCCTTTTAAAAAGTTGCGTGCAAGAGTTTATTGTCACATTATTTCGGCAAACCACTCCCAGATCATGGGGAAAACAGATCGATATACCAGTCAAAGCAATGCAACGCAAACTGTGCAACAGACATTATAAAGGTCTTTTTTTAAACCTTTTGTAATTTTTCATCCAAAGTTTACCCACTGTTACGTGGTTTTGGGCAAGCAACTTCTGCGGTTTATTGCATAAACGAGTTTAGGTGTAATGGTGAACTGCGGCGACAGATTTATTAGGATGCAAAAACAGTTAAACGAAACAACATTTGGCGGTCGTTTAACCGATCGATCGGTCGGTTAACCGTCGCACCGTCGCAGCCCTATATTCTAGCCATCAAAATACAAGACCATAGTCTAAGAACCCCATCCCGCAGGTCACAATGCTACTGACCAAACTACACATCCCCAAATCTAGTTATAATATCAATACAACACACATCAGACTTAATGAAATGTTAGACAGAGACCCATAATGTAATGCAGCTAAGCTGGCTATATTAGGTAAAGGCTGAATGCAAAAATTTTGGGTGAAACTTTTGATATGTTAAACCAAAGAGCTAAAGCTACTGTATCAGTTCTAGCTAAGCTTTTATCCAACCCCTATGTGTTTCTTGATCAGGGATGTAGCTACGGTGGGCGGCACTGGGCGGTGACACCCAGAACTCGATATTGTCGCCTGGCACTCCAGGCAAACACACGTCTTCCCGCCCACCACAAATTTGCCTATCGAGACCTAAGACTAGCCCTTAACTTACTCCCTTAAGTAAAATGAGGGAAAAATGAAATATTAATGCCTGAAAAATGGGTAGGTGCCATGGGGGTGAGGTGACGTGCTTTCCCCAGATCAGACAATTACCCAGCACTCAAATTTGGCTAGCTACATCCCTGTTCTTGATATACTAGTAGATAAGGCTATCACATTTTCAGTCCAACATAAACTTGAAGCAAGCAAAGTGAAATCATACCCTCGTATTAATACAATTTATTTTTGATGACTATTATACTATAGCTGTGAAGGAATTAATATTTTGCAGACTGTACCAAATATTCTCGAAGAACGCAAGACTATTCTGTACAGCATACTATACAAGGTATTTTCTCTACAGACTGCACACCAAGCTATAAACATAGACAAAATATACAAGAACTATCCTACCAAACAATCAACAACCAAGTAATTAACTCCAAAAAGTTATGTAATTATTTGTTTTCATTTGTTTCTTCTGTAATTTTACCCAGACAATGAATTTTTCATAAAAACAATCTGTTCACACTTGGTTTCCACTTATTTATAAATATTCTTAACAACTAAACATGTGTTAACCCAAAGAATGCTCTTAAGTATGTGACATGAAGACAGGTGGTTTTGATGATACATTCAAAAGCAAAGTACAGTATATTAAAAGCAGTGGCAATACTATTTGTAAAGTTTTCATTATTTCTGTCATACTGAGCACAGTATGCCAAACTAATTGAATACTTTTACTGTAAGGTCACAAATACTGTATCTGCAGAAACTTTCAGTGTATGAATCATCCTCTCGATTCTTCCCCCAACATCTGCAATTTCAATCTTAAACTAGTCTTAAACTAGATTCCAGAACTGGTGGAATCTGAAAACTGTGTACCTAATATGCAGAGCATATACATACAGTAGGAATGAAATAGATTAGGCTATACTGCACAGAGAGTCATGAATAAAAAATCCAGTTTAATATTTTATTGTACACTAATGAGGCAATGATATGGTATTAATATTAACAAAGCAAAGAAAACAAGTGTAATTATTCCAGTTACCTTCCAGACCTCTACAAGAGCAATTCCAGTGACAAGCCACATCCATCGCAGCTACAGTTTGTATACAAATGATACTCAGGTGCTGATTTATCTTGACAAAAATACTGTCATTTGGTTTTGAACAATGCACACAACTAACTGGTAGTTTATTTCCAATTGAACATAATTTTAACTGAGAGTTGATTCCACAGATCAAGAAAATGCTGTACTTACAATATACTGTACTTCATTCATTAGAACACAACAACTAACCTTAAATATGTCAGCATTTTGTCTCTGAGTATATTACCAGTGACTTTGTAATCATATTCCCAGTCACTGCAAACACCTTAAACACAACGTACATGCGGAATGAATCTCTCTGTCAGATAATATCCTGTTTTCTCTGTACATGCTAAAATGAGACTCAAAAATGTGTTATCATACAAGCAATCACACAATGAAATAATAGATCGTGGCCTTGGAATCAAGGCAAAAAAATGACTTTAAGAATACTATTATGAATAAAATATGAAAAGTGTTAGAAGATCCACCCACAACTGTAGCTGTAGGAGGTTGCATTGTACATGGTTTGGTAACAAACATGATAGCTTTGCAGTGTAAGGAACACTTTGGCTACGGTATGAAGGAAGAGAAAAAAAGGAAATTTGTAAGGTTGTAAAGTACATTAATACCATAAAACTGAGTCTTCAACTGTTAACAGCATAAACTAGCAGTATTTTTGCTATACAGTATACAGTTCATATCAACCTACAGAACAGTGCAGCACCACCTCGCTGCGACGGTCTACTACAAATAAGCACCAAACACTGTGAGTCCTATGAAAGTGTTGTTTAGGATCATGCATGCACAAACTTTTCCATGGGGTAGGAAGTGTCCCCGGGCCAAAATCTTCAAGTACATAGCACTATGTACTTCACACTACAACCAGAAAGCCAAAAGGCTTAGTGATTCTTTGCCAAAAGGAAATAAAAGGTATCAATCTTTGCATCTTGAGCTATTGCATTTACTAGCAATTTCCAAGGTTTATGCTGTTTCACCTACAGAGACCTCATGCAACCTTTGACCTCTTTTAAAAAGAATAGGATTCAGCTTCTGACCATAACACATCCAAAGGCCAAGTATGAAACTATACATGCTTTCCATGTTAGGATATGTGTTTAAAAAGGATTCTTTTACTGACCTCTGGTGAACTCACATGACCTCCAATCTCCACCAAAAACTATAGTACTCTCTCCTCCTCTTCAAATGATAAATTTATATACCAAGTATGAAAGTACCCACCATTCCTAACTTGAAATATTGTGTTTATAAGGGTTTCAGTTTTTGTCCTCTGGTAAGCTCACATAACCTTTGACCTCTACAAATGCAATAGTGGTCATCTTCTGACTATAAAGCATCCACATGCCAGGTATGAGTATTCATGCTTCCTAACTGGAGATATCCTGTTTTACAGGGTTGTGATTTTTGACCTCTGCTGACCTGACATGACCTCCAATCTTCACCACAAACAATAACATTCTTTCCCCTTAATATGATAAATCCAACTTCCACATACAAAAAGTATCCATCATTCCTACCCTGAGATATCGTGTTCACAAGCAATTTCCAAGGTTTTTGAGGTTTTACCTTCCCTGACCTCAGGTAACCTTTGACCTCTACCAAAAATAATGGGAAAGTATCCATGCTTTCTACCTTGAGATATCCTGTTTACAAGGTTTCTGGTTTTTGACCTCTGGCAGCCTGATATGACCTCTGACCTCTGCCAAAAATAATTGGGTTCTTTCTCTCATTATGATAAATTCATATACTAAGTATGAAAAGTATCCATCATTCCTATCTTGAGATATTGTATTTACGAGCCAAGCGTCACATACAAACACACACACATGCATGCACATGCACACACACACGTATATACAGTACATACCCCATAGTGATTGTATTAAATCCTTTTGCCTTCGGAAAGGAATCAAAAAAGGGTGTGGTATTGTACTGTATGCAGCAACACCTTTGCAGGCCCTCCAGATTTCATATTTCACAGGAATCTTTTCTGGGATTCCATGCTTTCTGATCGAGGGAACCCACCAGAACCTATTTTTGATCTTCTTCATAATGGTTAGTTTTGTGTAAAATGATGGAGGTTATTTTATTTTTTTCTAAATCTATCTGTGATGGTCTTACAGTTTTAAATGACAGTGATAAAATGTGGTGCATGGAAGTAATATGTCTCGTCAGATGATATGAAGCCTCCATTCTATATTAAGCTGATAACAACAATAGTTTTTTCTCACTACTAATAACTGTAAATGATTACAGTTCAATATGAAAGTGAAAACAATACATTGAAATATATTAAAGTCCTTGACGTTATCCTAACCCTACCCATTTGACCAGCCAAGTAGATTTTCTTTTTGGGGAGGGGAGGGTGAGAAGTCAGGATCTGGAGAGGGGATTCCAAACACACAGAATATTAGCAAAAATCAAGCACAATGCAAATATGCACTGAGATTTTGATGAGCTTATTTCTGTAGACTTCAGCTTCATCCAAAACTACAAAGGCTCTAAAATGTTAGTAAATGCTCTGGACAAATGTGGTGCATCCCCCACCATGTGAGAAGTTGCTATGATATCCTCGAGATATCATGCTAACGAGGTTTTCATATGTTGACCTCTGGTGACCTGACATGACCTTTCACTGAACACAAAAACATCAACAACAGCATGTATAAGTTATTTTTAAGTTTCAAACCATAACATCCTGAAATGCAAGTTCTTCAGATGTTGAAATTGAGTGACCTCAGATGACCTTCGACTTCTACCATATACAGTGGGGCAATTTTACTCAATACAATGCATCTACATGGCTAAGTATGGTTTAAGTATAGATGCTCCCTTTCTTATTAAAGATAACTATGTTTACTAGCTTCTCAGAGTTTGGCCTCTGGTGACCTCAGATGACTTTTGGCCCTCCCCTAAACCATTAGGATGCTTTCTCTTTATATACTGCTTCTACATCTTAATAATTAAGAGTATCCATGCTTCCTACCTTGAAAGCCCTGTCTGCTTACCAACCAACTGCAGTAGCTTCCATTGTGCAGAATCAAGCTCATCAAGTGCCTTCAGTTTAGGACTGAAATCCCCCCAAATTGTTCCAAACCATTCAGAGGCATAGGAATTAGCTGGGAGGTTGGGATTGGGGGCTTTGCCCCCCTGGTCAAACATGTGGTGGGGCAGATGTATGCTTCCATCCCCTCGATCCATGGACAAAAACCCCTTTTTTTGTTTTCACTGTATAAAATGTCACAAGTTTGTAGTAATATTCCTTAGAATTTGCCCAATATGTTGCAACAAATTGCTTCTAGGAACCCTCAAATATTCAAAAAATTTTCAAAGGGAAAGGGGACACCCCCTCCCCTTAGACCCCTCTCCCAGAACAGAGGTCTGAGAAAATGTTCAGCCCTCCCCCACTCGAACAGCTTCCTATGCCTATGAAATCCTTCACCCCATAAATCTGATTATGAAATAGAGCAAGGTCAGCAACAGGTATTTAGCATCCCACCATAATAGGCAACCCTCAGAATGTTGTCCAAAATTTGATCCTACTGTACAATGCGTATTTGTGACCCAAAGTGACCTTGAGGGAAGCAGGAGTTATATCACTTCCTTACATTGATGAGAAATGCTTTGCTTCCTTTTTTTCCGGTCTGTTGTGCTACACTTGAAGTTAATAGGAATAGGACCTCCTCATGTGGAATCACCCAAACTCCCTGGTTTGGGAGTCTATGACCTCCGATACTTACCTCCTAATTACATATGTATACCATTATTGCCCGTAATAACCGTCTGGCAAACGTAATATTACCGCGGACCTATTGCGGGCACCCTAGAACCTACAACTCTTCCTTCTGCATTTTGCTGCTCCAAGCTGGAAACTCAGAACGAAGGACCCAACCCCCCAAGGACTTCCCCGCCAGAGCGGGGGACTCAGCCTGAGTGAAAGAGAACAAACGATGAGGGGGCGAAAACGCCCTATCTCACCTATTACAAACTAAAGTTTGTAAAATTTCCATGCCTTTCATGCATTCATATTCCAATAACAAGTGATTGTGGAGGAGAAAGCCGGTTGTAAAGTTTAAAGAAAAAGAAAAGGCTGCTCATTAATTGAAGGCTATGACGTCGTATGTGCTTGCTTCAAGTTCACTTCGTGTTGAAAATGTGACAAGTTTTATGCTAATATCTTGAGAACCACACATCGGATTTCAATGCAAATTTCACCAGAATGCTTAAGATAAGTACCCCTCTTACATATCAAAACTTGATTTAAGCTTAGACCCTTCTTTTAAGAGTTACTTGCTTTGGCTGATATGCTATCCTAACAAGTTTATGAAGATATATTGAGCCTAAAGTAGCCCAGCCTTGTGTTTCAAAGTAGCACTGCGTGAGAGGCAGTTGGCAGTTTTGGTTTAAGTATGGCTTGGTGCTGCATAAGGTTGCTTTATGTATAGTACAGCCAGCATGGGATCATGTTTTATTGACAGGGAAGACAATTTTTTTTTTTTTAATAAAAAAATCCATTTTTTTTTTATTCAAAATCAGATTTTTTTTAAGTTTGATTTTTTGTTATTTTATTTCATGTCACTGAACAATATGCACCTTGATTTTTTCAATGAATATGCTTGTTTTGGCTGATTTTATCCCTTTTCTGTCTAACACAGAACCGGAACATTAATGCAATGCTAGTTTGATTTTTGCAAGACTGAAACAAATTTTTAAAAATCTTGGAGTACCAAGGCTGTGAATGGCTTCAATTCTCCTGTATTCTTAAACTGCACTTGCTATACAGCTCTCAATAAATACCATAACTTCTAGAAGCACATGTGTGATCACTATTTTAGCAATTTATTTTTGTACTTTTGTATGATCCCAGGTCCTTTTAAGGTGCTTCTATGGGGTGAGGGAATGCAATGTAGACACTGGCAAAGACCTCACAGATATTATGGAAGATTTATTCTCAAATTGGTTGACACTTTTTGCTGGAGAGTGCAACCCAAACCCTCTCAGAAACTGATAAGAGTATACCAAGATACAAGTGCACTACTACAAGGGCCATTAAAACTTTTTTGATGCAATGCTTGTAGAACACTTGCTTGCATTGCACAGTGTTGAGTATGAAAGCAACACATGACATTGCTGAAAGGCCTTAACATGGGGGTCTTTGGAAAATGTGTTCACAAATGAAGTACAACAACTTATTTAACCTTTTCAAGTGATGAAAGATGATTTCAAGCAATTTCAGGTCGATTTTCCTCTTTCTTTATGCAAAAAACATAAAAAAATCAAACGTGATTTAAAAAAAGCTCTGTATATCATATTGTGGGGTAAATGTTTGGAATTCCATTGTGCACACTAAGTAGCAGAGAAAGTAGAAGTATAAGTTCATTTAAATATAGTTTTAAGAAGTTTGTAATTGCTCAATAGACTATGCAACCATCGCATATTCCATATCTCATTTTCACATCTAATATTTTTCGAGCATAATGTCGTTACTCATTTTGCAGTTATTCTGCAGTTATTGTACAGTAGTTAGATTATCTTAAGGGGGTAAGTGCTCATAAGTCTTGATTTCTCTTTCCTCCTATTCTAGTAATTTAGTTACACTTGTTAAATGTTGTATATACATTGCATACATTGTAAATATTGTACATATAGTTGATCGAAGAAACAATAAATACTAAATTTATACTACATCAGTGATTTTTTAAAAAATAAAGTGATTTAAATCAGTAATTTAGATTGCCATGATTTAAATCTGCCAACCCTGTTTATCAACTTGAAACTTAACTTGAGAAATTTACAGAATAATCCACAATTTTATCCTTATCGCTAGGCATAAAATATTCTACACTTTCATGTTTACAAGCATTTTATTTGGGTTTTGTAGGTTGTAAGACTTCAGTGAGTTAAGACCAGCCTAACAAAGTTACAAAACCATGAGAACCAATTTTTGGGTTCTTTGATTTTGACTTCACGGTAACAACACATTACCGGAAATGATCATTTCCATGAAATCTGGAGGCCTGCTTTGCAATATGAAAACAGCAATACCATGTTTCAATTGCATCTGGGATAGCTAGCTTTGTTCATGTGATCTTTTCTATTAGTGATGTATATTTAATAGAACATATTCCATTGAAGCAAACCTTTGCATAAATGTTATCATATCATGACATACTGAGAGGTCAAAGTTCACTTTCAAAGGATAAGTGCCAATTGTCCACATTTTTTAATGATAGAGCAACAGCCACAACTAAAACACTATGCTTCCTCCTAATCCTTATGTACTGTATGTACCTGTAAGGCACAAATTCCTACAGTAATACCCATTTTAAACTGCTGACATTAAGTATGTATCAAGTTACACTGAATGTGTTAATTTAGAAGTTCAGTACAGTTATCAAGGGTTTTGACCTTACTATGCATGTGTCACCCACTAGTTAAACATTTCTGATGCTCTTTGTACTTTGGTTTAATCAAATAATGCATTGTCATGAAAATGACATCCTTATCATAATGGTAAATGTATCAGTAGCCAATATTAGTATAATTCACTGAAACAGAATCAACAGGATAGGTCATATAGTTTAGTTGAGGTTATAAAGAAATCAATGAGCCCCAGTATTTACTTTTGTAACAATTAAACCTACAAAAAGTAAGTTTGTTTTTCGCCCTGTGGCATCGAGGCTGAAGGGACTAGAAAACAGAAATGTTGTTGCACTGGGGGACTAGAGGATGATGGCTGGCTAAATCCCTGTAAGTATCCCCTTAGTTGAGATCCCTTCCACCAAACTGAACAGAGATATGGTTACAAATGTGAATAGGACATGCTCACAGTCAACAAAGATTAGTTAATAGTTTAGTTTACTGTAGGTCTGGGTACAAATAGCCCATCTCAGATTTATAGACACCCATAAGACTGCATTCTCTTTGCAAGTACTCTTCACATGATAAATGAAGCAGGCATGTATTCATTGCTTTCGATCCTGCTTATGAGACCATTTAAAATCACCATCTGGCAACCACTGAAGTCACCCTCCCTCCTTTCCCACTGGGGGAGTTGACTGCACTAGGGCAATGGTAATGGTTGGTAATTGCCCAGATGTGAACTGTCCCGGTAGTCATCCTAGGGAGTTGCCCAGGCGCAAATCATTTGGTTGTGGATTGTCAGCCCATGTCTGGTAGACAGCAGACTCCCTTTATGGCCACTTTCCCATAGGCTGAGAGGATTTTGCTGTGCTGAGCAAAGTCCTGAATCTTGGACTATAACTGAAACTGAGAACAATGCACCCTTTTTGAATTAACTAATTCTGAAACCCCTCAGCCCTACAGCAAACACCTTTGCAGAAAAAGCAAGTACTTCAAGCAGTTTGTAGTGGCAGTAAATTGTTTGCTTTCATGTGTTGTTGACCGCATACACAGAACTGTACACTATCAAGGTACTGTATGTAACTTTTCTGTGTCTAAGAGGAAGCTTAGCCTGTAGGCTTGGGCTCATTACCAGACTCTATTAAAGAGTCATAACTCCTGGCTGGGAGTAGAGAAGCGACTCCACTTCCCATGAAATCACCCAAACTCCCTGAGGTAAGGAAGAGCAAAACAGACTCCCCAAAATTCCCTGGTTTGGGAAATTACGAGCTCTGATACTTACCTCCCATTGACACACATAATCCCCACTCATTCACAGTATTAGTCCCTGGCAAGTTCTAATAACACAGTGGTAATGGGCGGCTTCCAGCAGAGGACGCCAAATCTAGTCCTCTTCCACTTGCAAGTTCAACCCTCCTGAGCTGTATGACCCACCCCTGGCCCCCCGAGACAACAGGCAACCTCTGTTAAACCTACTGAAGGCTACAGAAAGAAAGCATAACAGAAGCCAATCTCCCCTTTATATAAGGTTCTGGTGTTGATGAGTTTGAGGCACATAGTCCAAATGAGAGACCAGCAGTCCAAGGCAGAGACCC
Organism: Holothuria leucospilota; assembly: GCA_029531755.1. Classification (NCBI taxonomy): domain Eukaryota; kingdom Metazoa; phylum Echinodermata; class Holothuroidea; order Aspidochirotida; family Holothuriidae; genus Holothuria; species Holothuria leucospilota. The sequence goes on from CM055964.1 coordinate 6,076,330, forward strand.
AACTTGGAAGAGAAGGCTTGAAACCCGTCAGTGATGGAAGGCCCTTGGCCTACAGTAATGGAAGTCCAGAAATCAGAAGGCTTTGCCTCTGACAAAGTCCAAATGCAGTCAATCAGGTGAGTCCTTAGACCCAGAATGAGATGAGGTAGGAAGCCCATACTGATGAGGAAGACGATATTCACACCCAAAGGTGTAGGCTGCCACCAGGAGAAAGGACGATGTGTCTGGCAGCCAATACTGATAAAGAGTGTAACTGGACAATGCAAATGGGATTACAACTTGGGAGTACAAAAGGAACCATGTTTATGAAACAAGGTACTGATAGGAGACATCTAGTGTAGGCTAGAGTTGATTTGTTATGTACAAGGGCAGTTGAGAAGTGATGCTTATGTGCAGGAACAGCGTTCAGATCTGGAATTTGGAGTTAAGAGGTGAAAGTGTCAATAGGAGGTAAGTACTGGGCTCATTGATTTCCAAACCAATGAGGTTTGTGAAATCTACAGTAGCTACTATGCCCCTCATTACAGTACTTCCTATTTGCACATGGAATCCGATTTAGCACTGTTACAGTGGTGGGAGGTCCTGACCTGAACTATGGGAACCTGGCAGGACAGCTCTGATGAAATATGCATCTGCTGAAACCATGTAAGATAACACCAAACAAAAAATGACAGTCTTCCAAGCTGATGCATTTCATATATGTTGTGTATGGGTACCCCTTGAAACCACACTTTAGATGATGCACTGACATCATGGGTTCTCAATGACCCTCTCGGTGTTGTAAATAGTGCAATGATCCTTTAATCATTTGAAGACTATGCCCCTTGATATCAAAGTATAAGGGGTACGAGTAAAGAAAAAAGTACAGCTAATGAATGACCTGGAGCTGCTAGTCCTTTGGATGTACAGTACCACATCAAGGCTGTCACTGTACAAGAAAGTTGAAACTCCCTAACAGATGAACTTCCACTCGGCAAGAAGAATTCACTTCACTTCTTAGCCAGACAGGTCTGGTCCAACAAAAGGTATACCCCTGAAGATGAAAAATGCATGACACCTGTTTGGTGGACAGGACATGTTCACGAGCAGTTCTGCGAGCAGATGCTGCAGCTGCTACAAAGACGGTCTTCCTAGTTGGGGCATCCAGTGAAGAATTATGTTTTGGTTTGTAAGGGTGCTTTGTAAATAGACTTTGAAAGTGCCAAGCATTGGCAAGGAGGCCTCCTGTTGACCATCCCTATAAACAAATGACAAATAGTAGGGTTTGAACCCAGAGAGGAGCCATCAAGAAAACCCTTATGTGAAGCAGTGATGGCGGACCTAATTTCTGATAGCTGACTTGCCTCCCTCCCTTCTTCCAAGAGGGTAACTAACAAAGATAAGATATAAACTTCTGAGAGATTATCTGGGGATCATAAGACTTACTCTCTGCTCATGAAAAAACTTCTCCACTCCAGAATTGTAAGTTGCAATCGTTGACCGTATCCCTATCCGTATATGATGTGAGTTCAATAGTTCTTCATGAAAGACCTTTAGTTTGGAGGTGTTTGTTGATAATCTCTACTAGTCCACTTTAATAATGTTAGGTCAGGGTGTAGAATTCAACCTCTTCTCTGTGACAACAGCCGAGGATCTTCCAGAAATCTGAATGGTAGGCTCACTAGCATGTTCAGGATGAGTGGTGGAAAACCATGGCTGCTTCAGCCAATATGTACATGCCACTACAATCATCCTGGTCTGGGATCTTTGTAGCTTAAGCAGAACCCTTGGGGGGGGGGGGGGAGGTATCGTGTTGGTGAGTATAAACTGGAAGATTTTCCCAGTTGAGGGCCAATGCATCGACACCTCTTCTAGATGATGAGGATGAATGGAGCAGAACATTTTTACTGTAGCTTGTTGTTGAGGAGTGTGGTAAAAAGGTCCATGTGTGGACAGCCAAAGATCTGGAATGTCACATAATCCGCCCAAAGCTGTAAGAGAGATCACTCCTTGTGAACGATATCCAGGTTCTTGCAATGACTTAGCAAGTCCAAAGTCTCCTAGTAGTTCCAAGATGCTGATATGATGGCCTGTTTCTGTTGGTGACCAAAGACTGCTGCTGAGTGAGTTTCCCATGGGCCTAGGACTGTTCTGGTGACCATGGTAACCAAAACTCAGGGAAACACTTTTACAAGAGGGGTGGCCCATTACCCAGAGTTTCCATTTTGCTAACCCCGGGAAAAAAGGGAAAAAAATAAAATTTACAGATAGGTAGCTTACAGATACAGAAATAAATGGGGAGTCTGTGAGCACTGTCACGAACTCCACCCTGCACAACACATTGTGCATAGCTGGCTATAAAAACTCAGACACCTGCACATAAACCTCATATTGTAAAAATGTATTGTTACAAGGTGTTTTAAAACATATCATTTGTACTTTTGCTTGTGCAACCGTCTCTCCAAGTATTGCCATCTGCTGTAGTAAGAGATTATTTCAATACTGAAAGGAGAAACAAAAATACCGGCTTGTAAAATGTGAAGTCCCTTTCACATTTTAAGTCATCAAAGCACTGCCATTGAAATTCGCTGAATCACACTTTCATTTACATTTTACTGACTTCTTGTTATTGTGTGTTACCATAGTAGCACAATTTTTCGAGCAAAGTACAGTACACTTATAAAGATTGGATGAATAGAATATTATGGAAAGAATAAGATAAGGTGGAAGTCTTGGTCCACTAGACTACGACAAACTGAAAAAAAAAAAGAAAATAAGTCATTTAAATGCCTAATGCACTGGACTAATGCTGTGTGGAGGTCTTCAATGTTTCCACAATTTCCTTATCAGCAATACTTAATATGAACATCTGGAGTGAAATTAAGACACAGCAACATCTCTGTAGGAAGTTTCACATTTCATGCACTCTAAATATAGAAACATTTGTTTCCAACCTTCAGCTTAAGGTCATTTTGACTTTTGAAAGGCACCTAGACTATGCAGATTATCCTAAAAAATGTGAACCTATATTTTCCCTATTAATTACAGTTAAACTATAAATTCGTTCTGCCATTGTACAGTATTTCAAATGTTGGTGTAATGGTTTCCTTACATGTAAAATTATACAAAAGAAAAATAATCATATTGTTTGTAGATGTTTAAGGGAAAATGTAGTCACAGCAATTTGAATTAGTGTACAGTACCTGGGTAGTGTATTTCTTGAATGGCACATTTAAATCTTATGACAAAATTTGTGTTACCAAATTGTTAAATTCATGCAGAATAACCCCTTATTTTACCTTAAAGAGGGATTTGCATTATCCCAAGTATGACTTTTACTTGGTTGTAAGCCCCACCCATAATTGTCTTTACTGCTTCTCCTTGTGCAGACACAAACAATTCACTGCTCAAGGCCACGTCCTGGTGAGCATAAAAGACCCCATGTGTAATCAAAACATTCTCGGTGCATGCTGTATATAACTCTGATGTCAATCAAACAGTAGTCACCAACTGAGACTTTTCCTTACCCCGAACAAAAAGTCATACTTGGGGTGATGCAAATCCATCTTTAAATATCCAATGCCTATGTTTGGAAACAACCACAACATCATTAAAGGTACTTGAAAGTGAAATATGAGGAAATTTGAAAGAATAGCTGGTGTTTCAAAATAAATTTGAGGCAACGGTTTATTCCATTTAAATCAAGAATGATATGAATACCAATGATTCTCTCTCACAGGTTAGTACAGGTTTGCTCCAACTTTGCAAAATAACATGAAAATCAAGTTTGTTCATACTGTATATTGCACTCTGCAGACACAGAAACTTGTAGCTTACACTGTGCAGCTGTTTGCATTATTTCTAGTACAGAAAATTTTCACCTAGAGCCATCTTATATGTATTGTATTAAAGAATGACAGATAATTCAATATTAGATAGCTAGATAACCCTTGTTTTCAAAAACGATAGTTCTCATAAGAATAAATCCACTGCTTTGTAGTTCAATCATGAATAATTTTTTCACTTCAACTTGTGAATTTTCAAATGATGCAACATTCAGAGTTCTTGTCATGAGTGATATTTTTAGGAATTAGCAAAGTTACTGCATTGCCTGAGTATGGTAGTGAAACACACTTATTCTGAGCTATGTTGATGTTAATGTAAAGGTTACATGCCTTTTTAAACTAGGCTGAAAGATAACTCCAATATAATGAATATAACAAAGACAAACAAGAGCACAACTGTAATTTGACCCATTTCCTCCCGTAACCACTAATTTTATAATACAGCATTTTATGTTGCCTGGAACAAATATGCTGGTAATTGACGTGAAACCCTTTTACTTTCAAAGATAATTCTTCACGAGTCTACTGAGTATCATCATAAAAGGAGCAATTAACCGTCTTTCCAAGCCCTATTGTGAGTGTGTTAGGTTGGTTTAATGTTCCGAAGCATCACTATTTCTAAGGTTCACTATCCAGAATGAAACATATTCAGATCATTATTCTGAAAGATCTTTTTACCATACTGTAGGATCACTATTCCAAATCGAATACAATGGTTGTCATTCCAGAAGGTTCTTACTGAAATGAGAATATGGGTTTTCATTCTGAAGCAGAGCAAACATGTTGGTACCATTGTTTGAATTAACTGTTATGAAACTGACTGGGTCAAATAAGCCTGATAATAGGAAACATAACACAAGAGTTATCCTGATTGTCTAGTTTATGTGGTAAAATTGGGCGAGTCGAAACATGCTCAATGACATGAATATGGACTGACTTAAAGCTTGTTTTATTGCACACTCAATCCTCCTTTTATTTCACAGTATTTTATGCTTACAAAATTCCATGCACTTGAAAGTGGACTCATATTTTGTTAAATGTATTAATCTCTTGTTTTTCAAGCTATTCACGACTTGGCATGCTTCCTAAAGAGAAATCAACCTTTCAGATAATGACCCTTCATCTGCATTCAGAATAACTATAACATAGGAATAAAGACCCTTATGACTGTTTCAGAATAACGACCCTTCAGAATAACAGTTATTACTTTCAATTTGGAAAAACAAACTTTCTGAGAAACAAACCCACAGAATAGTGGAACAGCTACAGTATGCACGCTTCCTATCTTGAGATATGGTATTCACCAGGTTTTCAGAATTTGACCTCTGGAGACTCTCTGATGACCTACGACCTCCAACAAAAATAACAGGGTTCTACCTACTATACTCAATATAATGCATATAAATACCATGTAGGGAACATACGGTATCTATGCTTCCTACCTGAGATGTAATGTAAATTCAAGTTCTCAGAGTTTGATCTCTGTTAGTCTCAGATGACCTTTGACCTAAATCAAAATCAATATCTTACGCTCAATACAACGCATCAACACAAGTATGGAGAGCATCCTTGCTTCTTATCCTGACATATTGTGTTATAGATTTTCTGAAACTGATCTCTGATGACCTCAGATGACCTTTGACCTCCACCAAAAATTACAGGGTTCTTCTACTCAATTACTCAATATAAAGCATCTTCATGCTAAGTATGGAAAGTATACATGCTTTCTACCTTCGAGATATTGTGTCAAGATTTTAGGGATACAGTATGACCTCCTGAGACCTCAGATAACCTTTCACTTAGTCAAAACAGTAGTTCTTCCATTCCATATATATGGATATCAATGTACCAAGTATGAGACATTCAAGTGTACCTAAAGTCTAAAGTTTCAAAAATATATGTTACAAAGCTTGAAAAATGCATCCAAATGGTCCAACTCCCATCTTCACAGGACATTCCTAACTTGAGATATAAAATGTTGAAGCTTATTCACTCATTTTAAAATGGTAGATTGCACAATTTAATTTGTGATGTCATTCTTGTACTACTCAAATTACCATCTTTGTATTTCTTAACTTTTTTCGAAAGCCACTGCACCTTGAACCAAACTGTGATCATTGTCTTACTGTTGTAGGGTGACTTGGCTGTATAAGCCTTCTCCATACAACATGCTTTGTAAGCAAACAGTAAATGTTCCAAGGTCATATAAACACAAAAGGAAACAAAAGTAGGTAATATGAGTTGTACAAGAAGGACGTCAGAAATTATTGCGCAATTGACTTTTTCAAATTAAGTGAATAAACTTCAACATTTAATATCTCAGCAATGGAGGAAGCTATGAAAATGGGAACTGAATGAATGAACTTTATTTTCTAACCTCTTGAATATATTCTTGAAATTCTAGACTTTAGGTCCACTTTAACTGTCAGTTTTTCTTCTTGAGATACTGTGTTTAAAACAAGGCTTTAAGAGTTTTCACTTCTCTTGACTTCAGATAACCTTTGACCTCAACCAAAAATAATTTTCTCTCATATACCAAATAAAAGAACAGTCCATTTCCTACCTTGAGATAGATATCATGTTGACAAGTCAAGGGTCACAAACACACATATGTTCATGCACATACATACACATGCCAACATGAATGCACAAGTTTCTCTTATCATTAAAACCAATATTAAAACACTTTGTACAAATTCACATTGCAAAAGTTGCAAAACACAAATACATGATTTTTTGTTCATGTGTTTGACAGTGTTGAAACATCCCCAGGAATCAGGACAGTGCAAGGACAGCCTGATTATTACTTGAGTCCTGGCTAAGATTTGTAACTATAAGTGAATCTTTACCTGCCCAGGCAAAGAATCTTAAACTGGTCAACATGAGATATGAAATCCACAGGCATGAATTCGAATAGCCTACTTAGTTAAGATACATCATACTACATAGCTAAATTCACACCAGCCACTTCTATGCAAAAATACCAGCCTGTGTTTCACTTCTTTTATGCAAACAACACAGTCCTTTAACCACTACTATCCAACCAGCTTAAAGCCAAGTCTGCTTTCTAACATTACAGTTAAGTTAACAATCACTCTCATCCAATGTCAATTACAAGAAAAGACTTAACTCACCCACAAATTGAAAAATTAAGTCATCCAGCTCATATGAAAATTCCATCTTTCCTGATAAAACATGAAACTTATGGTATGAAACATACACCACTGACCCAAAGAATACCTATTAAAGAATTGCTAAGTTCTTTCCATGGCTAAAATATCCCTTGATGAAATTTAACACTGCCAAACTACAGAGCATGTTATCATCAAGGCAACCCTGGCTGGATTTGTCTAGTAACCATATATGTCACCGTCAACCTTCTACATAAAGGTGCTGGTATAATTTCAAGTGACTGCATGGAGCCAGTAAAGTTTAACAGAAACACTGTATCCTAGAGTACCAAACAATACAGCAACCAAATGCTACAGCTCTTCCTATGTAGTACAATCTACACACTAAATCAGCATTAAACACACTGACACAGTAAAACTGACCTGTCAGGTACCTTTATTCGAGAATTGAAACAATTCTCTGCTGATGTCACTGCCATATTACCTATCTTCACTTCCACGTCTTCCTTTCTAGGGGGTTATTGAATGGAATAACTATGTCATGGGTAGGATGTAGCCTTGGCATTATCATCCTCAAGATTGTTACATATCAACAGGTTTATGTCTACCTTCAGATCCTTTACTTCAAATCTCTTCCTATAGCATGTTTCAAATAGATGTCATAACATGTCTACCAAAGTGTTTTTCCCCCTACCAACCCAAACTGGAGCAGCATAGATTTAAGGAAAAAGAGAGGAAAGGGTGGATAAAGGACTGCTGCAAAATAACTTACTCTACTGTGTAAATATGTGAAAGTCAAGGGGAGCATCTCCAAAAAGTAGGAGGCTGTTTTATCCTCCCCTCCCCCCCCCCCTACCTTCCGGGGGATTTCTGCCTATGTCCAGATTACACACTGTAATGCACAGGGTAGGTAGAGACATAGAATTCATCAGAACTGCTGTTGAAAGGTATTTTAAATTTTCATACATAGTACCCCTATTAAAACTTTTATTACTATAGTAGCCCAACAGATTGGCTGAATTCGAGTAAGCTATCAAGGTATGAGTTCACAATACATGTGAGTTTTAAATCACAAACAGGGGAGGTGGGTCTTCCAGTGTATGAGCTAGCGTCTCCTGTTTGCTAAAGTACACCTTACAAAGGCTACGTACTTTTTCAGTCTGCAGTCCATCATGGTTACAACAAATGTAAATGACCTTTCAGAGAGTATCTTCAAACTAAGTGAGGGTATGTTTACAGACTCTAGTTCTGACCAGCAACTCGACTCTCCCAGGAGTTAAGACTTCCAGTTCTGGGGAGTTTTGGTAGTACTGTCAACAAAACATGCACAAAAATTGTTTCATGTTCTCATGGTTTGCATCTGTGAAAATATTGTAAAAAACACTGACTCTTTGAATCCATCTCTTCATTTGACAGCTGGTTTTCTCTTCAGTTGCCCCTGACATTTCTCCCATACTGGCATTCTGGCACCTCAGCCATAAGAAAGCCTGTACTGTAAGACTAATCCAGGGGCATTAATTCTCATTGGTAGTTTGTAGACTGCAGTTATGAGATAAAGAATGTGCACTGGAGTTAGCCTAAAACAGTGTTGTTGCCTAAGCCCACTTAAAACCAAATCATACACAAACTTTACCTTCCTAGCAGGTCTCGAATATGTACAAAACCGCTCTTTTCATATACACTTCATTTTCATTTCATTTATTGTTTCTTTCACAACAATAATCATACAAGCAAGAATGATTTACAGGGCATCATGTATAAAGCAAAATATGTAATGAAAAGGGAAGTGTGCTAAAAACCCTGGAGGGCTTGGTGAGGACATACTCTAATACCTGCAAACAATGACAGGGATCGTCAAATTTCACTATATTCATGAACCTAATTTGAAGTTATCTCTCAGCTGTTGATTTGTTGTAAATATTCATACTGCAAAGAAGTGTATACTGTAAGATTGTTCTCCTCACTTTTACGTGGTAAAGTCAATGATACTTCTTCACTGGGTGACTTTCAAGAGAGAGCAATCACACACTATAAATCCCATTGACATTGGTCGTGTGAAATGCATGGTAATCAGACTTACTTTAGTCAATTCTTTGTTGAATATTTATGAGTTGTGCTTGCTGTGATCCTGTATATGGATGGTTAGTAGCGAACAATTTCTATGCAGATCAACAACGAATTTGTTCGAAAGTTCACAGATGATGGTATTATGAGTGCAGCTACTAAGGTGCAGGAGTAATACCAGTCCGCCGGACGGGGCAAGCACAAACTGTACAAACATCTCATCACTGTGTTATGGTGGGGCATTAAACTATTTTTTCTGGTGGGTACAGTATTTCAATACTTAGACCTTCAGTTAGTTATATACAGTACATCATTGTAAGACTTACATAAAATATTAAATTTTTACAGGTTTTGAGCACTCCTTTCAAACAAGCAATGTGTATCAAGTGCACAGCACAGCTGAAAGACTACAGTATGTTTCATGTACTTCTTAAAGGAAACAGGCCAAAGTTCAGACAGTTCAGTACACTTTTCTCTGAAATTAGTATAATGACATTACAAGTCTATGATATTCCACCTCCCAACATGTCTGAATGTTACTTGAGCAATATTTAGCAAATGAAAAAAAATAAATTACATTAACTATCACAGCAGTCTAACTTAGGAAAGCATATTTAAAAGCTGGAAGGAAAAAAGAGGCTTTAAAAAACTAATTGCTCCAGTACCTGGTCACAATGAATGCAGCCATGGAAAACAAACACATAAACCCTATTTTTATTTGAATGCCCAGTTAATATGGTAAATCATGTACAGTATGCACACATTTTTCAATCATGTAACAACTTTTTTTCTTCTCCCATAAAAATTATTTAATTTATGAACAATAACCCCTTAACACCTGTGATGTGCAAATTTTTGTGTTGAGAAAACTAAGGATTCCTGTGAGAGAAAAAAAAGATTTCAATGGGTCACCTAAACTTCTTCAATGTTTCAAAGTTACATTGCAGTGACTGCATGAAAGTCTTAAATCATGCCATAGAAAACCAGTGCCCTTGCTACATTTTGCTCTTTCACAAGGTGACCAACCTGGTTTCTTCCTTTCTTGCCCTCCCCCTGATTTTCTGATTTTGGGGTTTTCAAAATCCTCCCTCTGCAACAGTAGGGTTCTGTGCAAAATTATGGAAACCCCACTGCATAGATCACAGTTTTTATGATCAACCACAGGGTTACATGCAATCACTGTAAGAGATTGTAATAACGGCAATATCTGCTTCACTAGGAGTACAACATTTTGCGTGCAGCTAATTATGTACAGTACACTGCTAGTTATTCCCCCCCCCCTTCCCCAAGCCTGCATAGCAACTCTATGGCCTACACCCCCTCCCTTCCATAAAGTGAAGGGTATTCAAAGAAATTAAATGTGAAGCAATTACCTCTGCAGACTGGTAAGTATGGTAACTTGCCCTCTTGTTATACGGTCCTTTCTTATGGCGGGACAATAAAGACCCCATGTTGATGTTTCTCCTTCACAAAGGTCAAAGGTGGCAGAATTTAATGCTTCTCTCCTTTCAATCCACACAGATAATAATTCACAAGTATTCCCATCAAAGAAACTTTCACTGATTGACTGGAGTTTAAATTAATCTCCCAATACACCAGATGCATAGTTTTCTTCCCATTGTCTCCGATATTGATGTCAGTTTAATGAAATACATAGGTAAAACCATCAAACTGATTGCCCCAGGCCCAAAATATCTACAAAATTTTAACTTTGTCACAGCAATTAAAATACACAATTCCTGCCACAAGTCTTTTTGCTTCTGGATAAAAGACTCCAGTATAACAGCTACTTGACTTGTTAAACTACTCAAATTCAACTTGGAGGTACGGAAAGCAGTTTAAATCTTGAAACAATCATACAAAGTAGGTATTTCCTGTAAAGGCTTCCAGCTTTCAGCTAATAATAACACAAACTGCATTCAAAGGCATGTATATGCACAGAACCTCTTCCCAACAAAATGTTTCCATACTCAGGTTGAAAGGAAAGAACACCCAAACAGCTGGATATCCTCTGTCCCATCAGATGTCTGCTATCACTGACCCTGCTTGTAAGGTTTACTTTCTAAAAATTCAAATTTTGGGAACTTTCTGCCATATATTTACTTTGATTTATTTGTATGGTCCACCTGGCTTTCAGCACACTTTTTTTTTATATTGTTATTATTACCCAGTGGTATTTATGAAAGGTAAAATATAAAGTAGTTCTTTGCTAATGTGAGCATCAAATATAAAAAAAATGCAAGGTTCACATCCAACTATACCTCTAAAGTAAATGGCATGCTTCCACAAAATATTTTTCATGCGTTTTTTTCAAAATCTGTAATTAAGGACAAAACCCCAACATCGTATAAAGATCACAGCCCATCTAACTTGCAGTTAACTTCCAATTCAAGAGGTCGTATACTTCATGAAACCTTGGCACATGTGGGACTTGAACAGAAGACACATCTAACGATCAGTTTTTCCGCAATGTGATCGAAAGATCTTCAAGTCACATTCTACAGGAGACAAATGGCTATGGGAGTATCAATCAAATATTTTTTTATTTTTTCAAGATCTTAAAGCATTATGAAGTCAAAATATGGTTCCTTTTCAAAACATAGTTAAACACTTTCAGCAATACCCATTACTTTAAAATTGTCTAACTAAATACCCTACAGAACAATGACACACACAGCTACAATCAATTCCAGTAACAAAGAGATGAATGTCGACACCAGAAAACTTGCTTTCAGCATGCAAAATACTGACTAGATGGCACATAATAATTGCAAAATGCAACTCAACTGAACCGCTCAATCACCAAAACAAAAGTAACATAACTTAATGGCTAAAAAGTGCTGTTACAGGAAGTGTGTACGAGCAATTTCGCATAACAGCCATGCATTACAGGCTCAGTAGCATCTCTTTGTCCAGCTGAATGCTGTACATTCCATACTGTCACATGAACACTGTAATACCATACTGTAATGCATGATCTCATTGTTCAAAAAAGAAACATAAACCTGCAATCACTACCTGCAATAATTACAGTAGTTTATAAACATGATGCAATGATTGCCATCAAAGTCTGACAATATTTCACTATCTCATGACCTTTGAATGACAACCAAATGAAACTTACATTAACCTATAATTGTACACACAGCACAAAAAATTCATTTTCCCTTCCTAAAGTGACCACCTCCAGAAAAGGTTCTTAACACAACAAAAAGGGATTTGAACTTTCACCTACTTTCAGTCTAAACACCATAGTAAAAATCCATTAAATCAGGCTTGTTCAGCAAATTAAATTTACCTTACAAACTAAATTTAATATCTGGAACACAATCTAATCTTTTCTGGTGTTGATTTGCTACTGCTTGTTCTCTTTTTACCTCCTCTTTTTTTCTATAAAAATGCACTATACTTCTTAGCAATGGTCCATAGAACTTACGTTCACACAGTTCAAGTACAACACATAAAACAGAAAACGAAAATGAAATACTACTGACAATCACATTACTGTGCTCATGAAATGTACATCTTACAGACTGATAAAATCTCCAAAGAGGAAAAAGTTATTACTATAAAATTCAAAAGAACTATCAAACTAAGGCCATCTTCTATAGTGGAAGAAGCTTGGTTTAAGCCAGACACAAGTCAGGGAGTCTGCAGAAGTCCTTGAACCCCATAAAAGGACTCCTTAAAACCCTATATTGACACATATTGTTAGTAATTCCAATGCAACTATTTCAATAGTATCTACCTATTTGAACTACCTGGGCTCACTTTCCTGTCTAAAGCCCTGGACACTCATGCCTTTGGAAGAAGGGGTATTGAAACTTCTTAATACTTGACTGCCAGGCAGTTTACATATATGAAAAGCCTGCAGGTGCAAGGTTTACAGGAAAGTTTCTCAACCTTTAGTAACCTAGGGTCCACTTTCAATTGATGATACTACCTGAGGTCCACCTTTCATCACAACATGAAAAATGAAGTTGCATTTCATAATTACATTGAAATCGTACGATACAACTTTTGACACTAAGCAATGTATAGTACATAGCAAATTCCACTGTGCCTGATGAGATAAACTATATTTTAAAATAATGACAGGAATAAAACCTTTATAATTTTTTCACATCAACTTTGCAGCCTATCAGACAGCCCTCTGCAGACCAGGGGTTGAGAAACACTGGTGTACAGTATGTGCAGTATATTAAAGTGATGCTGTGAGATTGCAAAAAGTAAAAAACATTAAAAAATCGAGTTTAAAATTTCAGTGATTCCTTTGAGTGACCCATATGAACAGTAAGGGAGAAAAAATAAGGCCTGTTGTGCGAATTCCAGCAACGGCCTTAAAATTTTCATAAAAATAATGACTTAACTCGAGGAAATCAAAAATGTGCTGCGGACAAACACTATTCAGTCTCCTATCGAACATCAGTTGAGCGGACCAATGAGAACGAAATACTAATGCATATTCACTATGTGTAAACAGCTGATCGATTTAGCACAACAACACAAGTGAACAAGACGTGTGTGTGGATCTTGAAGAGGTAATGTTGATATTGCAATGTACAGAGTGCATGGTAATACCACTATAGGCTATACTATCCTGTTTTACTGTAGTAGCCTAACTTAGGCTATAGTATACTGGCTAGTGGTACCTCTGTGTAAATTAAGCCCAATTTTGGCTAACGTTACATGCTCTGCCTTTTATGTGCACTTACCATCGTTTTTGACGTTCTTACTCATGGCGATAAAATAGATAGTATTGGTGTAACTTTCGCTGTAAACCTGTAACGTCCAAATTCAAATTGATACTGTAACGCATACCAAAGAGTGAAAGACTGTGGCCTGTACTACATAGTAAGAGGAAGCTACATTGAGTGTATACAAGTATTAAGTTAGTGTTATGAAGCAATTATGCAAGAACATGCATTCTCTGGTCGAGAGCACTGTTGTAGTAGAGATCAGTGGTTGTGAGCAAACAGCTGTAGCCTACTGTAGAGTTAGTCAGACTGGAGTGGTATGGTACGTTTTTTTTAACTTGGTGACACCTCAATAAAATTGCATATTCAACATCAGGTTCGTTGTAGGCATGGTTTAATGCCATATAATAAGGACCGTTTTTTGAAAAAGGCCTTCAAGAATTTACCGATTTTATGCTGTTTAGGTTACTTACCAAGACTATCACTATCATTTTGAGCTTTCAAATTGTATTCTTCAACTCTGTAAAGCACTCGTGGCATTTTTAAGGATCAAAAAAGACATAAGAAGAAGCAAAATCTTATGTTTTTCCTTTTTGCACACTCACAGCATCACTTTACCAGAATGCAAAAATGCATTGAGGTTTCAATGATACATGTTCTATTCCAAATAATGCCATGATGTCCCATATCTTTCAGTCACTGGTCAAGTGCTATCTTAACATGTTGGAAAAATAATTTTACGTTCACATTTGATCTTGGGAATTCTTGGGAAAATTTGCATTTTGACTTCTGGTGAACCCATGAGACGATCTTGGGAATTCTAAAAATTTTGCTTTTTGACCCCTGTGACCCCAGATGCCCTTTGACCTCCACCAAAAACGAAAGCATTCATATTTTCACTAAAACGCATCCACATACTGAGAATGAAATCTATCCAAGCTTCCTACCTGGTGATATCGTGTTAACAAGGTTTTCAGTGTTTGACCCCAGTGACCTCAGATGACCTCTGACCTCCACCAAAAAGTGATAGGGTCTATCTTCTTACCAAAACGCAGCCACTTACCACGTATGAAATCTATCCAAGCTTCCTATCTTGAGATAACATGTTAACAAGGTTTTCAGGGTTTGACCCCCAGTGACCCCAGATGACCTTTACCTCCACCAAACACAATAGGGTTCTTCCTCATACCATAACGCATCTACATTCTACGTATGAAATTTATCCAAGCCTCCTATCTTGAGATATCGTGTTAACAAGGTTTTCAGCATTTGACCCCCGGTGACCCCAGATGACCTTTGACCTCCATCAAAAACAATAGGGTTCTCCCTCTTACCATAACACATCTACACACTAAGTATGAAATTCATCCAAGCTTCCTATCTTGAGATATCATGTTAACAAGGTTTTCAGGGTTTGACCCCCAGTGACCCCAGATGACCTTTGACCTCCACCAAAAACAATAGGGTTCTTCCTCTTACCATAACACATCTACACACTAAGTATGAAATTCATCCAAGCTTCCTACCTTGACATATCATGCACACAAGGTTTTCAGGTTTTGACCCCCGGTGACCCCAGATGACCTTTGACCCCCACCAAAAATGATAGGGTTTTTCCGCTTTCCATAACACATCTACACACTACGTATGAAATTCATCCAAGCTTCCTACCTTGAAATATCGTGCACACAAGTTTTTCAGGTTTTGACCCCCGGTGACCCCAGATGACCTTTGACCCCCACCAAAAACGATAGGGTTCTTCCTCTTATTATGTCACATCTATGTACCAAGTTTGAAAACTCTCGCAGTTTCTCTTCTTGAGATATCGTGCACACAAGCTAAGCATCACAAACAAACACACACATACATACACACACACATACATACACACATAAGCCATCATGACCGCATAGGTTTCTCTTTCATCGAAACCAAAAATGGTCCATCAAACAGGTATAGGTCCAAATTACCATTCATACTGTACGTGGTCTCTAACACCGTGATAAAACATCCAAAACTTTTGGTCTACAAACATTCCTTATTAATTTGGACTTAACCCACCTCCCACCCCCCTCATCCCAACCAGGTCTCCTACCTACTGCAAACATTTCTTTTGTCCCATCTGTCTCATTTCTCCCTCCCTTCCCCCTTAAAACCTTTCAACATATTAAAAAAGAACTGTCCTAGCAAGAAACACCTAGCAAGAAAACAGTCTGTTAATAATGCTTTTTTCATTTACACTTTCCCATTCTTTGGCCACACATCCTTTATTCATGAATATGCCCTCACTCCTCGTTGGTCTGCAGTATGCCACTATGAGTTACTTCTAAAATACAGTCTTCTGTAATAAGTCATCATTACTATTTGTGCACTATTCAGCTGAGTTACCACATGTACAGTAGCCTTGAAGTGTTATGAGATCAACATCAAAGTCACTGTTAGTGAGGGCAGTATTAATTTATATAACATGCTACAAATTATGTCAGCCACTGCTTTTATCCTCTAAATTGCCCTAGTAAACAACTGCTACTTCTAAAACAGTTTTCATGTGTTACCAACCAATCAGAGCATTCAGTACAAGGGGAATGTGGGATTCACCTCAGGAACAGCTCAAATTGCCCCCATACAGAAGTTGAAGAATGCAGAAATACACTAAATGTTACAACAATCACCCTCCTCCACTCTTACATGATTGCCAACAAAAATTTCCCCTGTGGATCCCCCAAAAGGCACCCTTAAGCTTCTTAAGGGGCACATTTTCCCCAAAACATTTAAAAAAAGGGAAATTTGTATGATGCACCAAGTATTCCAAACATTCATCCTCACTGAGGAAAACTCTAAAGTATGCTGTCTAGAAATCAGGACACCTAGGAGCTTGATTCCCAACTGGGTCAAAGCAAGGTGGGTACAGTACTTCATTTTGGAGCAATCAACGGTTTTCCCATCTGACCTCACCTAAGATGAAAAGATCGTAACTTCTTCTAAAATCTTAAGGAGAAGTCAACACTAAATTGTACACAGTTCCAAAGGACACAAGAAACTCTCCCATAGTCATGATGCACATTGTGTCATAAACTGCCTTCATTGCCTGAAGTAATTAATATGTACAATGAACATACATTAGGCAAGGAACAATGACGAGAAGCACAATACTAACACAGACTATTCTCTTTTTTTCTTGGGGCTGAGAAGAGGAAAAGGAAAGTTTGATAGGGGGACTACTTGTAAAATGTCACAGTCAGGCTAACCTTTCTATTGTCCTTGCTGTCTTAAAACCTCTCCTCAATGATCCCCTTCACCTAAACCCCCTTTCCTACAATTCCTACCTTCTTAAGCTCCAGTTTATTCCAATAATCACTGACAACTCTCTACTAATTGGGGGGAAGCTGGGGTTGTATGGGGGTTGTTAACAGGGATGTGTACTGTACAGTTATCCAATACAACCATCAAATACACCCTCTGCCCGATGCCAATTTAAATAGCAAATAAGTTGTAACAGATGACCTTATAGCTCTTTATTCAATGGTAGGTTATTATTCTGTATCACAGTTCAACAATACATGATAACAATGACTTGTATTGGCCTGTAATGCCCTCCAGAAAAAACCTTGTGCAGGAAGTAAGAGACAAATAATTTTGACCTGACTACAGTTTCTGAAAGTGGTGGCGCTCTTTCAAATCAAACTTTCAAACTGATCTCTTCAACAGCTGAAATTTCACACATCAGCTTTTGAGCAATATCATGTTTGTATTATGCTCAAGACATTTTAAGTAGTTATAAAACATACAAAAGGAAAAGTAAACTACAAGAGAAAACATTATGAACTTATAAACTCCTCTTTCCCTTTGTTTGCACATGTCATTGCTACCAAACAACTTGATTAAAAGCAATCTTTAATCACACTCTTTATTATCATAATTTTATTACATTTATATAGCATTCAGCCTAAAAGAAAATAACAATATGAATTAAACGAAAAGATAGTAAAAACTGTAAATATGAACTATTATGCAGTAAGAGCAAACTAGAGTTGTGTAAAACTTAACTCACGAGAGCACATAAAAGTTCACACATAAAATCAAATTAACACAATAAAGGGATGGAACAAAGTCAGAGAAGCTCATTAAAAAGTTACTGCAAATATTAGTCTTTCAGTCAGTCATGTTTGTTTAAAAGAACAAAGAGAAGTATATCTGATTTGAAAGGGAATTGGATATCATTCTTAAGTGGCAACAATCTCAAAGGAATTTCTCGCCTATGGTCACATGTATGTTTTCTCCAGTTTAATAAATTTGCTACAACAGCAATGTGCTTGTGAGATCTGATGAACAGATGACATGATAAACAAACCATCATTCATACAAATGCACTGCTGAATGTTCTCCTGGGAATGTACATAGCTCATCAAGTCATTATATGCACTCTTTCATTTTGCTCTCCTTTAAAGGGTGATAAAAAGGGTGATAAAAGTGTTACTGTACTTCAGTATATATAGTACGGTTATAATTTTTTTCTGCTTCCACGAATGAAGGTGTAACACATTTGAAAATTGCTTTCAATTTTATTTTGGAAAATGAATTCCCCAATACTCCCTTGTTTGGGAATTTACAAGCCCGGATACTTATTTCAAAAACTACCAAACAAAAGGAAAAAACTAAATCCAAGGCCAAATTGCATAACAGAAAGGTCTGGCTGGTAAGTGAGAGAGGATGCTCTCCCTCTGCTAAAGGGCTCCCTCTTTCACTGTCCTACTGGTTTACCAGGGTCTTATTGCGGGTAAAAGAGGATTACATGTGTATAGGAAGTAATGAGGGGTGATGCAGATTATTACAATCATGGTTGGAAAAATGGGATGCTCCTTCTTGGGAAATTTTGAATTATGGTGGGAAATTTTGGAGATTGGATTAAAATTTACCTTTTTTGTACAGGGAATACAGAAGGAAGTGTAGAAAATTTGACGCCCTTCCTAGGAAATAAACAATTTTTCCAGTCCTGACTGCAATGTCACATGGCCTAATGAGAGCAATTTATTGCTCTCCTGGGGCTCTTTTCATGAAATTAAGAAGAGCAGTTGTACCAGTTCTCTTCTACTGATTCAAATTTGGGTGAGATCTTTCTCCCTCTAACTCATGTTCACAAGAAATGAGGAGAGAATTGACTGAAATTATGTATGCTCTTGCATACATAGTGGAGTTAGTTAGATGAGGTTTAACGTCCCAGTTTCCAACCAATTGGTTCAAGTCGAGACGATCACAGCCTTTTTTCCAGTTGTGGCTCACTGGCTTGTTTTCCCTACTCCATTGCTTATGCTGAGCACCAAGCACAAAGGCAGTAGGTTCCATTTTTAAAGTCTTTGGTATGACCCGGCCAGGATTTGAACCCTAGACCTTCCGGCTGCAAGTCGGATGCTCTAAACACTTGGCCACCACATACATACATAGTGAAGGCTACATAGGTGACACTAAGTACTTACTGTATTCATATCTGATGCTTCCTCTTCAAAATCAACAATATTTTTCAAGGTTTCTGATTGGTTACTGCTTACAACCTGCAGAGAAGAGATCAATTTAAAAACAAAGGATAAGATATCACTAGAGAGGTACAGATTAAGAAACATACTCTAATACTGCACTAAGTTTACTCACATACTGTACTCTAATCAACACTTGATTTGAGCAATAAATCAACTTCACCCCTACCACCTTCACACAAAATAACTCCAACAGGGTGGTTCTTGCTGTGACCCAGACATGCACATTAATGCAAAATCCCCAAAACTCTGCTGGTTTAGGAGTCTATGAGCTCAAATACTTACCTCCTATTTACATATACCATTATTGCATGCAATAACCGTCTGTTAGAAACTAACAGCACTGTGGCATCCCCTACCTGTACCTACAGTATAGAGGGTGCCACAGTATCTACAGTAACTTTTCCATCTGCATTTTTACCTTCACTGTGTTAAGTATATGTAAGCAGGAGGTACCGTAAGGAGGAGCAAGACAGACTGTAAAGTAAGCAATAATTATTTAACTACTTCATATCTATTTCACATTTAAATTCAATTACTCTTCCAGCTCAATGTAATACACACATCTCACAGTTACACTATGAGTACCTCTTGAACTTCAATCACTTGAAAATTTCAGCTCTCAGGCATGTTCCATTTTATATTTACAGAACAGAACTGTAAATGTTTGCATATTTACAAAATACTTAAAAACAAAAAAATCGGATCAACTTACAGTGAATTTCATTCTTCAAATGTGTGTTAACAATGAATGAATTATACAGTCAACACTAGCATGCTGCCAACATCATTATGTACATTATCCCTGCAAGGCTAACAGTATGTGTGGGGAATTAATGCTACAAGACTTCAGTAGTCAAATGTTTTAGATGCAAGAATTAGTGCTTTCACATGATGAAAAAAATCTGTGTGTTACAACATATACTGTATCGAATCATAATGACAGCAACACAGCACAAAAGATGGAAAGTTTTACAAAATTGTGTGAAACATCTGAAGGGGCAGAAGGTCTGGCTTCAGTTTAAGAAAAAAATGCCCTCTTTTATTAAATTTCCCTTACTTCCTTTTCCTTCTTTTTATTTTAAGGTAATATGTTTGTTTTCACAGTTAATGTAGGTTTCCCCAGACAGTCAGCCCCTTTCTATGGTCACTACAGTAACCGAGTAGTAATTAGGTTAATAAGTCACATAATGTTTGCTAAGCCTGTACTCACAACAAGCACTTTATTTAATACCCTAGTTTCCTGCTAGAAAGTACTAATCTCAAATATCATGTTAATTCTTTGAAATGCAGGTTACAAGCAAAATCAAATCTAGTATGTTTATTCAGAGAGCTATACAGACAGTACATAAACAAAAGTCATTATCCAGAAAATAAGATATATGTACAACATCTGTGCTAGTACCTGAACCAGAATGCAAAAATGCACTGAGGTTGTGATGAATTCACCTCACTAGACAGCTATAACCAGAACTAGCCCCTGGCTAGGATGTGCAACTGTACAGTACATGTACTGGACACGTATATGGCAAGCGAAATGTCCAATAATTAGAAAAACCAAGTTTATCGATCGAAAAACCAAGTTTATCGGTCGAAAAACCAAGTTTATCGGTCGAAAAACCAGGTTTATCGATCGAAAATCAAGTTTATCTCCAAATCTTGGTATATCGGTTGAAAAACCTAGATTTTCAAAATAACTTGGCTTATCGGTCGAAAAACTTAGATTTTCAGTCAAAAATCCAAGTTTTTCGATTTATCTGGTATATCGAAAGATAAACTTGGTTTTTCTTAGCGGAATGTCCAATAATTAGAAAATCCAAGTTTATCGGTCGAAAAACCAAGTTTATCGGTCGAAAAACCAAGATTATCGGTCAAAAAACCAACCTTTCAACGCCAAACGTCCAATAACTAGAAAAACCAAGTTTATCGGTAGAAAAACCAAGTTTTTCGGTCGAAAAACCAAGTTTATCGATTATTTCGAAAAACTTGGTTTTTCGATTGCCATGGTGATTTGCCGGTACTACTTTCCGCGACCACGACATGCTAGATGGCGGCTAAATTGATGGGCCTATATGTATTATGTAACAACATTTACAACAAATCAATGTTGGTCAATGCTTTTGTTTTTGTTACAACATTTGTCAGACAAAGCAACAAAAAGTCTTCATAGATATTTGTTATAGTCACCTGTCAACAAGTTTTTGGGAACACCCCCTTTTGACTTGGACACATCCATTATTACCATGAGGTGGATTATTCAATTATTTCAAGGGACTCAAGTTTAAGTAAACATGTAATTTTTCTGTAATTAGTGCAGATTTTAATAAATTTCCAAATACGATCGTTTACAATAAATCAATGTTTGTCAGTTTTTTTTTTTTTTTTTTGTTACAACATTTGTCAGACAAAGCAGCAAAAAGTCTTCATAGATACTTGTTTTAGTCACCTGTCCACAAGTTTTTGGATACACCCCTTTTGACTTGGACACATCCATTATTGCTATGGGGTTTAGTTTGTCATGATTACAAGCCATTTGCAAGGTTTTCACAGTTAAACCTCTCGTGACCTCAAATGACCTTTGACAAGACAGTATGCGTCCAACTGGGCTAGTAGTGCTAGTAGTACTGTACGGGCCCGCGCTGGTGCTAGCTAGCTGTACCACTACCAGGATCTAAGTTAACTACGAGCGACCCAAATCATCACGTGTTATATAGGCCTAGGCCTAGTATTCCCATGTATGCACATAACAAGCGACCGCACGCATACTCAGCACCTTATGTGTCACAAACTGATAGTATTCATCCGCAAAAGACATAAAAAAAAAAAATTGCCGCGCCTTAACGTTAGCTACGTTTTCAAAAATTGTATTCGGTTGGTAAGACAGATAAATCACAAGTCTGTCGAAAATCTTGGTTTTTCGACGATAAACTTGGTTTTTCGACCGATAAACTTGGTTTTTCGACCGATAAACTTGGTTTTTCGACCGATAAACTTGGTTTTTCGACCGATAAACTTGGTTTTTCGACCGATAAACTTGGTTTTTCGACCGATAAACTTGGTTTTTCGACCGATAATCTTGGTTTTTCGATACAGTTTGTCCAGTAATTCGAAAAACCAAGTTTTTCGACCGAAATAACAAGTTGTTTGTCCAATAATTAGAAAAACCAAGTTTATCGGTCGAAAAACCAAGTTTATCGATTGAAAAACCAGGTTTATCGATCGAAAAACCAAGTTTATCGGTCGAAAAACCAAGTTTATCGGTCGAAAAACCATGTTTTTCGGTCGATAAACCAAGTTTATCGGTCGAAAAACCATGTTTTTCGGTCGAAAAACCAAGTTTATCGGTCGAAAAACCAAGATTTTCGGTCGAAAGACCGAGTTTATCTGCGAAAAACATGGTTTTTGATAGATAAACTTGGTTTTTCGACCGATAAACTTGGTTTTTCGACCGATAAACTTGGTTTTTCGACCGATAAACCTGGTTTTTCAACCGATAAACTTGGTTTTTCGACCGATAAACTTGGTTTTTCTAATTATTGGACATTTCGCTTGCCATACACGTAATCCTCAAACATTACTGATCGACATGATGCATCCCTATAGGTAAGACAAGTGTCCATGATCTTTTTCCTACCGTACCATGCTAAAAAAAGGTTTTCAGAGTTTGTGACCATTTATCCATGTACATCAGCAGCAACAAGATTCCTGTCTTCAATGGCAAATATATACTGCACCATGTATATACTGTAACTGGTTTCTATCCTTCCTAGTATCAAATATATAACTGGTTTCTGTCCTTCCTAGTATCAAATATTAATTCTTTTAAACAAAGTTTTGACCTCCAGTGACCTCAGATGACCAATCCACCATACAGTAACTGTGAGCAAATGCTACTTTAATGACACAAATGCCTCCACAACCTCAAATCGAGGTCAGCCTAGACTCCACAACCTCAAATCAAGGTCACCCAAATCACCAAATCCCAAATCAAGGTTTGAGCCATGGTTCAAACATTCCCCCTCCTTCACCAAGTTAAAATTTGAATTCAAGTTTTGATATTCACAAACTCCTCTTGGCATGACCAACAGCAAACAGAGTAAGCCACAACTGCTCATGACAACATCACCGTGACGATGATGAGGTCATGACTTCCTTGTCTCCTGGCAGGGGTGATGACTGTGCATATGGGAGATATTATCAAAGATCTAGATTAACCAACCAAAGGACTAAATACTTTAGGAATGCCACAAAACATGCTTGCTGATGCAAAGATGATATGCAGAAAGCAAACATGTATAATGAGCCATTAAAATACCCCACATTGCCATTGTGATGGGAATTTGCTGCATACACAGTAGACATGCACATACAGTATTCTCACACTTTGAAGTAAATTAAAAACTAATTTGATATCCTTCATCTAGGACCACACCTATATGTTTTTCAGAGTGTAGATGACAATTTGAAGCACCTCAATAATATATTTCCATTGATCAGAAAATAACTACCGATTTTGAGTCCAATAAGCCCTTGTATTGTAATTTTATGACATACATGAAACAAATTAAAGGTTCAATTTCCTCACGCTTCCCAGAAAATTAAAATTTTCCCAACTACATTTAAAACTTTTAACCCCTTCCTCAATTTCAAAAACAGTCTTTAGCACTTAACAGACAATGGCCTTTAGAGGCCTTCATGTAATTACTGTGTATTGCCTAATGCCACATTCTGCTGAGTACACTTCTGTGTTTGATAGAGGCTTCATAAGCTATACATCTCACATTTCTCTGATGTGCATGCATATCAATCAAAGTGTAATTATAACTGGGTATTACAAAATGTTGTGGGGTGAGCCAAGAGCTTTGCAGTTTTACATAGCCTGAAAAACTCATAATACATCCTAAAATGAAGAATACATTCCACTGTCCATATAATGCAACAATACAGCTGTAATGTTGTGACTGTAATCTTCTGAAGCCACTCTGCAACACCATTTTCCACTTACAGAAAGTACACACTTGAATTAATTACAAAGTTCACACTACCAAATTTTCACCGCATTTAGCAGCTTAAGTGTACTTAAAAGTATTGGTGACTGCCATAAACAATAGGCCAAACTGTTCCTTAGGAAAGTGTAAAGGCAATGTGGAATATTACTGGTGCCTTGCAGAGCAATTTAATTAAAATTGCACATGGGTTCAAACACTATAATACCTACAGGAAACCACATTCCATAAATTTAGGAAAACTCTAAATACTGCTGTCTCAGTGTTAAATGTTTGGAAGGAGGCCTCATTCACCTTGAACAGTGCACCAAAAAGTTTGATTCGCAACTCACGGGAAGAAAGGGGAAACTATATGTAAGGTTGTGAGTCCTTCTGTGAGACATAACCACAAAATCATCAATGATCAAAATAACCAAATATTCCTGATATTCCAGGGAAACTGATTCTAAGTCTTGTAAACATAGGAGGGCAAACATCGTATGTGCAATGTGATGACCCCCTCCCGACTAATACTGTACATGTACTCATAAACACAGACTGAATCTTTCAGAAGAGTCACCTTAAAGGAGGTTTGGATGGATTACTGGACTTTACCTCTGAGTTGTAACTCTTGACCAGGAGCGGAGTAGCCACTCCAAACTTTCCTTGAAAATTCAACTCTCAAAAAATAACTAATTACTGTAAAAAATGTGGAAAATCATCATACTTTGGGGATAAAAGTTTCTGTTCTGTGGTAACTTTAAATAAGGTATTGTACAGTATAAATTCAACTGGCTTTTAGTCTCTTTTTTTACTTAATCACAAGTGTTTCTCTTCAGTTGACCACTACAAACCTCCCAGTTCAGCACCTCAGCTGCTGAGATGCATGTAGTGTAGGCCTACTAGTAGGCTAGTAACCAACAATAGCTGTTGTGGAATATGTTCCTGTATCAGCGATGACAACATTGTAGGAATGCAATTCCACTCAGATCTGGGACTGCTGTAAGTAACCAACCTCACAAGAACTGGAGTCTTCTATGCCTAACTGCAAAGAGTATCCTATTGATTTCATTTGGTCCATCAAGAGAATTGCATCCCATTCCCCATTCACACAAAACAATAATTTTCTTGGCTGATGGCAAAAGATATTGTATACACTGATAATAATTCTTGAACACCCAGTGTGAACTTTGTCCTCCCCTATCTCTATTGTTGTTTGAAGCTGCTTACCTTCAATATTAGACACTCCATAATCTCTAAGAAGTAACTACAGTATTTGTTTCTTAGGTTAAATATATTTATGGCTAAAAATCTGATCCTTACTGTTTCTCTGGTTTTATGAAATGCAACAATGCAATTCTACAATTTTTAAGTTTTTTTGCATTAATTCCTCAATGCACCATGTTTAAAAGGAACTGTCCAACTCATTGTTGCATATATTGTGAGGTTAAGTGACCGTAACACATGAAGTATGAACATAAAAATAGTACCAATCATACAACAAGACGCCAATTTAAACAATTGTCATATCATGAGGGATTTTCATGTATCTGCTTTGAACAAAAGGCCACAATCCTTGTTGAAGTTACAGCTTTGACATATTTTGTAAACTGACCAATCAGACATAATTTACAGTGACATTAACTACCTTTGGTTCATCATTATCTTCCCCTATCTCCTCCACACTGGCTTCATCTTTGACAGCTTCATCATTGACAGTTTCATCATTGACAGCTTCATCACTGACTACTTCCACTGCTTCCACTTCAGGAGTCTCTCCTTTATCATCCGCCATCTCTAGACAGGAAATCTGTCAATTCAGCTGATATCTTATTCTTCTAGAAATACCCCCCCAAAGAGTGCTCCTTCCTGATACGGTGGCTATCTAGAATATAAAAGAATAAGAAAAACAATTATCAACTTAATAATCTAAATTATGTCATTTTGAGGGAAAAAAAAAAAGAAAAACAGAAACAATTGTACAGGTTCTGCAAAGCACAAAGTATATAACCCAGCATATAGGTATAGGCGAAGCTATGCACCAACTGTACAAAAGGTTATGTAGAAGAAAACTTTTCTAGGTATTGGTCTGAGGACATGTATTAAAATGTCATACCTACCTATTTGGCATATACACAAAAAAATACATTACAAATGTTAAAATATTGACTACTTTACAGGACAATTACTACTTTTATTCTTATATCATTAATAAACATGAGATACATATCCAAATTTGTGATGCTAAAAGAGGGACTCATGAAATGTATATTATCTTATCCTGTGCATGTTTAAGCTTCATTCCAAGGATAGCTGTAATGTTGGCATGCCCTAAGATGTTGTTTTGGAAGTAGCTACTGACTATCTTGACAATGTCCATATTTAACACCACACTGCATGTACAAACTAGCTGGTGAATTCGAACAGATGATTTATAAAGAAATACAGACACTGAAACACTCCACATTACAATTTTTGCATAACTATTGTATTCACATAGACTGATACTGTATACCACAACCATAACTGCTTCATCCCCTATCATCATAGCTTAATATTCCACTGCGGAAATATAAATGTATAACATGCTCATTTTTATTCTGTTTACTTGGAAAATGGTAGTTTGTCTAATAAATTGTGATGTCATTCTTCCACTACTAGAACCGAAATGTGCTGTGAGGATATCAGCTGGACCATTGAGCTTTATCAACCTTCCCAATATACTATGAAAATTCTAAACTGTAAGCAGGGAGATGCTACTCTCCCTGCTGTCAGTACCTTTCAAAACTCAACAAATTACAGTACTTGAAGATATAATGGCTTTCTCTGAACATAAAAATCACTCCTAACTTTCAGTATACATCATAAAAAATTTAACATTTACATGAAATCATGTATTTGCTATATTCCACTGCTGTATCATTGCTTTAGACCTTTATTCTGCACAAAATGTTAATATCCCATTGCTAGAGATGAAAGACTATCACCTGCATTTAACTTTTAACAACAAGCAATTAAGGATTACATCAGGGTGCAGGTGTAAAGAGCATATATATTTAAGGAGAGAAGATGTAAAGATTCATTTCTGTTAATACAAGTTGCATTAAATCAAATGCTGATTCTGAGAACCACTGCTTGTAACTAAACTTTATTAAATTTAGCAGATGGTGTTATGAACATGAGTTATCAAAATGCCATTGACACCCACTGCAACAATCACAACTGCCCAGTATTTGCACAATATGCAGTATTAAAACAAGCGCAACAATGTTGCCGAAGCTCAGCTTTTCCTGTTGACCTTAAAGTCTGCAGTCAATATTTTGGATGGGTCTGTAACTCATGTTGATCATACGTACGTTAGAAAACAAAGAGATAAATTTAAATGCAATGAAATATGTATTGAACTCCTGAAGTCTCTGAAAGACTAAATCTGGTACACAAAGTTAACTTTATATACTGCACAGATGTTAGTATACAAATAATGAATGTTTATGAGTGTGCTGCTTTATAAACCTCATTTGTTTTCCATAATTAGACCCAGATAGTAACTTCCGATAGAGAAATTTTACAAATGGTTAAAGGTCTTAAAAGCGATATTTTGCCCCAGAGATATTCCTTGAACTTGTCCAGGGACAGAAGTTCCAATGAGTGTTGCCACTATGATTTGGAAAAACCAAAACTGCTCAATTGCTCAATATAAAGGGATAATTTCTAAATTAAATCTTTTACGCGCCTCAAATTCTGAGTACTCTTTAGTCCTATTTTCCCCTACAAAATTATTTTACTGCAAAACATTTTTATGATTGGGATCTACCAGGTATAGAAATCGTCGATCGCTTTTAGGACCCGTGAATGTGTCGCAACAGGCCGGAGGGTAACTACAGCTCGTAGAGAGCGTTGGGAAAATATGCACACTTATACTATTAAGTCTAAGGCTATTGAAATATCATCCCCCATGGCTTCCCCTTAACAACTTGGTGGGGCTTTTGGCAACGGAGAACAAGACTGGGCGGTTCCTGCAGTGTCGACGCCCATGTAACTGCACCGGGTTTGTAGCCTGACAAGGTACTGAATAGGGGCGAAATGGCTTCCAGGGGCTAAAAAATTTTTAAGGGGGCCAAATGTATACAAATGCCATTAAGCCAATGGCAACTTGAAAACTTGGTAGGGGGCGAACAAATTTCGAAGAGGGATTCGCCCCCTTGGCCCGCTTGACTAGAAGCCTGAGCTGCACAATTCCTGCAGGCTCCGAGACTGACTTATGGCACACGCCTCCAAAAAGCACGTTTTCCTTTTCAAACCGAAAATTGTTTTTGGAATGTTAGCACAACCGTTAAGCTTAAACCATATGAAGCTTTGTATTTTCAATCAACGTGCTATGTTCTTTGTTTAAAAGAAAGGGGTGGGTTCCTCTTTCCTCGTACGACATTTCCTAGACAACATTCACCCTAGTAACTTAAAAGCATGGTCTGGTGACCAAATTTGATGCTTTCAAAAAAAGCAAAAAAAATTTCTGTGACAGGCAATGAAAACCCCATCTCAATAGCATCTTGCATTCGGAAGATACAAATTTTTGAAGAAATACTACATTTTCAGTTTCCCGAGTGCATGATGGGAAATTTGTGATGTCATCTGGGCAGATGGATTTGATGTAGCTTCTGTATTTCTTTATAATGTTGATATCACTATATTGAATATTCCATAACTTTATTTGCTGTCCCATAAGTATGTCACAGTTTTCACTATATCTACACAGAAAAACATATAAACATTCCAACGGTATCAAATTTCAAGGACAAACAAGGTAGCCAATTACAAAGAATAACAAAAGGAATCTGAGGCAATTTGCCCACTTTGGATCATGTTTTGTGACCTTGAGGAAACTTGGAGGTATTTCTTATTAAAAGTAACCAATCTTTAGGAAGAGATATCTTGAGTTAGGAATGGAGTTTTGATACGGGGTTTGGATGACGTGTAATGAAAAATTTTTATCTTTCATATAAGACCCCTACAAAATGCCACCAGACAATGCCTTTAAAATAGTGTACCCCGAGGCGGTATCCCAATTCACGAGTAGCTTCTTTCCTTCTTTCCTTCATGCGACAAATATAAACTAATTTGCTATTAAGGAGGATAAGTCATTTGTTTACCTTTCATACTAAATATTTTTTGTCCAGAAATGTTAAGAAGAATGTTTGTAAAGGAGATACAAGAAAATTTGAAAGATTAAGGTAATGTTTACAAATAACTTGAAACTTGAGGCGACTGGATATATTCTCTTTAAACTTTAAGCCAAACTCCTAAAACCATTCAGACATCAGGCTAAGTTGAATACTTGTTTCTGCCGCCTACTGTAGGTTATACCACTAGCCTTTGTTTCGCACAAGGCCACATATTCGCAAGAACTTGCATAACTTTCAAACGTCCGGTATTTCTTTTCGAGTAGGCCTAACCATGATCCAACCAATTTAGCTAGTCTATTATTAAAACGCCTGAATGAGATCAGCACCACATGTTCATGACGTAACACCTCCATAGTAGGCTGTACGGTATATTTCTTATTCATGTCATATCCCTGGTTTGGAAAGCAAAGAGCTGAGCAAACATAGTCTGACATAGTGGGGTAGCCCACGTACGGTATTCAAAAGTCGATATACCGCACTTTGCGTAAACACTTCCACACGATTATGCACGAGACGTCCTGTACATTTATATATGTTCAGTATACGAACGTTTGTACTTCATTCCGTTGCAGTCTCTCAAATGATAACAACTGGGATTCTCGACGTATTCCCGAACATGGGGACTTCGCCAGAATTTGTTTCAAAAAGTGATGTTTTCATGCCTTTAATGATTGCAGAAACAAAAAAAAAATTTAACTTTTGTTCAGCACAAATTGAACTATCTATACGAAACATATTATCAAGATTGGTGCAAAACTGAAAGACAAGTAGGGAATTTTACGTTTTCAAACAAAACCTCCTCCCGAGGTCAAATAGCGGCCAAATTAATCGAAAAGAGTCGCAGCATACAGATACCACTTTTGCTAACATCTCTACTGAATTTCAGCCAAATCTAACGAAAAACAGCAAAATGACAGGCACTTAAACGCAAATGTTATGGTGACAGACGTTTGCCGTGACGTAGAAGTTTTGCCGTGCATGACAGCAATAAATCAGCTGAAAGCTTTCAGCTGAGCTAAAAAATGAGGAGTGTACTTCTACAGTTCAGCCCCTGGAAAAATTGGATTTTTATTTTCCCACTCAAAACTATCAGAGATGAAACAGGCTACTCTTTATCGTTAAGGTGTAAAACTTACTGTGTGTACTGTGTGGAGTCTTTATGACTTTGAATACTGTACATATTATCAAATTCAAACAGGATATGTGTGTGTTTGTTTTCAAAATCTATGCTCTGCAGTATATAAATATTTCTGTCTGGAAATGAGCCAATGGTGAAACTTTGTAGCTGAATGTGTTTGCAGTGCTTTTCACGAGAGGGGGTGAACTGAGAAAGCAAACTTTCATTATTGAAAGAGACCGACATGCTAACATATAAACTTCATGTTGTCTTTACTGAAAATGCATTATCACGTTTAAGTGCTACTGTACTATCTGTATTTTATTCTAATATACAAGAATAGTGAATTCCTGTGAGACTTTGCCTGCATAGTTGTGCAGACAGCCATGAGTTGACTGGCTGCAGATTCACGTTAGCTCAACCAAGAAGGGAAGTTTCTTCTACTTTTAAGCACTTAATTAGCATCCCTCATGTCAGGTAGTTCAATGGCTCTACAGTACAATATTTACATAACAATTCAATAAAAATAACACACACTCCACATTTTAGAAACAGAGGCTTCACAGACTCTAATATTTCCAAAGAAAGGTTCAGGTAGGTTGTAATAGTCATGACTCTGGAGTCGCAGTTACTCCTACAATGACGTCACAACTCATGTAGGAACATACAGTATACCTCAGCTACCACAGTACAAACCATGTTTTTCTAAGTTTAAGCAGACCTTCACTACAGCATCACAACTGCTGGGTTGCTGAACTGCCCATGTCAGAGAAACTTAGTGGTCAACCTAAGAGAACTCCTTTAATCACTTAATGAATAAAGGCAAAAGAACCAGTTGTATCACAGTACTTCATTAACGCCTGCACGTGTAATGAAACACTAATGTAGATTCCACAATATGATTTTTGTACATACTTTTGATAGAACTATTGAAAATATTGAGTAGTAGTGATTCCACTCGTAGGAGTAGAGCCCTTTCAAGCAGAGTAGGGTGACCCAACCAAAGGTTTCACAATGAAACAGAGCCCTGGTACTTGATAGAGGGCAGGCTCTAGACATTCAACAGAGGGACTGCACCCTCTGAATCTAAATGAATGCCTGTTCCTAGTACTCTGGCAAAGCAAGTTTGAAAGAGGGTGAATAGAAAACAGGTACTGCACTGCACTCAGTGTACTGCACTTAAAGGACATATAAAGTAGTTGCCCTAAACTTGTTTTCAAACAACACCTAAATTTCACAACTATCCTCTTATTTTTCTTTCAAGTATCTTCATAATATTTCAGGACATAAATATCGCATTTTCATGGTAAACAGTTACAGTACCCAGTGTGAATTTCACAGTTCAGTGAGAAAAACATTGTCACATGATTCTCAAGAGCCATTCATAAAACACGATACCCAGGTACACTAATCCAAATTGGAGTGGTTGCATTTTCCCCTTCAATGCAATGTAACATCACCCACTTATATTTACCAACAAACTTGTGAGTGTTATCAACAGGAGGCTTTGTACTGTAGTATGCAGTGTGGGCATGAATTCCATAGCACAAGGATGAATGTAGGCTCAGAATATGAGCACAAGCACAAAATCCTCAATATGAACACTGGTACTTGATTTCCACATCTTGAGTATGAGTACAAGGCCATGATTATGGGGTACAGAGAACAAATGAGTACCAGTGATGGTTTTGAACAGGCAGCATTTTTGTGTGAGTATGAATTTCCCAGTACAATATGTACAGTAGGTTCCGAATATGATTAAAAGTACAAAGTGGTGAGTATGAGCACTGGTTCAGTACTTGAGTTTTTAGCATGAGTACAATTTATGTATGACTACAATGCCATAAGAATGAGTACACAGAAATGTACTTGAGACTACCATATTGTACCTCTACCAACAGGAGCAATGAGAAAGGTTCTCCCCAAATGACATCTGAATTTTTTCCCCAACATGCAGCTAATTATTGGAGTGTTTACTGAACATTGGTAAATATTATGCTTGTAATTAGAAGTACTGTACTAGTTAAATTAATTAAACATGCACAATGAAAACTCTCTGCAATCAAAGGCTAAACATCCACTATAAACCTCTACAAGTATGCAGTACGTATTTGTGGTTCACTCTATCTTGTACCCTCCCAAAGCAATACAAAAGTCTATTTTAGCCCCTTCATACTGCATAGACATATACTGTACACAGTACATTACTTACAAGGCAACACAAATCTTGAGAGCAGGTAATCTCAGTAAAGTGCTGTCAGAGAAGATGTTTTCACTCAAAGAGAGGAAATTGTCTTTAACAATTCCACTGAGGTCTGTGATTTGTTCAATCTGGTACTCAGACTGTGGTACAGTAAGATAAACACTTGATGCCTATTAGTTGGGATGATTTGTGTTGCAGTATTTACTGCAGACAAGTGGTACTACAGTGTACTAAGCTCCATGTCACAATGACTACATATCCATTCTTTGGAAAAGTGCTATGAATCAAAATAAGAAAAGGCAGAAAGGGGGATTGCAATTCTGCTATTAAACACTGTTAAATCATGGAGTGGGATACATTCACTTGGCATACATGTACTGTACCAATAGGCCAAAACACAGCTAATGAAAAAAGACTCAATGATGGTCAAGTAAAACCACACGACAATTCTCAAGTAAATTAAGATAGGTCTACTAAAATTTGGCAACATTATGAATACAGTGACTCCCAGAACTTACATTTTCTTGAAGCAGCTATCCTTACAGTCAGCAACAGTGACAAAAATATGCAAATAAATAAGGTTTATAATGACAAAGCATTCTGGATTACAGTGTGCCGAGTTTTTACGTTGTTCATGAGTCCCACTGTGCATTATGAGCTCATCAGCATGCTAAACTATATTACATTAACATACCTATTGTAATGTTAAGACAAGTGAACATCATTCCACAATCCACACTAGTTATTGCATCAACTCAACCTATCTGTATACTGTGTATTGGATATTAAGAAAATGTTACCATCTGCTGGAGTATCAGGTGACTAACCTGCCAGTAACTGAGCTGTCACATTCATGGCATTCATGAATAAAACTCAGATATGGATCATATGACCTTTGACCTTCCCAGGTGTAACTGAAATGTACACAGTACAAGGGCCAGGTCAAGTACTTCAATTTGTGCTGGTACTGTACATACATTCTTCCCACAGTGCTGTAAATTGATGGGTATAATATATACCTACCACCATTTACCATCAAAAGGAGATTGTAATATACACTACCAACAAACCTCTGCTAACAATTCTCATATATCCCATTATCCTAATTCTTTGACAAGGTCAATGTCTACAGTATACAAACAGCAAGCTAGAGGTAATTATGGAAATCAAAGTTAGTCAGAAGACAAAGCCTTCATACTGAAGAGGAAGGGGGGAGGGAGGCAGTCAACATTCACAAAGTCTCAAGACTTGCAAAGCACTCCTAAAATCAGGTGAAGTTTCTACGACGTACTGCACAAAAGCATTCTTCTTAACCCTCATTTAACCCACATTCAAAAATTACTTGTGTAGCTTCTCCCTCCTGTCCTGACATAATTGAGATAACTGGAAACAATAATGAGTAATGTTCATATACTGTAGCAATAGTAAAACAACCTTATCAACAGAACTGTATACGTACATAGTCAAACTCAACTACCATAGACTACTGCAGGCCTTGAGTTTTAGATTTTCCAGGTGTGCTCCAAAACACACTCCTCCAGAAATTAAGGGGTGTGGTAGGTGTGCTATTTTATGAAACTTTAATACATTTATATGAGCTCTCATTCAAATCTAGGTGTGCAAAAAATCGCACTCCTCACAGTGATTTGAGGCGAGTGATGGCGTGTGATCGCACTCGCACGCCTCAGAATTCAAGGCCTGCTACTGTACCCAACAAATACTATAGCTTAAAATATACTACCAACTTCAGGAACACCACAATGGAGGAATTGCAGGGATATTTTTGTTTTTTTACATTACTGTACTTCTGAAGTGATTTTCATGGCCAACAAAATGTGCTTCATTACTGGAAGAAATAGGCCTACAGGCATAAATGATCCCATTTAGGGTGAAGCTTTTATTTCAGTGCAAAATAAAAGTAGTAAAGTATAACTTAGGATTTTATGTTGTAATTTTCTCAAGATCTGACATCTTTTCGTAGAAGACCAACACAGATTTCAAACATTTTTAACAGTCTGGCCTCTTGGTTAATACATGGTCAGCAACTGTCTGGAAAATATTATGCAATGTCAACTAAAGGGGATATTTTTTCCATAATCCAGTTTAAACTGATACATCCAGTCCCTTTATTGCATATATGTATTCTGCAGTGTATTCTGCAGTCTCTCTAAATCTAGCGTTCGATAAAAAGTACTGTACAGAACTGAAAAATTACATTTCCACAATAGGCCTTCATTTCAAAATGCAATCGACCTGTCCTACAGTTAGTATATATGTCAAGCTGTTTCTATTTTATTTAATTCTATTACGGCTTCCACTGCACCACCAAATACACTTCACTGGATTATTTCTAATATGATTGTTAAAATAGCACTCCAACAGAACTATAAAAGTGTTTTCACTTTATAATCTCTCTTTCTGTCTCTTCTTTATCAATAGAAGCCCACTTAGCCCAGCACTGCTCTAGTTACTGACATGATATTGAGTAGGAAATGAAGCCAGTATGTGATACACACACATTGAATATAAATCAAACAATGCTTAACAGGAAATATGAACACTGTACTGCAGCTAGATATACATTATTTTCAAGATTCAGGGTCAGAATTTTGACAAGGCTATAACACTGAATTCATCCTCATGCCAACTGTAGATTACTGTATGTGATAAATCAATTTTGGTCAGTGTATGCCAGGAAAAATGTCACTTACATGAAATCTCAATTTACTATTTTGACTTTTTTTACATATATTTTAATTACTTTACACATAGCTTACATGCGTTAAATCAACTTAAATGCCCAGGGCTATTTAAATATAACCCTCAAATTGCCACTGCTTTTTCAAGGTGGTCTGCAAGCTAGAACACTATGTATACAACAGGCCTAATTTAATTTATAAATTCCATTTATTTCTGGCTATTTTTAAGGGAAAATGCAGTCCCCCCAATTTGATAATGTGCCCCATCATCCTAATTCGAATGGCTCCCTTCAATCATGTGACAATATTTTTGTTTCTTATTCATCAGGCAGAATAACCCCATGGTTACCTTTAATATTCAATGTTTTTATACAAAAAACATAATGAAAAATATTTGTGAGCAGATTAAGCAGAGTTTTAAAAATAAACTTCGGGCCACTGCTTTCTCCCTTTAACCAAAAGTTCTACAACACAACACAACACATGATGAATCTGGCATTTCCTTGAGATTGATGACAGGAAGTCACAGGCTAGTAATTAATTACAGCATTTATAACAATGAACTATACTGTAGGTTACGTAAACAGTGAAAACGGAGTAACGTACATTCTAAAGTCAATGATAATATGATAAATTTATTTAGCGCCTTACATAAAACAATCATAAAAAGCTTTCTTTTACATTGAGGATCTGACTTCGATGACGAAGCTATTACCAGGTACTGCTGGTACATACCACTGCAAGTATGTATCATGTTAATGCAACATTTAAACATTTTGGTACACAAAAGTACAATGTGCGAGAAATACAGTAAAAAGTGAAAAATTCACGTTAAACCTATGCTGCTTACATGTGTACTCACTTCAACCAGTGAGCTGGCTCTCAAGAACAAAATAATGTAATCCAAAGAGGATCTTCCATAGTTCCAAACAGGTATTTTCAAGTACATACTAATCACTCATCCCAATTGATGTGAACACTGTTAATGTTCATCAAACCCTCAAGTTACAATCCATTCATGGATAACTATCTTAATTTTCAGCGCTGAACATCTTTAATAGACTTGAAAAGCTGAGCTACAATATACTGTAAGCCCTGAACTCAGTGGTTTGGGTATTTATCCAAAATATTTAAGTTGCTTAAAAAAACTGAAGTATTTTTCACAGCATTTTAGATCATTGTCTGTACATTATAACAACCTGAATATGCTAAAATAGTTTTTAAAGAAAACACACTGTATTATATACAATTATTTTCCTGTATCATTGCAGCTAAATGCAGCCAACTGAGTGTATATAAATCAGGCAACTACTGTACATGGTACAGGTATGCAAATAATCCAAGACTAAATGGTCCAGTAACTCATGAATCAAACTTCCTGAATGGGAACTATACAACAGCCTCATCTCAAACTTATTTTGAATCATTACCTAAATCTTAAATCCTTTATCTATATTAAACATATCTTTCATGCTACTTCAGAATACCATACATACTGCATAAGGCAAACCACGGATTATTCTGCATAAACTACACAATTCAATTACAAGAATATTGCCAAATGATTTAAAAGAGCTAATCATGAGTAAGGAAACCTGATGATACTGTAAATTCAGTTTGGGGTAACTGCACAATTTTCCCTTCAAACTTTACATTCCCCATTTTAACACTTCAGTTTTTACTTTTCAAGATAAGTAAATGCCAATGCACAACCTTGGCAAAAACATGGTGTGCAACAAACTATCCTGCTCTAATTACATCCAGTTTGAATGTAGCTCTTAAAAACTCACCAGGCTTAAAGTGTTGATTTGATCACACACATCTGATTGCAACCATTTCATACTCTTGCGTGAAATGTGATCATGCAATTAATGTATGCCACTGTGCAATATTTCAGCAGTATTTTCCCAGAACATTTTGTGTACAATTACTGCAATTTCCTCCTTGCCAGCTCATACAGTTGAAGTATTAGCTATTTTTTCCTCTCATGAACCCAGAACTGTGTTCCTCATAAACAGTGTTTCAACATAATACTGGTTGGCCTCTGTCCAGGAAGCTTTAGCCAACCAGCATGACATATTTTCTCTATACAAGCAATTTTATTTTCAGTTTTGACCTGCTTTTGATTGTCATTATTCACTTCATAATGGTTTTCCTGTTTTTACTGCGTGAGTAGGGACCTTGAATTTGCTGATCTATGTGCAACCAAGGAACTGCAGATGAAACCATCTCGATGAATAACATGATACTGTATGAAGCTGAGACTTTGGTACAAACATTGTCAAGACACATTTTCTACAAATGTAATAATAACTAGATGGTTTGTAGTTGCAGTAAAGTACAGATCAAAGCCTCCAAAGATATTAAATAAAACAAAGATAAAAAGCTTAAATATTTGCATCACCTGATTTCTTGATCAAATAAATATTGAATGAGGTACAAAAAGGGGCAAAAGGCCTACCATGCTCAATTCTGAGGGGAAAAAATTTTCTGCTGCCAAATTTGCACACACAATTTTTATCACAGTGTAAAAAACGCATGTTCCAAGCAGGCAACAGATGGCTGTAAGATGTTTCTACCCCAGATTCGGGCATTTGCATAAGTGCAGTCAAAGCTGAGGCGTTCAAATAAATTTATGTGCAGGATTTGCATGAACATAAAAACGTTGTTTTTCAAAGGTGCTGTCACCACTTCAAAGACAGACTTAGCCTGCACAGCAGCGTTCAAGTCTGGGCCTTTTTTGAGATGGATCACAATATTAAAGAATTTGACAACTACAGAGAAAGTCAATAGAACTGCATAAAGGCTTACCATCCTTTGAGATAAAGCCTATCTCTAAATTTGCCTCAAATCAGCTGATTATTCATACTGGAACATGGTTATGACATAGTCAAAATAACTGCATGGCAGTTGCAGAATGCTGGGTATGTTTGTAGTGATCGTGTTCAAATGGAGAAGTATCACACAGAAAAAAAAACTTATGCCGAGCCACAAAAGAAGGCACAATTCATGTGAAAAACTGAGCAAATCCAAAAATCAAAGTGTAGGCCTTGATTAATTATATACTGTACGTACAATGTAACATAACTTATTCTACTGTAATATACTGCAGCACCATATAGTCCAAGAGTGTTTAAATTGCTCATATTGCTCACACTGCTACTACTGTATGCCTATCAATTTCAATCTCATACCCCTTAATAGTACATAAATAAGACAAGTGATATAATCAGAATAAACAAATTACCATGCATACTTTCAATGAGTTTTCATTTGGCAAACATCACATGGAATGCAATAATCCATCTCTGCAAAGTTCAAGCCATAAAATCATGTTACTTACACTTCAATAAATAAGACTGTAATTTTATATTTTACAACATCACTTGATACAATCACTAGTATCAATCCAGTGTTAAGACATCAGCAACGTACTGTACTTCTTTCGTTTCGTTTCGTTTATTTGTTTTTCTACATCATTGAAAAGTACGGATACATAATATAATAATTACCAATATAATAATGAAGTAGATGGAAGTAAAACTAAAAACCC
The DNA here is from genome assembly GCA_029531755.1 of Holothuria leucospilota. Classification (NCBI taxonomy): domain Eukaryota; kingdom Metazoa; phylum Echinodermata; class Holothuroidea; order Aspidochirotida; family Holothuriidae; genus Holothuria; species Holothuria leucospilota. Next base: position 6,115,317 of record CM055964.1, read on the forward strand.
TGAGGGGCTCGTCGAGAGTTTTACTCCCCATAAGTACAAAAACAAAGGTAACTGACGTAGCTGAGTCAGAAGCAAAGAAAGCAAAAAGAACAAAGATATAAAGGCCGGAAAAAACAATTAACTAAACAACAGTAAAGACTAAGATAATAGGACCAGAACTTTCCCTCTAAGACCCCACCCGTTTCAACCCATGCTCCCCCCCCCCCTACCCACCACTTAAGACCACGGCTTTCCACAAACAAACTTCTTAGTGACAAAACACACATGTAATGAATGCATTCAAACAGTGTAAGTCAATCAATAAGATACATCGTTACAATTAACCTGGCAACCTACTTTATATAAATACATACTATGTTTATGTTCAGTGTCTCAGACAAAGGTCTTTAATCAGCAGACCTGAATTTGTCCACTGGACAACCTTGAAGCCAAATTTTGATTGTCCAAAATATTTTATGGTTTTCCAAATGAAAATGAAAACAAAAGATGATCAACTGTATTTCATGTTGCTGCCACAATACACAAAAATTTGTTTTAAATTCTGTATCATGCTTTCCAGTTATCTTTTTTATTTTAAATTTGTTTCAAAGATGAATGACAGTCCAAACCATTGTCTACTCTCAATATCACTTCTTAAGAAGATTTTATGACAAACTTTCTTGTTGATGTAGTGAACTATTCAATCACACATCAAATTTACTTGTCTACTGGACAAGCTCAAAGAGAGAAAGTGGTCGGTCAATGCAATTTTTAGTGGTCTTGGAAAATAGGACGAGTGTTAAATTTCAGCCTGAACAGAGATTTTACCAGCACACATGAAAGTGTAATTTTAGCTGACAAGTACCACTACCAAAATACATAAAACCCTTCAAGTATTGAACACTTATAAAAGCTTCAAGGTACTGTTTTCGTTAGCCTTATGAACACATGTAGATCTTCAATACAGGAACGGAGCATAATCTTGCAAGGATTCTTTTACATACACTCCAATAACAAACCTAATGCACAAACTGTGCAGTCTGCACTCTGCAATCCCATAAATCACACTGGCCTGGGCTCTACACGTCTGCAAAACATCTTGAAATCTGCACATAGGCCTATACATCAAACAATATATACGCACAATAGTGATAATCCATACAGCATAAGCCTATATATATGCAATGCCGACAACAACAGAAGGTAAAATGGAACTTTTCCTAAAACTTTCTGAAAAACACAACTTATTCAATACACTGAAACTGACAACACCATACTGTGAGGGATCAGGTGAGGTGTAAGACCTTAACCCCTTCTGTATCTGAGTCTATCTTCTACTATACTCTAGGTGTGCTCCAAAGGGCCACATATAAATTTTATGCCATAATAGCTCAAAGGCTTAAGTATATATCCCATTCAGCATTCTCTCAGCTTTTGTCCTGACTTATATTAAATGCCATGCATTTGAAGAATGACTTTCAGCCTTTCCTATCAGGATTCAAAATATGGAGCAAAGAAAATACCCTTGGGGAAACATGAGAGGAAAAGAGATGGAATAGATGAAAAGGTTCTCATACAACTCTATCTCATGAAATGAGAAAAGGCAGTTTTAAATTAAAATGTGACATTTTGATATAATTGTGAAGAGGGTCACATCTTCAAATTGAACTTACAAATAACTGTGTTTTAAGGCTCTATGAGACTTTACATATCAGTCCTATTAAATAGGAAAATACTGTATGAAGGGAACCATGGAAGCCATTTCTTTACATTGGAAGCAACATACAGTAAAACCCCGTTTATCCGAACGCACCGGGACCGAAGGTTGTTCGGATAACGAAAAAGTTCGGATAAACGGGGTTCCAAGTTTTTGCCTTTAGTACGGTACACTGGGTCCATACAAGATGGTGTGTCAACATATTTCCAAAATAATTCCGAAAAGGTTTAAAATTGCAGACAAAATCCCCCAAAATATTTTGTTACTATTTTTTGTGACCGATGATATGACAAAGATATTTTAAGACGTCTAAAACAGAGAGGTTTAATTCCAAAAATTTGAGCCTTCGCTCGTCTGAATGACCAATGCTTTCTACACACTAAATGAATGTGTGTGCTGAAGAAAAGCTGTAACGATCAGGAGAGGTATCTAGAGTATAAATTCTGCAAAAATTTCAAAAAATGTTAGAGACACATGTGTAGGAGACTCTCAGACAGCAGTTCGCAATGTTTTTGTAAGGTCTACTTTCATTATTTTTAGGTATGAAGCTCACTACGTTACTAACTTTTCAGATTTAGTGAAACTAAGACTTACGCTAGCCTAACGTATTTTTGTATGAGAGGATATTGAGCCTATACCGACTCATGGCTCCTAACAAGAATTTCAAAGCAATTACGTACGATATTTCTTCCAAATTTGACAAAGAGATAACAGATTGTTTTCTATGTCCACATGTCGGCTGTTTTAGCCATCGTGACATCTTTCCATTACTTTTAAAGTCCCGAGAAAAATTAGTGCATTTCTGCACAAATTTACGTTGAATTTTGCCTTGTAAAGCACTCAAAACTTGGTGTATACTACTGTAAATGTGTTCACTATTATTGTTGTTAAATCTGACGGCTAGTTCGGATAAACGGGGTTTCGGATAAACGGGGTTCGGATAAACGAGGTTTTACTGTAGTTCACTAAGTATGATATGTTGGTACAGTGGCTTGCAAAAGCATGAGCCATTATTAATTTGGAAAGAAGTGGAACGCTTGCAATATTCCAAGTATCATGTAATGAATTCCCAAAGCAATTATGTAACAACAAAATGTTAAGGTTCAATAAAAGAGCAGTTAGAGACGCATTGAAATCTACTGTACATGCACTTCATTCGGCAATTTTCACATATTTATAAAACAATGCCTACGACCTCTGTATACATTTGTTACCGGTAAAACCATTACTAATTTGGAAAGAAGTGGAAACCCCAATATTGCGAGTATTGATGAATTCCCAAAGCAATTATGGAGCAACCAATCCTAAGGTTCAAAAACAAAGCAGTCAGGGATGCATTCAAATGTATACACTTCATTTGACAATTATATTTAACAATGGCTATATAGCCTATGAAGATATCTTATACTTGTAAAACCTGTACTGCAAGGTTTGTACTGCTGTCTGACAAACAGGGAAGCATGCAGTTGAGACCTAAAGTGAGAAATTCTTTTTCTGGTTTCTACTCTACTCAACACATAACTGCTTAGAACATTTAGTTTAAAGGCACTGTATACAGTACCAAAACTGTAGAAGGTAGGGTTAACAGAATCTCGATCTCTTAGTTCTTAGTGTACAAATCTTTAGTTACTACAAAAGAGTCCAGGTTCAGTGATAAAAACTGATACATGTGGCAATGAAATAACAATTTCCAGGGTATGAAACTGTCATGCTTTTGATTATCTGGAACGAGATCTGTACACATAAATTTCAGTAAGTATTATGCTGATTAGTAAACTTATATAAAGTGTTGAATAAGCCACCAAGTTACCATTTCCAGTTCACTCATGCAGTAGTGGGGGAGGGAGAGGGGAAAATTGTCATTTTGGAATGTAAAGGAAAGAAGTGTCCCCCTTTCATTTCCCCACCTGTGAACGATAACAATTTTCTCAATATGGGCCAAATAATTTGCTATATCCTCTGCAATGTTTTAAAATGCTGATTAACAGGGGACTTCCAATGGAACCCATCAGCACTGGTCCTTAGGCCTCATGCCATCACCATCATGTTTAGAAGCCAATGAATGTAATTTCTTTTGATGGGTTTTGGATAAAGTAACTAACTGTACAGCAAGACTGCCATGCATCATACAGTAGTCTACAACACTGCAATCCCTAATTCTTTAAACTTCTTGGCCTTAATCCTGGTTTTTCCATGGAAAGTCCACCTCCCCCTTCCCACTACCCCTCACCCATAGTACTTCCCTTCCTCCTTCCTCTCACATCAAAAGCTATGCACATGTTTTGGCATACCTTTTATAAACAAGGCAAAACATATAATCTGGCTGAAACTCTTCTTCTTTGCACCAACACGAACTGACATAAAACAAATAGTACTTGATTAGTGAAGAATACTTGAGCAAATTGAATCACTGATTTTGATCCTTTCATAAAAAGAGTTCTGTACAAAAGCAAGGCCATATTTCATGATTTTCAGATGCAAATAGTGCTTGTTAAACATTAAAACAAATTGTGTAGTATGCTGTTTAATGTTTGACAAATACTATAGTGACACACGTCATATCTTTAGAATTTGTTGAACTTTTCAACTTCATGGGAATAAACTTTTGAAAGATCCCATTTGATAATCTGATACACATTAATATAGTGTTTAGATATGAGATTTTTAATTCTTCCTGGTGCATAAAATTAAAACAACCAGTGAATTACATAATTATGCTGTATCTGTGGGACTGCATCAGTATGTAGCATGTATACAGCAAAGCAATCAGAGAAGGCTTCAATCAGAGCAGTGGTTCCCAACCTTTTTCATCTCATCCCCCCTTTCACAGAATGGGGCTACGACAATGATAAAAACACATGTTGAAATAAAGGATAGGCCTACAAATACATTGCTTTTCCATATGGGCTCAAACCAGGGTAGCAAAACAATAGTGCAGGATTCAAAAAGTTGACTCCCTTTTGTGAAGACAAATCACAAAATTGGGGGGGTCTAGGATGGAGAAACTTTTGTGGAATTAAGCAAATGCCAGGGGCCCACCAAAGTGTGGACCTTTCCCTCAAGGCTTCTGATGGGGCTCAGGGGCAATGTCCAAGTGGGGATTGCAAGTGAAGCCCTCAGAAGCTCTGGGGTATTTACCAAACTGCTGACACAAGAACAAGGCACTGTAAGTTAAATTTGGACTATCTTCCGATTGTACTAGAGATTACAGAAATCACCCTTTGAGCATTTTGTAATGGAAATTCCCTTTGATGCTGCAGGGACTTTCCTGTGGGTGGGAGGAAAAAGGATGGTAAGGGTTGCATGGGGCCTTAAAAGACTTGTGCCACTCAAGCTGTACTACAGGGCAAAAGTGTTGAGAAAGCTCAACTGGCAAACCAAAAAATTGCATTTCTGAAAATATTCGAATGTTTTACTTCATAGTACACTAGTACATTGCAAAAGTTATCTATAATGTTACAATTACCTACAATTGTCAAATCTGTCAGTAAGTCATGTTTATATAGAGCAAGGGAAAAACTACATTCAAGGTAGAAGTGGAGGGACAATTTTTAGTGACGGTCCCTTAGCTCACTGCTTTTACTGCCACTAATGGGAATATGAGGGTCCTCAGCAAAAATTTTGATATTAAAACCCTTAGATGACATTTCTGGAATTCAGCAATAAAGATAATTCACAAACTTGGTAGTGCATCCGAGGAATCAATGTTAGACCTATTCCACTTGTTGACATAATGTATTTCCTTTTTATGTGAATGAATTTGACAGCACAGCTAAACGAAACCTTTTGGAATCTTGTAAGTCCCAGTTTAAATCAATATCTCATTTTCTTGAAAATGCCCCCACTGCCCTTTATGACTCACTGCCCCCCTGAGTTGCAAACTGCCCCCAGGGGGGTGATAACACCCCCACTGGGAACCACTGAATCAGAGCAATATAACATAAATTCTTAGACTACTTACAGGTATCATGTATTTCCTACTAATCATGCATTTCCCAACATATCATACGTGTGCATACTTTGCAGACATTCTGGAATTACTTTTGCAAAAAGATGGAAATCAAAAGTCAGCACCCAAAGTAAGATTATTACAAACGATAACTTTAAATGTATGCAGTTACCACTTCTTCCCTTCCTGGTTGAGAATAGTGATAGGCCTCCATATTAACTATTAAGTCTGTCTTTAAAATGTTAAATATTGTGCGTAAATTTGAGACGTAACTTTCTGTCTTCTTTTTAAGAATGACGATATGACATGAAGGGTCAAGTAAGCAGTGAATACTTACAGTAACCTTCAAAAGGCTCACTGCACACCAAAGCTCAAGTTGACAAGCTGTAAAACAGCACATCACTTTACTGGCATTGACTTCTTGAGTTATCACCAACTTTCTACAACTCTGAAAAGAAACTGACCCCAAGTACAGAAAGCCCCAACAGGGCAAAACCCATAATACTGTGCCAGGCAGCCCAGACCTGATTACTGCACAATCATTTCTCCTTGGATCTAAAAATCTGAAGGTTGCTCCCTTAGAAGTTAGATTTTTTCCAGTTAAAAAGCTATACCAACTGATCCTTTTGTAAGCAATTTTAAAGACACTAGCAATGTTGACAACAATGGGTTATGAGAGTAACAGCCCTCAGTTAACAAAATTTTAAAGGCAGTAGGTAAATACAGCTTTTCTGTCTATGACCAAATAGCGTGCATGAGTAACTCTGAGACGTGACTGTATAAAGCTGGCAGCTGCTTGGGTTTGTAAATGTGGTTAGTTACATAAAGTGTTATGTTAGTGGTAACGAAATGACTCATGGATGCAGAAAAAGAGAATGAGGTCAGCTGTTCATGACAAAGCAAATAATTAATTACCTTATAAACTTAAAGTACCACCGGTCAAAAATACAGTACAACAACATATGGCTATAACAAATGAATTTGTGAGCTACTAAAAGGAAATACTGTGCTTGGTGTGCTGTACAGTACTATAAAACCATCAGTTAGCTAAATGGGGGTCATTCACATTCATGACCGTGTACGTTGCTTGCATTTTGCTCTATGGTTTGGTTTTCTATAAACCCTACCAAAATACAATTCATTAAGTTCTGAATACTTAGTAGTTTGAACAATGAGATATAGTTATAATGCATGGCCAGGATCAAAGATTTAGGGTCATCCAATAGTGCACGGTAAGCTCATTGGAACCAAACTACCCACCAACAGCTGCCACCCAAAACGAATGAGCATAATTGCTCAGTATGTGTTTAAGCTACAGTTTTTCAAGGGTAAGAGGTTTATTACCTAGGATGTACTGAAACAAAGCCTGGGAAATATTACCTGTGAACTTCCTTGCACACCAACCACAGGTAGCCCTCCACTTAGATGGTGTCACATAGTTTGAAATTCTGAGCTCCCCCCCTTCAACCCCCCCTGCAAAAAAAGATTAAAAATCAAGTGCACCATTAGGGTCAACGTTCTTCTGAGTTGGCTATTAGAATACAGTGGCAGATCTACGGTAAATGAATTCTGGATTTATAAGTGTTTGCACCGGGTACCCGACCGACGATGTCAAGACCCGGTTCTGAAATTGCTACCCGGATCCAAAGTTTCACTACAGTAACATAGATTGCACATGTGACAGAACACCTAACATGTTACTTTTTTCTTGCAAAATTTATCATGCACAGGCCTAAGAACACTTGTCATGCCCGTACATACAGTAAGATATGTTGGTGTTATATCAACGTGCAAAGCAAAATTTATTATTACGACTTTACAACGAACTCGTAGCCTAACGGAAGTTATATTTTCAGGTACCCGGGTACCCGACCGACCATCGACTTCAGGTACCCGGTTCCGAATTTTGGACCCGGTGCAAATGCTAGGATTTATTGTTTAAATTTTCACTGCAAATTAAGCATTTCTGTTCATTTGGACCTCCATGTAAGGGACCTAATATAATTAGATATGTATACTCAATTTGCTTCAGCAAGCAAAAACTGAGTAAATGCGTTATAATTACATTACAAATCTTACAAAAAACTCTGTCTAGGATAATACCAATTTGCCCTGAAATTCCTGAGTGAGCATTATTCCTGGCCCCTGTGCTGTGCCCCAACCCCTTAGATCCACTTCTGGAATGTAGAAACTTTTGAAGCTTCAAAGTTGACATCATCCAGGGGCTAAATGATTGTGAAAGACACACACTTAATGACACAAAAATAAAAAATCCACGTTAAATCATACAATTCAAGGTTTACAACTTCCATCTATTATTCATTGGATTATGTCATTTTACTAATTAGAGTTAGCCCCTTTTGTATTGGGCCTACCCCTAAAATATCTGTTAGATCATAATCTACCATATCAATCACCTATGAGATCTTTTCCTAGTACATGAAGTGTATAAATTCTTAATGTGTACCATGCTCCCAGTTTATAAACTTGGATAACCTTAAGACTGGCTGGTTGAGTTTCATGAATATAGCTTGAAATGTAAATATGTTCAGATGTGAACTTAAAGCTTATCTTTGAAAGATAAACAGACCTGAGTTAAATAAACTGAAAACAATGAAGCTCTGTAGATAAAGTTTTAAGGAAACAATCAATAGTCCAAACCTTATTCTGAAATTAATATCAGCCACTTATTCCAAATCTCCAGGTACTGTATTTTCCAGGTTAGAAACAATCCAATGTTTCAGAACATAAATACTGCATATAAACAAAGAAGTCTACAACAACTTGATACATAGGCTATATTGTCATATGATTAAAAAAGCCACCCATGATTTAAGATACAAGGGTATACGTATTCAGCATGGGATGCATGCAACAGCCCTTTAAGGAGGGAACCTAGTACTAATTGTTGATGGTAATATTTTTTGCATTACAAATGACAATACACATGCACTTCTTAGTGCTTTTAAAAGTGTAAGTAACCTGAACAAATTATTTCACAGCTCATACAATGCTTTAGTAGAGAACAGGCTATAGCCAGTCACGCGAGGGGGTTGGACCCCCCTCCCCCCCCCTCCAACAGAGAGTTTTGCTCAGGCCTTCTAGAACATAACCATGAATTTACTTCAAAACTGCTGCACCAGCTACTGTAGCATGAGAACCCTTAATTGTCCAAAAAGCTTTTGATGTACAGAGACCTCCCTTTAGAAAACGTCCCACCCCAGAACTACAGCATTCCCATTCCTAAGCGTATTCAACCATGAAAACTTCCACCCTGCATTCCATTCAGCAGAGAAGTGGCCCTCCCCATTAGATGTCCTAGTTACAGGACTGCACTATAGGAACAGTCTGACAAAGTATTGGGCCCTTTACAAATGTCCTGTATATATCAATGCAACTGAAACATGACTTTAACCATAGAAATTACTCTACTTTGTCACTTTGGTTACATACAGGTAATTCATGTACAATGTATTACTGAGAATGCAAATTTATAACCTACACTGTTCACATGTAGACTGCATATTAACAATGTGTTCTTTGTTCCATAATGAATACTTACATTCAACTTGCATTGCACTATTTTACCCACTGTTCAAAATACTGTATGGGGGCAAGATTTTTATAACTGATAGTAGATCAAATTTTTTTAAAGTTTGTGAGTACAGTAGTTCATAATTTTAAAAACTTGTGCATGTGCCCAATATGCTATAATATACTGTACTTCACTACATGTACACAAAATCCCTAACCAAAAGTGTATTACTCACTGTCATTTCATCAATCTCTTTAAAGACAGACAGTCATCACCCCAAAGTATATTTTTAGTGTAGGGGTATCAAAATTCTCAGTTGGTGACTACTCTTTGATTGACATCAAAGTTTGAAAATTTGAGAGATGCAGAGTAGCTCACATTCCACACAAGGCAGAGAGAGTGCTTGTATTACATTTTATCTATAGCCTTGTATGCTCACCAGGACATGGCCTTAAGCAATAAAACATTTATTCTTGCAGAAGGAAGAGCTTCATACAATTATGGGAGGAGCTAGAAGTTGCATAGTTGGGAGAATTGGAACTGTCTGGGCTCATGAAAATTCTCAAGAAAACTATTTCTAAACTAAATAGTTAAAGAGCAGTTCTCATCATCCCAGACAGTTCCAATTCCCCCAACTAAGCAACTTGTTGCTCCTCCCATAACTGTATTAATCTCCTCCTTGTGCAGACATAAACCTATTTTATTGCTTCAGGCCTTATAAGGCCTTATAAGGTGTAATTCAATCACTCTCGCTGCATTGTGTGGAATGTGAGGTACTCTGCATCATCTGAATTTTCAAACTTTGATGTCAATCAAAGAGCAGGAACCAACTGAGAATTTTGATACATAACCCCACATCAAAATTGTACTTTGGGGTGATGACTGCTTGTCTTTAAGTTAAATTTGTTGTATACCATGCCCTGCAGTAATGATAGCAATCTAAAGAAACATGAATATTATTGGCTCAAACTACATGACTTTATACTGTACCGATTTAAATAAAAAATTTTCAACTATGGTACAGTACTACTGTATGTACTAAAGCCCCCGTCACACCAAAGAAGACTGAGCTACATGGTTAGTACGTCGAAAGAGAGTCAATACTGCATCCTGTTCAGACGGTGTTGGCACTGCGTAAATTTTGAGCATATTCAAAATTTATGTAGCAGGAACAGTCTCCAGAGACCTTGGAGAGCACACCATACTCCCACTATGACATCACCACATTCTAGGAGTTCCCGCTCGCTGCCTTACAACATTTTTTTCATCGACATAGTGGCAACTCCATGGACGTAGCTCTGGTGTGATGGGGTCTTACAATGTAGAGTAACACTTTCAAAATTGCACATGGACTTTTCGTGACATATTTCACAATTTACACTGTTGTGATGACTTGGCTGATCCGGGCTGGTTTAATATCATTGTGCAGGTTATTGTTTTTCTGAGGATGAGAATCCGGTGAAACAAACTTGCTGACCTACAAGCCATTATTAACTCAGGATAAGAGATGTGGACATGTTAACCTGCCTTCAGCTCTATGTTCAGTACGTATCAGCTGCCAAATGCATAAAGATAGCCCACCACACTCCCTAACAGTTCTCCCTGACCGACTGCAGTGGTCAAGTGGTTAGAGCATCCGACTTGCAGCCGAAAGGTCTAGGGTTCAAATCCTGGCCGGGTCATACCAAAGACTTTAAAAATGGAACCTACTGCCTCTGTGCTTGGTGCTCAACATAAACAATGGAGTAGGGAAAACAAGCCAGTGAGCCACAACTGGAAAAAAGGCCGTGGTCCTTTCGACTTGAACCAATTGGTTGGAAACTGGGATGTTGAACCTCATCTAACCTAACCTAACCCTGACAGTTATCTGAGTTACCACCCTTCACATATTTTGCTAAAGGTTGCCAGCCATTGACTCTACACTTGTAAATAGTTCCCCCTTTCTGGAAACCAAAAGTAAACAGACATTTTGAGATCAGTTCATTGATCTACAAATAAATCATCTGATCTCTCTGATCAGTCCATATTAACTTACTGAATCAATCTCTGACTCATTTTTTGCAAACTTTACTCTTGATTCCAAATGACATTACTTATACAGAGGGAACTTTTGAGGTATGCAAACTATTCATCTCTCAAAAAGCACCATTTTAGCAGTTAGTATAGTAAGATACTTGACAATTTATGGCACTGCAGCCATACAGTATAATAAAAAGAACTCAATTCAGTCATTACTATGGTATAAGTCATAGTCAATTGACACTGTAGAGGAACTAATCCCTAAACACTATTACTCTCTAATGGCCAATTCTTGGGTTCCAAGAAAGAGATGCTACCCATCAAAATGCCCCCCAAGCGCCAACATACTACTGTCTACAACAGTCACAATGTCCCATCCTATACTCTACAGTAACCTTCAAAACAATGGAGAATGCCCAACTTACCACAGTCTCTGGGAAGTGTTCACCTTGTGCAGGTTAGTCTGCAGTATAAAGATACAATACTAATCATGAGAGAATCTAAACCATGAGGAAATTGTAACAGAAATATAATGTTTGAAATATGATTTCAGTCAACAGTGCAATCTATCCTGTAATTTAATGAGTCTTGTGAAAATGTTACTGTACAGCAGGTGAAACAGTCCAATAAATACACAGAATCAACTTCCTTATCTTATAATTTGCCATCAGACACTGACTTCTTGATAGAAGTAATGTGATTAAAGCCAACATCACCCTGGAAATTACCTCTATTCACATATCCTGAAAACGCTTTGACTTTAAATCCATATGGTACAGTACTATAAGCTTTACTCACAAACTGCTTTATGGTTGCATCCTCCAATGCTAACATCTATATACAGTGGGTTTTACACTTGCCAGTTTGCACTTTATAGAATCAATACAAGATATAGCCTACAGTAATGCAAGATAAACTACAAGATACACTGCAAACATGGAAATACTGCTCTGCTGCAAGTACTGTTCAGTAAGCCGAAGGTGTATGCTAAATAAGGTAGTGTTGCACTAGAAAGTCAAAGGCATATGAAGCAGAGGAGGTAGGGAGGGAGTCTGGAGGGGGTCTGGAGGGAAGCAGCCCCTCCAACAAGCAAACAATTTTTTTATTTCAGGGCCCAAAAAACTGTTCCAGGTAAAATTTACATCAAGATTGTTGGCCACTTAGGATAATTTTCAGGAAAAACACTTTCCACCTCTTCCCCCCCCCCCTCCCCCCATGTGAAATGTCTTCCAATGTGGATGTATAAAATGAATTGACATGCGACTTTTCCCTCATTGCCCCCACAACTTCAAAAACATTTTCTCTGAGGATTCTGAGGCTATTTTACATAAGTTTCCAATTTCCTCACATATGACTAAATAATTTGATTAAAAGGTCTATGAAAAAAAAAAGTGGAATTTGCCAACATAAGAAAAATTTCTCTGTAGGATCTACAGTAGAGCTGCTGCTCACATCCCAAAGTCAGGAGTAATTCAAAAGGTTTTAGACAAAAGTAAAACCCAAGGGGTTTATTTCATACCACTCTTAGGGAGATTGCCTTCGGCTCTTGAACCTTAAATGAATGTTGACAATGGCTGAAGAATGGAACTTTTTCTGCCTCACATAATTTTGGACAAATTGCAGAAGTCCCCTCAAAACTGTACTACAGTATGTCATAGAAATCTATCAATTCCAAAAACTTTTAAAGAGATGCAACAAAAGCTGTCACTTTCTTCATAAAGTCATGGTAATTGATGTTTGCAACTTTGCATGTCAATCAAGCAGAAAGTACATGCTGTTTGAATACAAACTGCATTTAGCCAGTACTCTCCCTACAGTAGGTAGGTCAAGGTAAAATGAAGTTAAGGAATGAATCCAGCTTCGGCCAGAAATCGTTCAAGGAAATACTTAATGAGGATGACAGTATTACCTTTCATTACAAAAGTTAAGTAGGTGATTTGATCAGCTAATTTGCTCTGCAGGGAGTATTTTAAACAAGGTTTTATGCACACAGACTGTATTCTAACACTGTGTAATGTAATTCCAGGGTACTTTACTCTGCACAGTACACTGCAGTACAGTACAGTACAGTACAGTACAGTACAGTACAGTACAGTACAGTATGTTGCGGTAAAATACAGTAACATACTTTCAAAAATAATATAACAGTAAATAGATGAAATAGTTACCTTTTCAGAGCCATTTAGCTTTGACGTAGCTTGCGATGTCATCACGACATCTTCATTCAGTGTTGTGGCTAAATTCCTCTAATGAAGATGTCTTGATGACATCGCAAGCTACATCAAAGCTAAATTACAGGTTCTGAAACGGTAACTATTTCATCTGTTATCGATATGACAGAGCCCAGTATCAGTCTACATGCTGTTAATATAACAGTTCTTATAAAGCACCTTACACACGAACTCTCACAGTGCTAAAAACTACACAACAGACAGTAAATAGGACTAAGTAAACAAGGTTTCAAGTTAGTTTTAAAACTGACAGTACTTATACAGTAGCACAACACACTACAGCAGAGCACAATACAGTACAGTTCAGTACAGTGAGGTCAACCTATCCGAACAACGGGCAAATGAACAGTTTGGTTCACAACAGATTTTCTAAGAAACATGAAATCTCCATCCCCAGTCTGTTTTTGACATTTCACACTGGTGCCAGATAGGGCTGTGAACGTTTAGCAAAATTACTAAACGTTTAATCGCAAAATTTTGCGATCGTTTAGCGATTAATCGCAAGTACCTATGATCAACATACAGACTTTAAACGTGCTCTTGAATATGATGAATATGTAAAATGCGTTATTGACGTCCAGGGGACATAGTTTCCATGAACCTCAAACACGGATCCTCATACAAGCTCAACTTTGAAGTCGTATGTTTACGTGTGTGCCATTTGTATAATTATGTATTTCACTTTTTCAAAAAGAATTAAAGTGAACATCTAATTTTCTGTAATGACTGCAGATTGTTTTTTATTTCGTACGGAAAAGTGGGTTTTGCGATGAATCACTGGTAGCTTTGTACTAAACGTTTATTACACATGTGATCGTTTAGCGATTAATCGCTAAACGATCACAGCCCTAGTGCCAGATTACCAACAATCGCAAGATACAACCTGTCCATTACAAAAATCAAAAAAGCCAATGAAATGTTATTCAAAAGGGTAAAGAACAAATCCTTTCTTTCAGTTTTGACCTAAAATGCAAGGATTACCATTTCACCCTACAAAGCTGGTATGTGAGTGATTTTACAAAAATTCAAAAGCTGGTTCCCATCCTCCTCCACTGATCTAACTTCCCCCAAATCAGCACCTGAGGTGGTAACCCATGTCCTCCCCCCTCCCTCCCCCCCCCCCACCTATCTTTATCTATGTAAATGCCTTTGTACTATTTATGGGCACTTCAAAGTACACAATTGGCATTTTGAAGGTTACAGAAGGAACCACATATTGGCATTTGGGACTGTCATCCTTTGGATTGCCTACAACACTCTCATTCATTATCAGAGACAAGTCAAATCTTACATTACAAGCAAGTAGAAAGCATTACAAGTCCAAAATCACAAATTCTGGATACACAAATTTCTTCCACGGGCTCAGAAAATTCTCTACAATAATGGGATGTGTCAACACACTAGCAAAATTTAACATTCAAAATGCCACCTGTGGGATGTCATTTGAATAAAGGAAAACGTATATAGATTTATTTCTGAAGTCCTGAGACAGTATACATAATATGAAAACATTCACATAGATGTGACAAAATTACAGCAAGGGACAAAACTTAAGAAGAACCATTCAGTACAGTTCAGAATTTGTAAAAGGCATGAAGACGACTTCCTCTGAGTGGTGTTTATAATTTTATACAGTAGATCCATCAGATGGATCTGTAATTGCAAATTATAGCTGTACCAAAGTGGGGCCAGACAGGAGGAACAGAGGATGTTAAGACTGGACCTGCCCTAGAAATTGAATCCCCCTGCCTCCCATCAGATACTGGCCAGTTGGGGCAGTACAGTATGCATTTGACTATACAACTACTATAGATGGACATCTTCTTTTAGCTTTTATAACACAACTCTTCTTGCACATGATGGACCATGGCAGTCACTTTATTTTTTGGACTATAAAGATGCACAGCGTGATGAATATGTCTGATCATAAACATGATGCAAGCGTTTTGTAATTCAGGAAAGAATAGCCACTATTCCTACAAAAATACTGAATGCTTATCCTGAATAACAAATGCTTGTGCATAAATTTGTAACACGAGCAGTCTATGACCAATGGAGTGGTTCTCTGCATCTGACCAAGGTAGAATCTGTGAACTCTTATAATTGCAGAATGATGTTAAAATTCACGACAACTGAAAATCTCTGTCTATCTTTGTCTATCTGTCACATAACCACTGCACATGATCCACGTCAACAGATCAAAATCAATGCTCATACCCCTCAGCTTTTGCAACATATGCATGCCGTACCTTTATTCTTTCTGAAAGTATGACACCATGATATCAACCACAGTTCTGTCAACAGTCAAGCCACTGTGGTATATGTTCCTGCATCAACTAATGATGTTATTGTAGAGATTGACAAGGCAAATCACTAACGTAATTTACATTTTGTACTACAAACTAGGTCTTAATATAAACCACAGCTACAAAAATTTCGGCTTTAATATGCCCCACTTCACTCATATTTTATCTCACACAAATGTATGATTATTTCATGTCAAATAGGATGTGCAAACTTTCCTTCCAGTGTAAGGTATGATCACTGCACAGCAGGTAACATAATTTTATGTTGTGCTTTAAATCACACTTGTGTTTTGTTGGTGTCTGAAAGTTGACAACTCGAAGTGGCTTTACATGCAATGCACCCTGGAGCAAACCGACTACAACATTTTCAGACCTCAATCTGACATCATATTTAGGCTAAGCCGCAAATGGGTTGTTCCTTACACAGACAGGCAGACATCAGTCCAACTTTGCATGGATCTCCAAATACACATACCACCCCAGGGCTCGAAAATAGACTGGCGCTTTGACGCAAAGCACCAGAGACCGCTGCGACTATGCCAGAAAAATGGAAAAGTGGGTGTTTGTCTAAATTAGCGCCAGATGTATGAAGCAATAGAATTTATGAATTCCTGTGCCCCCCCTTCCAAATTCAAGGTGCCATTGAGGACTGCCGTAGGCTATACATGCACTCGAATGCACCCAGCCCCTCCGGCCCCTTCCAAGATTTTCAGAGATGGAGTGACCACATCATGCTTTGTACTGCCAGGTGTTACACCAAAAAATGCTCTTTGTCTTATTTCCTGTCTCTGTTATTTTGAATTTCTCCAGACAATAGGAAAACAGCTCCAGACAATAGGAAAACAGCTCCAGACAATAGGAAAACAGCTCCAGAAAAGCTTCAAAATGAAGGTCATCAAAAGCCGTTTTAGCTCCAGGGAGGAAAAGCTTATTTTCAAGCACTGCTACAGTACCCATCCTCAATTAGACCAATCTGACTAAAAGACAAAGGTGGTCCGCTGACAAACTATTAACTGGAAATACTGGTCACAGGTACCCAACTTAAATATTATGATAGGATAGTACAAAAACAAATACTGGGATCACCCAAGCCTACAGGATAGCCTAACATTAGTGTAGGCACTAACATTAGCCTATGTAGGCCTAGCCTAAATAAATTAGTCCAACATGAAGCACACTAAGTTAGCCTCACACTAACAAATGTTTGCGTGACCCAACTCAACTCGAATGTGACCTTGCTACAGTAGCTATAGTTAGCGCAACTTTTATTCACACTTCTGGCAACAGACCATTTTCCAAATGTTATTATGGCAATAACAAAGAATTGTGGGAGAGAACTTTGGTATGTGTTGTTTTTGTCAATGGCATTTTACCGTGGACAAAAATGACACACACCAACACTGTATCCCACAATCCTTTTTAATTGCTATTTGGATGAGGATCTAGGTCTATGCACACTGCACAACTGACTAGGCCTTGCCCATTTTTAAGAGGTTGCTCTATGCTATTTGAAAACCCTCTTTCAGCTCGGTGTGCAATTACTGGTACCTGATTGGTCAAATTGCTGCAACCTTACAAAGTGCTGTCACAGACTCCAATCCGGAAAAACCAACATCTTCGCTTTTCCGGACGGAAAGGGACGTGACTTAAAGTAAGGGTTTATGCAAAAAATTAATTTGCATATGTGAAAGAGGAACTAAATCATGCAATTTGGTGAAACTGCCATTCAAATCTGGGTTATATATCACTTCCTCACATTGATGAGAAATGCTTTGTTTCCTTTGTTTTTTCAGTCCGTTGTGCTGACCTTGAAGTTAATACAGTAAGGACAGGAACTCCCCATGTGGAATATGAAGTTCGTAAAATTCTTGTGCCTCTTATGTAATCAATTCCGATAGCATGTGATTATGGAAGAGGAAATTGGTTGTAAAGTTCAAAGAAAACAAAAGGCTGATCATTAATGTGAGGCTACAATGTTACATGTGCTTTGTGCTGAAAATGTGACAACTGTAACTGCTAAAATATTGAGAACCACACATAGGATTTCAATGTAAATTTCACCAGAATGCTTAGAATAAGTTCCCCTCTAACATATCTGAACTTGATCTGAGCTTACACCATTTTTTTAAAACTGGTCTAGGCTAACAACTGTTTGTCGCAGTTGTAGAACAACACACTGTTGGCGACAGCCAAGACAGGTTGTATTGTGCAAAGTTGTGTAGTGTGCAGCTAGCTCTAAGGCCAAGGGAATGAACCTCATAGATTTGCGCTGGCCCCACCACCTGCATGTGTGGAAAGCTACCACCCAAAATTTTCATTATCTGGAAACAAATTCATTAGGGCCTACTGTAGGCCCTGTTTGTCCAAAAATGCATTCACCAAACAAATCTTCAAATCATTTCAGTTAGCAAAACTGTGTTTCAAAATGAATTTCTATTTCCACCTTATGTAAATTTAGTGAGCCATCGATTATATTTCGATTGTCCTTCACTAGAACTTGTCCAACTGACAGTGTATACACGTACAGTTTTACAGATAGTGGCTTTCCACATTGTGCACTCCAACTAGGATTGCAACATACTCATAAACAGTATATCTGGTGGAAAAATAAAAGTCTACACATCAGCATGGGCTTTTTACCTAGGCCTGGACTACGCTCAAGCTACAAGTGTACCAATAATGACCAATGACAAATAATGAATGGCCTAGGCCTAAAACTGCATGCGTTTTCAAGGAGTAACTAGGGCTAATGATTTTCCGCGATCACGGAAAAACACGGAAAAAACGGAATTTACTTTTCTGCACAGAATTTTACGGAATTTAGCAAAAATTATCAGGCTCAAAATACATGTAAAGTTTTGACAAAAAAGTGAGCTACTTTTCTTCAAAACTATGCCAAATGAATGGCTGCATATATACCAAGGACATACACAGACATTTTACTGCCTAAAATGGTGGCAAATTTACCTGAAAACCATCAAAACACCTTGAAGTTACGATCAGAAAACAAGTAGGACATTTACGAAAATCGGCAAGATTTTGCCGGTATACAGTACAGCCGGGAATAAACCAGAAAAACGCATCGATTTTCAACGTGTAACTAGTTTTCAAACTAGTTTCTAGGCGTTTGCAAACTAGTTTCTTCCTTTGTAAAAATCGTCTGAAAGTTGTTGAAAGGTTTCTTTTGAAGTTCACCCATTGTCCGTCAAACGAGTAGTTCTTTTCTCCCGGTAAATGGCAACAATGCACAGGAAGTTGTGAATGGAGGAGTTGATCGAAGATCAATATTAGTCCTCTATGCAAGTTGGCAAGTCTTACAGTGGTGGGCTGGTTAGTGATCACGATCATGGGCCGCTTGTACTGAGTAATTGAAAATATGCGGGTACTGAGAAAGCGTACTGTAAACGTTTCAAAAACGAAAAGTGTGAACAAAATAATTTGTAAATTCGCGTCAAAAATCAATCGGTTCGACATAGATTTGCAAAACGGTGGTCAAAAATTCAAGGCCTTGAAATGTAACGTTACAGTCACCTTAAGAATGGAAAATACATTGGTAACATGTAACAGGTATAATTATCACCACGGTGATCGGTGGGCGAACGTACAGTACCATCGGCGACGGCTGGAGATAACAAAAAAACTGTGTGGATGGAATTCATTTTTGTGATTGTGTTAATCCCCTTGTAATGTCGTAGTCGAAACATGATACAATATTTTTCCTGTAACCAAGGTGCTACGATTATACAAGACTTCACAAGTTCACATTATCAAAAAGAAATTAACTAATAAATTGTACTGTAGACAGCGAGATTTTTACGACAAATTTGAATAAGTATTTTGCAGAATATTTCGCAAACATACGTTCACGATTTTTTTTTAAAATGTACGCCATATTATTGGCTTTATTATTTTACTGAGTTGCTTCGTGACTAAAACGTGAAACAGGAAATTCAGTTATCAAAAGAATGTTTTCTTTCCATTTTTTTATAAGGCCATTCCGATTTTGGTATCTACATGAAGTTAAATAGGCTACTCACACATCGAGCCGCGCAACATAGTCTCATTTCTACACCGCCCGCGGCTGCGTGACAAGGCGGTACACTTCACGGCTTGCATAACATGGGGGATGGGTGTATAACATCACTAAAAATTTACAGAAGTAAAAATATGCCTACTGTATACTGTACCACAAACTGGAAACTGAGCTACGGTAACTAGTTTCGGCACCCTTTCGGAAGACATCGTGAAAAAAAGAAAAAAAGAAACTTATGTCTTTGCGTCCTTTTTAAGAGTTACTTAAAGAAGGCAAAGGCGAAGTAAATTAAGACACAAGTATTGACAATTAATTTCAGAAAGTCATGTAACGGAAAGTGGAGTCACTATATGCTGTAGGCTTACCCCTGTAGTTTACCGTACATGTATGTCGGTTAGACGGCTGGAAAATGCTCATTTTGCTACCGTACCCTTTTTAAAGATCCTTTAAGGACACACTGAAATTTTAATAAGAAGAGTGGAAAATATGCTTGAACTTTCCTAGGTGACAATCATCAACAAAGGCAGGCATGCGCATTTTTTTCGGGGGGGGGGGGGGGGACCGAACCGCTTCTGCTTGAAAAAAAGTCTAAATTACCTAATGTATGACCCGAATTTTCTACAAATCCTCCCAAAAAATAGGCTTGGTCTCTCCTGTTGGAAGAGGGCTGGATTCCCCACCCCACCCATTCTCAGCAGTCATATATGTTTTCTTGTTGGATGAGGCCTGATTGATACAGTTGCACTCAAAATTTGCGATCCTGTGTTTGCAGAGATCCTAGTTTGCAGAGATTCTCTTACCTTGGAAAGCATGAAAGGTAATCAGTCGTCCCGATCCGCCATTCTTTGAATATATATATATCCTTTTATTTCCTAGTTTGTGAAATGAGCGGCGCCTTCGTCTGTGTATTTATTCATCATCACTGCATATGCCCTACTAAAGGGCCAGATGCCGCTTTAGTTTTAACGGCCATGAATGGGTGTGTCCATACCCTTCCGCTCAGAGAACTGCAAATTGCGGGTTACAATTTTCAGCAGCAAACCGAAGCCAAATGACCCTTAGACAAGCAGTAGGCCTGCATAAATGAAACTACAACCCACAGCAAAGTCTTATTTTTCATCCCATCACTGTACTGCCTAACATCTTATAGCCCCAGACAGCACACAATATTCGCCTCAGACTGCACACATTACTCGCTTACACTTTCTGGCTAGCTCGTTGCTACATACAAAATGTATACTGTGGCAACACGTACCTTCGACTCAAGAATTTCCCAGGCACCTGCAATGGTCCCAACTTATTTGCATGCAACATTCTGTATATTGCGAGCATTGCATATTTTCACGACACATAATCGGTAATTAACCAGTTAAAAACACCTTTACTTGTAACGTAATTGGACTTCCCCCTTTTTTCGCAAACTTACGCGTCCAAAATTTCCATTGGCTGCTACCAATCCCCGTGAGCGGTCTACCGTTAACGACGAACTATTAAGCCCCGCCCCTACTACTTGAACTAGGCTACACCCACCTTAAAGCACGGTCCGAAAAACTTACGTCTGCCAATGCACGATCGTACCGTCGATTCCGCGTGTAGGCCCGATATAGTGGTATAGTAACCTAACGAAGTAAGTTTCATATCCTGGGTAACGTGCCGCTCTACGTGCGTTACGAACTAGCTGCCATGGGCGAAAATTTAGTATGAAGATTATCAGCAAAATCAACCATTACGAGCTAAATTTTGTGCCGTATCTTATTCATGGGTGTTGAGTAAGCCTACTTTTGAGAAAAGTATTCGGTAAGAGTTTGGTATCGGACGAAATATCGCTTATGTGTAAAAGCCAAGATGGCGCTGGCTGTCAAAGATTGGAAAAAAAAATCGAGGCGATGTGTGTGACGTCACGTAAACGTACAAGGACTAAATAGGCATACGACTTCCAAAAAAGGTTACGCAAAAATGGGCGCCGGCCGTTTACGATGAATGAGTATTAAACCCATAGCTGCGATTGGTTGGTTTCACGTATAGCAACTGCATTTCCCAGGCATTTGCAGTGGCCCTAATAATAATACAGTAGCATGCAATTGCAACATATGGTATGTGCACATTAACGTAGTACAATACTCGGCCCATGTATGAAAATGAACGGTATTTTGGGCTGCAAGCTACGGCGTACAGTATGAGTATATAGCTTCTGACAGTACTAAGCGATAATGAAGATACGGTTTCCCAGGGGCCGTGTTAAAATTCGGATCATGTTAGCACATCACGCCGTGGGTGAACTTAAGGGACATCCCGGCAAAGGCAGGGTAGGGGAATATATACTGCATTGCATTCTGCTGTAGGGCCCTGAGTCGGAGATTCAGGAGCCAAGTCTCGAAAACTGATTGCCGAAAGTGTCATCTTCATTCTCTCTCTCCCTAAATGGACAATAATTGGATTAATATAATTCGTAAGGACTCGGGCTTCAAAGGTTTTGTAAAATAGGTAAGATTCAAAATTTAAGCATTTTGCGTCGTAGAGGGTAGGGTCTAGAGGGAGGTTTGTTAGAATTAAAGTAAGTCCATTGTGGTTCCAAAGGCCACGGGTGGCATGGGGTTAAAATGGGATCCAAATCCATCGCAACATCTGTGTGAAATGAAAATGCGGCGAGGCCTTTGTATTGTACCGGAACATGAGGGTGTCGAAACTAAAATGTGATACCATTGCAATGGCGTTCCCTCTGACTAATTTTATGGACCTAAACAGTTTTAACATTTGGTCCGCGGAATATGAGGTTCCATGCAAAGTCAAGACTGTTGAACCATGCATAACATGGGGGGCATAAAATTTTCTCCTAATACCCGGTGTACTTGTTTCAATTTTCATCTGGGGGCAGAAATATACTGTATCTGGTGGGGCATTGCCCTGAAATGTCCCCCCCTCCCCCCCCCCCTTCGTGGCTACGGGCCCGTTCAGCAGGAAGAAAGCGCGATCGGAAGATAAGCTGTTTTAAGCAATTCATACTTCACTTGACATATTTTCAAAAAATATGGTAATAGACCTTTATGCAAAACATCAAATGGAAACGTACGATTTCTTGCTCCAACAAAATTTACCAGTAATTAACGGCGAACTTAAACTTCATTACGGATCGTTTTTTATGTCCATCGCTGATAAATCAGTATCGTGCCCATATCCCTTGACAAGCTTTCACCGTGATTGTGCATGTCATATTAGTTCTTTGTGCATCGAAATAGGAATAACGGAATTTGTACTTCAAATTGTTTATCCTTTTACGCTGCACGTGTTATTTCCGTTAAATGTGTGATAAAGATATAAACATTCATTAAGAACTACACATATTCGAGTAAGTAGCAAACTGAACGTGAATAAACTAACAACCTGAAACATTAGCCGGTCCCCGGTAGGCTTTTATCACTTTGGTCTTCAGATCGATATTCTAAGCATGGAGTTGAACTTCACTTAATTCCATTGTCGTATTCAAAATTAGTCTTTTGTATTCCAATTTACTGGACTGACAGAGTTTCTGGTCTTGCTGAGTTTTCAAAACCCGCAACTATTCTGCTAGGCCTACCATTTCTCAGTATTTGGATTCGGCAGGATATAATGTAAGAAGCTATGGGGATACACAGTTGGAATCTCGGAGCAAGTGGCTACGATGATACGTACAATCAAACTATCCTTTTAGAAGGCTACGAGGATACACACAGGGAATCTCGGTTAAAAATAATATATAAAAAGCCAGTAAAAGTTTACGAGGATAACTAGGCCTATCCTTTTAAAAGGCTACGAGGATACGCAGTCGGAATCTCGGGATATAATTTTCACGGGCTACGAGGATACGTGTTTAACACATTTGCCGTTCACAATACAGTACTCCTAGTTCAGTGCATGCATGGTGTCCCCCCTTGTGAACTTCAGACTATTGATTGCCAACAAGTGTCGCCAAACAAAAGAAGGGATTACGGAAACTCTGAAAGGGAAATGACTGACTTGAAAATGAGTAAACTAGTTGAAAACGTTGACAACAATAGGCAACATTGACTGACTTGTTGCCATGGTTCTTTTCAAAATTGACAAAGAATAAGACGTAGTAAACTAGTTTGGCTGTCTAAGAGGATTAAACGCACAGTAAGACGATGTTTCATTTCTGTTCATTCCCGGCTGTACTGTAGGCTCCAGTTTGCATATGCTATAGTGTGTTAGGCTAAGTCACTTGTGTGTTACAAGTGTTTGCTGCCTTCAGGATCGTAACCAGACAAGTTTAGGACATGTTTTCAACATAATTACTCCAAAATCAGAAAATCACGGAAATAGGTTATGATTGAAACAGAATTTTGCGGATTTTGGAAAGTTTAAATGGAATTCTGTGATTTGCGAAGCGGAAAATCATTGGCCCTAAGTAAAACTAACAGAAAAAAAATAAACAGGGCCCACGGTCGAGGGTTTTTGCATGTGGGGCAGATGCCCAACGTCCCAAAAACATTTTGGGAAAATTCATAAGTGTTTTTTAAAATAGAATAACATGTTTTTGGAATGTGGAAGCGTTTTTTTTTCAAAAAACTTTTTAAGTTCCATAGTCAAAATAGGCCCCTAAATTAACAATCACTATCCAGGGGGGTCCCCCCGAATGCCACAAAGACAAGCTGCAACCATTGTTTTGTAGTCCAAAATTTTTGTAACGGGCAGAAAAATTAAAATAAGGGCGCCTTTACAAGTAAAAATGGCAAAAATGCGCTTTTAAAGAAACACGAACACATTGGCCTGAATCCCGGAAAATATCTTTCCGTTACATGCATAAAAAAGAAAAATTAAGTTCTGTAAAAATTTTTTTTTTTTTTTTTTCTCCAGTCCCCAAACAGCAACTACCTTTTTTGGGTGGAACCCCTTGGATCTTTTATTTTTGTGGGAATCTATAAAATTTCTCCTACCTATAGAAATTTTTCCTAACGAGAGAATTCAACAGCCCACCGGGGGAAAACTACCCCTTCCCCATTTCTGGGGCAAAGTCGCAAGTCCCACCCCCCCGTCCCCCCCCCTCCGTTTGTGTTCTTTACCGTTTTTTTTTCCAATTCAACTGCGACCGGGACTCCAATCTGGAGTGGAGTCGCAGTCCCGGTCCTCAGTGAAGAGAAGACGTGACTCTCTGCAGTCTGTTAACATCATCATCAAGCTGACTGCGACCGCAACTCCAGGAGTCTCGGTGAGAAGGGCTTTGGGGCAGGGTATTCTGCAGTTGTGCCCCTACACCTGTGGGCTGAGTGCAGTCTAGGCCCCAGTCTGCCTTTCGTGCCCCCACCACACCCCCCCCCCCCCCCACCCCCCCACCCGCCCCCCCCCCCCCCCCCCACCACCCCCACCCCCCCCCAACCGACCCCCCCCCCACCCCGCCCCCCCGCCCCACCCCCCACCCCGCACCCCCCCCACCCCCACCCCCCGCCCCCCCACCCCCCCCCCACTCTCGCCCACCCCCCCACCCCCTCACCCCCCCCCCCCCCCCCCCCCCCCCCCCCCCGCGCCCCCCCCCCCCCCCCACCCCCCCCCCCCCCCACCCCCCACCCCCCCCACCCCCCCCCCCCCCCGCCCCCCCCCCCCCCCCCCGCCCCCCCCCCCCACCCCCCCCCCCCCCCACCCCCCCCCCCCCCCACCCCCCCCCCCCCCCACCCCCCCCCCCCCCCACCCCCCCCCCCCCCCACCCCCCCCCCCCCCCACCCCCCCCCCCCCCCACCCCCCCCCCCCCCCACCCCCCCCCCCCCCCACCCCCCCCCCCCCCCACCCCCCCCCCCCCCCACCCATTTTCTTGCTGTCTGACACACTCAGAGGTGAGCGCATACCAACTAAATGGAAGGTCAATTTATTAGGTACTGAAATGCTGAGAAGGAAAATTACTCAGGGTACTTTTGTACACAAGTTAGACAACCAGTGAACCTCCAAACTTGTAACTAGTAAGGAATTTAACCAAGATCTGTGAACACCAAAAGAAGTCAAAATAGCACCATGTTGGAAACAAGTGGCATGGAACATGTTCAAAACCACTTCAGACCAGTATTAAAAACAAGTCTATTTTTAGTACACACAGAGTTCTTCAAACTTGATACCTGGCCAAAACATAATCAATACAGCAGCTGATTCTGAATTTGTTTCTTACAAATCTACAATAATTCCAACTTACAAAACTCCCTTGGGTTAGGAAAGATGAATGACTGGTTAAGGCTGGAAAAGAGGGTATCAGAGAACTCTGAGAGCAAGGCATCTTCATCCAATACCATAGGCACCTGTCCAGTTGCAGTAAAGAAGTCTTTGTCCGTTAAGGATGCAATCTTTGGAAAAGCAGAAATGACAAGAAAAAATGGTACAGTACAGCTCACGTACAAGTCCCATCGTGTCTACGTTCTACTTGTTTCTACCTTCCTCTGCATGTTTATACGTTCCTCTACGTTCATGTCTTCGTTATTATACTCAGTGTATACGCACCGTCAACGCAGACACCAAGAGACCATGGTCACACATGATTTCTCCACAATAGGGATTAAATAGGCATACGAACATTGAAACTCGTATAATCCTTGACCGTAGGAATTTTTCAGTCGTTTTAAATCATGTTTGGTGCTCTTCGCAAGTTCTACGAGTTTTGTTTTTATCAAAGTTACAAAACGTGAGAACGACTTGATCTAAACGTGTATTGATTTAGTTTTGTCGTTATTAACCATGCTCACATCAACTGAGGAATTTGTTGTACCATTTAAGAAGTAGGCCGTATACGCCGCAACCTCGCGATATAATTGTAATAGCCTAGCTAATTTATATTACTGTTTTCTTCGTTGTTTTGCTATTTGCAGACAACATTACGTTTCTACGTGAAGTAGTTTCACCGGTTGGAAGTCTAAAAATTTTCCTCAGTAATTGCAACTTAGATCGCGCAATAAACACGTTTAGATAACGGACGGAGATAACATTGTTTTTAAAATGATTTTTACTGTTTATGTAACTAAAGTTTTGAGTTACGGATAAAATACCACATGAAAATGCAAACAAGAAATTTTACTCGTAATTCTAGTACAAATTCGTATCAGTTATGTTTTGAACTATTTCATTCTTACCCAAAAGTTAATTTGTTTGACGAAGACGGCACGCTTCTACATGTACTGTTGGTTCGGAGAAATCTCCGTACTTACACAAAATTCAGGATTTACTCTAACATGACTAAGGGGCAGTAAACTTCTTTTGTACATTTTGTGATAGGTTCTGAAAACACTACCGATAATTGATTGCTTTAAAAAGTTACGTTAAAAATTGCATCATGTTTATTTGGACCAGAATGCATGCATATAAACAATTCAAAGGTCCGTTTTATGTATAATTGCAGCATCCGCGATTTACTCTCCCATCAAAGAGGGTAGTTTTTTACTGGTTTATTTTTGTTTTGTGTAAACTGAATGTGAATGTTTAGAGACAATCGGACTCAAAATACTACCGATCGACTGCATTTAAAAGTTCCTTGAAAGAATTACACCATGTCGGACCAAAATGAATGGAAGTAGGAAATTTGATGGTTTGCTCCCGGCAGCCAGCAGAAAAATGTGACAAGCTAAAATAGGCCCAGCCAAAAAAAAAATAATAATTGAGTAAATATTGAGGGGGGAACATTGACCTACTTTGTGACCATTTCTCCGTCAGTTCCTCCGTCCTTAACGCTCCAGCGCAGGAGGGTAACTGTAAACCCTGCCTGTAGAATGCTGCACTTACAGAAACTTGTTCTGAACGTCTCATCATCCCGGGGAAGGGTGAAACTAAATCGAAGGTTCCGTTGATTCATTAATAAAAAATATAAAAAACTCACACGGCGTCCAAAGTCAGCCCAGCCGGTGATGAGAATCAAGTTATTTTTTTATGCCTTACGAATGATAGAAAACAAGATCGCACTCGTTTTTAGATCATCACATAGTGTGGACACATGAAACAAACATGTTCTCAAGTGCTGTCAATGCAGTTTTCAATTTCCAGACATTATCGTAAAACATTATTGCAATTTTTCCACACTTGTAGCCTAACCAAAAATCTATGATTTTAGAACCATCAAAAGACATTTTTTTTCATTTACCCTACTCCATTTAAAACTGCGTATCGAGCCTGCGGTGGCCGCCGCACCCATTGCCTCCTGGCTGAAAGTTGGACATCCCGGCGGTAGGGCAACGCTTACGCCAGGGTAGGAATTAGTTTTTAACTCACGGGGGCTCTTTTTTGACTGATTAGCCAATATTTGCCTTCAAAATGTCCTGCCCTACACAAAACATATGGGCTATTTCGCCATCGTGACTACATTTTGGGGGCTATTTTAACATGTTTCGGGGGCTAATCGCCCTGAGCCCTCGTTTAATTCCTACCCTGGTTTACGCCACTTTAGACTGTGTGATTGAACTGCAGGTCCCGTCGCGTGGCACACTAAAATTACTTGTGGTCCAAGTTTGTTGGATAATTGCTTTATCGCACGGCTGTCCGAGAACTGTCCCATTCGGCCATTTATGCACGCATTGCATAATCATGGAAAAACTTCCATTGACGAAATCTACAAAACAAACCGACTGCATCCTTGTAAGTTATACTTTTTGAGAAGGTGGACTGCAATTAGTTTTCGGTAACGCTAATTTATCTTCCCTTGATAAAACCCGAAATTTTGCGGGCGATGTCCCCTTTCTGTGGAAATTCGTATAAATTGCAAACAGTCCCGATTTTAATATTCAGTGTCCCTATCGCGGCCATGTTGTTTTAAATGGTCTCGCACTACAATGCTAATAACAACTTTCACGCTTTCACTTGCCAATGCCAACTTAAACGCCTATTAAACAAAGGTCAGAAATAAAGTCAACACTTGCAGCATGGGTCAATCAAATTTTGGGCAAAACTTAAAATCACCGAAATGCTTGACCTGCTAGCATCCGAACGCCTAACATTCGGCCCGTAGCTGCCCTTGGCGTTTTTCCCCGTAGGCCTAAGGAAACCTGGAGTTTGAAACTACTGTTACAAATGTCTTACCTTAGGTAAAGATTATATATTCCACACAAAAAAACTTGTATGGTCCAACTTAAATCCGATTAAATCAATCAAGCCTCGTCAATATGGACGGAACACGTTGACTGAACTAAGAAATCAAACGACAAGAAGCTATACTCTGGCACTAACTGCTCATACAGCACAACGCAGACTAGGTGCGTGTCTGATGTAAAAAGTTGTCAGCTATTGTTTTCAAAACATAAATGCAAGCCCGTTCTCCCAGGGTTCAAGAATTTCTTAGAATCTGTCAATCATACGTGAACACTTCGCGCAGCTGGGTCAATGACCATATTTTTCTCACGGCCGGTATCTTTCATCATCCACCGCGAGTAGACGCGATGTGTAACTGTCTAGCCATTGTGGCGCCGTATGACCTGGCTAAGACCTTGTCCTAAATTTTCAAGGTGCCCACCGAAACGATGTTGGGCCTAAATGCGACCAGTCCCCGACAAAACCCCCATCAGTCAACGAGTAACATTTTAATCATCAAAATCTTCATTACATTACATGGGATTTTGATTTTGATGCTGCTCGCCAAATGACGAATTTGCTTGGAAATTTTTTGTCTAAATCACTATAAAAATAAAAGATCCCAGACACTGAGGCATGCGCCCCAGTGGAGAGTTTCAGCCGTGGCCCGCTGGCTCTGCCGCAGCTTGAGAACTAACAGATTTCAGCAACCTAGCTTGGATAAGAAATGTGAAATTTTTGCAAAAAATGGGGGCCGCTTGAATCTATACTTCTCCATTAACTACTTGACCTTAACTCGCCTTTCGCCAGTTTCAGGATCGCTGCAATGTAAACTTGTTAGATTTATTAAGTAGGATAATGCAAAAATTGTATTTGAGAGAAGGCGGATTTGTTTGTTTCGCTGTAATTTTTCTTAACATGCCCCCAATTTCGAAAGATGTGACCCATTTTCGTGTCGATTTGTGAACTCTGAATTCCTAAATTGAATACAGGTATCAGAGCCATCTGAAATCATATCTCGTGCCACCTTTTAAATCCACGACGTTAAATTACAACGGGGTGGGATGTTTTCCGCAGGTTGCATGTCGGGAAAAGTAAATTCTAGGATTCAAAGGGCCTTACGATCAAATTGAGGACAATGAAATTTTTGCATTTTATCACAATAATACGGCCAACCATGAAGACAGAAGACAAGTATAGACACGTGGGCTTCACTTGCGAGTGAGAACTTTATCAGCTTAAAACGGTCACGAAATGGATAGAAAGGATCGCTAGCCATGCGGTTTCCGCAAAGACCAGCATATCAGTTTGTCCTTGTGTCATGGAGATTCAGAATCAGTTAAAGATTTTGATAAAATTTACCTTTCACCAGGCCCGTAGTCAGGGGGTGCAGGGGAAAAACCACATGGATTTTTTCGCCCCATTGGAAGAAAAATTGGTTCAAAATTTGGGTATGTTTCGCCACCGCCGCCTTGAAGCTTTCTGGCCCCATTCATGTACCTATGTATGGCTACGGGCCTGTCTCACAAGCAAATTTTTAAGCCTCTCCATAATCTAATATTTTGAAAATAATTTTTCTTTACACCGACTCGGATCTCCTTGCATACAAAATGGTTGTGAAGTCCCCTTACAAATGGAAAGTTATAAAACACCATCATGTAAATGACTTCGAGTCTTTCACGGTTGGCGAAAAAAAAAACTTTTGCGCTATCGCTGACCTAATATGAGTATGCGTCATGGTGAGTTGTTTGGGTGTATGCGTCTCTGCTGACTTTTCTATTCAATCACTGGAGTAAACTTGAAGAAATCGATAGTAGGGCTTGCCTCGTCTATTGGGGTATTCAATAGGGTTTGAGTAGTGACTGATACAGTAATTATCGGCTTTTCGCCCCTGTTCCCTAATCACAAATTTCGGTTCGCTTTGCTGGATTGCCGGTACGGCGTTTGAAAATCGCCCCGCAAACCTCGTATTGACACTGGGCAGTCTTTGATATTTTTCGAAGGACCATGTGTTTTGGGGATTATGGGGAAAACAATGTACAGTACTAAGTTCTCAAATGCTCCTGCTACCGGCAAACAAATTGGTTAACAATACAGCGCGGCCTGCATTCGGCGAGACTTGTTAACCGCAGTAACTAGCTTATAGAATGTGACAAAGCATTTCTGGCTCGGGCATATTGGTTGAATGTATTCATTCTGGGATAAGTAACTAACACCTTACAAAACATTGAAGCAGGAAGTTGCCCACTTGGGAGTTATCGATTCAATTTACATTATTTTAAACAATCTGTTCTTTATACATATTTATCTGACACTGTAAGCCACGGCACGATCAAAGTCAGCCCCTAAAATAATGCAGAAAAACGAGGACACTTATTTCGAAGTGTCTTCAAAGTCAATAGCATTTCACCTTCCATGGGGATCCCCACCCCCTTGTAATTAAATATAGCTTGCAGCATGCTATCACTACTGCATTTACATGTATTTGGCAAGTTGTCGAGACTTAAAAGTCTTTCAACCATGCTTTCGAAAAGGGAATACACAAATTTACCCAAAAACTTTCCAACTGTAGGTTGTGACTTTATGTTTTGAATGGTATGCATATTCAAATGATATTCGAATCGTAAATAAAATGAAACTCTGTCGCACGAAAAAGGAAACTGCGGTGCAGTTAAGCTCATTCTAATTACGAGGACTGCTTTAAAAAATAGAGATCGCTTTAGCTTTACTACCCGGGGCGGCTAAATTTGGGCAAATGAAGAGCAAAAGATAACGTTAGGGGCGGCAAAAAAATTTCGCGCGTAGCGCCTAATCGAGCTCGAAGCGCAAGCTTTAGCGGGTGGGGTTAAGGGGCCGTCTTATGGCAAGGGGGCAAAGCCCACGGGAGCTCTGAGTCTGAGGTTTAAGCATATTCTCTGGGTGAAAATTTAGTCTTAGGATACTGTAGATATAATTCCACAACTAAGGAATGCTTTGCATACTTTTGCAGAAAACATATACCACCAGCAAAAGAACGTTGTTTGTTTAAGAAAACTGAAAAAAGAAAAGAGTTCCGATTTCCCGCACAACCTGAAACACGGGAAAGACAGTCAACTAGATGTTAACTAAATTTTTAAATCGAGGAAGGGGCCTGCTTTTCGAGTCGAGCGAGCGACACGTATCTGCCAAGTTCTCCCAGTTACTGTATACAGTATGCAATGGCCAGGCCCCGCGGGCTCTAAACATAATTGTGGGAAACACCATGCAGTTTCACTGGCAACCTGCAAGTACAAGAAAACCGATCATGTAAACTGGTCGCCGCCGGCCCAAGGTACAGTCATGCTCATTTGCATACAACATAGACACAACATTCCTGGATGTGCGAGGGCCGCGCCTGTAGCTGTTCTGTGCAGTGATTGAGTTTCCCACGCTGTACGATTCGCTGTAGCACGTTCTGCAGTGCACCGTTGTTTGATTAATCGGATTACCAAAAGCTAAGTAAATCTGATATGAGGTACGGATTTCGAAACTATTCGTTTACACTAGAGTGTTTCTATACGGCTCACTTTATAGAGAAACTTGCTCATGACCAACATTCATGGAATCGGATAATTAATGGATTAACATTTTTGTTTGACCTTGCCGTTAGGCCCTATGTTTTTCTGGAACTTAGCGAAAGGTCACCACGTTCACGGCAACGATTAAGTGCGAGGTGAGTGGTTCCGTTCATTTCTCTGCCTACAGTCTAACAGTCTAAAAGTAGTAAAATACTGTAATACTCTCGAAGTTCGGATTAAAAAATAATGAAAAAATAATGAACGGGACTACGTACGGGAGTACATTTGCAGTTTGCATTCTCCTTTGTTATTCGACCTTTTATATTTAGACAAAGCTTTACAACCTGTTTTGCGGTTTCCATGTGTAGAATACTGTATTCTTCTCTTCTTACATCATTTGTTAGTTTGATTTTCGCGGTAGCCCGGCAAGGCAAGTTTTAATATGCCTAGGCTCATGTGAATACGTACTGTCTTAGACAACCGAAATGCACACATCATTTGCTGAATGTAAGGAACTTCGGAAATTCTGTAAAAGTTAGTAAAGTCAGGGATGCGGTTTTAGCGGGAGGACTTCTTTAATTTAGGAGGCATGGAAAAGTTGACAAAACGTTTTCTAAGATTAAAATGAAACTGACAGGATTCCAAGCTTGTAGCATACGTGTGCCCTTCAAGACAGTATTCTAACATTGTGGTAGTCGTGGACTCGTGGCCGGCCCGACTTGAAACCAATTGGTAAAACCGCATTTAAATCTAAATTCATCAAAGTGAAGTTAAAGCCTCCAAAATAAGAAAACAGCAAATTCAATGGATTTTCGCTATAGCAAACGGCAGAATTTTTTTCAGCCGGGTGGTGTCAACCTCGACGTAACTGTACTACTGTACGTTTGAAATTTGTCGAGTAATGACATTTCGGTCGTTCTCATCACAAATCCTCGGTAAACAGTTACATAAAAGGCATTAACTTAAATATCGTAGATTTTTGGACCTGGATATTTCTTGCAAACAGTGAAACCTAAAATAATAGTGGTTACTTCAGGTTTCAAAAGACTCGGCACAGTATGACCTGAGTTCGTGTTCCGCCTTACATACGGTAAAAAGTTAGGACATTCCTACCGCTAAACTGTCGGCAATGTCGGCCATGTCAATAAGCAATGTGTGCTTGGTGTCAGAACGTCGATTAGAAAGGTCCTCTACATCTTTTTTCTTTTGCCCCGTACTTTTTTTTAACTGCAGTCACGAATAGGAACATTGCTTTCGATGAGAAAACGTAACGGCAAATCATTTTGTGAGAAGTGAAATTCCTTTAAAATTATTTCATATTCCTAAGACTAATGCACTCGAGGCTTGCAATTTCAAAAAATTATGCCCACTATCAAGAAAGTTTATGTGAACTCGTTAAAGCCAATGCAGAATGTTTTGTACACGACTGACGTTTGCTTGAAGCTGTGGTATAATCAATCGGTACTATATTAAAGTTGTCGGCATATTACTATACTCAGAACTGTATTTTACAGTACTTCGATCGCGATTATTTTGAGAAATGCTGTACCGTGAATTTTCATCCTGGGGACATCTAATACACTCAATTGTGTTGACAAATCATTGGAAGCTTTCTGGATGCCGAAAAAGGGCGTGAAGTAAATTACCGTTAAATAGCAAACTTAAGGCAATGCTTATTTGGCTCAGCGAGACCGAATCGCACGTTCCCCTCTGTGCTTACCTATACAGTAATAACTTTTAACTTGTACGCAGGAGATGTTAAACAATATCGGTCTCGCGGACCTTCGGCCTAGTGGGATTTCCCCGTTCATTTGTACCGAAACACTGAACTTGGGTTGGTTCTAACACGCATTGAATTCGATGCAGCTCCGTTCTTGAATTATTTTCACATACTTTCAAAACGACTGGGAAAGAGTAAGCAAACCTACACAGATCGATTCACTGCCTTTTGTGCAAACACAATGAGGCTTATCTGCGTAGAGGAACGTAGACGATTATACGCACTGTATAC
Source organism: Holothuria leucospilota (assembly GCA_029531755.1). Taxonomy (NCBI): domain Eukaryota; kingdom Metazoa; phylum Echinodermata; class Holothuroidea; order Aspidochirotida; family Holothuriidae; genus Holothuria; species Holothuria leucospilota. The sequence goes on from CM055964.1 coordinate 6,149,654, forward strand.
TCAGTGTCTACGCGGCTTTTTTCTGTCTCCGTGATTCAACTTTGTTATGCTTGTTTCTACGTTCCTCTGCTTTCCTCTGCGCGTAGACATGTCCAGTTGTACGTGAGCTGTACTGTATGGTGTGTTCACTTACAATGTCATCACAATTGTGTTATTGCTTCTTCTGTACATGTTGTTACTGTACAAAGTGGAAATCAAAATATTCATTTAAATATCCTGTGTCATTCCCGCACAATAGCAAAAGGCAAATGTCTCTCCATGTGTTTCGCACTATTTCAAATGCTACAAAAATGACATAAAATGTGTATTGAGAAGCACCTCCTTCTCACAGCCAGCTCCCATCCATTCCCCAACCCTCACCCTCAACAGGAAAAAACTTCCAACAAACCTGGCTCCATTCCATAGCCTCTCCATGCTTTGAATGTCTCTTTTTCTGTTTCAGAAAAAAAGCCCTCCATTTCTGATATTCTCCAACAACTGCTGTGGTGGTTCTTTTGCCATACTTGCCTTCCAAGACAACAGCCTGCAATGGGATGCAAACACAGACAGTGTGAAGAGACATATTTATAAGTCTTCTCTAAATCAGTTTTTGAGTTTTTGATATCAACCAGCAGTATCTACTGTAAAGGGTAGAACTTAAAACTGCTCTGAAAAGATAAGAAATTGTTGGTTTCACACCCAATATCAACTTACTGTGGGAGCCTTGTACTCATTTTCCAGTAAAGGCAAGGAGAAGTGGCAGAGAAAAGGTTTCTTTCCAAGGATAACTGATGAGAGGAAAAAGGTGAAACAAAAGTGCTGAAATCCTCAGGATGCATCTTCTACAGTATTAATACAGGAAAACATTTTCAAAAATACAATTTAAACTTAAATGAAACAATGTGGTAACATATGTAAATTATGTCACTCTCATTAGAACTTTATCACAGTTACAGTATTAAAAAGAAGTTATTTTAACCTAATAGTATATGTTACATGGTACATGGTACATATATTTAATCAACCACTGATAAAATATAACAATGGAAATCATGTGAACACAATTGTTCCAGTCAGTGCAAAGCAGTAAAACATAAAATGAGTACAGTATGTGAGCGCATGAGCAAAGAATGTGATATACCCTAGCATATCTGGTATCATGTCAGGCCATACTTTAGTCTCCAGTGCCAATGACAACACATTCAACACATTTTTATACCAAAAGCAAAAAGGACAACTTACAGTAAATTATGAGAGAAAATACTGATGTATTGTGTATTCAATTGAGTGTAGCTCAATGCATACAGACCTACATAACACCTGGGCCCTATTTCATAAAAGAGTTACAATCGATCTAAAGTTTGATTTGCCATGCAATCGCCCTTCTGAAATCAAACTTTAGATCGATCTTAATCCTTTAAGAAACAGGGCCCTGATCTGCCTTTGTGGATGAAGTGCCCCAACTGTTCCCTTACACTTAGTGGTATTGCAACAATACTTTTTTTCGATCAAACAGACAAATACCATACAGTACAGTATATGGCAGGCATGTCCAGTACAATGATGGTAGTATTTGGTCAACATCCCTGTGCATTGAACCATTGTACTGTATAGTATTGCAACCTCACATTGTAGTACTGCTGAACCTTGACAAGAGGTCTTACTATGTACTGGACCTATGAGAATCAAATTGTTTTCCTTAACTTTCACAAGTGGCTTTTCTCAAGATACCTTAATCCCATAATTCTGTTTAAGTCTGATCTAAAGCTGTCTTCCTTCAAAAGCCAACAGTGTGCCCAGTATAAACTATACATGTAAAATGTATACTAGGTCTATGGAATTCAATAGTCAGAGGCCTGGACACACTTAATCAATAGTTATTACACACATCACCAATTTCATCTTTTGTGTTGATTCTTTTGGGCCCTTACCAAACAGTTTTGTTCTATGCACTTGGTACTGCAGGTTTTTGCCTTGTTTTGATTTTTAGGCACACTTCTGTTTAGTTTAACTCTTTACAACTACTGCTGTTGAAAAACATCACATAGCCTAGTAAACCTGTACTGTAAAGTAAAATAGTTAAAAGAGATATGGTGACATTTCCCTCAAACGGCCTCATTTTACTTGGCAGTTAAAGAGTAAGATCCCCAAGGAGAGATCCATTGATATCATTTCAAAACCTTTTACTTTTCTTAAGATCTGCCTCTTCAAAGTTTGAGTGTTTCTGAAACTGTCACTCGTTGCCTATGCCATTATAATGACACGCTGTTGCACAGTGCTGGCATTCCTTCTGTAAACCCTATAACTAATCTGCAAATCTGCTCTGTACAGCACCTTTTCCTGCAATCTAGCCCTTTCAGAATGTCAAATCTTCTCACCTCAGCCCCAACCTTGGTGGGACTGAGGTCGGTTGTGATCCCACGTACGGTGCATCTATTGAGAAATTTGACTACCACCAAAGTTAAGAACCCCTGTAGAATCACCACTGCCTTCTAAGCATGATTGGTGCTCTTCCACGGGTGTGGGATTTGCCCTTAAGAATGAGTTACTTTTTCCAAACCTTGGATTCACCCCTGCTGGCTAGTGTACCACAACAGTGATGAAGCATAAACTCAAGAAAGTGTGGCCCATGGCAGGTGTTCCCTGGTTAACAATTTAGTAAGTGATAAGTACTGATATTTTTCGAGGACATGATTCTAACATCCAAAATGAATGCCCCAGGGCATACCAATGTTACAACTGTCCCTGGAATGAAGGTAGAAAAAAAGGATATATATTTATCTGACATATTTTGCCAGTCTCTCTCTTGATGTCACAAATTTGCATATTAAGTTCATGTTCATTCATGAATAAGTGTAAAATGGAAATCACCCTTAAAATTTGTCACTACTTGATGGATTTTGATGGGAATTGTGGCTATTAAGTTTTTTACGCATTTGACATTAAATATCCATCTATGACATTTTCATGTCACCAGACCTGTAAAGCCCACAGGACTTGTAGATGAATTTTAAATGTACAGGTACTGTACTATTAAACATTACACAACTCATTAGTTTCATTTTTCAGCATAGGTTGCACAATTCTTTTAATACTCAAGTTGACATTTCACTGAAAAGTATAGCAAAATCTGGTATGGAATACAAAGGAAACTTCGAGTTCCTTTATGGATAATGAAATTTAACGTCTTTGTAGTACAGTACAGTCGTACAGACATGAAGAATGGGTGCAGGACTGTGAAGGTAGTTGCATGTAGTGTGCTGTACTTAGCACTACTACAGTAGGACTGTGTTCAGTACTTAAATCAAGGTACTGAGGACAGGTCTAGACTTCACAGCTAAGATACATTAGTCATAACTTAACAACCATTTCTGCTAGCTGCACCATAGATGTACAGTTACTCCAATATGCTCTACCAGCAATACTATAGTTCATACAGTACATGCAGCACTAATAATGGGAGTGTACTAAGTATTCTACTGCATGTAAAATGCCATGGGTGTACTACTTGTGGAAAATTAATCAAATTTAATTATAAAAAAAAAAAAAATCCCATATTCTCTGGTGTGGTCAGGTACCATATTATCATCACAGACCCTTTCATACTGAAATGTTCGACCTTTAATAAAGTGATCCAGGACAAGTATTCCTCCATTCATGATGAATGGTTTCAGTTGCCATAATAGGAAAGTATTAAACCAGACCACAGCAGTAAGTACAGGAAGGGTGGTATTGTGCCATACTTTTTTCCAAAGAGCAGTTACAGTACAAGGATTGTGGGACAGAGTTTTTGTGTGCATTATTTTTGTCAGTGGCATTTTACAGTGGACAGGAATGATGCAGACCAAAACACTATCCCACAACCCTTTGTAACTGCTATTTGCAAAAGAGTCTATTGTTACTCAGTTTATTCATCTGGCAAGTGTACAGTATATTACTGTAAAAGTGAATGTGACCTGTATGAAACATGAGGCATGGACAAGTACTTGTCACTAATTCTTTAAGTGAGACTATATAGCAACTATTTATGAATTTTATAGCACCACCAATCTGTACACATTCTGGGATGAAGATATTAGCAAATGAGTTTTTAAGAAGTCAAACTCTGCCAGATGTCTCATAGAAAGAGAAACATTTACATAACTAATACACTACAACTACAGGTATACACTCCAAACTAACTGATGTTTTGATGTTGCTAACTGATATGTGCAAATATCATATTAATTACCATCTATGATGCAGCATCCTTGAATGCCATTAATTTACAACAGTACATGTATGTCAATTTGTATGGCACCCTGGCCATTGCCAAATGTACAGTATGAAAGCTGTGGCCTAATTCCATCCATTATGTAGTTACCATGTGTTACTTTAACCTGACACTGTTTTAACAGTTCCTGAATTTGAACTGTGTTTACAATAGGACAGTCAATGGTGGGATCCATACAGTAGAGCTCTCTGTTTTTTGGTTAAGGTGGGAATACACCCCCTGGCCCTGATTTCCTCTTTCCATACCAATACTTCAATGAAGTGCATGCAGTGCAAGGTTTATACTGAGTACCTAAGAAATCAATGTCAATGGTATGCTTCAACACTAATACTGTATTAACAGCAGTGTTGGCAATAGGAATGATTTAAGGTGACATAAGAGGGCAATCTTCCCTCTTCCAAACCAGATATGAAGGGTCGGTGTCCAAATTTTGGAGAAATTATTTTTGTTTTTGTTACATTACATAAAGCTAAATACTTTAAGCTGCCTCTAACAAAATGTGAAATGCCTGCCTAAGTGAGAAATTAAGTAGACTGTACATGAATCTAATGCAAACCTTGCTATACATACATATTATTTTGACTATCAAGAAAATTTGAAACTTATGTCGACTTTTGTAACTTGCAGTCTATTCTGAGGTGAAAACTATTAGGCCTACATTAAAAAAAAACAAAAACAAAACAAAAACAAAGGTCAAGTATGTTTCTGGCATGGCCATGCAAACTTCCAATTACTGTACATAAATTGGTACTGTGTACACTACACTACTGTACAATGTACATGAACAAGGGAGGTCCCACACAGAGTAGCAACTCCCTATCTGAACGTACAGTTGAACACAGAAGTACAATAAATGGCATGCAGACACTCCTTCAGTAGTACAGTGAATACTGCAGGGAACTTTCCATGCAGTACCTCCATAGCATTTGGTAGACCTCCTGATCGAAGTTGAGGTCAAATGCAGGTCCATGACAAACATGAATGTATGCACAGCTCTTGACTGCACAATTCATAATGCTACCACAACGATAATGTTCAGTGAAGAAGACATAAATGTGTTCACTAAAACCCATACAGAGAACTGTACTAATGTAAACAATAAATTACTGCAAAACAGCCTGGAAGCACTACCTCATCATTTAGATGCTTGGCAGTCTGCAATCAGGAAAAGAATAATGGGCTAATTAGAGCTTGTTTTCTTACTTTACAATTAAATTTAATTTGCAAATTCGCAACAAAAACAAAAACAGTTATACTTCTTCAGTGTTTTACAAACTACTAGTTCACTAACAGGGGGTAGGTGTGGTGATGTGAGAGAAGATTATTGTCCAAGGTTTTATCTGTTGTTTGTCTGCTGTTTTCTCCCTCTTTCTGTAATTGTCACTTTTTATTTTTCTCAAGGAGTGTCACAACCTTGACCGTTAAGCCCTACAGATTTCTTAAAATAGTGACACTTCGTTTCAAAAAATCTTTCATTTATGTTTTTATGATACATAATATTAAAACTAGGCGGATATTAAAAATAAATGAAAGTTAACGAAACGAAGGATAAGAAAATGGACCTTTCCACACTATTGGGGTATACTGTAAAGGTGTCACAAAGATGATGAATCCCCCCACCTTCCTGGTGGGCGTATTCACGAGCGACTATACTTACCCCTTGCTACATCTAATTTGCATTATTCTCGCGCGCTGCGCGCTGCTCGGGACAGTTCTGACACCGCGCCCTCTATGTCCGCCATCTTGGCCGATGGCTCGTCCTCATTGGCCTGAAGCGCAAAGCGAGGAGGTTTCCTCGGGAGCACTTACCAGTGGGAGCGGAGGTCTTCTCAACAGGCAAAGGCGAAGCCCTCCGACCGGAGCCGCCCGGCCTCGGCCAGGCGGTGCCGCCAAGTGAGGAATACGAACCCCCCAATGAACCCTCTCCCGAGGCCCAAAGAGTCCTCGTGAGGTAAAGGGGGAGGGTTAGCTACCTACAAACTGTACAGAAGGTATTTACATATATACATATGGCTTATTTACAAATATAGCTATGTACAGGTTAAAAAGTGCCCCCCGGGTCCCCAATAGCGGGGGTGGGCCGGAGGGAATGTAGCAAGGGGTAAGTATAGTCGCTCGTGAATACGCCCACCAGGAAGGTGGGGGGAATTCACGTCGCAGACATATACTTACCCCTTGCTACATCTAATTTGCATTAGAGTGACACCGAGTGGAGCTGGATGGGGGGTGCCTTTGGGGGGCACCAAGAGCAGCACGACCGAAGGCCGCCTCGGCAGAGAGAGTGTCCGAGAGGTAGCAGGCTACGAAGGACGATGGAGTCTTCCAGGCTGCCGCCTTGAGTATGTCCTCAATTGGCACACCTGCGAAGAGGGCCCTCGAAGCCGCCTGGCCCCGGACCTCATGCGCCCGGACCCGTCCTTGGGCATGTGGCTTGATGACCTCGGACAACCACCGGGAGATAGTGTCCCTAGAGGCCGCCGTGTGGGGCCTCTTCGGGAGGACAAAGAGCCTATCCGAGGCCCGGATGTCCTTGGTCCGGTGAAGGTACCACTTGAGTGCCCGGACTGGGCACCACCTCCTGTCCTCCCTAATGGAGGAGGCCGTGGCGATCTCTGGGATGAAGAGGTCTCCCGGCAGGAAGTCCAAGGTCTGGTTCTTGGCCAAGAACGAGGGATCCGGGATGAGACGGACCCCGTGGTTCTCGAACCGAATGTGGCCCGGCTTGACCGAGAGAGCCTGGAGGCAACTCCGTCGTCTAGCCGAGGCCGTCGCCACCAAGAACAGGGTCTTGCGAGTCAAGAGCTCAAGGGGGACGGAGTGGAGCGGTTCGTAAGGCTCGTCTGCGAGGGCCCGCAGGACTCCGTTGATGGACCACGATGGTGCCAGGGGCCGCACCACGGGTCTGGTGCTAGACATCCCCTTGAGGAGCTGCTGGATGACCTGACTTGAGCTGACCGTGGTCCCGTCGGGGAAGCCCCGGTGGACCGCGGCGATGGCCGAGCGGTAGTTCTTGATGGTGTTGACCTGTTTACCCTCTTCAAAGAGGACCATCAAGAACTTGGAGACCTGTGCTAAAGATGCCGAATTTGGAGCAACCTTCTGCTTTGCACACCACCCTCCGAATCTAGCCAGTCTAGAATCGTAAGTGCGGAGGGTGGAGGGTCTCCTTGCTGCGGCCGCCATGGAGGCAACGTCCTCAGAAAGTCCCTGTGCTCTGAGGGAGTGCTGGACAGCCTCCATGCAGTCAAGTGCAGGTCCTGGACCCGTGGGTGGAGGACCCTGCCCCTGTCCTGTGACACCAGGTTGGGGGAACAGGGGAGGGTCACCGGGTGGTCCACCAGCAGGTGGAGGAGGAGTGGGAACCACGGCTGCCGGGGCCACATTGGGGCCACCAGCAGCACTCGGGTCCTGGATGCTCGGATCTTGAGCAGGACCCTGTGGATGATGGAGAACGGCGGGAACGCGTACGCGTCCATCCCGTCCCACGGTATGGACATTGCGTCTACCGCCCATGCCCGAGGGTGGAACGCCCTCGAACAGAAGGTTGGTAGTTTGGCATTCGCCGCCGTTGGGAACAGGTCCAGGTTGGGCCTGTGGATCTGTTTGAACAGCCACTGAGCCCACCTGGACGCCAGTTCCCATTCTCCCTGACTCGCCCGGCCTCTGGACAACGCGTCGGCGAGAGTGTTGTCCCTCCCGGCCACGTGGGAAGCCCTCAGCACGATGTCGTGCTTCCGGCACCACTGGAGGAGGGACCACACCTTCAGGCAAAGCTGGGGGGAGTGAGTTCCCCCTTGCCTGTTGATGTAGGCTACGACGGTGGTGTTGTCCGAGAAGACCGCTAGGCTTCTGCCTCGCACATGGTCCCGAAGGGCCGCCAGGGCCCTCACGACCGCTTCCAGTTCGAGAACGTTGATGTGAAGTCTCGATTCCTCTTCTGACCACACCCCTGCGAGGGTTCTGCTTTCGCAGAAGGCGCCCCAGCCCGACTGCGAAGCATCGGTAGTGACGGCGAGACTGGGGCGAAAGATCCCGAAGGGTACTCCCTCGAAGAGGTGCTCGTCCTGCGTCCACCACAAGAGGTGGGGCCGGACGTGGTTGGCCATGGGCACCGGGACTTGCAGGTCCCTGGACGCGGGCCGGAAGTAGGTCAGAAGGTGGAATTGAAGTGGTCTCATGTGCAGGCGACAGAGGGGTACGACGTCGACCAGACTTGCAAGGAGGCCCAGCAGCTGGAGCATGCTCGAGCTGAGCTGGAAGGGGAGGATAGGATCCTCGTGATGGCCTCTCTGAGCGCCGTGGCCCTCTCCACAGTGGGAAAGGCTCGGCCTCGAGTCAGGTCTAGTCGGGCCCCCAGATATTGAAGTGACCGTGCGGGGGTGGGATGCGACTTCTCCCAGTTGATCACCCATCCCGTTTGGTGCAGGAGGGTGATCGTTGCCTCGACGTTGGCCCTCGCCTGCTGCTCCGAATCCCCCAGGACGATCCAGTCGTCCAGGTAGGCGAAGAGCAGCACGCCGCGTCTCCGAAGTTCGGCGACGACTGCTCCGGCTACCCGGGTGAAGACCCGGGGAGAGGTGGAGAGTCCGAAGGGGAGGGACGTGAACTTGAACGTCTCTCCCCGGTACTCGTAGGCGAGGAACCGTTGGGATGCCGGGGCAATGGGAATGTGAAGATACGCATCTTTAAGGTCCAAACTTGCCGCCCACATACCGACCCGGAGGGCCGGGAGAATGACCGCGAGGGTTTCCATGCGGAACCGCCGCGGTCGGATGTAGGCGGAGTTGAGAGGCCTCAGGTTGAGGATGGGCCTCCAGGAGCCGTTCTTTTTCGGGGCCAGGAAGAAGGACGACCGGAAGAGGGGTCCCTCCTCTCCGGTAGTCCTGCGGACAGCGCCCTTCCGTAGAAGGGCCTGCATCTCCTCTTCCAGGACCCCCCGTAGAGTCGGATCGGTTGGGGTTGGAGTTACCCTCCCGCCGCCCCCCGTAGGGGGTGGGGCCGTGAACTCCAGCTGGTAACCGGTGGTTACCACGCTTACCACCCACCGATCCGGGCAGAACGCCTCCCAGATGTTGGCAAAAAGCCTCAACCTCCCCCCTACCGCTGGGACCACGGTAGGGTGGGCACCCCTAGGGCTGCTGAGGTGGGAACTCAGTCGGGCGCTGGGGGCCATAGGAAGGCCTGGAACCCGACGGCGCTCCTCTACCTCTGCCCCTGGTCACTTGGCCGCCTCGTCCACCCCTGGCTCGGCCCGAAGGGTTGCCCCTCCAGGACGGACCCCCGCGCCAGGAAGACCCTTTGGTAGCCTTCTTGGGCTTGGGCTTCTTAGCTGTCTTAGGCTTCGCTTTGGAAGCGGCATGGGGGGGTGGAGTCGGTACCGGTCTAGCTGGAGGTTTGAAGAAGGCCGAGGCCGTCTCTTCGTGCCTCTTGACCTCCTGCACGAATTTGTCCAGGAACTGGTTGGCGAAGAGGTCGGGGCTAGTAACCGGTAGCTGCTCTAGGCGGCTTCTCGCCTCGTCGGAAGGCCATGGGAAGGCATCGAGGATATTTCCCCGACGGACCCTCACAGCCTTCAGGGCGACTCTCGCGAACTGGTCGTAGACCAGCCGGGAGAGAGGACCTAGCAGATAGACCAGCTGGCCGACGTCCGCGTGAGAGAACTGGACGTCGTCCCCAGGCATCTGCAGGTGTGCCCTCCGGAGCGCCTCCGCCACAAGGAGGAAGACCGAGGAGAACTTGAGGCCGGTACGCGCCGCTAGATCGGCTTGGTACCAGTCGTCCTCGATCCTCTTGCGAAGAGGCTCCCGGAACATGCCGGAGGCGAGTCCCTCGGCCACCCTCACCTTGTTCCGAGTTTCCTCGGACACAGAGGGAGGGCGGAAGAGGGAACCCCAGTCCTCCTCTGCGACCCTGACTAGCCTTTCCTGTTGGGCGGGGAAGGCCGACCAGGACTGCTTGGCCGCCAGAGATTCCAGACGCAGTTTGCACTGGACGTCTACCGGGAATTCTGGCGGGCCGGACTGCACAGCCTCGTTAGTGGCGCTAAGCCGGGACCCGGAGGTCTCCGGCGTAGACTTAACGGGCCTCTGAAAGCCCAGTTTGGAGATAAGAACCTCCGTCACTGAGGCTATCAGGCTCTGAGGTAGGTCGGTCCCGCGAGGGGACTCTTCCTCAGAGGGAGCGGCAGCCGGCACCGATACCTCCACGTCCTCAGACTCCGTCTCGTCCTCCTCCTCCTCGAACTCATCCGAAGCCATGAGCTCCAGGGAGTCGAGGGGAGGGGCAGAAGGAGGCTGCGGGGGTGGAGGATCGGCCCGAGGAGGACCCACATCAGGTTCTGAGGCTTGCTGGGGGGGTGTGGATGGACGCAAGTGAGCCGTTTGCTTGGCCACTTCACCGGCGATCATGGGCCCCAGAAGGCTAGCCAACTGGGCCATCCACCCCGGATCCGATGGATCCGGGAGCCCCCTAGGACTATCCCGGCGGGGCCGGTTAGACCGGTCCCGGCGGTACCCAGCGTCGGAATCCGAGTCCGAGTCCGAAGACCACGGGCTCCTCCCCCGGTGCCCAGACTGACTCGAGGGGCTTCGGGACCGATGGTCCTTCGAACCCCTAGGCAGTATGCGGCTCCCGGAGGACTCCCGCCGTTCGGAACGGCGGGAGATCCCCTCCCGGGACCGCGAACGGTCCCGGGTAGGCTGGGTGTCCAGCAACACGGGTCGGGAGGCCGGAGCCCCCGAGCCTGCGTCGGCACCTGGAGCCGAGGCTCCTGGGTCCGGCGACTGGCTGTCCCGAGGTGCACCCGTAGGAGCACCAGGGGGACCCGTGGCTCCTTGGGACCCCTGCGGTTCCCGGTCCCGGGATGGGGCCGGAGAACCTGCGAGGTCCGCTGGAGCGGAAGGGATGAACTCGGCGTGGGAATCCTGGCTCCGAGGAGCCGAGGTTCCCAGCTCTGGAGCCGAGGCTCCTGAGTTCGTTGGATCCGCAGTTACCGGAGCGCGCCGGTCTGCGGACCCGGTGGGGGCACTGCCTTCCGGGCTCACGGATGGCATGACCCCCGGGTCGGCCGCGGTGGCGGAGTCGGGGACTCCAGCACCGGGCCGCCCACCCTTCCTAGACTCAGAACCGTCTCCACTCTTCTTACCCTTCTTCTTAGTGGCCTTCCTGGAGGAGCCTGCCTTCTTAGGGGGATTCCCCGACCGTTTGGCCGGGGCCTTACCCTTAGAACCCCCCTTACCTTTCCCGGAGGAAGGTGGGGGCAAACCTGAGGGGCCCGGGGCTAAGGGGTCCGGGATCGCGTCGAGCCGCGACTGGAGCTTATCTCTGCGGGCCTGCAGCCAGGAGTCGATCTCCCGCCACTGGTCCGCAGAGAAGCCCATGCAGCGCTCGCACGGGTCGCGCCTCGTGCAAGATCTGCAAGCCGGGCAGACGGAGTGAGGATCCCAGACCCTCCCCGGGCGAAACTGGGAACAAAGGGCGCAACGGGCACCCTCATCCATAATACAAAAATAGGTAGGCTCTCTCAAGGCACGAGAAGGATACTAATGTTACAGTACTTGAGAAAAACTTCAGGACAAATACACACAAGGAGTTCCTAAAGTTAGATACCTGTAAACCTGTAAACAATGAAAATAGTAACGGTAGCTAACCACCTGGGACCCGTAAGGCAAGCTTAAGAAAATCCTAAGGACTTACGGGGCAGAAGCGACAACAATAGTACAATAGTAAAATCAATGTAGAATACAATAGTAGGATACAATGAGAATACAAAGGTCGCTTGACAAGAGGGAAGTAGCGCGTGCCAAGGCACAAGGCTACGTCAAAATACAATACAATACAATATACGGTGTACGTTAGGCTAGAAGCCTAAGCTAAACTAGCGAAGCTCCACAAAGGTGGAAAAGCTTCCCCTAAAAAACCGAAGACCAAACCTCACGAGGAGCTGGAAAAGGGCTTAAAGGGAGTTTAGAATGTTAGATATAATAATAGTAGAACACTTAGCGTGAATCCGAGGTCGGAAGACTGAAAAAGCTTCAAGACTTTGAAGACTCAGAAACCTCCGAGGCAACAGCTTTGCAGCGGAAGGAGAATGAGGACGAGCCATCGGCCAAGATGGAGGACATAGAGGGCGCGGTGTCAGAACTGTCCCGAGCAGCGCGCAGCGCGCGAGAATAATGCAAATTAGATGTAGCAAGGGGTAAGTATATGTCTGCGACGTGAATTTGAAGATCTCCAGGGTAAACTTTTTTCAGTGCTACTTAGGGTTGATTGGTAGTCTCAACTTTTTTTTCAGTGGAAGATAGTTTTCTTCACCTATCATTACTTTTTGGGTGGTAAGCCTACTTGGTAACATTGGGAACAGGGGCAGACATAGAAAGTCTTTTTTTTCAGAAAAGATTGAAGCAGGAAAAAAATTATCATAAACCTTGTAATCACCAGAATTATACATTCTTTAACAACGATTTACTGAAATACTTTTATTGGTAGAAAAATATGGACTAGATGGGATATTGGTGGTAACGTTCATAATGAGGACAGTTATTTCTGTCCTTGTTACAAACATTAAAAATCTATTTTCAAGGCAATGAAGTACTTGAAACTCTTGAGTGCATTGTAACACAAGTTATACTCATCCCGTACTAATATTGTAATATATTATAAACTAGGTCATGGTAATGTGTTGAACATGGGACAGACATCACCTTACAGGCTCTTAGATCCTTTTTGTGTGCAAAAAAAAAACAGAGGACAGTACACAAACCAGTAGTAAATATGGCCTTCTGCAAACTGATACACCTTTATCAAATTCTCTGGAAATTTGTGTCCTATACACCTGTAAAAATGGTAGTCATGTACTTTACCATTAGGGGACAGATATGTTACAAATGTTACCTCATGTACTCTGCAATCAGCTATGATGTGTTTCCTGCTAGAATGATTTCATTTGTTATACTTCACACAACACTGATCAAGTGTTACTGTACATCAAAGCTTTAGATCTGAAAATCCTTTCTAATAGTAACTACATCGAGTAGTAAGATTTCATATCCAGAGGACGGACAAAACTCCAAATTTAAGTCCAATGGGTTTTTGTTCCTGGGCTTGTCTACAGTAAAGGAAAATATTCAGTGTGTGTTTTTTGCTTTGATGATATTTTGAAAGATGTCACAATGGTTTGGTGATTTTACAGTTCACCATACTTGGAGGACTATAGAGAGATAATAAAGACAATTTTATCAATGTCCAACTTATATAAAGGATGTTTTGGGCAGAATTTGGGGCTATTTTGGCCTTTTTTACCACATATAAGTGTTACATAGGATGTGGAATAAATTTATGATGTGTGTGGGACCTTTGCAGATGTGACTGATGCAGGTTCTTTGTCTTCATTCATAAATGTAATGTAAAAAATAAATGGTAAATGATAAATGAATATTTTTAGGTGCATAAACACCGCAAAATTTTATCAGCAATTTGGAGTAAAATTTTGAGATTTGTCCGTCCATCTGGATATTAAATCTTAATAGTTGATATTTTAACTGAAAGAAAAGATTTCCAGAGCTAAGGTTATGATGTAACACTTAACCTTGATCGTGTGCAGTACCACAAATAAAATAATCCAGCAGTAAATGCATCATAGTCAATTGCGGAGCACATGATGGTTACGTTGGTAACATGTCTGTCCCCTAATGGTTACGTTGGTAACTATCATATTTACAGGCCTGTAGGACACAAATTACCAGAGAATTTGATAAAACTGCATCTGTTTGCAGATGGCCATATTTGTCACTGGTTTGTGTGCTTTCCTCCATCTTTTTGCTTACAACAAGGGTATGAGAGCCTTCAAGGCGATGTCCGTCCAGATGTTACCAACGTAACCATGTCCTTGTCGGTAGTATACAGTAACGTAGGCACATGGGGACATTGGTTTTTGATGAATGTTTCACATGTCATCAGTTTACACTTCAGGAAAGAGCAAAACTTGTGTCACAATGCATTCAAGTGTTTAAAGTGCTTAAAGGCAGTCACCCCAAACAGAGTGAGTGTATCCTGTCACTCTAGTTCATGAATGGCCTATTTTGATCATGTGACAATATTTTTGTTAGTGAATTGTGGAATTCAAAGAGAATTTTGCCTTGCTTTACCTATTGTTTGTAATAGTTATATTCAAAACGTCTTCAGAGGTGCTTGTACTGTAATGCAATAAAAGGAGATTTACAAGAGTTTGCTGATTTTTCAAAGAAAATTTTGGGGCGACTGCCTATTGCCTTTAATTTTCTCGAACATAGTTTGGTTACGTTGGTAACAAGGACGGATATGTCCGTCCTTGTTACCAACGTAACCATTGATCTCCATACTAGTCCATGTTTAACTACTGGTAATGCAATTTCAGTGAAAAAGTGTTTGTTCTTTATCATTCTATTAAATACAGGGTTTATTTATACATATTGTCCTCCTTAAAGATTTCTGGAGCAAAGAGTTTCCATGTCTGTCCCCGTTACATACGTAACCAGTAACACTTACCACTTAAAAAGTGGTGATAGGTGAAAAGAACTATCTTCCTGCTCTCAGGAAAAAATTGAGACTACCAACCAAACAAAATAACACAACAAAAATTTATTCTTAGAGGACTTCAAATTTCACCACCTTTGTAACACTTTTATACCCCTTTATTGTAGACAAGCCCTCCTGCAAATGTCAATTTTGCACTAACATTAATTTTGTTTGTAACATTTATGAATGAAGATAGAGAAATTCCCCAAAACTCCCTGGACTGGGAATCTACGAGCCCCCATACTTACCTCCTATTTATATGTAAAATCCCCACCTACCCGCAACTAGACCCTGCTATTAAAACTAATAGCACAGTGGATAGAGGGCGCCCTCCGGCAGAGGACGGCCCTCTCAGTCCTCTTCCGCTTAACACCAGACGGTGTAGATTGCATCAGTCACATAATTTGTGAATGTCTTATTCACATCATATATGCACCTATCTGATAGGGCTCGTTTCAAAATATGAAGTCCTGTAATGGGTAAGAAATATGAGAATACTAGTGCAATTTCAAGGATTGTTTACAAAACATGGCAGAATAATAAGCACTGTGTTCATACTAATACAGTATGTTCAATGAGTGTCCACTGTTGAAATAAAATATGACTACATGTAGTTTTGTTACGTTTAACCAATCTCTCTTGATGCTGTACAGTAGGTCCTACAATGTAGCACCTTTAATACATATTGCCCTTTTTACAGTACAGTATATGCTGTTTCATGGTTACATTAATTAATTGACCTTCACACTTACTAAACTGGGTGAAAACATGAATGTTATTTACAAAACTTGGCTGCCAGCCCAGCACTAGTGTCAGTGGGGAATGTCACAGCAATAAATTTTAATTGGAGTTACATTTTACATAGTATAATAACATCATTGCAGCACATACTGTAATTTGCAATGTGTACATGTGCTTATACTTTGGAACCATGGAGCTGCTTAGAGTAGCAGCTCCCTGGTACAAACATGGAGGAGTTATCAGAAGTGCAGGAGTACCATACTTCCATGTTACCTGGTGGAAGCTGCCACAGCTCCCGGAACATGCCGGAGGCGAGTCCCTCGGCCACCCTCACCTTGTTCCGAGTTTCCTCGGACACAGAGGGAGGGCGGAAGAGGGAACCCCAGTCCTCCTCTGCGACCCTGACTAGCCTTTCCTGTTGGGCGGGGAAGGCCGACCAGGACTGCTTGGCCGCCAGAGATTCCAGACGCAGTTTGCACTGGACGTCTACCGGGAATTCTGGCGGGCCGGACTGCACAGCCTCGTTAGTGGCGCTAAGCCGGGACCCGGAGGTCTCCGGCGTAGACTTAACGGGCCTCTGAAAGCCCAGTTTGGAGATAAGAACCTCCGTCACTGAGGCTATCAGGCTCTGAGGTAGGTCGGTCCCGCGAGGGGACTCTTCCTCAGAGGGAGCGGCAGCCGGCACCGATACCTCCACGTCCTCAGACTCCGTCTCGTCCTCCTCCTCCTCGAACTCATCCGAAGCCATGAGCTCCAGGGAGTCGAGGGGAGGGGCAGAAGGAGGCTGAGGAGCTAGGGGATCGGCCCAAGGAGGACCCACAACAGGTTCTAAGGCTTGCTGGGGGGTGTGGATGGACGCAAGTGAGCCGTTTGCTTGGCCACTTCACCGGCGATCATGGGCCCCAGAAGGCTAGCCAACTGGGCCATCCACCCCGGATCCGATGGATCCGGGAGCCCCCTAGGACTATCCCGGCGGGGCCGGTTAGACCGGTCCCGGCGGTACCCAGCGTCGGAATCCGAGTCCGAGTCCGAAGACCACGGGCTCCTCCCCCGGTGCCCAGACTGACTCGAGGGGCTTCGGGACCGATGGTCCTTCGAAACCCCTAGGCAGTATGCGGCTCCCGGAGGACTCCCGCCGTTCGGAACGGCGGGAGATCCCCTCCCGGGACCGCGAACGGTCCCGGGTAGGCTGGGTGTCCAGCAACACGGGTCGGGAGGCCGGAGCCCCCGAGCCTGCGTCGGCACCTGGAGCCGAGGCTCCTGGGTCCGGCGACTGGCTGTCCCGAGGTGCACCCGTAGGAGCACCAGGGGGACCCGTGGCTCCTTGGGACCCCTGCGGTTCCCGGTCCCGGGATGGGGCCGGAGAACCTGCGAGGTCCGCTGGAGCGGAAGGGATGAACTCGGCGTGGGAATCCTGGCTCCGAGGAGCCGAGGTTCCCAAGCTCTGGAGCCGAGGCTCCTGAGTTCGTTGGATCCGCAGTTACCGGAGCGCGCCGGTCTGCGGACCCGGTGGGGGCACTGCCTTCCGGGCTCACGGATGGCATGACCCCCGGGTCGGCCGCGGTGGCGGAGTCGGGGACTCCAGCACCGGGCCGCCCACCCTTCCTAGACTCAGAACCGTCTCCACTCTTCTTACCCTTCTTCTTAGTGGCCTTCCTGGAGGAGCCTGCCTTCTTAGGGGGATTCCCCGACCGTTTGGCCGGGGCCTTACCCTTAGAACCCCCCTTACCTTTCCCGGAGGAAGGTGGGGGCAAACCTGAGGGGCCCGGGGCTAAGGGGTCCGGGATCGCGTCGAGCCGCGACTGGAGCTTATCTCTGCGGGCCTGCAGCCAGGAGTCGATCTCCCGCCACTGGTCCGCAGAGAAGCCCATGCAGCGCTCGCACGGGTCGCGCCTCGTGCAAGATCTGCAAGCCGGGCAGACGGAGTGAGGATCCCAGACCCTCCCCGGGCGAAACTGGGAACAAAGGGCGCAACGGGCACCCTCATCCATAATACAAAAATAGGTAGGCTCTCTCAAGGCACGAGAAGGATACTAATGTTACAGTACTTGAGAAAAACTTCAGGACAAATACACACAAGGAGTTCCTAAAGTTAGATACCTGTAAACCTGTAAACAATGAAAATAGTAACGGTAGCTAACCACCTGGGACCCGTAAGGCAAGCTTAAGAAAATCCTAAGGACTTACGGGGCAGAAGCGACAACAATAGTACAATAGTAAAATCAATGTAGAATACAATAGTAGGATACAATGAGAATACAAAGGTCGCTTGACAAGAGGGAAGTAGCGCGTGCCAAGGCACAAGGCTACGTCAAAATACAATACAATACAATATACGGTGTACGTTAGGCTAGAAGCCTAAGCTAAACTAGCGAAGCTCCACAAAGGTGGAAAAGCTTCCCCCTAAAAAAACGAAAGACCAAACCTCACGAGGAGCTGGAAAAAGGGCTTAAAGGGAGTTTAGAATGTTAGATATAATAATAGTAGAACACTTAGCGTGAATCCGAGGTCGGAAGACTGAAAAAGCTTCAAAGACTTTGAAGTCTCAGTAACCTCCGAGGCAACAGCTTTGCAGCGGAAGGAGAATGAGGACGAGCCATCGGCCAAGATGGAGGACATAGAGGGCGCGGTGTCAGAACTGTCCGAAGCAGCGCGCAGCGCGCGGAGAATAATGCAAATTAGATGTAGCAAGGGGTAAGTATATGTCTGCGACGTGAATTTGAAGATCTCCAGGGTAAACTTTTTTCAGTGCTACTTAGGGTTGATTGGTAGTCTCAACTTTTTTTTCAGTGGAAGATAGTTTTCTTCACCTATCATTACTTTTTGGGTGGTAAGCCTACTTGGTAACATTGGGAACAGGGGCAGACATAGAAAGTCTTTTTTTCAGAAAAGATTGAAGCAGGAAAAAAAAAATTATCAAAACCTTGTAATCACCAGAATTATACATTCTTAAAACAACGATTTACTGAAATACTTTTATTGGTTAGAAAAAATATGGACTAGATGGGATATTGGTGGTAACGTTCATAATGAGGGACAGTTATTTCTGTCCTTGTTACAAACATTAAAAATCTATTTTCAAGGCAATGAAGTACTTGAAAACTCTTGAGTGCATTGTAACACAAGTTATACTCATCCCGTACTAATATTGTAATATATTATTAAACTAGGTCATGGTAATGTGTTTGAACATGGGACAGACATCACCTTACAGGCTCTTAGATCCTTTTTGTGTGCAAAAAAAAAACAGAGGACAGTACACAAACCAGTAGTAAATATTGGCCTTCTGCAAACTGATACACCTTTATCAAATTCTCTGGAAATTTGTGTCCTATACACCTGTAAAAATGGTAGTCATGTACTTTACCATTAGGGGACAGATATGTTACAAATGTTACCTCATGTACTCTGCAATCAGCTATGATGTGTTTCCTGCTAGAATGATTTCATTTGTTATACTTCACACAACACTGATCAAGTGTTACTGTACATCAAAGCTTTAGATCTGAAAATCCTTTCTAATAGTAAACTACATCGAGTAGTAAGATTTCATATCCAGAGGACGGACAAAACTCCAAATTTAAGTCCAATGGGTTTTTGTTCCTGGGCTGTCTACAGTAAAGGAAAATATTCAGTGTGTGTTTTTTGCTTTGATGATATTTTGAAAGATGTCACAATGGTTTGGTGATTTTACAGTTCACCATACTTGGAGGACTATAGAGAGATAATAAAGACAATTTTATCAATGTCCAACTATAAAGGATGTTTTGGGCAGAATTTGGGGCTATTTTGGCCTTTTTTACCACCTACAAGTGTTACAAAGGATGTGGAATAAATTTATGATGTGAGTGGGACCTTTGCAGATGTGACTGATGCAGGTTCTTTGTCTTCATTCATAAATGTAATGTACAAAATAAATGGTAAATGATAAATGAATAGTTTTAGGTGCAATAAACCACCGCAAAATTTTATCAGCAATTTGGAGTAAAATTTTGAGATTTGTCCGTCCATCTGGATATTAAAATCTTAATAGTTGATATTTTAACTGAAAGAAAAGATTTCCAGAGCTAAGGTTATGATGTAACACTTAACCTTGATCATGTGCAGTACCACAAATAAAATAATCCAGCAGTAAATGCATCATAGTCAATTGCGGAGCACATGATGGTTACGTTGGTATTAAACATGTCTGTCCCCTAATGGTTACGTTGGTAAACTATCATATTTACAGGCCTGTAGGACACAAATTACCAGAGAATTTGATAAAACTGCATCTGTTTGCAGATGGCCATATTTGTCACTGGTTTGTGTGCTTTCCTCCATCTTTTTGCTTACAACAAGGGTATGAGAGCCTTCAAGGCGATGTCCGTCCAGATGTTACCAACGTAACCATGTCCCTTGTCGGTAGTATACAGTAACGTAGGCACATGGGGACATTGGTTTTTGATGAATGTTTCACATGTCATCAGTTTACACTTCAGGAAAGAGCAAAACTTGTGTCACAATGCATTCAAGTGTTTAAAGTGCTTAAAGGCAGTCACCCCAAACAGAGTGAGTGTATCCTGTCACTCTAGTTCATGAATGGCCTATTTTGATCATGTGACAATATTTTTGTTAGTGAATTGTGGAATTCAAAGAGAATTTTGCCTTGCTTTACCTATTGTTTGTAATAGTTATATTCAAAACGTCTTCAGAGGTGCTTGTACTGTAATGCAATAAAAGGAGATTTACAAGAGTTTGCTGATTTTTCAAAGAAAATTTTGGGGGCGACTGCCTATTGCCTTTAATTTTCTCGAACATAGTTTGGTTACGTTGGTAACAAGGACGGATATGTCCGTCCTTGTTACCAACGTAACCATTGATCTCCATACTAGTCCCATGTTTAACTACTGGTAATGCAATTTCAGTGAAAAAGTGTTTGTTCTTTATCATTCTATTAAATACAGGGTTTATTTATACATATTGTCCTCCTTAAAGATTTCTGGAGCAAAGAGTTTCCATTGTCTGTCCCCGTTACATACGTAACCAGTAACACTTACCACTTAAAAAGTGGTGATAGGTGAAAAGAACTATTTCCTGCTCTCAGGAAAAAATTGAGACTACCAACCAAACAAAAATAACACAACAAAAATTTATTCTTAGAGGACTTCAAATTTCACCACCTTTGTAAACACTTTTATACCCCTTTATTGTAGACAAGCCCTCCTGCAAATGTCAATTTTGCCACTAACATTAATTTTGTTTGTAACATTTATGAATGAAGATAGAGAAAATTCCCCAAAACTCCCTGGACTGGGAATCTACGAGCCCCCATACTTACCTCCTATTTATATGTAAAATTCCCCACCTACCCGCAACTAGACCCTGCTATTAAAACTAATAGCACAGTGGATAGAGGGCGCCCTCCGGCAGAGGACGGCCCTCTCAGTCCTCTTCCGCTTAACACCAGACGGTGTAGATTGCATCAGTCACATAATTTGTGAATGTCTTATTCACATCATATATGCACCTATCTGATAGGGCTCGTTTCAAAATATGAAGTCCTGTAATGGGTAAGAAATATGAGAATACTAGTGCAATTTCAAGGATTGTTTACAAAACATGGCAGAATAATAAGCACTGTGTTCATACTAATACAGTATGTTCAATGAGTGTCCACTGTTGAAATAAAATATGACTACATGTAGTTTTGTTACGTTTAAACCAATCTCTCTTGATGCTGTACAGAGGTCCTACAATGTAGCACCTTTAATACATATTGCCCTTTTTACAGTACAGTATATGCTGTTTCATGGTTACATTAATTAATTGACCTTCACACTTACTAAACTGGGTGAAAACATGAATGTTATTTACAAAACTTGGCTGCCAGCCCAGCACTAGTGTCAGTGGGGAATGTCACAGCAATAAATTTTAATTGGAGTTACATTTTGGACTATAGTTATAATAACATCATTGCAGACACATACTGTAATTTGCAATGTGTACATGTGCTTTATAACTTTGGACAAACCATGGATGCGGCTTAGAGGAGTTAGCAAGCTCCCTGGTACAAACCCATGAGAGGTGTTATCAGACAAGGTGCAGGGGAGTCCAGTACCATACTTCCATGTTAACCAGGATGGAAGTTGCCACAGCTCACCCTGGTATTACAACCACCTTTCCTTTACAGCACATGGCCATGCCAATCTTAACTTAATGGTAAAATGTAAAAGATATCAAGTGACTAATATATTAGCGACAGTATTAATTCAAATTGGCTATGGGTTATCACAGAGTGTATGTTGCAAACATTCTTGGAGGCCCTATGGATTCAATTGCCTACTCACAACAAATCAAAGACGGGTACCCAAGTCAAAATTTTTTTTTAAATAACTGCCATTTAAGAGGATTTTGAAACCTTGACAGTGTTACTGTACGTGCAGGGCTTTGCAGGCCTATTCATTTTTAAACCTTAAAACATCTCAGTCAGGGCTTTTTAACTAGTGAACAAGATGAGGACACATAGCTATTATTCATATTATTTGTTAATATATTGGTCGGTAAATTATAAGTGGCCTTTCTAGACAACTGATAGAAAGTGCAGCTATTGATGATCTCAATTCCTTTTAACACCTACAGTACAGCTCAGAATAAAATGGACGTTAGTAGCGTTAAGGTTAGAAAATTCCGTTTGCTAACGATAGTTGCGTTAGCATTGAACCTGTGGTAACGCTATTATCGATTACTGGCGTGCAGTTAACCAACGTGAATCGTTGCTAGCGTTTATGCCTTTCCGCACTCGCAGCCTTCTCTCCAAGTAAACAATCTCTATCGTTTAAATTGCGTTTTTTTATAGAAAGAAACATGCGGTACACAAATTGGCAATCGGGCTTTTTTTCACATTATTTACATCGAAAACGGTTCCACGGCAACCGTTTTCAATTGTGAGCGCATAACTTGCGATAGCTGCGTTAGGTTTACAATGGATTGTTACGGCACCAGCCTGCGAGCCAGCAGCAGGCTGCATCACTTATGCACTTAAGATGATTCTTACCTATCAAAAAATTTTTTCCATGTCTCCGAAATATTATTGCGCGTTTTAAAAACTTCATGAAATCTTTTAATAAATAATGAAGAAGAACACCAAAAAAACTGCTATCTGCTTTACCCAAATTCTCCGTCATTAAAAAGAAAATGTCGGACATTTGTTTGAAAAATCTATTTTAAAATATTCAAAATAATGTTTTGGAAAATTTACCGTTTTGGCTTTGGAAGTCCCGCGAAAATTATTTTTGAGCTCACGTTTTAAAAAACGTTAAATGCACCTCTTGATTAATAAACGCGCTATGAATTACACACCTAGAACGATGATGTTGTACTTCGGAAAATTTCCGTCATCCCCCCCCCCCAAAAAAAAAAAAAAAAAACGTCCTTATCGGACATGTCTTAAAAGTAATCTAGAAATACAAGAAAATGTTCGGGAACTTTCTTGATATGTTCGGAAAAATACTTTTTGCACGTTGCAATGTTGGAAAAGCTTAAATAATGATATTTTTTGATAAATAAATTTATGGGAAGACATTAAAACTGCCCAATTTACTTAGCGAAGAATCTACAGCCGTTTAAAGAGAAAAGTACCGGGACATTTTGTTAGAAAATCATCTAGACACACTCAAAAAAAGTTTCTTTACCTTCGGGAAATTCTTTGGGCATGTTGCAAAATATTAGTTTTTGCAAAATTATTAATTGCCGCGCTTAGAAGAACTTCATGAATAGCGCTATGTTGCATCAGAAGTGGGGAGGGAAAAGTGGAAAAAAGGACAAAAAACATACAAAGTGCTATTTTAATTCCGAAAAATTCTCCGTTCATCCAAAAAAAAAAAAGTTTACAATCGGACAGTCTGTTAAAAATCATCTAGAATATTCGCAAATTGTTTCGGACAACATTTCTTCGGCATGTTCGAAAAAATATCTTTGAGGGTTTAAAAACTTAATTGAATCTTTTGATAAATAACGGAAGAAAGAACATAAAACTGCAATATAACTCATTTATACTTGTTTGCCCGAAACAATTCTGCATAAAATGATGGTTCTGCCATATTTCATTCCCCCTCTAATTCCTGATGCGGCATCGGAAACTGATTCATACACGAGAATTTGCCGTTACTTATTTTAGATGGACTTACTTCCACGTTGGACGCCGGTTCTAATAAATCCGTCTACGCGGACATTGGATTCTAGTTGTGTCCAGATATAATAAGAAAAATTAAAAATTGTGAGCTATGATCACACTTCCTCTAGCACTGAAAAGTGTTTTCGGACCAATCTTTATTCAGGGAGTTCACAAGTGAAATATGCGTAAGCTTTTATTGAAACTGGAATCAAGTTGCAAAACTGTGCCGATATTTGGATTCCATTTTTGGTTTTTTCCCCCCCCCCCACCCCCCCCCCCCCCCACCCCCCCCCCCCCCCACCCCCCCCCCCCCCCACCCCCCCCCCCCCCCACCCCCCCCCCCCCCCACCCCCCCCCCCCCCCACCCCCCCCCCCCCCCACCCCCCCCCCCCCCCACCCCCCCCCCCCCCCACCCCCCCCCCCCCCCACCCCCCCCCCCCCCCACCCCCCCCCCCCCCCACCCCCCCCCCCCCCCACCCCCCCCCCCCCCCACCCCCCCCCCCCCCCACCCCCCCCCCCCCCCACCCCCCCCCCCCCCCACCCCCCCCCCCCCCCACCCCCCCCCCCCCCCACCCCCCCCCCCCCCCACCCCCCCCCCCCCCCACCCCCCCCCCCCCCCACCCCCCCCCCCCCCCACCCCCCCCCCCCCCCACCCCCCCCCCCCCCCACCCCCCCCCCCCCCCACCCCCCCCCCCCCCCACCCCCCCCCCCCCCCACCCCCCCCCCCCCCCACCCCCCCCCCCCCCCACCCCCCCAGAGGAGATTTTGGTTACCCCATCCAGTATCGATCAATCCACTAAAAGTCTAGCCATGTATCGCAGAAACTTTCGGCAATATATTTGACTACGGTAACCTATATTGGCCGCCCCGAAACCCGAACAGTGTAATCGTTTTACAGAGAATGTGACTACGGTATGTCTGCGTGACAATCAGGCATTCTAATCACTTTTCGCTTGGAACCACGTGTGGCGTGCTTGGGCATTCAGAGTAACACAAAACACGCAGATATTACGTCATCCTCACTAGCGATATGCAACGTATTACTATTGGGTTTTAATATTGATTCCAAAAGGTCACTGCTAGTCTTTTGGTCTTACAAAATAGTGATCTGTTCACACTCCATAAACGCTACATCTACGAAACCTTTCCTCCACCCTCTAGTATCCATCCTCTCCTGAACAAGAGAGAGTAGGTAAATATGTTTCGCTATGATATTTATAGTCTGGAATTACTCTCCTTTTATAGTGCTGCCCTAGTGATGGGAATAAAAAGCCAGTCTTAGGTAAAGTCCACAGCCAAGAGTTGACCAGAAGTCACAATAGACAAATCGGTGTTTGTTTCATTTTAAAATTACTATATAAAATCACCACCAGGTCAAATAACGCAGTGTCAGTCGGTTCAATTTTTTGACGTCTTTGGACCGATGACCGGTCTGCTGTCGCAAATGAAAAGCAAACATTCGACTTCAGTCATCTGTTCTGACAGTGTTTTTGACAGTCGCGACGCAACTATATAGGGAACACAACATACAGTATTTTAACCTCCTACCCTAGTCGAGATAGCGGTAGCGCCAGGTGGGGGATGGGTTCATGCCGCCCGTCGGGGAAGGCTGGCCCCCTATCGGAGAAGTTTTACAGTTTCGTAGGGGAGTCTTAGCCGAAAGTACGCAGTCCCTGACGACAACTAATCGACGGTTTACCTGTTTTTTGCTCTCAAGAGGATAATTTCTGTAATAAGAACCCAAAATTTTCGGCGCGCTACTCGCGCTGTAGAGTCACTCTAGTTTTTCAATAGTTCCATTCCACATAGCAGGATAGCACAATTCCTGTCCACCTTAACAGATAACATATGGGCAGAATACATAGTTTATGTAAAGGTCGTAACTTTCATCCCATATCGCAAAGCCTAGCTGGTGTTCTCTTGTGTGTGTCATGCGGTACAGTCAGTTGGTGAGCGACTTACGGAGCAAAGTTTGGCTATTTCATCGTGTAGTCCAGGTGGTTTCGATACAATGTATGTTACACCCGATACGGTCTACAAACCCTACAGTTCTATTTTCGTTTCGTCATATGTTTTATGTGTAAGCCTATCAAAAAATTTCGCCCGTTTCGCGCGCTTTTCAATTTCACGATCCAGATTCATAACAGTGCGCAACTCAGATCATGAAGTATTAAGTGATATAATGCAAAATATGCCTGCAATTGCATGGGATAATGAGGCTCTCACATTTGCCCTTCTCATCATACCCTCGAAATAGGGAATGTCGGAACTTGGGGTAGCTGACATGGTCCGGCCCCCTGTTGGAACAAATTCTGCCGCCACCCGTGGTCAGTTTACTTATTTTGGCTTTCATAAGGGTAATTTCTGGGATAAAACCCAAAATTTTCGGTACGCTTTGTCCACTCTTCCTCAGTTCAGTTATACTTATAGCTAAATATAGTACAAACCCTTTCCACCTTTTCAAGTTAATAAGTAGAATATATGGATTTATGTAAATGTCGGGAATTGGATCTCATTTCGCTAAACCTGGTTAACGTTCACTTGTGTCTGTCGTACGGTACGTCTAGTGACTCGAGGAGGGAAGTACAATAAAGTTATGCCCGATAGGGCCCAACTGTCCGCTCAATTGTTCTATATTAGCTTTAAATTAGTACAAATTCTTATCAGTGTAGGCTTACCCAAAAAAATTTCGCGCGCTTCGCGCGCTTTGCAATTTCACCGTTTAGATTCCAGGTTTTGATTCCAGTTTTTGCATGTCTCTTGGTTTGTCCTTTCTTTGTCAATATGCGGTAAGTTGTGTAATCGCTGACGTTTATGGGAACCAAAATTTAAAAAAAAATGAATGTGCCCTTTTTATGTTGGACCCCCCCCCCTCAGAAAAGACCCTAGATCCGCCCCTGCCGATAAATGCCGCGAAGTGCTTATTAAGAAAATTTTGGAGGAAAACACCTCCCAAATAACCAGAATTGACACTTCCCAGACACTATTTGCCTGACTATGGAACGACATCACAGGTTTGTATAGTACTAACTTTTTGTTCCGTGTATATTTTCTCGGTAGGCCAATAAGGGGTTCATGTGTCCCCATGGTTGCGCGCCTATAACACTATTATCCCGTGCAGCTTATTGCGAGAGAAGCGTGCGAAAATTTTCTGTCTTATTTTGTTTATAAAACGCATTTGAACTTCGTCGCGGAGGTTTATACCGATTGGGATTACAATTTTACGATTAGCATAACTCATAAAGAATACAAATATTGAATTTTTTCTTCATTACACAAACATCGCGTCTGAAAACTGAGACCATGGCATTTTGAATATAGCCAAGGTTTTCGCCAGTTTCAACGATGTCCAGTAGCGACAGTCATTGCGACCAATTGAACCTCATGGTTGGAATTGCATGTGTTTTGTGACAACACTGTTGATGGCGAGTGTACCGCGATGCAATGATATTCCATCAGGGCAGTGGATAGACCGATGGAAATTATGCAAACTTTTTAATCCAGAGAGGCTGAGGCTGATGGCATCATTGAAACATTTGGAATGCATTCATGTCATGCGGCAGATACTGTTTTATACTGGCTCCGTTTGAAACAGGACAATAATAATATATTGGAAAATTGTTCATTGCCTTTGCCCGCTCTCCCCCACTCTGGTACTCTCTCTATCTGAGACTATCTCTTTCATTTTCCCATCATTTTATATTTTCACTCCAATCTGAGGGCCCTGGGCCCGTGCCCATCTGGGAAATCCGGGTCTGAGGTTAAAATTGACAAGTTCTTCCATGACTGTGGCAAAATGTAATTATACTGGGCTCGCCTTGGTGTTGGTTTGGTTGTTTGTATTAGCAAAGGGGTTTGGACTTCAGGGTATCTTTAGGGGCCTTGGCCCTCCTTTTCCCTTTAACCTGTTACGTTATGTGATGTGATGTGATGTGATGTGATGTGATGTGATGTGATGTTATGTTATGTTATGTTATGTTATGTTATGTTATGTTATGTTATGTTATGTTATGTTATGTTATTACAGTGTGGCATTTAACTATCTTGAAATGGAATTGGATTCTGGCTAAACAGGTCACAAGTATTTCCATGTGACTTGTTAAACCAAATTAGACCAACGAATTGTCGATTCGATGAATCAGGGCTGCACAGAATAAAAAGGCACTTTGAGTTGGTTCGTGAAATTGACCCAATTTTTCCAAGCCTGTCAAGTTTTCTAGTACTAATGACAAATGGTCAAACTAAGACGATCCCCATACCTTAGGTACAAATCATGGGCGGCTCTAAGAAATTTTGTTTGGGGGGCAAACTCAAGTCCGTATTCAGGGAGTTTCGGAAGACCCCCCCCCCAGCAATATTAATGGTCAGCTCCGGATAGTACAATAGCCTCAATGGGAGTATGCATAGGCGTACGGGCCCAAGTTGATGGGGGGGGGGGGGGAGGCTGTAACGATCTGCCAGAAAAATAGAAACAAAAATTACCGCGAGCTCCGCGCGCGTTCAGAATGTTAATGTACATATCATATAGGCATGCATCCGTTATCACACCGCATGCCAATTACATACAATAATTTAACACGTTACTACCTATTCCATATTGGTTATAATTCTGGGGAAGTCGTTACAATAATGATGATAATAATCAGTGGTGTAGCCAAGATTTCTCTCATGGGGGTAGGGCAGGCACTATGCTGTGTGATCGCCGGCCTGGGGGAGGGGTCTAAGGGGAGGGGGTGTCCCCCTCCTCTTTGAAAATTTTTTGAAAAATTAGGTGTCCATACATGCAATCTGGTGCCACATATGCTACCTTTGAAGTAAAATTTGTGTGAAAAAATTTACCGTACGTGTTTTAGTACTAAAAGAAAAAATAGGCATCACCCCCTACCCTTTGAAATTTTTTGAAAAGTTAGGTGTCCTTACATGCAATCTGGTGCCACATATGTTACCTTTGAAGTAAAATTTTGTTTTATTTTAGGTACTAAAAAAATCGGCGTCAGTGACGGGGGCATGCCCTAATGGCTCCTCAAATACACCACTGATAATCATAATATATGAGTTTAACCATTAAAAACACACTGGTGAATAAATACCGAATATATAGGCCTAGATGATGGTGCAATCGAAATCAGACCTATATTTTAATTACCAAGGAAGTTTTTTAAAGTATCGATTTCCGTTAAGCTACATTATTGCATTATTTTTTTCAGTGGGTTCCCGAAAAATTCTCAGAATATTGCCCGAATTTTCACAAAAATATTTTGTTGGGGGAGCTGCAGCCCCCCGCCCCCGCCTCCTACGCCTATGGGAGTAGGTCTATGGTTATTATTATGTATTACAGCGATGCCCCATGTAGTTTTCAAAAGCTCTTCAAAAACCATTTCAGCCAGTAAGTCATGAGCTGACTACTTTAAAAATAAATACAACCATATCAACCGATCGCTACCGTACTACCATACGGGTGGAGTAAGAGCCTGGTGAAATGGGCAAGGCGGCTTGATCCATTTGTATAAAATGAGCCCCACCTTTAATTATTTTACTGTTTCATTTCATTGTGTCACAATATGTTTCAGCTTTGCCAAGAAGCCATAAAATGCTGGTTTTCTGGATTGTTCTCTTAAACTAACGAAAATTTCGAGCATGAAGACACTTGAAAACGATGAAGTGATAGCACTAGTATTTTGGATCTCAGTACCGTTCCGAAACAATTTTTTTTTAGGGGGGGGGGGGATTCCCCTAACTCAGAACGACGTCTCATCCTATATACAAATAGCTAGACCACTAGTCAAAAGTCTCATCACACTGAGCTTAGATTGACTGTTTGGTGTGTTTATTTTAAATCAATTGAAACGACGGTATACTTTAGCACAGAGGCGGAGAACCTTTTGCTTATAACGGGCCATTTGACAGTCATAAGACCGCTCGTGGGCCAACGGCGCTGTCAGTTTTGGACAAAGGAAGGGAAACCTGTCTTTCTATGGGAAACACAATACTTTTAGACAACATGCCCGTTGCAACTTTTTGTAGACAGATACCTATGCTAATCTGGCCAGGTGACACCCGGGCAAAACTGCTTTTAGTCGTGGATGATAATCAACACGACTAATGGGTTGTGTATCTAATGACCCCGAAAGCTCTGAAGTGTCTGCAGAACTATGGGCATTTCACTCCAGCATTACCGTTACACTCTGTAAATGACATTATGATGCCTAAGCTAATCAGATTACAAATATCACAGCGTGATCATTTGTTTTGATTAATTACCTTAGCTTGCACTAACGGCAGGTCCATTTGTGATGTCTGAAGTATATATAGTAGCAAACAGGCAACCGAGAAAACGCGCGCGAAGCGCGCCGAAAAAAATGTCGTTTTGAAAGCAGTTTGTTATTGTTTAACCTTCGCATTGCATTGGAAAGTTATTCACTTCTTTAATTTTAAGCCCACTCAAGAAAAAGGGAGGGCCTAACCCATCTCGAATTACATGTTTTTTTATTTACCATTTTTATTTTTGAAAATTGAAGACCATGCTTTGCAAACTTTTGGGGGGGGCAAATGCCCCCCGTGCCCCTATGGCGAGCCGCTAATGGTACAAATAAACTTTTCATGAGTGATTAATTGTCGATTCAAATTCAGTTTTCAAAAATTAATGACCAGAAACTTTTTCACATTATTATTAATCATAATTGCACATGACTGTTACAAGGAAGGGTTCAAAAATTCCAAATTGTTAGTTTATGTATAAATGTTGGACGTGAAACTTGACTAATTATGCTTATTATAAGCATTGTCATGCCGTAGTACCCTTCAAAATCCTCACAAAATTATCAATACGAACTCAATGTGAATGGGCCATGTTGTGTTCCGTTCATGATCAAGAAAGGAGGGTGGCACCTTCCTGACGGCAGATCAAGGGATTTTGTGAGGGCGAAGACTGACCCTTTTAACACGGGAATGCACAAAGCTTTGGCGCTGGTCTGGAGCTTCTCTCATACGAAAAGTTTGAATTATAAAGACTGTCAGATTGGCAATTAAGATAAATAATACAGAAACTTTTATACAGCGCCATGCATTATATTATGCAATATAATTTCGGAAGAAGGTTAACAAGGGATGATCACTTTCTCGTCAAAACGGCCAAGAAACAGGGTCGGGGTTCTGCCCCACAGAAATTCTGAGGTTAAATGCTGCTGGAGTTGATTTTCTGATTTCAAGCAATCAAGATAATTGAATAACTTTGAAGAAGAAAATGAAAGTTGGGGTTGGGGATAGCCCTTGTTGAATGTGGCACAACCTTGAAGGAAGTTTAGCTAATGGACATGTTTGTGACGTGATGTTGGAGAGTTGTGAATCATGCGAGGAATGAAAGATGGTATGTGAATTCATGCAGTAATGGCACTCAAGCTCTCTCAAAGGAAGTATGCCATATTGTATGTCAAGTACCAGTAATGGGTGCTCGCGAAGAGAACAGAACAAAAGTGCATTTTAAGACATTTTGGTAATTAAGAGTCACATGTATTGCGTTGGAGGTTGTTTTTAGAACAAGCGATAAGCCTAGCTGTGTATTAAGTTTGGATAAGTACCACATTGAGAGTAGGAGTAAGAGGAAAAATTGGGGGCGAATGCCGCCATGCTCACTTCCCCGTAGTAGCGACCAGAGTATAGACAAATAAGCAACGTGTTAAGTTCATTTGTTGTACCTCACACTTTTCAGTCGTTGAAACGTGCAAGTGACGCGATCTTCGAAGTGCGGTTCGATGATCGCAAATTTGACGAGGTGTCCACGGACCCGATTATCAGCAAAGCCGCAGGGCGTAAATACGGGGGGTGTAGGGGTGTGACACCCCCTGAAAATCAAAAGTCGGCCTCAAATTCAGTTGGTTAATAAGTTAATTGATCTTTTACCGGCCCTGATTTTCTTCTGTTCCCGTGGAAAATAGGGAAATTTGTAGTTGGTCCCACAATAGTTCACATCCTCCCCTGCGAATTCATGTATATAAGCCCCCTACAAAGCCGATGTATCTGATGGACCTTCCTAACCTTAACCCTCATAAATTTGCGAATAAAGTGAAATTCCGTATATAGGACAAAATTCATGGTGTATTAACAGTGCGGTTCTGTTTTCTGTGTTCCCATCAGAACCACATGGATCCTCTGGGTCTCTATGGGCATATTTATAACGACAACTCTGTAATCGAGAGATCTCACACAAGTAGTAAAATAGCAGGTTCCAAAGTAGAAATTTCTCTAAAGAAAATAAATAGCTACCACCATTTCATATTCAGCATAACATGTTCTTGTGGAACGGTAAATGTTCCTTTATCGGTGGCAGACAAATGTGCTGGCCCAGTGTGTACATTTATAACAGAAATGATGAACTCGAGATCAATTACAAGTAGGCTAGCCAGTCTGACTGTCCCAAAGTAAAGATTTCAAGAAAGAAAATAAATAGCGACCTCTTTCAAGAAAGAAAATAAATAGCGACCTACATCACAACGTAACGTTTTCTTGTCAAGTGAAAAGTAGGTGAGCCTTAATTAAAATAGGGCAGCTTGATTGATAGTGACAGCCACATGTGCCAGCACCAATTGACGTACAAGGTAGGCTGGTTTTACTGCTGTATGGAGGGAAAGTTGTTTGATTTGTTATACAAGCCGGAGCCTTATAACGCCTGTACTTCTCAGAAAAGGCGTCCATATTGGGTGACGGGCTTGTAGTATGGGGGTCATCTGGGTTCATCTAGAGAGTAAGACTATGTCTCTTTGTTTGTCATATTTCATGGTCTATGTAAAACAGGTACCATTACCTCATGATGTAAAGGAATTTAAAAAAACGACTGAAATGCAGTCGGTCTTTGTGTAAATTCATATTATTGAAAACGGCAGAAATCTTTTGTACATGTTTCATTTCTATGGGTCCGTATGGAAAGCCGTTTTAAAATTTAATCAGGAATTTTAGATATCTTGAATTAATTTTAGATATCTCAAATTCTATTTCAGATATCTCGAAATGAATTTTAGATATCTTAAAATAATTGCAGATATCTTAAAATAATTGCAGATATCTTAAAATAATTGCAGATACCTCGAAATAATCACGAATTTCAGATATCTAAAATTCCAATTCAGATATCTCTTATTCAATTTTAGATATCTCGAATTCTATTTCAGATATCTCGAATTCAATTTAAGATATCTCGAAATGAATTTTAGATATCTTAAACTGTATTTGAGATATCTAAAATAGTGCATAATTTGAGATATCTAAAATTAATTCGAGATATCTAAAATTCCTGATTAAATGTTAAAACGGCTTTCCATAGGTCCGAAGGTGTAAATCACGCTGCTGTGATTTCATTAAACCCGATAAATTTGAACACAGTCCCATTTGTCAATTTTTATTGAAGAGTCTGTGTAATAACTGGTGTTGGTCACCGCAGTAGCATAAATTAATGGATGATACATTTTAACCAGTATGCTCATTGTTTTAGAAGAATACACAAAATATCCCTGCTGCCACCGTAATTTATGGGAAGGGTGCCCACTTATGCGAAGATTGCATTACTTTGCCTGGTAAAGCTGCGTATACGATTGTTTTTATTGTACCTGGTCAATAAAGCTTGATGCGAATAAACTGGTAGTTACTAAACGCGATACAAAACAGTGTATTCACATCATGTTGAAGTCTAAGGGACTGGTCAATTAATTTAGCGAAAGTGATAATCTTTTGCTTCTTGACTTAAAAACAGTAAATGTACTGTCTAAAGTGGGAAGTATAATTCAATTCAACATGCAGATTTGAAATTTGAAGCTTTCCCTTTATAATTATAAACGGAGAGATTGAGGAATAGTCGAAAGAGAGATATAGCCTATTAGGACTAGATTACTGTGCAGTACAACCGTTTTTGTCTTGGAAGGGGTTACATTACCCTACCATTAAAGACAATAGGCAGTCGCCCCCAAATTGTTTTGAAAAAATCAGCAAACGTTCACAAATCTCCTCTTATTTGCCTTACAAGTATCCCTGAAGATGTTTTTGAACATAGATATTACAAAAGAAAGGTAAAGCAAGGAGTTATTCTCCATGAATTTAACAATTCAGTTACAAAAATATTGTCACATGATCGAAGAAAGCCATTCATAAATTAGTATGACGGGGTATTCTATTCTGTTTTTGGTAACTGTATTTTCCCTTTAACATGCGTCAAGCCAATATGAATATGCATATTATAATTATGAAGTGAACAAAATGTCTTCAAATCATAGGAATGCAACGACTAAGTGTTGGGACGATTATCAGTATTCACTATCGGTATCGGCTGATATTACTCGCTTTCATCCTGTATCGGTATCGGTGGAATTTACTTTAAATTCCGATATTTCCCAACGGATATTTATCTTCCCATGCGTCATACAAATGGTACATCATCTGAGTATTTTTCAATGCAAGTTTCAATATTTTACCTCATCAAGATAAAACGACACTTCATTGTGGTGTCCGTAGCCTATATGGCTTATTGCAGAATGCTTATTCCCAAATTTCGGTATCGGAAATGGTATCAGCCGATAGTGAGAACTGATATATCGGTATCGGTAATACCGGCTACTTGCAATATCGGTACAACACTACAAGCGACCCCCTCAGTTTTGACCTCAAGAAAGATTTAAGAAATATAATTTCTAGTAGTTCTATAAAAATGATACATTACCCCATAAGGATCATGCACAGAAGTTTTGAAATGACGATAATGGTTGAAAGTTAAGCATTAGTTGAAGGTTTCGTTGAGAGGACCCCAGACCCCTTCCTGTAACAGTGACGTTGCCAGATGGGGCAGTTAGGGCAGGTATCCTTGGGGTCAAGTGAAGGGGCGACACCAGCAGTTTCTTTGAGTCAGAAATGGCATTGTCCATCAGTGAAAGGGGAATTCTCCTCAGATGCATTCATACCCCACGACATGGACGTCCGTCTCATGTGGTGATACGGGCAATGGCCAGTTGGTGGGCAGGGGACGTGGCCCCAGTCGGGAAAGGCTGGCCCTCCCATTGGGGAATTTTTTAAATTCCTTTGGAGGCCTTAATGGTTATGATAGAGTATTAAATCCTGACAGCGACCCGTCGACTTGATTATGTTCCCAAGAAGGGCAAATTCTTCAATAAAACCCCAAAGTTCCAGAATTTCTGAATAAATAGCCCAAAATATCAATAAGTACCCAAAATTTCTGGAGCCCCTGAAGCTCATCGAAAATTTTGCATTCACCATTTTTCCGACTACCCTGTAACTCATCGCCTTTGGCAAGGCTTCTGCTTGTTGACCCCCGTCGTGGAGCTTGACCCCCTGTTCAGCACATCCTGGTGCCACCAAAACGGGGGCCATAGGCGTAGGAGGCGGGGAGTTGGGGGCTGCAGACCCCCAACCAAATATTTTTTTTGAAAATTCCGGCAGTATGCTGAGAATTTTTCGGGCACCTACTGAAAGAAAAATACTGCAATGATGTAGCTAAAGGTAATCAATAGTTACAAAAACTTCCTTGGTAATTATAATAAAGTTAAGTTCTGATTTGAATTGCACAGCACCTATATATTCGGTATTATTAAGACTAGTTTGGTGTCCCCTGAAAAATTTACGTTGTGAAACTTGGCAGTTGAAACGAACTTATTTGCCATAGTTCCAATTTTGAAATATCTTGTGAAATTAAACTTTTTAATATGGTATCTGACATGCACTTTGTAAAATTTTGCTGACTGTTTTAAAAATTTGAAATATGAGGAAATATATTTTGGTGTCCCCTCTATCTTGTTTACACGTGAAACACATGTTTTTGTTCCACAAAATTGAGATAAAACCATAAATTGAGGAATGAATGAATTTTTTAGCTTCAAATTATTCAAAGTATCTAAATAAAACACTTACATGCTATGAAACAGACCAATTTATGGTTTTAATTTGGTAAAAGAATTTTGGTGTCACCATTTACATGTGAAACACACATTTTTCCCCCAGAAAGGCGATTTTGAGGATGTAAATAATTCCTGCACCCATGATTGGAACTTACTCCTCATGAGTTTCAAAGAAATCATAGGATAAGACATATCAAAACATTGTGTCACCAATAAAAGTATAAACCATGGATTTAGGGCCAAAAATGTCTTGTCACAGGTTGGCATCCAAATAAATGGAACCACCCATATACGAGTTATGAGGCCTGTGAATTAATTTCGGGGAATCTGGGAGGCCATTTATACCAAAATCAAAATAATCATATATTCCCCACACATCGATAGTGGTGCCCCGCGTGGAAAGTATCAACCACATACAAACCGTCCCATGTAATGTCACTACAACCGCTCCTATAGGTAAAGTTATCTTACTGTGGGTGTGACACGTTTTCAGAGGGAGGGATTTCATACTTGCCATTCCGAGTTGAAGGACATCTCAAAAAAGGTAAATAAATAACGCAACCACTTTTTGGTAAATTAGCCACCCCTCCCTCCCCTCCCCTTCTCCAGTTCAAAAGCAGGGTACATTACTGGCGCACTCGCTGTAAGTTAATGGATTAAACCTCAGATGAAAGAAATTAAGAGAGTAAAAAATATTCTCTTCAAGGTTGAATAATTTCAGCATTTGCTCATTTCGGAAACCTCACGTTTGAATGGCATTATTGATCCAGAGAATTGTTTTACAATGGTAGAAAAGTTTCGCTTCGTACGATCAACCTTACTGCTCTCCGGGGAGTATTTCATCTGCTTTAAAACTACTGTTAGAACATAATCATTCAGGAAAGCTGAAACACGTACCCCCATTCTATTTCACTTTTAATTTCGGGTTTACGGCGGCACAAGATCAAAGTGACGGCGAGTGTACCGTCCAAGGTGAAACGAACCACTACAAAGCGATAAAAATAACGGCAGCAAAGGCGTTCCTAATTGCCTCACGTCCCCGACAAATGAACTGATATAAAGTGGTATGTATTTTCCATGCATTCAAATACGATTAATTTAATAGCCTGCTTGGTGGAAATCGAAATCTTCGTAACTTTTCTCATTGGGTGGATGATTTCAAATTTTTGTCCTCGGTTTTATCTATGAATATTTAAGTATTTATATTCAATCTATTCGTTGTCCTTGGATTATTTTATATTGTGTGCGAATTGCAAATACTTGCCCTGCATCCTGATATAGTCAGGTTAGGTAGGATAAAGGACAAAGCACTATGCAGTGAAAAATTTGCCAAGATGATGGGAAGTGAGCTGCGATTTCATGTATTGCGGCTTGTTTAGGATGCCACGTATCTTCCATAAGGACGTTCTGTGTATGATAGTCTGCTCGTCGAATTTATTCCTCCTTTTTGTCCTTGATTTTGTTAACGGCCTCTACTTTGCGCCTAACTTTGAGTCTATACCGCCCTCATTACACGTCCACCCTCGGAAGGAACAATTTCATGGAACAGCAACACGTAGAGATCTTATTACAGAGGGAGTAAAATAAAATTGTCTGAACACACTCTGCAGAGTCTAGGTAGACGCACAACTGCAATGGCATGTTTGTGTTTTAGAAATTTAGAATGCGATTTCCTGCAATCTTGGGATTTGGGGATGCCAGGATTCCTCCCGGTAGTTGGTGATAACAGCCTTGTAGGCTACACAGGTGAAAGAATGTTACTAAGTAAAACTGTAGTGACAAATCCGTGTTAGTGGCTTAGAATGCAGATTCCTACAATCTAAGGCATTTGGGATGCCGAATATTCTCTCACACTGGCGACCCACGAACAGTACTAGACACATTCTAGTCAGTTGTGTTGTCGAGTGGGGTTTCCTGCAATCTGGAGCATTTGGAATGCCAAATACTCTGACCTCAGTCCTAACATCAGTCGGGCTGAGGTCGGCTTACGTCCCGTACAAGGCGGCCCTCCCCCTCTTTAGGAATCACCCCTATTACAATTTCTTGAACCCGCTATAACGATTATGGTCGGTCCATTCCCTGTAAGGAATACACGCCAAATGTGTCTCAGGTGTCTACTGGATGACCTGGCCGGTGAAGGTTAATGTGTAGAGTGTAACGTCTTCTCCACTGGTGGAAACAATTCACTGCGCCTGCGTCAATGGCTCACGCAGTCTTTGAATCGTAACGCCGCCTTAATTAAACCCCACGCTATGGGTTTTCCTTGTGCAATTAATTTGGTTAATGCACCCAAAGTGGCCAATCTGCTAAGGTGTAGCGTGTTGAATAAACGTGTAAAGTACTCTACCCATTATATTCATCTATGAAGAGAAAATTTGCTCTTTAATCGAGCAAAATATTAAGAATTGTTCATTTCATGGCTATGTTTTGGAAGTTAATTTGTTGGCATCTAATTAACCTGTACTCTCAGTCATTGTCATCGAATTTTACAAAATTTAAAA
The DNA here is from genome assembly GCA_029531755.1 of Holothuria leucospilota. Lineage (NCBI taxonomy): Eukaryota > Metazoa > Echinodermata > Holothuroidea > Aspidochirotida > Holothuriidae > Holothuria > Holothuria leucospilota. Next base: position 6,187,748 of record CM055964.1, read on the forward strand.
TGAAATAAAACCTGATTTCTAGAGCCTCTGGAACTAATTTTCTGCGGTCTTTATCTTTCTTATATTGCAGGAGTTTCTAGGGCTTCGCCCCTGGACCCCGCCTGAGACCTCACGCGTATACGTACTTGTGCTTCGCGCTAGTTGTGCACCTTCGGAGCGCTTGTGACACGTACCGTTCCCGTTACACCACTCTTCCATATGGGCCGGTTCATACTTCAGTATAGCGCTGCAAAGCTATGAATGTTGAGACTGTTCAACTCTTGAGCTATGTCCCTGATTGACCTGGAGGGGCAGGGGATGACCATATATGATTCTTATAGCTTTATAGCGCGTGAAAATTTAGAAGTATATACTGGCTTTTTCAGTTGGGGGAATCACAAGTCCCGTTTATAGACTGTTTTAACTGTTTAAAGGGAAAGACATTGGAAATTGAAATTTACTTCATTATTCCATCTATCGTATTTTACCTTGGAGTAGAAATGAGTATTCAGTTTACCTAGGTATTCGAATTTTGTAAAAAAAAATTAATGCGAATTCCTATTATGGATCATCAAATCAGGGAGCTTTAGTCGAATCAACTACCTGATCATATTTATGAAACACGGTGGATGTAAATGTCAAAGAAAAATAAAACACTGTTGATCAATTTGAGGCTATGACGTCACCCGTTGCTTCAACTTTTCTTTGGGCTGAACGGGTACAAACTTTAATAATCTCCAATGCTTATACCTCAAAAATGACACGTAGGAATTAAATGCATAGAACAAGTTTCTCTGGTACATTTTAAAGGATACTGTAAGCTTAAATTATTCTTTTACCTATGTAGTGTCAGCAGTGGCATGCAGTGTGTACAGCTATTAAATCCTACTTGTCCGTAAACTTTACAGGGTCTGCTTATAGAATTCTTTTTCCTCTATCCCTCTATCGCTATCCAATTGCTATTACACACACCGTTCACTCTCTCATGGAACCCGTCGAACCCCCCCCCCCCCTCCATCCCACCCGGTCACCGTTGAACGTCCTCCTCGCATCATGTCCCGAGTAAATTTTTGGAACCAGTTAAAGGACACGGAGAAAGGAGGTGGGATCAATTAACAGAGAAGACGTCTAAAAGCTTAGTCTGCTCGTCAGTCCCAGAGCCATCCCAGAGCGGTATATTTGGAGGCTCTGAGCCATCAACGTGAAGTCCGCCCTCTTTTGGGTTTCACAGCAGCGTGCCAACTACGTCAGTTGCACACATCTCTTTAATTGACTAGTTTTGTTTTCACAGATTTAAGAAATGGTACTTAACTACTCTACATTTTATGGAGTCATTTCTATCGGAAATGCTATGCTCTATAGTCCCAGCTGGTTCCAAGTGTCAAGCAAAAATCGCGTCATGTTATAACTATTATATTGCAAAGGGACTTTTTAAGTTTTCGGGCGAGCAGGTGTTACATACATTCTCCGCCACTAGCCTGGGTGTACAAATTTACAGTTAAAAAGAGCCTTTCCGCTTAGCCGTCGATCTTAATAAATATTTTCTGCTGAAGCAGAGGACTATACATAACGACTAAAGGACGGAACGCGGAATCGATTCAAGTCGTCTGTCCGTTACTATCCCGAAATAACTCGACCTAACACCACGATAATCAAATTTTAAATTAGTTGAAGGGGATCGTTCGGACAACCTTTTTCAGCTTTTACCAATTGATTTAAGGTACCTTTCCAATAATAACGGGGAAAGATATGTTTGTTTCTCAATCCTTTATGAGCCTTGTTCTTCTGCTTCATAACTCTAATTCTCGACGGTACAAACTTCATTCTGAAAGATTACAGCGTCCTCTCCAACATTTTATCAAAGTCTACCTGAAAGTGGACCAGTCCTACGCTTAACTGACAACCGTTGGTAAGGGGAAAGGTGAACTACCCAAAGAAAGACCTTTACCTTAGCCGAACACGAATCCTAACCCGACATTCATTGAGTGAGGTTCGAACCAAGCACACTGGTGCAGCCCAAATTACTCATCTTCAAGGGGGCCGCATCCCTTCACGGTCAAATTTATAACGTAAACAAAGGACAATCTCATGGTGATTAGACAAACTCGTAAAAAAATTGCACCATAACATTCCCGCGGTGGAAGCAACATGTTATTGTGAAAGGGGCGTGGTATACAGGTTTGGATGCGGTCCAGCTATTATGAGATTTTGTTCTTTGCGAGGAGGGGGGTAAGCGTACATGATCAGCTGCATGCACTTAGCCAAGGGTACGGGCTGGTGGTTCAACCGTTCTGGACCCAAGTGCGAAAAATGCTGCAAGCCACCTCAATGTCTCTTGAGGAAATATTTCGACATGACTCGCGGCTTGGCAATCCTTATCATTGCGAAGAAACTTCCTGAGGCGGGCCCATAGATCTCACGCCCATAGGGAGAGCTTTTCGATGCGGCAGTTTTCTTTGCTTCGTCTTTGTGTTAGTGCGGCCTGACCCAATCCCCCTCCCTCCCCCACCAAGCCTTCATGGCTAAGCGCTCAGTCACCTGAAGATGAAATACTTTCAGCCTTAATGAAAAAGCAAATGTAAGAAATGTCAATGTTTTAGTGACGATATCCACCAGAATGTATCTTTTCTACTGTAATTTCCGTCGAGGAAAAGTCCATTCCCTTAAATTTTACTGTGCGCTTATGCATGGCGCTTGTATATCTGCACATAGGCCTATTTGTCACACCCCCTCTTTCACACTGTGCTACTGGCCTGTGTGATCGTAGAACTATGCCGTGGGTAACAAGCGGAAGCCACCTAACGGAAGTTAAAAGGTTACTAGGTTATTGGAAATGCTTTTGTAAAAAGGAAAATTATCAGGTTGTGTGTGGGGAAGTCGCGTGCTCGACAAGTTATCATCATCACACGGACATGGCTGACCGTGTTCAGTACAAATAAAAATCAACAAAAAACAGTAAATAAATCAGAAAAAAATTAAGGGCCGACTGCAGTGGCCAAGTGGTTAGAGCATCCGACTTGCAGCCGGAAGGTGTAGGGTTCAAATCCTGGCCGGGTCATACCAAAGACTTTAAAAATGGAACCTACTGCCTTTGTGCTTGGTGCTCAGCATAAGCAATGGAGTAGGGAAAACAAGCCAGTGAGCCACAACTGGAAAAAAGGCCGTGGTCGTCTCGACTTGAACCAATTGGTTGGGAACTGGGACGTTAAACCTCATCTAACTAACATCTAACTAACAGAGAAAAATTAAGACAAGAATTGTTTAAAGGTCAAAAGCAGTCTCCCCAAACTTATTTTGAAACAATTGCTAAATGTCACAAATTTCTCCTTATTTCTCTTCCAAGTATCTTTCAAAATATTTTAGGAAATAAATACTTCATATTCAAGTAAACAAAGCAGTTGCTTCTTGTAAATTTTACAATTGAGTGAGAAAAATATTGTCACATGATTCTCAAGATCCATTCAGGAAATAGGATAGTCTACTATACAATTCTTTATTGGGGAGACTGCATTCTCCCTTTAATTCATACAGTTACATCATATTCATCCGGTACCACCTTCAAAAGCAAGACTTTTGCAATTTTTGTAAATTTCCTAACAAATTCACTTTAGTGTTATAAAGATAACATCACACGAATAATTTTGGGTTCTCATGAAATTAACACGTGACTTTTCGTCCAGGTATAATTCTGTCTGCATTCATGTTTCTGACCTCACTAGCTGTCGAGGACACAATCATGCATAATTTGAAGAGAATAAAGCGAAGCAAATACCAAAAATGCAATTTTGTTTAATGTTTATATCATTACTAACATATGAATGAGTGATGTTTACTCAGGAATCAAAATATGATGTATAGCTGCAGGGTGCATTAGGCTAGTAGCCTACGCCAACACGTTCATGTAAAGTACATCTGACCTTTCCTTCTCTGTGCCCAAACATCCCTTATCTCTCATCGAGAAATAAAAAGTTGTTGTTTTCTCCAAATTTCTTTACCTTGTCGGAGACAACCTTGTGTTCACAGTATTGCGGTTTCTCCACACCTAGGTTAATTCACCTTTGCTTATAGTTGATAGTTTTATTTTTAAAATCCACCCGAGTGCAGTTTCACGAACGAATGAGCAATTTTTCAATGAAAACGTCGTGTAGAATTAGGCTTTTCAAAGGTAAAAATATAAAACAAGAATGCTTTGGAAAAAAGTGAGTCAGTTTACGCCTGACCAATTATAAATTTTCAAGTATGTTTGTGGCCGATTTGAAACTCCTAGTTTGATTTTTAGACGATCACCTGTTTAGCTACGTAAGGTAACTGTACTTTTGCTTAGGAGTGGCGTGTAAGCCAATTAGTGTGTACAAACGTTAAATATCAGGTTAAATGAATTGTATGAGTAGATTACCTTATATAAAGATAACGTATGCAATCTAGGTTGCAGCAAGACGGACAACTTCCAGTGCATTCAGGTGGATTTTTTTTTATTTTTTAAGTTAATGTAAAATACCTATAGAACAGGCTTGCAGTCGCCTCATCTTTCATGAAGTGAGAAAACTAATTTTCTTCTCTGGGTTAATGCACATAGGGCTGGGTGTTTCGTCAGTGTAGCAAGAGGGACTGGGGGAAACTACACCCCTTTCCCCTATGAGGCTTGTTGGTAAACGATCTTATCTTTTCGATATTTGATGTTGCAAAATATTATATCGATACATTTAATATTTTCCCCTTTACCCCACTCTTTTCACTCTAGCTGAGCTAATGCATGGGGTGATTTTGTGAGTCAAATTTGGAGTCCGAGAGGTAACAACTTATGATTAACTTTTGTCCTACTGTGGCTATTCTTACACATTTGCCATGTAAATCCATCCCCCCCCCCCCCCACCCTGTTTATACTGAAAGGCCCGGCCTCGTGATAAAGTAATCACGTAAACTTCATAGTTAGGCCCCGCTATACTCGTGTGTGATTCTTTAACACTTGTCCGTGTGTGAATAGTGTAAGTAGATCATAGTTTATGCTGTAATCGTAGGGCAATGAGGAGTCATATACTAAAGTGTATCTCTCATGTGGTTTTCAGCATTACAAACCATTGATTCATTTATTGACTACACAGATAGTGCTCTCATTTCGCAAATAATGTAACAGTGGTAGCATTGGAATATTGCGACGCACCCTCTGCAATATGTGGAAAATTTAACCGATGGTTCCATTTAATGAAATTTGAGTAATAATTTTGCTGGTATACCTAGAGGAGAACGAAGCTTCAATCAAGTTTTATTTCGTATTTTTTGAAAGCTGCACACTTACATGAAGTGTACTAGTTCATATGTGAGTCTTTGAATATGGCATTGTTATTTGACAAATAAAATTGCTTGCTTGAACAACTTGAAAGCTTGAATAAATTTGTAATGCGCAATGGTAAGTTTCATTCCACCCTGCAGGAATATTTGTCTGGTTGACTCTTTCCGGCTCTTTGGCGTATTTATTAAACCACAGAAAAGAACGTTTCCACTCTGAAATACTCCCAAAATATAAAATGTCCTTGATAAGCTTTTAATAGCTGATGAATGTTTGTGGTCAAATACCACCCTGCAAGATTTTACTTTCTTTTTGTACATAAATCGATTTGTGTGGGTAGATTCACTTACTTGATTTGATACAGTTTACGAGTTAAGCTCCGAATATTCATTTATTCAAGACTAGTATGCACTCAGGGGCGGGATTTGATATCCAAAGAGGGGGGGGGGGGGGAGAACTCAGGCGGAAAACCACATGGAGCCTAAGGCTGTGCGGGAGTGCAAAGCTCTCCCTTGATGGTGGGGTTCCAGGACCTACCGTAGGGCCCATACCGGGGGTCAAGGGGCAAAGCACCGGTGGGTGTCCAGGGGGTAACACCCGGAAGCCCTGAGGTATTTTAAGAATTAAAAAGCATTAAAATGAAGCACTTGTCTATTTCATAGGATGTGCACTAAATAGATCACATAAATCACATTTTGACCATATTTCTAATAGCCTTACTTACAATAAAAGGTCATTTTATGAAAAAGGGGGTTCGGCTTGTCGGTGGATACAATAAAATGATAATGGGAGAGTTTTGTACGAAGCTATAGAGGATAGACTACGCTGATGTTCTGTAGGATCACGAAAGAATATTTAAAACGGGTGCGCACGGAAGTGCGCGGAATAAAAATTTTACTTGAAGCCTATTGTTTGTATTTATTTTTTAAATGCAGTACTATTCATTACATAACAGATTCTCCTACTTTCCCGGCCTCCAATATATTCTTTCTATTATTTTTATTTTTTTTTCAATGGTCTGGGAAAAAGGACCCTTCATTTTTTGCATTACTGTGAAAAATAAGATAGTTTCGAAAAACACGTTGAAATATAATTTCTTTAAGGACGATCAAAGTTTGACTTATAGTTACATAATACCTTCCAGAATCAATGAAATGTTGTTATGGGTAGTTCTTACATTGGCATTGCCATGAATATCCTCAGTGAAAATACCAGGGGAGCAATTTTCATTGGCAGCTATATTTTCGTAAGGTATGACGGGCGAAAGCTTTAACAGCAAGAGCCGAAGGCGCGAAGTTAGAGGATGTGGACCGAGGGTCCTCCCGGTGAATTTTTCTAAAATTTGATTGATTTTGCGGCCATTCGGGATGATATCAACAGCAAATCTAGCTCCCGTCAGGTGAACTTTAAAATGGTAATGAAATATTTTTCCTATGATAATTGAAACCAAACAAAATTTGTCAGCAACGATTTTCCTATACCTCCCACAATATTTTAATCCCACTACTGTATCACTGCGGGTAAACGCGAAGCGCTCCTATAGCAATTTTTCGGCATTTTATTGTATGTGTTATAAATGTTTTCCTTTCATTGTAAAATTCACCGTTATATTAAAATTTCCCTCATAATTTCTCTAGTCTCGCTGCCTTTCTTTCATTTGACTTTTTGTAATTTTTTTTTTTATTTTTAAGCTCTGGAAAAAGTGGGGAGTGCCCCTTTGTCCCCGGTAATCCCGCCTATGCATATATACTGCACGCGTCTTCCTCTTAGACCATATATACAGGAGAGGAAAGTATGTCTAGGGTTCATAACGTCATAAAGCGTATTTGGAACCAAATATTTTAATTTCTTTTGTGACTTGCATTGTCTATATAGCCTAATTAAAAATTACAATGTTTTTGTATGTAAATACGATGCCCCAATGTACAACAAGATTAATAATGAAATCCGTGTAAAATGGCCTTTAATGAGTTATTATACCATCTTAGTTATTCTGGTGATGTCATCTATTGTATATTAAGATCAAATGAAATTTACCGAAATTCATAGCATACAAATTAACTCTCGTTAAAACGAGAATTCGCGCAAGGGTTTTCTTAGTTAATTAAAGTCCCAAATGGCTTGTCATACATCTGCTTGATATTCTATAGACGTACTTCTTTGTTCACAAAGCCAGCCGCACAATACGGCTTACGTTTCACTGACGACGAAGGGGCAAGGTTAGGGGTTCACCGTTGCAATTGTTTGTGGCAGTGATGTAATGTGGTTAAAATGAAAACGAATTTTATTAGTTATTTAGCAGGTATGTTTCTTGTCAGTGGTTTCATGTTGACAAGTCAAAGGACTCCGATATGACATAAATAAATTCTGTAACAATGATTAGTGTCAATGGAAGAATGTCGCTTTGGAGGAAAAGGAGACGAAGGCCATCAGTACTTTATGTGGTATTAAGTTATGCAACGTAAATATAATGTTGTTATATTCAGGCCTATGTGAATATACTGGCAAACGACTTGTATACAGACTGGGTAACTTTTGTCTCAAAATGTTAATATAACCGAATTTGAAAACCTACCTGTCAGGCCAGTATAGCCAAGGGGGCCAGGAGGCGGACCCCAAGAAAAACCTTCGCTCCGAAGAGAATTCAAATTTACTTTTGCCGTAATGCATTTAAGTATGTCTCACTCCCTATAATATACCCCAATCTATCTCCCCCATCCTGCAGCACTATGTTTGGTCACGGGCCTGCTACCTGTATACAATTCAGTAATTTATTTTAGAACTTTCAAATTTCAGAATATCCAAGCCTCATATACCATACACTTCATAAATTTTTAGGTATTACGTACGTGTTAAGCATATATCATCATGCCAATTTGCATGCAACTTGAAGAGTGACAAACTTGCTCCCCACTCCCACCGGCCCCACCCACCGGCCCCACACACAGTCTCGAGTGCTTCACGCATGCCGCTGGTGGGTCAAGTGAGAGGGCTAGTAGTGATCAGCTGGCTGTCTACCTAAAGTTGTTCACGGGCTTCAAAATAACATAAAGTTGTTATTTAAGCTCTTCAGAGACAAATATCTCTGTTTCCTCAAAATAATAACGTTCCTTATAAAGAATCTGTTCCATCTAGGTAAGACGCGTGATGATTGACAAAGGAACGAGGGATTTAGGAGATTAGTGAAGAATGGGACAAATCCCTTCATGGTCATAAGACCAGGCCCGTAGCCAGGAATTCTGATATAGGGGGGCACCGACACCTCATAGAGGGGCACCGAAGATTATGTTTGTTGTCAGTAGTGCCACCACACGATTACAGTTTGCCGGAACTTCAGGGGATTATATCTCAAGCTTACCACACATAAAGGTATCGGTTTTACGTGTGCACATGCGCGAGAAGCGCGCGAAAATTTCACTCTTCTGATGGAAATTTTTCCCTTGCAATACAGAGACGTAGAAATTCTCCACAAGTGAAAGGGAACAAGTCTATAATCACGATATATCTTCAGCTCAGCTCAGGTGAAGCCGGTTGAGTACTTTGCGAACGGCAAGGCGGGACCAGGGACTGCCATTAGGCAGGCTTGGTGAGATCCAGTATGATTTTGTAAGGATCCAGAGGGAAATTCCCCGAATATGTGGCGAATTAACAATATGGGAACGCCAGCATGGAGTTTTAAGCAGGACTTTGAATGACAGTGAGAGCACATCAATGTCTTCACAGTTCACAATTCAGATGGTCATTATCGTATTTCTACTTTGAACGAAAGCTTGCATGAAAAACAAAACAGAAAAAATAAATTTTGGAATAAATTTTTGGTACGAGTAAATTTAGCTTCAAACCTTAAAGTCGTAGCGGAGCGAATGTTACTCAAGGTACTAGATGACTACATGAAAGCCCCTTGATGTCCGGGATCTAACTCTGAGCCTTCACCTAGCTCTGGCTGGAAGAGTTCTGAATTTTGTACTAATAATGTTCATGAGTGATATTACTTCGCTTGTGAGAATTGCGCGCGAAGCGCGCCGAAATTTTGCAGGAAAATTATTTACCACGGTAAAACCTGTATACAGGCTCAGCAAGGGGTGGTGGAAGATAAGCACGACGAAGGGACCGAGCTCCCCTAAGAGGTCCCGCAACCCGAAGCCCCGTCAGAAGTAATGGGTTGCAGATTGGATACCGAACGCGAAATTTGGGGCGACCGTCGAAAAATTTGGGGTTCTGTTGAAAAAAAAAATGAAAATATTTGGTTCTTATTAAGGAAAGTTAGAAAATTTGGGTTTCTATGGAAAAATCTGCCCCTCTTCGTCCTAGACAGTCCAATTCTCCCGACTAAGTTACTCCTTCCAAAACTGTGTTGAGCCCCTCCTTGTGCAGACACAAACTTAGTTTATTGCCTAAGAGCATATCCTGTTGGACATACAAGGCGATAACATGTAACCAGAACATTCTCTGCGCATGCTGTGTATTGTGAGCTTTGATGTCAATTAAAGAGCATTCACATATGACCAATTGAAAATTTTGCTTTCTCCCAACCAAAATGTATTTGGGGTGATGAGTGTCTGTCTTTAAGAACAAAACCAAGACCCCGGACGACTGGTAGCGAGGGGATGCCCCTTCCCCCACCTCTTGACATGGAGACACTTTACGTTTCATACAAAAATGATTATCATGATGTTGAGTCTGAATTAAGAATCTTCCCGATCGTAAGAGAAAGAGGATGGAACTTTTTATGGATTCAGTTGTGTATTTTTCAGGGAATCACACCTACTCGAAAGAACAATAGCCTTATTGTGGAACCTGTACATTTATAAATTAAGCCAACCTATCTGAAACGGGTGTTAAAGCTATATGTAACTGAAGATGAAAGCGCGAGTAGCGCGCAAAAAATTTTGTAATTTTAGAACAAAAATGTTACAGAGAACGAAATACGTTGATTACTTAACTCCTTTCGGGATCATTTTTGGTTACAAATCGTTTGGTGTCATACCAGGGCCACCGTTTACATGTACTTATATTTTATTTTCGATCGATTTTCCGTATAGGGGGCACAGTGGTCCGCACGGGGGGCACGGCCCCCTCGTGCCTGGCTACGGGCCTGCATAAGACCCCACTAAAGGTGGAAGTTTATGACACTTGTATATGTAACTGCGACCCATACTAAGTCGTCAAAAAATACATCCTTACAGAAGAGAGTTGAGCTGGAAACTTAGAGGGCGCTAATATGTTGTAGACTGTAAACAGGAAAAATCTTGAATTTGCTTGTACAAAAATGCAATATTTAACTATGTTTTACTTTTTTCATTGAAGAATAAGATAAAAAAAAGAAACGTTTGGTTGGATATTTTACAGTTATCTTTTTTGAGGGCTTTACAAGGTGTAGGCTATAGTTTGTGTGCATGGGCAAAAGTCTCGTCACATTCTTTCTGCGGAGTCAAAAAAGTGTTCTTTATTCAGAGATTAAAATCAATAGCTTGTCAATTGTTGGTCCGAATTGGGATGCTAATTTTAATTTTCACTGACAAATTTAGTGTCAATCAATCTGGCCGGTAAATTCATTGAGTTGGCAATACGGAGCGATAAGTCGAATTCAAGAGCACATTTACTGAATTCATGTATTCTGAACTTGCTGACAACAGGTCAGCTTCTTACGGACTTCGCTATGGTCAACCACTGTCGCACTAATATGTAGCACTCCTCTGTACGGTGGCTCTGTCATAATTCTTTATTTTGATACATAGCTCTGCGTGCATAATCAGTCAAGCGACTTTCTGTCTTATACTGTTGTATAGTAATCTCGACAACCAGTTTGGTATACATCTATGCACTCTTTTAGTTTTTAGTATTTTATAATTATATGAATCTCTATATCCTATCCACCGGTTACACATTCTGACATACTTTTACATATCATCAGACGGAACACTGCGGGTAGAGTAATTCCTCCTTACAGTGTCAGTTCATGCTCTAGTTATTTCAAAATGAGTTGCGAACTGTCGAAATGATTAACACGTCACTACTTCCACAATCATGCAACTATATGTAGTGTACCTCGAAAAAGAAATGTCTCCGCATACACTAATTGGAAGTAACACATAGGGTGTAACAACTACAGAAACCACAATGTCTGGTCTGTTGATAATTTGCCTATGAGTGTGTTGCCCGCTTGGCGGACGTGTATTACTCCTTCACCTGTACTGGCTGCACTTGTAAAGCCGCGGTCACACTACAACGAATTCGGATCGGATTCCGATCCGATTTTTGTGAGTTTTTATTAAAACCTTCTCCATTTCGGGTCAGAAAGAGCCCAAAATTTGCCAACCTGTGTTATTATATGATTTTTATCGCTGGACTACGAAAATTAAATTTATACGAATTATTTCTTGACGTCACATCGACAGACAGCTTTTATCGGACTACGCGTGTCCGATAAAAGCTGTCCGTCGGTGTGACATCACGAAAAAAAATCAGTTAACATTTCATTTTCATAGACCTCAGATGCAAATCATATATTTACACTGGTTGGCAAATTTTGGACTCTTTCTGACCCGAAATGGAGAAGATTTTAATAAAAACTCACAAAAATCGGATCGGAATCCGATCCGAATTCGTTGTAGTGTGACCGCGCGTTTAGAGTATGTACGTCAAAAGAGGAGTACACATTCGACACCTGCTATGAAAGTAAATAAGTGTGAGAAGTGCCAAGGAGTAGACTTCAAAGTTGTATGTGCAAGAAGGCTGTTAACAAGATACAATACTTTACAAAACAGAGAAATAACAGTTGACTCAAGCCGGAATCAAAAGAGAATGGAGGCGCGCTAGGGGGTGGCGTTCCCCTATAAAAAATTTTCGTCTCCCTAGAAAATGAAAAAATACCATTGCCTTAATGCATTTTAGTATATCTGCCCCCTGAAAAAGTTTTCACGCCTCCCGGAAGCCATTTCGCTCCCTTCAGTACCTTGTTTGGCTGCAGGCTTGAGTTGACTACCTGCCGGTTGGACTGAAACTAAATCTATAGATTTATGGTATAACATTTCTATCTTCACGAGGTTGTACCTTTTCCCTGTAATCTAAGTCGTTCATCTATAGACATTCTCCCTAAACTTGCCCCTATTTTCGCATCTGCGCCCTCCGTATTATCTGTTCTGATCAAAGGGCAGCTGTTATGGGAATGTAGGCCTCAGGTGTCATGAAGGACACATGATGCTAAATAGAGAAAAGGATATGGGAGATTATAAGAGAGAGATTTAAAGGGAAGACTTAGCCCCAGCCACCCCCTATCCCCATTTGAATTATAGTGTACCCCGTCATCTTGATTCAGGAATGGTCCCTACAAATCATGTGACAATATTTTGTAACTCATTTGTTAAATTTATGCAGAATAACTCCTTGGTTTACTTTCAGTATTCAATGTTTATATTCAGAAACAAAATGAAAAATACCAGTGAGCGAAATCAGAGGAAATGTGTAAGATTTAGCATATTATTGAAAACAAACTTTGGGCGACTGCTTTCCCCCTGTAAGGGTAAGTCTAATTCCCTTGCAGGGTGCAGAGTCTATGTTCCACAAGGAATAGGACCACCAAGTTACTGACGAATGTAGATTCTACTCCAACGTCCGAGAGAAGGGGTGTGGGGAAAAGATCCTCCTTACAAGAATAACTTGCCTAAACTCGGTCCTTTATCATACAGTTTCTTTTCTACTGGGGGTACATATCTGTCAGTTTTTTAGTATACGAGCCCAACAGCCTAGATGCTAGCGCACACAGCGGACGCTTCTTCTTCTGCTCACCAGCTAGAATTAATGCACCAATACAACGTGCCCATCCGTGCGCAAGCTAAGAAAATGTGTTCATGTTAACATAATCAAGGTTTCAAGGACTTACTGGAAGATGCCTCACGTTTTCATGAAATTTTCATCAACTGTAATTGTAATTGTAGCTTTACAATTTTGTCGACAACGATGCCCAGTCAACCATGGAGCCTACATGTTATGCCCCTCAGCAGAAAAAAATCACGTTAGTCGCTTGTATGACATGTAATAGGAGAGTTAAATCTGCAGCCAATGAAGGAAACGGTCATGTGAATCAAAATTCGAAATAATCTAAACCAACAGAGGATATTTTCCCGTTTATAAAGGTCTAGTATGGGGGTGTTTTACTGTCGTCTCTCTACTGTTACATTACGAGAAAGAACTCTTAAAGGACAACTATGAAATGTTAAGTGTCACTTCCCTTGCAGGCATTATAAGATGCAGTTGAACGTTAGAAAGAGGCGCAAGCCTACATATTCACATCTGCTGCAAAGGTCATCAAAATACACTCTGTAACATACTTAAAATATATTATGAACCATTGTACTTTGATAGTTTGATTGACATAAAAGGAAGGCAAACTCAAACTTCAAATGTATTTAAAGGGGAATTTTCATCATCCCAAACAGTTCCAATTCTCCCAACTATGCAACTTCTAGCTCCTCCCATAACTGTATGAAGCTCCTCCTTGTGCAGGAATAAACCTGTTTTATTGCTTAAGGCCATGTCCTGGTGAGTATACAAGGCTATAAAATGTAATAAAAGCACTCGCTCTGCCTTGTGTGAAATGTGAGCTACTCTGCATCTTTCAAATTTTCAAACTTTGATGTCAATCAAAGAGCAGTCACCAACTGAGAATTTTGCTACCACTACACTAAAAATATACTTTGGGGTGATGACTGTCTGTCTTTAAGTCACACTGATTAATGACATATACTCACCTGCAAAATATATAAGACCCTCGCACAGCAGAGAAGCTGTGCAAAGAAGTGCACATTCAGATTGTGCATTAGGGAAGATAATAAAGTTTGGTACTATAGTGTTATGATCCAGGCCCGTAGACAGACAAGGTTCCAAAGGAGGGCGAAAAAGTTTCCAGGGGGTGAAAAGTACCTAAACTGCATTAAGGCAATGGTAAGTTTAGATCTTCTGGGGGGGGCGAAAAAATTCCAGGGGGTCTTTGCCCACGGCCTCTTGGCTACGGGCCTGGTGATATCACCTCTTAGACCGAAGAAGTAGTTAAAGGTAAATTTTTAGGAGAGTATGATGCAATTGTGACGAGGGAATTCTCACATCAAAAGTTTGGGTTTGCTTCTTCTTTGGGCACCATGAACATCGAGTAAAGTTTATTCTGTCTTACTTTTGGATAATGGTGAAGTTTCGAAAGCATTTATAGAAACACTTAAACTTTATGACTTCAATTAGGATTAATCTTGACTGCAAATGGAAATTAATAATGAAACTGAACTATATTGTATGTTATATTAACTTAAAACACATATATTTACATTTCTTTAAATAATTCAGGCCTGGAGTTGCAGTTATTTTACCACGTTAAGTGACCACAAATGTGGAGAAATCCTATGGCTTATGAATGACTTCATATTGCATGGCTGACCAACTCAACATTTTGTATCAAATTTGGTTTCTTTTTTAAATGGCCAGTTCGGATGCTCTTGGATGGAAAACCCATCTTACTCTGAACCGGCCGGGGATCGAACCCTGAACCTCCCGGTTATTAAGCGTCATCGGTTCAAATGCCACCGCCTTTGCTCACTAGGCCTACAGCACCGTACTACTCAGGAAGCTATTTGAATCTGTCACACCGGTCAATATAGGAACACATGAAGGAAAACCAGTTGTATGATCAATTATCATTGATAATTTTTTAGAAAACGGTACGCTATTCAACTGCTAAAGGACTGTTTAGGAGACATGTATCATGAATATTAGAGTTACATGGTTGCCATGGTTACGTCGTGACCATTGCACCCTGCTTAAACAGGCAACATCTCACTGACCTTCATCTTACGCTCCTCTTCTTCGGCTGATTTACCATCTTCATCTATACAAGGTTGTCGAGATAAAAGTACACTCACATTTGAGCTCGAAATTCACCTGCCAGTCAGGCGATGGCCAATTCTTGATTTCAGCCAGTTTCCTAATTCTTTAAATAAATAGAAAGGGTAGATTAGTCTCCAACGATATTAAAGTTCACCAAATAAAATCTGTTCGAGGTTGGTTGAGCATTAATTAAGTGCACCTGTTCTCACATCTTCTCCGCTTAGAACACGTGATCATGTATCTATATATACTGTACTCTGCTCGTTTGAAATCTGCGTTCACATTTAACTGACTAATTCTCAACACTTTTATCAAGAAAGTTGAATCAAGGAATCACATTTATTTGTAGCAAGTAGTGTATGTCATTTTAAAGACTTGGGAGTGCTACTTAGGGCAGGGGTTTAAAGGGAATGAACAGTGGCCCCAAAGTGACTCTAATGGCAGCTCCCTGGTGACACACATCTTACAAATTTCCCCTTATTCCCCTTACAAATATCTTTCATAACAAAAGTGTTTCCTATTAAAGATAAACTAAGTAGTT
The DNA here is from genome assembly GCA_029531755.1 of Holothuria leucospilota. Taxonomy (NCBI): domain Eukaryota; kingdom Metazoa; phylum Echinodermata; class Holothuroidea; order Aspidochirotida; family Holothuriidae; genus Holothuria; species Holothuria leucospilota. Next base: position 6,203,428 of record CM055964.1, read on the forward strand.
AATCTGCATGCATAAATTGAACACTTCCGTAACAAACATATCGTTTCTTGATTAAACAGAGCCATTCATAAATTAGGATACACCAACTCAAAATGGGGTGACTGTATTTTCCCTTTAATTAAAGGAAATATTTTCTTCAGTATACGTCAGGGGAATATCCTTTCTCAGTCTTTTGCAGTTCAATTTCAAGATTCCGAAAATTCTTATGAACAGGACAAAACGGTCTGCCTTGAACAGTTAAAGGAAGTTCAATAGACGAGTTGGGAAACTGCGATATACAATGCATGCTGGGAAGGAAAATGTACCCACAACAGAGATTGCATGTGCAAGATAGACATTTTGTATAACCACGCACAATTTTCGAGTTTAAAAGTATGGTTCTGCAGACACTAAGTACTGGTCACAGAGAATTTTCTGTAGATGTAAAATTTTTTTAGAAGTCAATCTCCTTAACTTGGACTGAAAAGGTTAGACAGCATGACCGTAAATTGTGGAAGACACGGGGAAGACAAAAACACAATCGCTCGAAGCATGTTTGTATCCGGGCGAAAATGTCCTTAGACTTGATCTGTGGTATTACATGGTACAGCAAAATCTGATTTCCCAACTCGACTATTAAGGGAATTAAGGAAAATAAGTCTGTTACTAAGAATACTAAGAAAAGTCGTAATACTGAGATGTCGTCATACCCGCCTGTGCTGCTTATGTAAACGAGAGAGACTGGTATTATAAATAACTCTTCATAGTTTAATGAATTGTGATCATAGAGTATAAGAACTACATCTAACTCTATGATTGTGTAAATAAATCAAACATTAATGTAACTACTATACAATTGAAAATATTTTAAAGTGTTCTAATTATGAATGTATATGTATCACCTTTCATACCTCAGTAGCTAAAAACAGTTTGGCAATGTTTTGCAAAATACTTTGCCAACTTGAATTCTGTATAGGTCTTCAGGTAGATAAATTATGCCTTATGTACATAGATAATGTTTCACATCTTTTACATGGAAAAGTTATCAGCAAATTCGAATTGACTGGCCAACTTTGTCAAGCTAGAAATTTTATCTCTCGCCATGGTTAAGCCTTCATCATATTCAAAGGGAAACAGTTAACCTTGTTTAAAAGACAGAACATAACAGAAGAGGTTTTTTAAGTTGAAAGCCGCCACACCCTTCGTAAAAAATCATTGCCAATCTGTAAGTTAAATTTTTATTGAACATTTAATAATGTCCTAGTATTTTGTCATTTGTCTTCGGTGTAAATTGGCCCAACGGCCCTTAAAACTAGTGGCATACATCAACTGAACGGTGCTTATGTGTCTTCAACAAAAAGTCTGTCATTTTAAGTTTCCTTTGGGAAACTGATTAAATTTTAGTAACGCCTAAAAGTGCCCTTTGCATAATCCTGATGGAACGAAATTTGACACTTCAATCCAAATGGCAACTCCCTCATCGGACTGATAAGAAGACGCGACCATTCGAAGCTTTATTAGGTTATGGTGACTCAAAACCCTGCTTCTTGTACTGCAATCTTCTCTTACGAAATATAATGGGGATATAGCTTGATCAAAGACTGCTCCAAATGAGCCAGTTCAGAGATCTTTCTGCGCATGTCTAAATATTTCTTCAAGTCGTAGGGTTAAAGCACACAATCATAAGTCAAGCGTTGTTTGTAGTTTTGTATATCGTATGAGCAGTTGGTCTTTAAACATATAACTTGAAGTGCTCTCACAGTGCACTCTGTAATATAAATTGAAAAAAGAAACTTACATTTTTGTTGTTTCAATCATTTTTTTATTCCTTGCCGAAAGAGAAAAGAATTCATGCAATCACGCTGACGATGAGGTATCTATGTATGTATGTGTGTGTATGTATGTATGTATGTATGTATGTATGTATGTATGTATGTATGTATGTATGTATGTATGTATGTATGTATGTATGTATGTATGTATGTATGTATGTATGTATGTATGTATGTATGCATGCATGCATGCATGCATGTATGCATGTATGCATGTATGTATGTATGTATGTATGTATGCGTGTGAGTTTGTGACGCTTAGTTTGTTAACACGATGTTTCAAGGTAGCAATGATGGATACTTTTTATACTTGGTATATAGATTTATCATATTAAGAGGAAGAACCCTGTTGTTTTTGATGAAGGGAAAAGGTCGTTTGAGTTTACCAGAGGACAAAAACCTGAAATATTGTAACGATATCACAAGGTAGAAATCACAGATACTTTTCACAGTTAGAATGTAAATTCGTCAGAGGTCATTTGAAGTCTCCAGGGGTCGAAAACTGAAAACCCCTTAAACACCATATCCCAAGTTAGGACTTACGAATGATTTCTTACTTGGAATGTGGATGCGTTATACTTAGAAAATGGCCCTGTTGTTTTCGGTAGAGTTCAAAGGTCATTGAAGGTCACCGGCCGTGAAACTACGAAAACCTTGTAAAACAGAGGTATCTCATACTTGGATGCCACATACTAATTTCAAGAACCCTTTTGTTTTTGGTGGAGGTGAAAGTTCATTTGAAGTCATGGAGGTTGTATGTTGAAAACGTCGTTAACACGATAGATCCTAAAAGGTAATCTTGACGTATCTGAAAGGTGGCATGTGGATGCCCCCACATTGCGGTTAATAATTCAATTGTTTTTGGTGGCGGTCAAAAGTCATTTGAGGTCAAAAGAGGTCAGTCTATGCCAACCTGGTATGTAACTGTGAGTAGGTGGAAAACGAATGTTGCTTAAAAGAACACCATTGTTTAAGTTTTGTAGAGGTCAAAGGACATTTGAGGTCACCAGAAGACAAATTGTGAAAACGTAATAGAACGTTATATCTCAGGAAGGATAAGTTTGAGGAAAAACCTCGGTGCGACAAATCATTTCCATTAGGCAAGAAATCACTGAGTCTTTAGGCTTTCTGGTTATATTAAAGTCTGCAACATATCGATTAAAGTGTAATCAGGATGTTTGTTAATGGTAATATAACGGTTGTGTTGAAGTTACCGCGGTAGTTTAACTTAGAGCGAGTGCTAACTTTCCAAGTTACTGGATTTCTACAAAGGCCTCACTTTGTTTGATGAGCTGTGCAGGTGCACGGGTTCGGCATTCAATTGTTGAAAACTTTACATACCTCGATATCCATTGTATGTAGCAAGTAACCTTACAATTAGCATTTCTCTCAACATGTAATCTCTTTTCACCACCCATTTCCTTCCCATAGTTCGGTCTGCTCTTAATACGATTGAAATGTTACAATGATTCAACTTAGGTTTGGAAGCAACGGAGCAAGCTTCTAATAAGCGAATAAAAAGAAAAGTAGGTCACGTTGAGGCGTCAATTTGGCTATACTGCTGTAAGTTACGAAATACCGGTAGGATAAAATATTGTGAGTTAAACTTGCGTCTGCCAAAAATTGTTATAAATATAAGTGTCTGAAAAGTTCTCTGGGACAGGTTCCTCCATACACTATTCTTATCTTAATGCCAAAATTAGTGCATGATATGTTTAAATGTGAATTACCGGTAGAGTTAAAAGTGGACGACTTAATTAGGAGTTAAAGTAATCCTGCTAGCCTTGATAACAAGATCACTCAAAATACAGATCCCGCCAAATTGACTACGTCTTGATAAAAAGCAGTTTAATTTGCCTTGTTGAAAAGATAAGTGACAAGGCCCAACAAAGAGTCTGGATGGATACATCAAAAGTAGTCACGTTATAGGAGAAGTGTTACTATTTATCTCGAGTTAACTTCATTAAGAAAATCGTTAATGGCGAGCTCTCGTCATTCCAAGGGTCTATTTTCTGAAGCCTTGGAAAAAAATCATGATCTCTTACATCACATCAAGATAAAATTCGTTATGCTGTTGGATCTTATGTTACGCGAAGGGAGGGGGGATTCTTGTTTGGGTTTATCAATCTGTAGTGTACACACTAAGAACGCCCCACCGACTCTAATCAGTCACTGGTCAATCGAGCACTGACCCTATACTTGATCATATATTTAACTCAATTCAGTTCGTATTGACCCGAATTGACTCATTTTTAACCAAATGTAGTCAAATATTTGATCAGCTTCCGGTTCAGTACCCGATTGACAAGAGTGTTTTAGTGTGTGTCATAAGGTTGCTCTTGATCATCACGGGGAGATAGCCGTAGAAGAGCAATAAAAGGACTATATAGATATTTAGTATATTTGAAGATGAGCTTTATCTGTGTATCCAATGCAATGGCACTAGCAAATGATGTCGTGTATGGGTTTACACCGTAGAAATTAAAGTAAGGGAGAATGACAACTGGCGATCTGGACTGAAGTCTCTCATTTGGCCCTCTGTAGGGCAGCGAAGGAACAGCGCGTAATACAAACGGTACGGCGTTGCTCAGTTTTGCGTTAGTTTTCAAGTTAGAAGAAGCGTATATAATAACACACTAAAGTCACCATGCATGACTTATCCCTGTTGTGAAAATTACTCATAATCTTTCGACAAACGGATAAAATGACATTTAACTTTTGAAGTTGAATGAACACTGTACGTATGGAGACACGCCAATCAACCATCTTTTTTCCGTACAGCAGAAGCGCCCTCACTATCTTCGTAACTACTCACTGGTTAAACACGCAACGATAAACTGTGTCAGCTTTCTCCCATACCTACCATAATTTCTGTGGTTTGCACTGAGCGTACGCTTCTCCATAATTGTGCTAGCCTACATGTCATTACAATGCAACTGCAGAAGATATTTTTCTCTTCCCCCAGCTGCTAATAGGAAAGTGTTACAGTTTATGGCAGCTTGTAGCAAACGTGCAGTTAAATTCTGTTGGAGAATCAGTGGAGTGGCCCTTTTCTTTAATTAAATGATAGTACAATCCATTGAACGTGGAACTACTTCCATGACACAAAATCATACTTTTTGCTGTCATGTCTAATGTGTAAAAAATCTCTTTGTGAAAAGCAAAAAAATAACACTTTCTACTTACATTTGATTTCCTAATTCCAGTTTCATTAACTGAATTGTGAATCAAAAACCAAAATGGATTGATTTTGTAAAGACGGACAGACGGAGACAATCTGTTGCGTGCTGTCTGTTACACAAACTAATTCATATAAGTTCGTCTAAAAGTGATGACTTTCACTAAACAGGTTTCACAGATCATGAGCTACCCTATTGCTGCAGCTCCCTCATTTGTCTCAACTGTGTATAATTAATGCAGAGTTTACTGGCGCAAGGTCAGCTCCCCCAATGAAGCCTAAGGCGTTTTAGCGTAAAACATCGCGAAAGAGCGGTACTTTTTGAAGAGAAGTGTAAATTGATGCCCAAAATGTAGAACACGCCATTAAAGGTTAATCCAGTGGCTCTGGGGAGTTCCTGTCAGGACAAAATCCGGACGGGCTATTTCATGTGGAAAAGAACTCAAGGTAAGTTAACTTGATAAGTTTAGGTCAGAACTTTTAAATTCTCCTCTGACAAATAAATTAAAATTGACCTAGGAAAACTGAGAGTATCCGAGCTTACACTTGACATTCAACAGGTTCCTCTCAAGGTTATAACCCACATTTTGACTTCTTAAAGTAAACAACACTTCCTAAAGTAGAAAACTGTTGCATTTTGGATATGAATGGCAACTGTTTTTAAAACGTATCATATTTTGAAAGAACTGAATGCGAAATCAATGTTACAACTGTCACTACCCGTAGACAGACTAGACAGCTCGATGTTAGTTTTTACACACCCACTGATAATTTTCCAAAACGAAGAGGAACGGATCTCTTCCTTTGAGACTCATTAAACCTATTGTATTCTTTATAGTTCCCATAAGCCAGATGATAATAGTAATATTAATAGAAATAAGAGACATTGTAAGTTTGAAAGAGAGCTTGCAACCTAATCCTTTTCAAGCCTAATCGGAAGTCAGTCTCTAACCCCCAAACTGCAAAATCTGGCTAGCACATGCACTACGCTGTGTACAAAGACAAGGTAACAACAAAAAGAATGCAAGTCATGCTTAGTAAATGCATGTTAAAGTAATGATGACGTCATAAATTAGTGATGTCATAAATAGACACAAACTAACAAAGATGTTCAGCAAAGAACAGTAACCATTGGAATACCCTATTGTTTTTGACCATTAACGAAACTCCATTTTAGATGAATATGCAACATTAACGTCATCCTGGTATTTGCATTTTTCTGTTTTCAACAAGGAATTGTTGACTGCAGCCGTGACCTATTTCATTCTGTATGTGAAGTTATGCTTTCCGGTCAAGGGTTAGTAATGTTTAAACTTAAGGATGCAACATTATATATATATATATCTATATCTATATCTATATATATATATATATATATATATATATATATATATATATATATATATACATATATATATTTCTCTAATTCGGCACTTAGGGGGAAAGTTGTTGTTGAAAAGTCGACCTTAAGGGGGAAAAAAAATTCGGGTGAAATATAAGTTTCGCCTTAACGTTTCCACACACTTTTTCTATAGGAATACGTAAACTTACAAGGGCGCCCTCTTAGATTTACAAACTAGATGCCATTACTTCAAAGTTGTCAAATTTACGGACACCTAGCTGTTAACACGAACGGATGGCTGCCCATTGAAATAACGTTTATTATATTTTTAGACGTTAGGGCGAATTTATTTCTTATGTATTTTATTATCTTTTTTTCGCCCTATGTACAAGCAGATATAACAATTTCCCCTTAAGGTGGGAATTAGCGTTATATATATATATATATATATATATATATATATATATATATATATATATATATATATATATATATATATAATCGTAAAAGGTGTTAAACAGTCAATGGCAAAGTGCTCAACCTGTAAAGGGAGCTAAAATATTGAAAGGTTGTAACAGGGTTACTACAAGACAGCTTTACAGAACTGTTTCGTAAGGGCCAATTTGAGCAGGTCCTCACTCTTCAGAAGCCTGATGTAGAATGGTGTCAACAACGTTGAATACGTCGTGCCCGTTGAATCGTACTGTGGGCGTGTTCGTTTTTGAAAACGTGTTCGTTTTTGAAAACGTGTTCGTTTTTGAAAACGTGTTCGTTTTTGAAAACGTGTTCGTTTTTGAAAACGTGTTCGTTTTTGAAAGCAGGCACGGGTGATTGGGTCGAGTCAAGATACCTTACCTATTGGAATAATTACACAGCAGATGTTTATTTCTGTGTCTGCAAGAGCTGATGAGTTCGTTTCTTTTGTTTAAAGTGGCTAAGGAAGGTTTGAGTATGATGAAGAACTTTTCTTCTAGACAGAGGTTGCAGGCTTTTGATGATGTGGAGTATGCCCGAGCTTTGCTTATAAGCTTCCATTTCACAGAGTGTTCTACATTTGAATCCTTTAACTTCCAGATATGTTCACTGAGTGCAGTTGCGTTTCTCTTGTCTTTGTGTTTGAAGCTAGACTTGTGGGCGTTGTATCTAGTTTTGAAGGTGTTTTCTGTTAGACCAATGTAAGTTTCTTCCTTGTGATTGTCATGGCGTGTTACAGTGGCTTGGTACACTATGTTGTTGGTGAGGCAGTTGCCTTGCAGTGGACACTGGCTTTGTGTTCTGCAATTGCAGTTGTTTTGTGTTGCTGGTTGCAGATTCTGTTTGGTCAGTATGTATTTGTTGTGCGCTGATATTATTTGGTCCATGTTTGCCATGCAGCTGTAACTCAGTTTTACCGTGTTTCTGTTGAGTAGAGTATGTAGTTTATGTCCAGGCGGGAAGCAGCTGTCTAAAAGGTTGAAGAATTTCTTGCCAATGTTGGTGGTGACATTGTCACTGAATGGGGGGTTGAACCAGGTTATGTTTCTGGCACGTCTTCGTTTTATGGCCTTGTTTTGTTGACTGGTGTTAAGCGGTTGGGTTCTGTACTTTAGATTATACCCATAGCCACTTTTGTGCAGTGCTTCCTGGTATATGGGTGCTGAGGTGTTGAAAGTGTTTTCGTCGGATGAGATGTTAGATAATCTCCTGTTGATGCTTTCTGGGATGTTCTTTATGATGAGTGGAGGGTGGTTGCTCTGTTTGTGCACATAGAGAGGGATGTTGTTGGGTTTCATGTACGGCTTGTAAGTGCCTGTGCGGAGATCGAGAGTTACGTCTAAAAAGTTTACTACTTTCTTGTTTGCGTCAATTTCTATCTTCAGGTTGTTGTTTGCGAATATCTTGCATATTTCTTTCTTTATGTTCTCTGTTTGCCTGGGTGTTGCTTTGCAAACTGCCAAACCGTCGTCTCTGTACAGACCAACATTCATGTTAATGTGCTGAAGTTGTGATAGCAGGTATAGTCCTACTAGTTCACAAGTTTCAGCACCGTCGAAACTGCCCATGGTGACATCGAATAAAGATTCGGCACGCTTGCACCATGGTGTTTCGGCGTTAAACAACATAGTTTTCTTTGTGTGAAAGATCACATGTTTTTCAAATGTTGATATGTCTGTGAAGTTCGACGCAAAATCCAGAGCCTTGTTGAGGAGGTCAGCAGTTATTGAGGGGTAAAACTCACAGATGTCAAAAGCAATAAACGATTGTTGATGTTTGTTGTGTATTTCCCTAAACCAATCTATTACCTCACTTGTGTTCTTCCATTGATTGAAACCTGTAGATTGTTTGATTTTTGAGTTTATTCTTTCTAGTATTTGCTTGCTGATCTTCCCTATTTCTGATTTTGATGGGTTGATTAGCCTGCAGGTGGGTTTGTTGCTGAAGTTCGGTTTGTGGTCTTTTAGTGTAATAAACGCTTGTTTTTCACATGTAGTGAAGTGAGGATGGCATGATGAGCCTAATACAGAATATTAAATTTAACAACAACCACAAGCCATTCCAAACACAGTTACAAACTGACACGAACAAAATCAAAACAGACACGTCAGTATATGTTGCGGCTGACAAAACCAACAACTTTTACAAGTTACAACCTGAACAGTACAACAAACTGGTACAACAAAACGTAAACAAAGCATACAAGAAAGCACCACCCAGCACACGCCACGAAATTACTGCAATGGACAAAACTATCGCTTCAAAACTCGAAATCAGTGACAGAGTCGACACTACATGTGAAAAACAAGCGTTTATTACACTAAAAGACCACAAACCGAACTTCAGCAACAAACCCACCTGCAGGCTAATCAACCCATCAAAATCAGAAATAGGGAAGATCAGCAAGCAAATACTAGAAAGAATAAACTCAAAAATCAAACAATCTACAGGTTTCAATCAATGGAAGAACACAAGTGAGGTAATAGATTGGTTTAGGGAAATACACAACAAACATCAACAATCGTTTATTGCTTTTGACATCTGTGAGTTTTACCCCTCAATAACTGCTGACCTCCTCAACAAGGCTCTGGATTTTGCGTCGAACTTCACAGACATATCAACATTTGAAAAACATGTGATCTTTCACACAAAGAAAACTATGTTGTTTAACGCCGAAACACCATGGTGCAAGCGTGCCGAATCTTTATTCGATGTCACCATGGGCAGTTTCGACGGTGCTGAAACTTGTGAACTAGTAGGACTATACCTGCTATCACAACTTCAGCACATTAACATGAATGTTGGTCTGTACAGAGACGACGGTTTGGCAGTTTGCAAAGCAACACCCAGGCAAACAGAGAACATAAAGAAAGAAATATGCAAGATATTCGCAAACAACAACCTGAAGATAGAAATTGACGCAAACAAGAAAGTAGTAAACTTTTTAGACGTAACTCTCGATCTCCGCACAGGCACTTACAAGCCGTACATGAAACCCAACAACATCCCTCTCTATGTGCACAAACAGAGCAACCACCCTCCACTCATCATAAAGAACATCCCAGAAAGCATCAACAGGAGATTATCTAACATCTCATCCGACGAAAACACTTTCAACACCTCAGCACCCATATACCAGGAAGCACTGCACAAAAGTGGCTATGGGTATAATCTAAAGTACAGAACCCAACCGCTTAACACCAGTCAACAAAACAAGGCCATAAAACGAAGACGTGCCAGAAACATAACCTGGTTCAACCCCCCATTCAGTGACAATGTCACCACCAACATTGGCAAGAAATTCTTCAACCTTTTAGACAGCTGCTTCCCGCCTGGACATAAACTACATACTCTACTCAACAGAAACACGGTAAAACTGAGTTACAGCTGCATGGCAAACATGGACCAAATAATATCAGCGCACAACAAATACATACTGACCAAACAGAATCTGCAACCAGCAACACAAAACAACTGCAATTGCAGAACACAAAGCCAGTGTCCACTGCAAGGCAACTGCCTCACCAACAACATAGTGTACCAAGCCACTGTAACACGCCATGACAATCACAAGGAAGAAACTTACATTGGTCTAACAGAAAACACCTTCAAAACTAGATACAACGCCCACAAGTCTAGCTTCAAACACAAAGACAAGAGAAACGCAACTGCACTCAGTGAACATATCTGGAAGTTAAAGGATTCAAATGTAGAACACTCTGTGAAATGGAAGCTTATAAGCAAAGCTCGGGCATACTCCACATCATCAAAAGCCTGCAACCTCTGTCTAGAAGAAAAGTTCTTCATCATACTCAAACCTTCCTTAGCCACTTTAAACAAAAGAAACGAACTCATCAGCTCTTGCTGACACAGAAATAAACATCTGCTGTGTAATTATTCCAATAGGTAAGGTATCTTGACTCGACCCAATCACCCGTGCCTGCTTTCAAAAACGAACACGTTTTCAAAAACGAACACGTTTTCAAAAACGAACACGCCCACAGTACGATTCAACGGGCACGACGTATTCAACGTTGTTGACACCATTCTACATCAGGCTTCTGAAGAGTGAGGACCTGCTCAGATTGGCCCTTACGAAACAGTTCTGTAAAGCTGTCTTGTAGTAACCCTTTTACAACCTATCAATATATATATATATATATATATATATATATATATATATATATATATATATATATATATATATATATATATATATATATATATATATATATATATATAAACTATCTTTGCAACGTACATACAAAGAGTTTAACTACCGGTATATAAGCTTCTTTGTTCAAAGGCCTAAATGTTTGGTCTCTTACCCTGCACAATGATTCTCAGGTTCCAATTGTCTCTCGCTTTGAAAATGCGTCATCAACAAGCGATTCACTGATTGGTCCTAATGTACCATGGAAGGTCGTGTGACGACAACGGGACATTTTGGTTTGCATTGTCGTTTTCTTCGCAGTGTTGAAGTACAATTGTTTGTACAAAAGAGAATACTAGCTTACCCTAATATGGGCCCTTTGAAAATCTTTCTCGTCTCTGTTATGCATCGCTCATGATTTCTTTTGATGACTTAAAATGTCTGCGAGTCATTTAGTTTAGCTCATCTGATTACGATGAGCACATTTAGGCCAATCTGATTAGTCGAGTGATCACAGTAATCGTACAAGAGATATAATGACCAGTGACAGATGTTTCGCTTGATGGGCTCACAGTAAGTTAGTTAATGTGTCCGTCAAGTCATGTGTGTCGTGTAGGGGCATAAAATATTGGGGCCAACCACCTCTTACATGACAAAGTGAAACAAAGGATTTTTTTTAACTTTTTAGGTAGTAAACAACTGCATCAACACTTACCTTTTATCTAACAGGTTCCACTGCATTTCATGGTTATAACATTTTATATCTTTAGGAGGTACATTTATCATTAAGTCCTTCACAGATAAGTGTAAGATAAAAGAACTGCCATTGCTAGTTTCAATTCCCCCGTAAGATGAGGGGGACGAAATAAGGAAAACTGGTCTCTTCATATTTGTCTCGGCTTCACATTCAATCTACAAACCATTTAGTCTTTTAAAGTTTTTCGTCATTTTTAGAAACATTCATGATAATTTGTAAAACTGCTTAAGTTTAGTGTTTACAGTAGTCACCAGTCTTAAAAATATGTTAAAATTTTCAAGACCTTATCTTTTCTGTCGATTAAAAGGAGACGTTCTCGACATAACATAGAACAGAAATGCAGAGTACAGCACCCGATTTAGGTTCCTGATGCCCCCCCCCCCCCCACACACACACATGAAAACATAGAAACTTCATAATTCAACAGATTTCTACATGTTGTTCAAGTGAATAAATCACAGAAAGCTGTTTCATTTGCATTGTGGGTGCATCATGAATAGTTAATATACTGTACGAACGCACTCTCAGTAGTGGCAGTCGTACAGTATCTCTTTCACATACCGGTATGTTACTAGAAAAAAATTAAGCTGAAATAATCTTTTAAACCTTTATCTGACAATTTATAACAGCTATCGACTTATAGGCTCTGTCTTGTGGAGCAAAAGACCCCTCTCCCTGGGGCCGTAACCTGGCCAAAATCCCAAGCGGGCAGTTCATGACAGCGTCCATTGGCGTACCTATGACAGTTGGCACCCAGGCGAATCCTCTCTTTGGCTTTGCCACCAACTGCCGTCCTAAGGGAAGGGTGTAAGAAGAGGGGTCTAACGGGAAAAAATTAAATTTGTGTTAGGTCTCTTTATAGGTGCAAATTTGTGTTGTCTTTGGCAAAGCTTTGAACTGATTTTGTGTTTAGAAATTCGCATTATTTAGTGCCTATTTTATTATTTTGTTTGTTTAAAGGGAGCGTTTTAAGTGCCGGGGTAGCCCACCTACTCTTTGAGAAGTTGTTGTGTATGTAAGATGTCTAAGATGCAAAATGGTGCTATCTTTGGGAAAGCTTTGAAATGGTTTGCACGCTCAGAAAGTCTCACTTTTTAGTGCCTTTCTATTTTCTTTTTAGCTGGGTGTAAGGAAGAGGATGCTGTCCAGGCCTACCCCTCCCCATTTGAGAAATTTTTGCCTTTGCAAAGATGCTTGGATACAAAGTGGTGCTACCCTTGAAAGAGTTTTGAATTGATTTTATGTATTAAACATTCTCATCATTTAGTTATTTTTGGTTGTGACATGGCAGGGTGCCATAATTCAAGACTCAGTCGGTGAGAACCCAACGAATCTTAGTGCGCTAAGTTAAGGCCACCCTCGGTTGGTTTGTAGCGTCGCTTTATTTTTGTCAAAACTTACTCCCAGATTGGCCTATATGATGCCTTCACGACCTCAGAAGTTGCATCTAAAATTTGGAGACTTCATTTTTTAGCAACCGAGACTTGTAGAAGAAAAGTTTATTACGTAAAATCACTTCGTAAGAGAACACAGGACTAAAAGGTACTCAAACAAGCTGATTAATTTCAGCCTGAAATTAAAGGTTATCAAGCATGTGGCTTTATAGGCATGCTGTGCCGGACACCTAGTAGAAAGTAAAAGACCTTATGAACATGACGTCATGGAGCAGAAAGTACTCCCTCGTTTGGAGGCAAGCGCGTATCATTGCCAGTTAAACCAACAAGTGCAGACACCTGATTTGTGAACCAATCGGATAAGGGCGCAAGTTTTCTACACGGTAGTGCGAAGTCTATACGTTGTACGTGCAGTCTGCTTCATTGTTTTGCCTCCAAAATGACGTCGCGTGACGTCAATACATACGGTCTACACTAAAATTTTTCAACGAATAGGCTTCGGCTGTGTTGTGGGCATCATGCACGAGGGAGGAGGTTCATTCGTTAGTGCGAGTTACCCGCACAAGAACGTGTCTGGGCCGGGGGTCCGGGGACCTCCCAGGGAAAGCTTGGAAAAAAGAAGCCTGTATATGAGATTTTCCAGGTTCTCAGGACCTAAAAAAACATAATCAGGAGGATGGAGTCTCTAGTATTTTCAGTCCTGTTTTCCAAGTAGGCCATTATTTACGGTTAGGGTTTGGAAATCTCAGGGTGACAGCTGTCCCTCCTCCCCAACCCTCTCCAATCAAAAGTTGGTTACAAAGCTCTCTGCGAACGAATGAGATGGTGTGACGAATAAAAATTAAAGATCCAATTTCCTCGTTCCAGACAATTAAAGGTCTCCCAAATAACTTCACTCATAGCTGCTACTCTACTTTAAAGGGTAAACTAGTTTGATAACTTTCACACATAGGAGGCATGGGGCCACGGTTTGACCGACGGGGGAGGGGCAAGTTCCCCGAAGATGGGACAGCAATCGGAAGGCCCGAAAAAACGGCACGTTGCCGAAAGGATAGCGAACACAAAATTAATTTGGCTGTTTGATTGAAGTTGATTGAAACATTTGGGGTTTTATTGAAGAATCTGCCCTCATGAGACCAAAAAAGCTCAAGCGACTGGTCACCGTTGGGGATTACACACTTTACTGTACCCTTGAAAGCTCTCCGACGAATATGGGAGAATCCCCGACGGGGACTGTGCCCCCTTGCCTCAGGCCTGGCCCCACCCCTGACCAGGGAGCTGTCTCCCAGCTTCCTACCTTGACACATGGGCTTTTAGTAGTTTGCTGTAGGCTATGTGTTACTTTCCTGCAAAGGTGTAGGCATATTTCAGTTGTACATCTATAGCTCATCAACACCATATTGGATGTTAAAGCTACTTTGCTTACGTTTTAAGGGATTGAGCTTTGAAATAAAAAGTAATTAATACGTTTTAGGAATATATGCAGAGCTTTCATCGGACTGGATACTTCAAGCACACACTTTAAGAGGCTAATTATAAAGTTGTCTGGATTCATGATTCTACTAAGAAGTACAATTCATACATTCACCAAGAGGTACGCTTCGTGTATTTACACAGAAATGCTCCTCAAGGTTATCAGGTTATTACTATGTTTTAGAGGCTAATAATGTTGTCTAAATTCGTATATTTAAAAAATGGTAACCCACATGTATAGATAGTTCGAGGTATACTCTTCATGAAGGGTTATTTATGTTGAAGTATCCTTCGTGTATTAATGCAGAAGTACCTTTAGGTTGTTACGTTCAGATTGCTCTCTTTCCTTCAATACATAAAAAGGAAATTGTAAAATTGTAATTCGATGGCGACCTCCATCCCAGGTTTTTCACTAAAATCTCAGCGACTGTACGTTTTTTAAGTTATGTACCGAATTTGAAAAGTACATTGCCAGTTGGTTTTGTTTCTTAAAAGAGGTCAAATCGAAAGTAAATTGTCCCCATTTGTATTTTTCTTAATTTTGTTTTGTTTTTGCATTTTGCCCCAATTCATCAATACTGTGCCACGAATCAACATAGCTTGATTCAAATACAAACTGATGATAGTGGCGGAGACAGAAAAAATAATCCAGCATCTAAGGAATGATTGACTGGTGTTTTCATCTTTGAACTCCAATATAATTATTTTGACAAAATATCGAATCAGTTTCCTTTAAACCTAGTTATATCGGCCACTGAGCGGCAACGTGCACTACTTATTTAAGAAGATGATATGAAATTCATTCTAATTTCATCGATTTCCCCTCTGAGTGCACTTTTACGGTATATCACTGCAAGCGACCGATTAAAAACACGGGCAGAACATACCCGATAAAAGAGTTACTTTCTTATGCAGCGAAGACAAATGGGTCAGAATGAACGAGATGCATAAATTACGTGTGCACTTTTCTTTTGTTCCGTTTGGAACGCCAAGAAAGCATTAATAAATTATCTTGCAAAAAGACCTGTATGGACACGGTAAAGAAGCAATGTTTTCAGGTTAATTTGCTCGTTATTGGCTATACTTTCAAAACATTGTTCGCTGACGTACATAGGACAATTCGCTCCTAAGGGGACAAGTTATCAACTTTGAATGTTGAAAGGAAAGATCTAATTATGTTACTGCACAAGCAAACTGAATGTAAGAACTGCAAATGCAGAAATGGCTAGGATATTGTAACATGTTCAAGCATTAGAAAAAAGCTATACGTTGAAGACCATAGGCTTTGGAAAATCGTCGCTCTAACTTGTATAAACCAGTTACGTTTACCACTTATCATTATTGTTTGTAAGAAAATATACTACACTTGTTATTTGATCAATCAGTTGCAAGGGCGTCGACAGCTTCTCAAAACTGGGTGCAGGAACATGGCCTTCAGCAGAACTAATGCCAATGAGGAGTGCGAAGCCATAGCGGTATGGGGTTCGGAACCCTTAGAAATTTGGGAGTGAAGATACCCTGCGATGTAAACCGAGACTTTTTTCTCGTTTTAATCCATTTCTCAACAAATGCCTTTTATTCTTTGGGAGATGTGTGGAAGGTGGGGCACAAACAATGCAATATCCCCACTTTCAAAAGTGGGGTACATGTCCTCTCGTCCCCTCCTTGTTGAGGTCTATAATCACTATTTTATGTTACACTCTCAAACAAAATAGGCTTAATGCCCCAAATGATCGTCACCGTTTACCAAAATAACGATCGTTATGGAAGAAAAGTTTTCACCAGCGAGACAATTTTAATTTGTAGCTACAAATATGGATGTCGGCATATCTAAACAATATAACTGTTTTACGCACAAAAAGTCACACAATATGGCTGAGTATTCAGATGGAAAAGACGTACAATATCGGTTTCATGTATAGGCCTACATGGACACACTAGACTACAACTCCACAGACACTAAAATTAGAAACACAGTACAAAATGTACGATACTTCAATACGTTAAAGGCTCTAAAATCTCGTCCCAGACAGTGAAAATTCTCCCTACTAAGTTTTACTACTAGCCCCTCCTCGAATTAAAACAAACAACACCTGTCTGTTACAGCTCCCAGACAAAGTTACAGTAGCCTGCGCTGAGTTTAAATTGCCCAAGGCCACATCCACCCAATATTGTGGGTGAACTTAAATGGAAACAAAACTGACTGCACAAGTCATCATTGACCAACCAGAGTGAAACTAGTGTTTCGAATAAAGGAATTCATATTAATCACAGTGTAGTCACCAAATGTATTCAGAGATATGATCATTTTGTTAAATATGTTTGGGGTGATGCTATACCCCTGTAAGTACTCACAACATTGAACTAAACATCCGCATGTCAACTCCATACAGTACAAAGGATGTACATTTAATACGAAGTCTTTTGCCTGCAATGTAAACCCGAAAATATCCGTAACGTCATCCACACATATTCCTTCATAGAGCTGCATACACTTCAAATGATACAATTGTCTATATCTTTGTAAAGAGGACAGGCGCAGAATACCTCAAATCTATATATATAAAAAAGAAATAAAAAGCTAGGTAGAGCTTGGAACAAGTGTTATGTGTCTCCCAGTAGCACCCTCACTTCATCTGATGTATGCCATCCCCTCATATTTGACTTTGTCAAAATGTTGCACCGAATCCAACGTAATATAATCACTTTCCTGACAACCAAATCAACCTGAGGACCAGATTCGATACAGTTCAATATAGCCTACAGAGGTTTTGTGATGTCGATCTCATTCATATCCAACAAGGTGGCCTATAGTTACGTGGGTCTAGTAGCTTTGATGTAGGAAAACATTTCACTGACTCTAAAACAATCCGTGTGCAGGGACACATCTCCAAAGTTGACAAATGTCTCTTTTATTAAATTTTGGCCTCGTCGATTAATTTCTGCTCTTAAAATTAACGCCATTTTCTGAGTTTGATTGTAAACTACAATACAATACAATAAGTATACGTATGTAAGGAGGCGTAGTACAGTCATTAGCAGTACATACATATTCATATGCTCGTGATAAAATGCACTGAAGGTTTTAGTAGACACATTTTAATGAACGATATTGAATATGCACTAGTTCATTCAATACATAGAGTAAATTTTTCACAATATTGGACACTTCAAACTGCATCTTATGTCTTAAATAGGAAAAAGTCCTCTTAGCCTACATATACAGTTGTATTTCGTAAACCTTGTTTATGGCTTACTTACTAAACTCCGAGAACAAAAATTTCTCCCCCAGAGCGTGTAGCTGTTGTGTGTCCATTTTATTGAATGCACATGATTACATTGATTACAAGTCGGCTGTTCGTTAGATCTCTGTTTATTTTTGAATTAGTTGCGTGCCATATGATTCGTCTATACATACCCCGCTGTGACCACTACCATTAGTTCCCCTAATTCTATACAGCGGACGCACAGTAAAAACACCAGACGAATGTCACGGACAAAACATAGTACAAATGCTTAACCTACATGGATTAAATGAGGAATTAAATTTAGGCCTATGCGTAGGCAAAACGAAGCGACAGATGGTTTTCTGTAATTTTACAGGTCTCAAAGAGTGAAACAAATAGCCTACGAAATTAGAGTTCATCGAGAGGGCAGTGAAACATGTTTTATAAATGCAGTGTTTATTCTATAAATTAATTTTTGGATTTGGGAAGATTCATTTTCATTTTTTCTTTGAGCATGCAGCAAACATAGCCACATGAGTTGCATAAGGGAGTGGTAGTGTCTTGCTTTTAAAAACACACTACAGAGGGAAATTTGAATCATGTAATGTTGATTAAGATATGACTTAATTATTTAATACTGATTCTACAAGTAATTCTGTGAGACATTAGCAACCAGTAGGCTACAACTCCGAAATATATTTGCTTAGAGATAACCGCTAGAGTTTCTGATTAATCACAAGAGGTATAAATATGCACCGCAAAAGAAATTCTTGAGAAACCATGTGGGTATTGATAACGGGACCTCGACGAGAAATTAAAATTTTAAAGCCAATGGAACCTGCCTCCAAAAATCCTCGCCACCTACCCAACCCAAACCAAGGATTTCCGTATGTATGTGCGGCCGATGTTTTGCTTCTCCTATTGGAACATTGAAATGTGATTTTCGAAACTCTATTTGAGAATAATTTTAGACTGAAATGCTATTACAAAAGCATTGGAATATTAAGTAATTACAGAGCGATTCTTTTCAAATGTGGAATGGAAAACATTCGAGCACTGTCATAATAAAGTTGTTGAAAACAGTTTCCGGACAATGATTAAGACATCAAAATTAGAACTGTGTTCCAAAAACTCCCTTTCACCTCCCTTGGCCAAGATTGAAGTTTTTAACCTCGTCTTTGAATTACATCAGATTTTCCCTAGAGAGCTGCCTGTGGCACGCAAATATCCACCAAATATTGAGGTCATTCTTACGTCAGTGCAGAAAAGAAATAGTTTAATCTAGTAAAAGTTTGAGGATTCCACTGGATTATCTGAAAAAGACCTTTTCTGTGAACTTAAGGAAAATATTTTTTCTTTTACTTCTTTGTGTAGCAATCATGTAGCCTAAATTTTTAGCATGCAAAATTTGTTAGCCGGACTATGACATTTAGAGCAATGCACGCTGAGTTGATTTCACGACTGTGATCTTCTGGATTGTACTTCAAATTTTAAAATCTGAACTGGGGTCAATCGATTGATAATGTGCATTATTCATGTCTTCAAGTATACTTTAATGTTTATCCTTGACCTGTGTTAACGACTACCGACAGGTTAAAAGTGGATGATTTCACGGAAGAAGTGAAATCCGTTCTTTTATAAAAGATTAATATTCATCAGCAGGTCATATGGCGTTCCGTGTTTTCGAAAAGTATGCAAATAATTCAAGAGGCGATTAATTCTGCACTTAAAAGATGGGGAAATAAATTCACAGAGAAATTCAGCAGGTAGCGTAGATTAATTTCTTAAAAAGGATAATTCAAGAGTTACCATACTACTCAAGTTTAGAATTCTGAATAGGGAGTGACTGGTTTTAGAGCAAAACAACTAAAAAACCAATAGAAAATAGAACCGAATAAAGCCTTCCATCTCCTTAAACGGGAAAAGAGCTACTTTTGGATGCAAATAAGAAATGTTACTGTAAGTCAAGATAAGGACTCAATGGGTAAACGAAGGTTTACAATAAAATTATTCTTCAGACGTTAAAGGAAATGAGTCCGTCATTCTACCCTTGCTTCGGAAAATAAAAAAAGTAACAATGTACTAGCCTCTTACACTTCCTTCACAAATATCGTTTATGACGTATTATAAAATATTGCATATTACAAGGGAAGTAAATCAAGTGTTTATCTGACATAAATATAACAATTAATAAAAATAATAACAGTTTGTCAAAACATTGTCACACGATTAAAGAGGCCGCGTAGGATTTAGCATATTCGAGATTTGAAGACTGAACCGACCCTTTAAGTTTTCCGACCATACATATGCAAAAAGTTTGTTTTTACGTGTCGCATGCAAACATGACCGCCAGACATATTTACCTGTCCTGTGAGCTACTTGCCTGTTGAGTGTGCTACTTGCCTGTAGTGTACCTGGCTGGAGGGGAAGTTAGTCGTGTGGCTCAATTCAATAACTTACAAGCTCTTTCTTAGAGTTAAACACTGAGGAACACGTTGCACAGCAAAGCATTGGGAGTCCCGCAATTACTGACGTGCAGTGGCGAACCCGGGATTTATCGATAGGGAAGGGGGAAAGTGAATGATCGGTTAGAACCGTTAGGGCAGAGGCAAAGGGCCAAACTGTGAGCGGGAAGTGCAAATAGCAAAAGCCCATAACAGGTGGGATCCAGGGCCCCCTCATATGGCCCCTGGTGGAGTCCAAGGTCTCAAAGCCCCGGTGGGGTCCGGGGCTCGAGGCATTTTTGTGTTTCAGATGTCCCAGGAAGACTGTTTCAAGGGATATTTTTACCGATGCAATTTTCTTATCGTTTGGAATATTTGACACTGCACATAGAGAAAAGCTATAGTAGGCCTATACACACACACACACACACACATATATATATATATATATATGTATATGTATATGTATATATATATATATATATATATATATATATATATATATATATATATATATATATATATATATATATATAGGTCGAAAGTTGTGTTTGGTGTTCGATCATGAAGTTGAAATCAATCCCACGTGCTGGATATAAACCATAGTCAGATAGCCTCGAGAATTCTTTAAGTATGCATATGTGCGCCAACGTGACACAATTTCCCCCTGTCTAATGGCAATTTTCTCTTTCTCTTGCCATGTCATGCAAAGCGGTAGAATGTCTTTCACAGTTGAGTGGAAGAACTGGCTATAATAACGCTACTTCAGCTCCGTTTGGGCAGTTGAACCTGAAGCATGGAGTGCTCTGCGAACAGCGCGATGTCCATGAGTCGCCATAAGGCCCTGGCATGGTCCAGGGGATAACATTATGGTAGGATCCAAGGGAAAATTGCCCAGAAGCTTAGTTATTAACGATATGGAGATACTTGCAGGGAGTTTCCAGCTGACCTCCAAACGACAATGTACAGCACACCAAGTTCTTCACCTTCCCACAGTCATCGAATCTTTACAAACTTTGAAAAAAATCCACCCGAACAGCTGACAAAAGAATGAGAGAAAATGAAGAAGGCACTTTTTCTAATGTCCCCTCGAGTCCCTGGCGAAGAGCCATGGGCGAAACCAAACATTACTCTCGAAGGAGTTCTGCTCCCTGAAGGAGCAACGTCCCCAAGGGACAACTTTGACTAAACTGACCAACCCGACAGAAGTCCCGTTCTAGACTGGCTGAGTAGATCAGGCCCCACCTTGGAGCTCCGCCGTCGTGATCTAGGATAGTCCTGCGCCAGAAAAAAAAGAATGAGAGAAAAGGAAGAAGGTGCAATCAAAGATGGATAGGACTAATTAGCACTGATTTAAACGCGTATACTTTGCAAATTTGTTAAATAAATGCACAGTCAGCGTGGACCGAAAATAATTATGTTTGAATGAGTTAGTATAGCTAGTAAAGTTTCTAATCATAATCATCGCCCTACAATTGTTACTCAAAGTATTAAAATACGTTCTTTAGGCCAGAGTAGTTCGTGGGTATTACCATGCTAATAACTTTGTGAACCGAAGCGCCCCGAAATTTTGCACTGCAAATCATTAGGAATGTTAAATTAACATGTAGATTAGCAATTACTTATTTTCAGTCTTCTTACAAGATATGTCTGCAACATGGCCATTATGAATTGACCTTTTTACAGGCAGGAGAAGAGCGAATAAATCTTCGCATTTTAAGTAATCTGTGTCCCTCTATAGTCACATCTGCACGGAAAAAAATAGTTGTTAAATATTAACCGCTGCAATAAAGGCAATTCTGTCGGTCCAACATCCGGGTATTTGCGTGACCTAGGTCATGAAAACTTCAGCTGGAGTGAAAACAATCACAGTCTCACACTGAGTGCGGTGCACGTACGTAATACTAATAGGATTAATACATTAATTGACAAAGTTTCTTGAAACTTGAAAGTTGACTAGAAATCGGAGAATATTTCAGTTCATAATGCCGCGCCAATGAAAAGCTGTTGGGTGCACAAATCGCTCGCTTATGAAGGGGGAAAACCCCTGTAGTGAGTACGAAAATACAGTACGAACATATACATGCACGTAAACGTATACAGTGCCGTGTACATAGGCTAGTACTGTAAATAAATTCTAATACACAAACAACACTATAGGCTAGCTAGATCATACAATCCATACGTGATTTCTGAAAAAGTCCTACAATTTCATCATCCTCTTGGTCTCAGAAATGAAAAGAAAGTAGATACACTTGTAAGTTAGTCTTTAATTTCGAACGTTTTTTCCGCACCAGTAATTTTGGGGGCCGAAAGCCAGTGGCGGAAACTACCAGGGAGGAAAGTAACGGTACCCACTGTACTGGTAACCATGCGTGGTTTCACCGGTTTCAGTCCAACACGTCACGTGACTGAAAATTCGCACCGGATGTGACGTTCTTTGGACCGACAGAATAGGTACGTTTGAAGGGACATCGAAGAAATAATTATGGAAAAGCAGAGAAAGCGCGCAGTTAACAAAAGATTTGTGACACACAACAATTAAACTAGGCCTATATGTCTATCGTTCGTCCCTTACAGAGCTTTGTAACTTAAGGGGTCACAATAAATTCTGTTCTACAGTAGATTGGGACATATGCCCCCACCCTAGGTCGGTGCCACTGTTCAAAGGTAGGGAAATTTTATTGCGCGATCGATTTTCCAAATGGGGGCACAGTAAAGCCTCTGTGCGGCCCTCCTGGCTACCGACCTGAATATCATGCTATTTACAGACGAGTGTTGCGATAGTTGTACGGCTCTTCATGACATGTACTTGATGGACAGAGCACTATATTACGTACACATGCTGCAGTTAATAATCTCAGAAAGATACGCCAGGCGCAGGCTATGCTAGCCTTTACCTGTAGTACTGGTGGCAATGTACGTGTTGCACGTGTATGTTCTCCATTGACTCTCATGCTTCACGACCGATACGCATAATTTCGGTTCTCAGAAGAGGAATTAGATGCCAGATGTTGTATCATTTCTATATTTGGTCTGTGGTCTTGTGTTTTGCAGAATATGTATACCATCTTCCTTTTGTTAAAACTAGTCTTATACTCTGTTGCATATAATGTGTTTGATGCATTATACTATCATTATGGGATTTGCTCATCTTCCATGCATCCCACAATTCCTTGCGACAATCGCAATTGCGAAAAGGCTTATTCGCATGAAGTTGATAATTCAGAAAACATTGTCACATGATTAAAACGAGTTGTGCGGTGCATTAGGACACCTGTACAGGCCTAAAGTTCTATCATCGCCTTTATTACACTCTTCTTTCTGTAACACGCTAGTCGACAATATGTATTTACATATGAAACAATTGTTTTCTTCTGGAAAATATACCGGTTTATCATGAATATTACAAAGTAATTTCCTTTTTCTTTAGAAACAGTCTCCCACCTTGTTAAAACAAATTGAATCGCGACTCCGTGACGCGAGACCAGGAAGATGATGAAAAAATGAATACGCCAGGAACGTCCATTAATTGAGTAGTTTGATGGATTTTTGATGAAAAATGACAATGAAGAGGATTTGATTAATGACTATGACACCTCTGTCAAATATATTGAAGGTTTTCATTCATCAAATGTCTGCAACTTATAACGTATCAAACGAGGAGGATGCAGCTATGTAGTCGGTGTATTAAAACTGTACCTGTATCCTACAAAATTGTCAAAGAGGTTGAAATTAGTTTCAGGGAGAGCGTATGACACATTTTCCCACTGTGAATTACTTGCTTAGCAAATGAACACTTCGTAAACACGTTTTAACTACATGAACGTGTTTAACAATTGAACATTGTATAGCCTATGTTCAGCACTTAAGCGCGCGTCGGCTTTTGTTCAGAACATTTTGTTAGGTTATTTTTTTCTTTCCTTTTATTGTTTCTCAGTCATGTACAAGTTTGAATTCTAATGAGTCTCTGATAGCTCTCCGGAGAGTCAATATAGAATAAACTACAATTGAAGAAAGGTCTTAAAGTAAGTAAATTTTGACAAATGAAATTGCGTAATGTATTGGTATGCCTCAATCTTATTCTTTGCTCACTTCAAAAATCTTGAAACGTTTAACTGCATTTTTACCACTTTAAAACACTCTGGTCAATCTGTCACCGAATCGGAATTGGTCAAATATTTGACTACATTTGGTTAAAAAGTGACGCAAATCTACTTCAAATGAACCAGATGTAGTCAAATATATGACCCGATTCCCAGTCGGTGTCTGATTGATCAGATTACATTCTAGTTTGAAAACACAATGCTTTTAGAATTTAGAATGTAACGCATCACAAGTAAAAGCTTTCGATATCTAAAATGTGTTAGACACATTAAATTGGTTAACTTGGCCCAGTTTTGCTCATGCACCCACTTCATTTAATCTAGAGAATAAATGCCACAATTAAGATCCCTGTGTATATGTTTCTTGTGTCTTTTTATTAACAATCCCAGCTCTATAGTGAAAGGAAAAAATACTCCCCAATTTTCCGATCCTTCAGGATGAAACTTTTAATCCGTTTTCTAATTTCTTTGGTGCTAATATTGTGCGATTGTTCAAAGCGAACTTGCCTCTCTCAAAAAGCAAGGTAAAGGGATTATCTCCTCCGCTCTTTGGTCTTCAGGTCTTGCCTCATCCTGTTAAGATGAACCTTATAACCTTACTAGTCCGGTGATATACCCTAACGGAGCGAGAAATACAAACCTAATCATACAAACCCAATACTAAGTAAATTGTGCAAATTTTACCACTTGATGTGTTTATCAAATTTAAATCTAAGTTTACCTGTAGTTTAAACTTCTGATTGAGGTGAACTATAAAAGGAAAACTCAGCGTGATGTCCAGGGATTCATCTGTGACAAATACGTCCACCCCCAGGGCAAGATTAAAGAAAAAGTGGTGCTATATACGTGAAAAAATTTTCTTGGCTAAGAAATTTAAGAGGATATGCTTTCCCTGTTGACCTTGAAGTTTTTCCGACATCTTTGAATTGCCAAAATATATCATTTGAAGAATATTTCTTGTAAAATAATATAAGTGACTGATTTCACTAAGAAATAATTCCTTTGTGTTAACTTACACAAGTCGTAGGCAGAACTTCAAAAGTGTGGATCACCTTCACTCCATGAGATAGATTGATCTATTGATTAATCATCAGCAGGGAAAGACCCCAGGCACACGTAATTTAAAGAAATTATATTTAATCCAATATTTTCATAAAATGTTGACGTAGTGATAAAGAAACTTCAAAAAGATTTGATTTGCTCCTGAGGCAAACTTGAACGGCGCACTGAAAAATATATTGGACTGAAATTAAAAAAAATAACTGAACTGGGTATAAAAAATAGTGCCAAAGGAGACCTGAAATTTGTTATTAGGGTGGTTAAGTGTGACGTCAAAACATGAAATTGGAATGAAAAACAAAACTACGTCGTCTGTGCGCTGTCGGAGTTGACTACTGACTACTGTCCTGACTGCAGGCTTCTTTACATATAATACACTGCGTTACATCGAACTTTGATAGCCACGCAGAAAAATCGGTTCGTTTACATAAGTTATGACGTCACGTTTAACCACCTCAGTAGACGTATATGCAGGTAGGTGATGATGCGATCAGGTTTGAAACTATGTTGTTAAAGGAACCATGGTATATTTAAAGGGGTTGTGGGGCGCTAACTTCACACTCAAAAGTACCTCATCACCAGCAGTCCCACTGAAACATTCAAGTAATGCGAAAGTAATACTGTACCGCTTTCGTTTTGGTACTAGCCTATCGAAATGGTAGGCTCTCCTGCGCCCCCTATAAAGATTTTCTCTTAGCCACTGGAATGCAATGGCTACATGTTTCATACACAAAGGATACTGTAGAATGAATTTTTGTAGCTGCACTTGTCTGGCTCTCGGATTATTTGTGAAGAACAGGGGCCCCGTTTTAATCTGAAAATTTTGTCGTGCCTTCTTTAATGAAAACCTCTCAACGATTCAAACTCCGCTAGCACATTTGCGCACTCCTAGACTTGTCTATAAATAATCTAGGGTAATAAACATCTGCGCACTGCAGTCTCGACATAAACATTACGGTCACGTGACTCTCTGCATTCAAGTATTTAGGGCAGTTAGCCTTGTTCTTGAGCGAAATATAAATACGTTGTATCCTATAAATGTCACTGCTGTGGTGATATGGTCGCTTCCTCAACTATGATCACTGGTGATTGATGATAACAAATTGGGAAAATGTTAACTTTGCTTACATGTAACCGAATGTTTAGTAATATAACTCGAAATAACGTTCAACTTCTTCCGTTGTAACATTATGTTAAATGGAGTTCCGTTACTGTTCAGGACCCCATTACACATAAATCAATATCTTAGGTAACGTTTAAATCTTTCCCCAAACCTCTTTATTGTCGTGTTTGTCGATAGGTAATGTACCAATGAATAGTGCACTATTAAACAACGAGCTTTGAAGTCTAAACTGTACCACACAGCTTGCAGGCAATCTTGATACAGGAGTGACGCATATGTACAAGTGATTTGCATGTATGCATGCAGTGGTGGCGCCAGGTGGGGAGCAGGGGGCCATGGCCCCCGTCGGGGAAATTTTCCGGTTTCGTCGAGGAGCTGTTATGTATGCGATTAAATATTTAGAACCTGCACATTCTGTAGGCACGCATCCCACGGATCTTTTTAATACCGGAACCATCGATCTCTCATTATTTACTGGGAATGGCCTTAGCTCACAAGAATTGGAAACATCCTGTTGACAAAAACCCTACTATAATCTTTAAGCACGTAGCCACCGTAGGAGGCATTCCGGGTAAATGTCCCCAAAGTTTTAATTCACCCTCCCCCCCCCCCAATCCTTCCATGACTATGATTTCAATTAAGATTCTCTCGAGTGGTCAAGCCAGGTTCTCTGCAAGTCTACGCATTTGGCTAAGGCCCGCAATGCATGTCCCTTCACAAAACAATGAAATTAATTTGTGCATAGCGTTACCAGGATTCTCAAGAGCAAGCTCTCATAGTGGTTTGCTGTTTATTGTTACGTAACTAAGGGACTGGGGACACGACCCTCTGGAAATTTTCAGAGTGAAATTTACTCACCTTCCTTATTTTAATCAGCGGTGTACAATGCAAAGCAAATCAACCGAGCCAATACCCAAAACCCTCATAAAATGGTCCAGCCCACTGAGCCCAGCAATAAAACAATCCTGTCTTTACCTATTGTTAGTTTGCTGGGAGACAAAATATGTACCGTAGGTAGGTTGAGTACCTTTGGGAGTTTAGTTCAACTTAGTAACATAGTAGTAACATTTTACATGATAAAATACTACTATTCGCTTTTTCCGGCTTTCTTCTACAATCCACCAAAACGACCATTCTATGATTCCTTGAATAAGTACATATCAAGTTCTTCAATTCTGCACGGCATTTTCGTAGGAAACTCTTCTGAGCTGGGGGTCTGAATGTTCCATACCGTTGTCCTGGGAGAATGGTGTGCCCCTCCCCCTTTGGCAGTTTTTGTTTAATATATGAGGGTCCTTTTGATACTAAGTATTGTGCATTTTTTGAAGGCAATTTATTGAAAAAATGATTTCGGTGGGAATTCTTTAAAAAATTCACAGAGTGAATGAAAGACTTTCGTCCGAGTCCTTGAAAAGTGGAGATGGAAGCAGACTTAAGCCCCCAGATTTTTGACTGGGGTTTTTTGGACCTACCCCCCTCCCCGCTACCTATGCATATACTGCCTGGTGCCAGGCATCTACCTGCTAAGTTAAAGTGAAATTGTATTCCACTTAAGTGAAATGTATTCAACTAACGTGAAATTACGAGGTAAATGTTAAAACGGCTTGCCATACTACCTTCCAGGTATGCCACTGAGGGAAAGCCTTCAACTTAATTGTAGCATCCAAGGTACATCTGACGACTGCAGATCCTGGACTAAGGGGGAAAACGTGGGAAAGAAGCCCTCTTGAATGCAGTTGAGTGGGATTTGGGTGCCTCAAAATTTTAATTATTCATAATATATTTTTTTTTTCTTCAGCAATAAATGAAAAAGGGTGGGTAGCTCCTGCTGAGACCATCTCTGGTGCACGCGCGAAGTGACCAGAAAATTCTGGTTTTGAGCATTCTTTCTGAGGTATCACCTCTTTATGATCCCTGGTGGGGTGCTTGGCTGCACCTGGGCGAGGATACAGGAGAGCAAAGTTTCGCTATGCAAATTTGAAGGCACCGGTATCTAAACTAAACAGACGTTAGTCTATGGAAGTAAAGCTATTTAATTATCCTCGTATTTGATACGCGTTGAACAAGGCAATGAAAATCGGTTGTCGAACACAAGCTCTGATTAAAAGATAATCGATGGGGGAATTGTATTGTAGGGAGAGGATTCAAGGCCGCAGTATAGCCTTATAGCTTTTGGAACTAAAGGTTAAAACAATAGCTGTGGATTTTATCTCCCAATAAGGCAGTCCTTCATACAGTTCAACAAATAGATCCGCCCGAAGCGCGCCGAAAATTGGAGTTTTGAGAACATTTTGTGCAATTTTAGTATAGTATGTTTGAGTGATTAAGTGACAGTGCGTCCTCCTGTTCATATCGACATATGTGTGTCTGTGCATAAGTTTTTCATACGGTACCCAAAATCTCATTGGGGTGGCACGGGGGCACATCCAATCGTTGGAGGGTACGTGCCCCCTGCCCACCTTGGCGACGCCACTGACACTATCTAACAGGAGCTTCACCATCAGTTAGCGGGTAATTTACCACGATATCTTTGCCAAAATACCCCTCATACTGCCGGAAGTCTTTCTAGGTCATGTGCATAACATTTCATCTAAATTTTGAGATCTAATGTATTATATAAGTTTACAATTCAAATAATAAGGACGATCCTCAGATGATGCTATGCTCGGGATATTGAGGTCCATTTGGGTAGGCTGTATGAGACGGTAAGTGGTACAATCTGATGCATCGCGAGTGTATTTTTTACACTTTTCAGACTAAAGATACGATAGCTGTAAATTTTCGTCGGAGGGGGAATTCCAGACACCCTGGGATCCCCCTGGATCCGTCCATGATCGATTTTTACTCGTTTTGTCTAGTATCGGTTATGGCAAATTGCTTGAAAGTTTTCATTGCACAGTGCATGATTTCAAGCAAGGAAAACTTCTGGTTCAACTTTCGTTAGTTATTCATTGTCCACAGGTCCACTAAAGTCCACATATAGTTTACATAGTTGCGCTTAACTCATGTTTTCCTTTGAAACTTTCCAAGCAGTGGCATAGCTAGGGGCTTGAGGTGCTATCCCCATAAACGTCTAGAGCCTCAAGCCCCCTTCCTTTCCCTAAACTGGAAATTGCAGACTGAAACGTATAGCTTCCGTTCTTGAATCCCTTTATGAAATGGTAGAAGTGAACCGAAAGTCTAGAATTACAATAATAAATATCTTAGAGTTTGGAAAAATGAATTTTATTCACGTTACTCCCACTTTCATAGCTTACTCCGTTGCTGACGTATATTAATGTTCAAATTTATTCACTTAATTTAAAATAGTCAATTGTGCAATAATTTGTGAGATCCTTCTTGTACAACTCACATTACTTGCTTTTGTTTCCTTTTGTGTATAACCTTGAAACATTAACTGTTCCCTTGCATAGCATGTTGTACGGAGAGGGCTTACATAGCCATGTCACCCGTTAACAGTAGAGAGTGATCACATTTTGGCACAAGGTGCAGTCGCTTTCGAAAAAACAAAGGTAATTTGAGCGAATCACAAATTATTGCTCAATCTACCATTTAAAATTGAGTGAAATGAGCTTCAACATTTTATACCTCAGCTCAAGAATGTCCTGTGAAGAGGGGAGTTAGACCATTTGGATGCATTTTTGACGCTTTGTAACATATAGTTTTGAAATTTTTGGTCCGTCCGGCGTCTGATTAAAAGTGTTCTGGCCAGGCGCGTAGCTACGGGAGGGGGGAGGGGCTGGGACCTCCAGATGTCTCAGCCAGCCCCCCCCCCCAAAGTTGTGCTTGTCCTTATAGAATGTGAAAGAATAAAGGACTGCGATCGATGGCGTGATCCCCCCCCCCCCATTTGATACCTAGCCCCCCCCCTAAAATTTCATCCTATCGTCCCTGGTTCTGGCCATTCCACTCGTTTCCAGACTACGATGGTATTTCTTTATTGTGTCAAAGTAAGTTTTGATAAGGTCAGAGTATTTTCTTTCTAAATTTATTTTCATATTTTAAGAGTAATAGGGAAAGCTTAAAAGTGCAAAACAAATCAACTGGAGGTTTACCCTGGCTTTGTCGTTATTCTCAGTTGATTCATTACAAAAATGATTAGTTTCCACGATGACACACCGGGCCGTTTTACAGCGCCCTTGGACTCCGATGATCAACCGGTCCTAGACCCTTGCATGCAGAAGATTGCGTGTGATATAATGGTGAGACAATTCAATTTATCTATTTAGCCCGGGCCACGCCCACAGGTTTCATGGTAACCAATTAAACGCAGGGATTTGAAAAAAGGGGATTCATCACGTTTAGCTCTGTTTACTCGTGTTTCAACGTCAATAAAATAGACTAGGTGTACGTCATTCTGTATAATTATAGTGATTACAGAGCATGGAGCTACACAGAGGGTACACTCCAACTCACTTAGGAGTTCAATGCAAGGAAATCCACTTGGGCATAAACTTCCGGTGTATGATTTAGATAATCATCACATGGAACAAATGCTCAACAAGGGGAAGACGGTGTCACTGAAAACAGCAGAACAAGTTTTATGCAAAATTATAACGGTAATGAAAAAGGACATATAATTAGCTCGCGATTAAGGGAGGGGCATGTCAAAGATAACGATAGGGGCATTATAAATCCATTCATATAAATAAGGGTACTGAAATTTTTGTCGGAATCAAAAACGGACTTGTCCTCGTTACATTAGACTCGTTCAAATTCCATGAAAATGACTCTATTGTTTATCTATTCTTCCTGGCTCTGAAGTTTAAGTTGAGGCGCTTGTAAGTCCAGCTAACATTTTGTTTCAATTTGCGAGGGAAGCTGTTTTTTAAAGTTCTTCAGTTTGGAAATACAAGTATATGCCTCTATTCTGCTTCTACCCATAGAATGGCCTAACAATACGACGTTAGGGATTACGTACACTTTTGTTTTCTTTGTTTGTTTGACAAACGGAAGTCCCTTTATTCATGTTTGAAGGAGACACAGATATTTTGGCATTGCTTCAGCCAAACTAATAAATAAAGGTGTAAACGGACATCGTACCCAAATGATCATTTAAAAGTTTTTTTCTTATTGTAATCGATTTATTTCATATTATCCTTATCAATTACTGACATATACTGACATTATGGACATATTCCAGACACATAAACAGACACAGCCTCTCAACCAGTTCTCCGAATTTACACAAATAACATCAGGAAAACATGGTTCGCTACTTCAATCAACTGCGAAGTTGACGTCAAGAATCTCAGTGACAAACTGGTTTCTCCATATGAAACTATGACGATAAAAATATGTAAAGCCCGCTCTGCAGGCACATTTTTGTTGTCTAATGGCAATCACACTTTGACAGAATTATGTCTAAAACTCGGCATTCAACTTATAAATAAATGGTAAACTGATCAATTAAATTAAGCACAAATCGGTCAGCGGTTGCCAAGGAGATAACATACCTTCATTTTATTTCTAACTGTTCCTTTTCATCTTCCTAAAGTTATTATTGTCCAGTTCATAGCAACATACGACATGGCCTGCGGCTGCGCAAACCAATGTAGTATAGGACGTATAGTATAGACTGACGTCATTGGCCTAATAAACCCACTTTGTTGGCATACATCATTGATTAGTGTTGACTGTAAATAGATAGCGTATCTACGATCAATTCTAAACATCCTCTCAGATTAAGTATATCCACAAACCAAGTTAAAATAATCCCTTTTGTTTCGAAGCTTTAAAGGGTAAATGCAGTCACCCAAGTTTAAAGTTATAAGCATTCTTCATTAATATGCATGGTTTTCCACCACGTGACACATTTTTGTCTACCAATTGTTGTATTTATACACCATCACGTTTACGCTCTAAAACGCCCCTTTTAAACTCAGAAACGAGTATGGTTAACCGTGCGCTGACCCGGCCGAAATCTTATCACTTATTTTACTGGATTTGGTTAAAAAATGACCATAATTGATTCATTTTGTAAGAGAATCTAGTGAACTATTTGACCAGATTCCGCTTCGGCACCCGGTTGCTCAGTTTTTAGAATGTAGATTTACCTATCATGAGTGTGCTGCAATTATATACGTCATGAACTATGCATGAAAAAAAGACTTTTGAGGATGAAAGTACAAAGAATTGATACTTTCGTTGTTTCCAAGGAGGATATGAACTGTTTATCGTGCCCCTTTTAAGGAGCAGTATACCCCAGGCTGGATTAAGACTCGGTGAGGTCCAATAAGCTATATCAAAGTTAGATATCCCTTTAAAATCCGCAGTAACCTTTCTCACACCATTTGAATGCCATTATTTATATGAAAAAGTTTGAGGCTCAGGAGGGTGCAGAGCTCCTGCATTATGACTTATTTAGTCTAAATCTAACACTGTGTATACCACAGTACCCGCGTAAGCATGACTTTAACACCTCCGTGTAGAGATCCAAGCTCCTAGTCTACGCTGTATGAATTTTATACAGAATGAAAACAATGTTCCGCATTTTAATTATCCAATAGATCCTATCTTTTCTAAGAAGGAACCCGTACCTATCTGCAGCATTTATCCAACATACGTGTTACGACTTATACAAACTTACAGCCCCATTTTCTTTGCAATATGTCATATTGTGTGCAGCTTCCCGGTCTCAAGCGTCAAGCGACCTTTGACCAGGGAGCCGCTACTCGGAGTAGCAGCTAACTGCTCTGACGAATAAACCATGCCAGCGGTGCACGTATGTTGCACACTTGATGTATGCAGCAAAAAGCATTAATAATTATCGACCTTATCATTAAAGTGCGCGACATGAAAATGCAGGCCGTTACAGTTTGTACCAATGTCATCCACCTCTCACCCCCTTACTCCTTCCGACGTCGTAGAGCCATATTAGGACCTACAACATCAGGTTTATTTCCAAATGATTTGAGCAGCTTTATATTTTATCACCTGCAAACCGAACTCGGGCTACTTGAATTATGATTTCCTATAGAAATTTGATGCTTTTGCTTTAAAAACACACACAAAAAAATTGCAAGGCCTCTTTTCGGCACTTGCTCACTAGACAACACAGTTTACCTCCGTAGCATGCAGGTGTCGAATAGTCTACATAGGGCCTATGCCTCTTTTTACGTACATACTCTAAAGGCCGGTTCATACTTCCAATTTTCTCTTGCTATAAAGCTGTGAGAACCATTTATGATCATCCCTTGGTCTCCAGGACCAATCACGGACACAGCTCAGCGATGAACAGTGTTCAACTTTCATAGCTTTATGGCATTGTAATAAAGTATGAACTTGCCGTTATACACGTCCGCCGGGCGGGCAGTAGCCAATTAGGTGGAGGAGTAATGCACGTCCGCCGGGCGGGCAACATATACATAGGCTATACCTGCTGCATGGTTACATAAAATAGATAAAATTCCCAACTTTTGTTTACAAACCCCGAGGCACCAATAATTTTTGCCTGAATTATTTTCAAAAGACGTATTTTTATTTTATTGCAGACAATTACGCTGGTGACTTCCGAGGTTGTTCGAGAAGAAACGTCCTCTTGCAGAGGTATTTTGGATTGTAATGCGCAAGAAATTAAAAGGAAAAATATTTCAGAAAAAACAAGTCAGTCAGCCGAAGGCAATTTTTGTTAAGCAGAAAAATGGAGTGTTTTAACCACTGATGTTATGAAATGTCTGAAAAGCCAACCACAGCAATGCAAGCAAACAGAGTCAATAAAGACCGGCCTGACTGAACAATAATAATTGTCTGCTCTTAAGTTGTGTGGTGAATTAGTTCAGTACACCTTATGGATATAAAAGCAGCTTTCATCATGAGTCCATATTGCGCAATGTAATTTTACTATACTGTACTTTTGTACTAGCTTTGAACAATATTGTTTCCAAGACCTTTCACAAATCCATCCTCCATTTAGCAGGAAGGATTCAACAATCCTAGTCAATATTCTGACACTTCTTTCGATGTACTTCACTATGTAGCCTATACACTGCATAAATGGCATACTCCTGTTTTTCATGGTTCCTCGTGTAATCACTGATGGAGTTGCAACACTGTTGCAACTCCCTAGTGTAATCATCTATATACTAAACACACATTCCTGCACCGTAATCCCAACTTAATTTGTCCAAATATTCATTGACAGTAACCTACCCCCACCTACCTCCCCCTCCGTAATATTAATACACCCAACAATTTGTCATATATATAGACAACCAAGGTGCTTGTTACCCTGTGCCACTTATTTAGAAAGAAGAATTATCGGGAAGGGTGAATGAATTAAAAATCCTTGTCGTGGGGATGCATATAAGATATTCCTACTATGTACTATATGCCCGTGTTTGTAATTGATGACAGCAAGAGCGCCATTAGATCATGGTATGAAGACGAATGAGTCCTCAACAAAGTCTGTTTTATGGCACGTGATCTGATAGCTTGCTTGTAATTTAGTCTGACTTATACATTAAACAAATGTTTTCCTTGAATGTGCTTCATGTAGCGAGTACCTAAAATTATAGTTTTTGTGAAAAATCCCCTGCTGGATTGTAAGCATTCAAGTCAAACCTGACGGTAGGTTGTTTCAACACGATACATAATTCTCTGACGAAGTTCGTCAATTGATGTGACGGATTCATTAATTCTCCAGTGTTACGCATTTGGGATTCATACTTTCATAAAGCGCCGTTGGCTTCTACCTGTTCTTGTTAGTTTTCCCAAGAAGTTTCAGGTTGAACCAACCATCTTATGTGATTGATGGCAAAAAGGTGTTGTAATATGTCAATGTATGAACTTTGTAGAGTGCAACGCCGTGTACTCTCCTTACACTGTCTTACGTCAGCAAAATGTCCACGAACGAGGGAATTCATTTTTCGGTGTGTGTGTGTGGGGGGGGGGAGGGGGTAGAGGTGAGACAAAGTGGAGTGTTCACAACATCCTGATGGAAATAATCACTTGTGCTAAAGGGTATGAATATCTTTTTTCCATGAGCCACAGACGTGGTAGCAAAAACTATTGCAAAACAAAAATAACAACCCTAAGCTTGAAGCCTACATTGCGAAAATGCCTTTCACTGTTGAGTACTTTAGTCATAATATTCAAAGCAGTGAATTTAAATTAGAAATTTCTGTCCCTACTAAGTAGGTAATATCACAATCGTTTCACGGTATCATGACGTTGTTTAATGGTAAACACCGGAGTTGTAATACTCAAATCATCGCTCAGTAATAACGATGATCTTGCGTTGTATAAATTATTTCAGTATGATAAATTAAAAAATATATAAACGATCTACCAGTATAAATAAAACAATTTACTTATTTTTAGAATGTTATCAGACCCTTGTTTAAATGCCATTTGTATAGTGTAAACAACCTCGGTCAATAGTCTACGTATCGAATTCTTGGCCGACGGTAGTATTCCGTAGGCGGACACCCAGGTGTTGCGGGAAGTTCCCTGCGGGTGTTGCACTGTCGGACATTTGAATTATGATCGATATTCGGTAACACTTTTGTCACTTTTGGCTTTCGGACGCTTGTCGCATCCGTCGAACTCGTCTCAGATTCGTAATCGCTCGTTTCTTGAACAGAAACAGCGTTTCGAGAATGTGGTAAGTTTCTCCTAGATCGTGATGTATTCGCATATCTTCGTTGTTTTTCGGCTTCGATCGGGCTGTAACTGTGTGCACTTTCTACTTGCTTTCCACCACGGTCCGACATCGATCCGTTCCCGGAATCAAGAGAATCTTCCGAAGTCGTAGATAAAGTAGTCGACAGAGAAGTTAAAGACGTGTATTTGTTATAACCAAGACTGACGTTGGCATCAATGTTTGTCTCTAAGACTGACTCACGTTTACTGTTTGATGGGAAAAGTTTCTCATAAGCTGATGTATCACATGGTAATTCGTAAACCATAGGGGTTTCCTCAGAAGACATCCTCGAAGATGAATAGTTTCCCCGAAAGCATGAATTAGTACCTCTCTGGGAGGTTGTTGTCCTGTTCCTGCCACCAGCGTTCGGTCGATAGTCAGGAGCTGAGCCGTTATTAAAAAGTTTTTCACGATTGGCTGTAGCCACAAGTCGAAGTTGTTCACTGTAACTGATGGCCTCCTCGGTCTGTCTTTGCTCATTTGTACCATGTTGCTGTTGGGTTGTAGTCTTTTTGCAGCCGTCATTTCGACTTGCAGCGGTGCAATGGTGCGATCGAACATCCACCGATTGATCTTTGCTTCTAGCAGACACTCGATCGAGAGTTTTGCTCCTTCGACCTGTGACGTCAGCATGGCTATGACCGTTTTGATTAAAATTGCACTCTTTTCTATCAACTGCTCTTTGCAAAGTGTGGTACGCTCGAGCGTCTTCCGAATCAGACTTACATTCACGCTGACGTGGAAGCGTGGCAGACTTAAAATCGCGTCCCCCTTTTTGAGGTGGAGAACAACGACTTCTCAAAGTTTTAGTCTTCCTCACAGTCGCTTCTTTAACAGCAGGTCTAGAGGGGGTACCCGTTATTAACGTTGGGTATTCACTGGACGGATCTGACTTGTCATCAATGACTTTTGACCCTAACATTCTCTCCAAAGATTTTCGCTTTGCGTTGTGCTCCTTCAACCTGAGATTGTCATCCGCTTCCGACAAATGTTCATTGAGGCGTTCGCATGAGCGGGCTTTTCGTCTGTGTTTGGAACCGACGGTCTGCTGTAAAACAGTCGTTTCGACTGTTGACCTAGTCTCCCAGTCGGAGTCATAATTTCTATATGACTTTCGCTGAGGAGAATTCAACGTGTTCAACTTTTCGCACGATTTACTTTTCCTATTTTTCTTGCGGTATCGTCTCTGTGATTTCTCCGTTAAACTAAAATCCTCCCCGGGGAGATTGGCTGTAAATTGCCTTCCAAAATCTTGTTCTTCATCTCGTACAGTTTTGGCTACAGTTGAAAGTCTTTCGCAAGAACGACTAAGTAAACGTCTTTTCGACGATAATTCGCTATGATTTCTCTCCGCAACGTAAAGTTCGCCGCCACTCTTTGTCCTCTGTATTCTCCTGTGCCGTGTCATGCATTCACTGTCGGACTCGAAAGCAGCACCGCTGTTGCCACGGCGACGGTTTTTTAAGTAGCGGGTGGTGGCAACCGGGCTTGAATCATCTCCATTGGAATATTTATTTTTAAAGTACACGTCAGCTTCACATGACGACATACTGCCATCATTATGCCTCCATGCATTAATAAACTCATCATTTTCGCTCCTCTTTTTCCGAGGTTTAGGGCTAAACTTTCGGAATCTTTGCTTTCGAGAATTATCATCCAACCAGCATTGATCTTCTTCCGGTTTATTTGAAATGCAGCAGCTTTCGCTTTCCTCATTGCCACATACTGGACATTGCCTATCGAGTTTGGGTTTCTCCTTAGGACGTGTCTTTTGAAACATTTTGAAGATGCTAAACCCTCTTTTCCCATTGTTTGTTTTCATTTCATCCGATTTTTCGATCTCAACAGTATTTTCTTTAAAGTCTACCTCGCACTGAGTAAGGTCACGCCTCGAGGTGTCGCGCCCGCGCTCCTCCTGTTGGCAGCTCAAACTACTCGTGTCTTCCGAAGAAGTGTCCGCTCGCGATCTGCTTTCTTCGGAAAACCCTGTGCTGGTGTCACTGCAAGACGTGTAACCACGCCCTCTTTCCCTCGACCTCGACCGAGCCCTATTGACCCTCGTTTTCTCCCGAGATAGCTCTTGCTTCCGATGGTGACAAACTTCACAACAGGAATCATCCTCACCTGAGTAAAATAAAGGAAATCGATTAAAAGTCAAAAATAACGAAACCTGATTAAAAGCCAGAAAAAATAAAGAAAATGATGAATCGTCAAGACTATCATACCAGAAAAAGATGAATAATTCAAATAATCAAGAAATGAGTAAATTGTTAAAAAGAGAACAACAAATTTTCAACTAAGTTTTCGAAAGATTTCACAACGGAAAAGTTAACGGAAAGTTAATTTTTCAACTGAAACAGATCGCATTCTTGGTAACTTTAAAGACGGCAATTGCTTAACCTTGGAATAATTTTTTTTTAACTTTTGTTGACATTCCTTTAATTCTATTAACTTATCGCAATTATTTTGGAATGACAAATGCCCGCGTCTTTACAAGTACTTGATATTTGACCCTAACATCAATATGAGATGAAATCTAACAACAGTTGCGTCAAAAACTTTGCCTTTCCCAATTAAAATGCCCTGCCCTTTGACTAATTTATTATCAAGCAGCTGCGTTTTAGAACTGGAGAATTTTCCACCTGACTTCATTTATTATCAGTCCAATGCACTTTATTTCTAAAATTATATTACAAAACTTTTTTAAAGTACATGAACCCTTAAAATACAATTGTGCCAAAACAACAATGGTAAATTTTTGAATTTAACTGAACTAAGACATGATTTGCTCCATTTTCACACTCTTAATTGATGTGACTTTAAAGCTACCGTATTCGATGAGCTTCGTAGATACAAAGTTTCTTTTAATTGAAAACGAAACACAATAGGTCAATTTTAAGTGTGGATTTATCATTCAATTTGTTGACGCCGTCTAGATGTATGAATCTACGTTAAATTTGATAAAATACAGACCCAGTCGTTTGTCTGCTTGTGTGGTATGGACTGTCCATTAGTTACTTTATAAAATGATTATAAATTTAAAAGAACAAGAAGAAACCAATGCAATGATGTCACGGACTGTCGTAAAAAGTTAAATTAGGGCAGAGACTGACTGACCAGTGAATTTTAAGTGGATACCTATTTACATTTCCCACGAGAGACTGTATATGTGTGATGTTTGGACCTTATAAAAGTTGTGTAGCCACGGTAACATCATTGATGCACTGATATGAATATACTTTGATGCGTGGAGTCAAAGCACTATCAGATGTAATGGTACCATGTACATAAGTTCTGACAGAGTTAAAATTTTATAAAGGAATATTGTATATGATTTAATTAAGGCACAAGACCACATCATCTAAATGTCTGTGTGTTGTGGTTCGTTCTTGAAGATTTGACAAAGGTAACATCTCCTGAAGAAGACGTAATTTGGGCGGAAGTTGAGAAAAATGCCTACACACTTTAGGCTGAAAATTCGCAATCCCATTTTGGAAGAGTACGAATAGGGAAAATCACTGAAATGCCTGTTGATCCATTTTTAGTTTGCAGGATAGATACGGCCAAGCAGTGAAGCCTTGAAAGGGTCGCGATAAAGGGTGGGTGGGAGCAGTCACTTTTTGCAAGATGCAAATTACCTCCAAAATGCAGTATGTTTGCACTCCGATTTGTGTCGATCTTATTTCTTTTCAGGTAAGAGCTCACACAATACTATCTAGGGTGACCTCAGCATATACTGCGTAAATATAACGATATACCAAGTGGTTTGCTATATACGTACCGCCATAAAAAAATGTTTTTTCCTTTCTTCCTATAACCAATGAGCCGTAACAGCTCCCTGCTATATAACATTACCAAACTTGCTTTTCTTCGCTGAATACAAAGATTTCAAAATACATCAATAAATTACAAGTCCGACTCCTAAAGACCTACTGACACACAGCCATTGCACCGATAACTAAGAAATCGTTGGTATCAACTTCTTACTGTTACTCAGTTCAAAGTTTTTCATTTACTCAAGACTATCCATTCTACCGTCTTTGTCTAATAGTTTGTTTTGGTTTTTCATTGCATTTTTACAAAGAATTAAGATTCTCATTACGCACTTTTAAGGTCATCTGTAAAATTGTAATTTTCTAGGCAAAAGTCCTTTTCAGTCAATTTTTTGAATATGTTCTATGATATTGCATCAAACTTTAGCAAACTTATGAAATTTCTTTTATTCTAAAGATTACAAAACCATTGATTTTATGAAGTGCTTGTATCTTTGTATCCAATTAATTAAATCAGATTTAGCGACCCGATCAAGTCCATCCTTTTGGGTAATCGGACAAATATGTAATTATAATGTACTCATAGAAAATTATTTTCTGTTTGCGAAGACCCAATCGATGGAAAAGAGGCGTAGATCACCATAGATCAATGAAAAAACGCGACCACTTGATGAAAAGAGATACAAATATACCAATTAGTTTGGTCGAAAGTACAATCACTTGGTCAGTTGACCTTGGGTTTGTTTCGAATGGTTTGCATTGTTCATCTGGTGTCCGCCAAAATCTTTTCCATTTTACATCTAGTGGTCAAATAAAATCACTGTATTTACTATTTTTAATTCTAAAAATGGATTGCTGAGATATAGGTATCCATGTATGGAGGCAGTTAGCAATGTGGATAGCAACATGACTGACATATGCTTCAGTCGATGTGATAGGAAAGGATAGGAAGAATAATATGAGGGAGTACCCTGACTCATATGCTGTACACACTTTTTTGGATGAAATATACATTTGGAACCAGATTTTTTGGCCTACGTTACTAGGTTACTTCGGCTAACTTTATACATTTATTCCAAATAGCAAAGTTTTAATCATATTGCCTACATACAGACATACAGGTATGTATATGAGCCATGGTATGTGAGACCAAGGAGTTCCCTGCAGGGGAATAACAGACTGCATTTAGGGTTTATAAGATACTTCCTGACAAGTGAAGTATAAACACAGGGTGAATGGGGCTTGGGTCTAACATGTTATGAATAACTACAAAAGTCCTCAAAACGTGGATGTTTTGAAAATGCTATTCACATTAAAAACTTTAAGTACGACCATCCAATGTATAAGATTAAACATAACCACGCCTATAACTTTCCCAAAAGTCGACATAAATAGAAGGTTTTTTTGCACCGGAAGTAGCTATCATTTCACTCATGAGGTTATAACTTCAGATTATTTTTGTTTACCCAGCTTCTACAACCATTTTGTACAAACTGTGGGTTTTATTACCAACAAAATGAACTAAATGGAATGAAATTTTCACAGCAATAATATCCCACTTTCCCTATAGCCTAATATCGGCAAAATGTGGATCGAACCCCCTCAAGCAATTTTTTCTCAGATTCAAAGATTTTTCATCATGGATAGATGGCCTGTATCTGAACATGTTTGTCTGAGTACAAATTCGTTCGATTCGATATGATTTAGAGACCATGAAATCAATTCAAGTTTACGCGCCAAGGATGAACACAAACGCATCGGGCGAAAAGAGAATGTCGCGTTCAAACAAAACTCGAAACGAACGAATGTTTGTTCGCCAAACATCTGCAATTAGTTGTATTCGGAACATTAACCTCCTTTCAGCCGAAATTATAACGTTTATGAGCAATAATTTCGTCCGTCTGTTTCCCATCACAATGAATACACATAACAGTACATTCAGAGTTCAACCTAGCACCAATTTGGACAGATTCTGCAGACTACAGCGATTTCTGTACTGTTGAATCAGTTGCGTTTGATCAACTTTAAAACCTTAAATGCCACTGCTTTGTGTAAATAACATTGTAGGTTATGCATATTCATTACACGATTTACGCATGTCGCCGCATCTCATTTTTTGTGAAAGGCAACGCTGCGGTTATATTTGAATATTTTCAGTATCACGCGTATACGCAAGAAGTCATCCCTTACATCGGGCAATGCACCGTGGACAGTACATCCTTTTTCGTTTAATAGATGGAAAAATAACTTATAAGTTTCTGTCACGTATATTGTGACATGTATTGAGCTTAGTGCCTGATTCGAAAACTTTGACTTATTTGAAGAATAAGTGTTTAACTACAGAGTAATTCTAGGTCAGAGTTTTCGAATTTGCAAACATAAATATTTACAAGAGAATAATTCTAGGTCATGGATTTCGATCTTGCATATTTCATGTATATAACAGGTTATGGAAGATACTACGAGGTCTCTCGTGAACAAAGGAATAGGCATAAAGGATAAAATGGTTTCCGATCATTAATTAGGTCTCTTCATGTTTCATTAACCCAAATAACTAAGTTGTTCTACAGTGATATAACCGGAAAAGTAAAAAACCAAGACCTTTGGAATACAAATGTTACTGTATTACCAAAGATCGTCCCCTCTCCAGCGGTGGTAATATACACATAATGAGATTGATTGCCTCTCCTACAAGGTTCAGCTTCACGGCGTAAACACACTCGGCCTCAGCTTGTTCGTTGCGTTCATGAATTTTCCAGTTTATAATCAGGACGACCGGAAACCCTGTTATTGACGCAAATTATCATCGCCTCATGTATAGGCCTTCTTCGTGTGACAAATTTTCGTTCAATTTTTGTGACACAAAATGAGAGTATTTGTCACTTTTGATTGCGTCAAGTCTGACCGTGAAATCACAGTCTTAATTCTTGCCTGTTTAAATCACGTGATCCTATGTACTGGTCTTCATAATGCACTTTAGTCCATTAATTAGAAACTAGAGCTCTGATGTCTCCGAGAGGGAAAAATTCTGCTACAGTCTCGATTTTCTAATCGAATATTTCACGTAAGATATCAAAGTATACGACAAAGAAGCGGAAACGTATCTAGTTCAGTTATCGTGATTGGATTATTCAGAATTAATAGTGTAAAAACGGTGGCACAAATACCAAGGAAGCGGGTTTTCAATCGCTGTTCCATCGATCAGTGAATTACACTTGCCTACACACTCGAAAAAGTACGTTAAACCTCTTACCATTGTAAACTGAGGGCGCTACATATTGCAACCGTGTTTATGCATATTTACATTCATGCATGTCTCATAGTATATGCTTGTGACAGTGTGGGTGATTTCGTGGATTTCACCATGAAAAAGCAAATGCAATTAGAGGGCAGTATCATGTCCAGCAACTGTTTATGCTGGTCAACTACTTGTCCACTACTTGTACAATACAATCGCAATGCATCAAGAAATTAATTATTCAACTTAATGTGGGCCTATATATCCTTTTCTTTGACAACGATGGAAAGAAAAAGATATTCCTTATTCCCGCGGTTCTACCCGAGTGGAAATTATGACACTGCCTTTTCGTAATGGTAAAGATCAGGTTTCTCTGACCTTCTTCAGCCATTTTGAAAACCACGATCACATATCCCTTTACTTCGTTTTATACTACCTTCACATGAATCCCTCAATCTTAAAGTATAATCAAGACAAAGTATATCAAGCAGAGGAAAAACCAACAATGTTTTCTTTGTTCTGTTTGTCAGTGCGATGCATGATAATAACCTGAGATTTTTATCGAAATCTTTAAGATGAAAATCGTAATTGAAAGAGCTGACCGACTTTCTGAGGCCATTACATGGGACCATCATTAGTTTCAGGTCCCCATGTGCTTCGGGTTTCATGTGGTCCACACATGTGGGTTTAGCAAGACGTGACATCTCCATCATAATAAAACCTGAAATCAGACACTTGTCATCTTCGTGATGTGTTCTGCGTGCGTAACAACACGTCACGCATTCTGAATGACCTTTTTCAAGATGTCAACATTTAGTCTTCATATGACAAACGTCTTTAGTTTCGGACCACACATGGGTCCACGTTGATACCTAGGATAACCACGTTGATGTGTTTTCCTTTAATTCGATAACTTTTCTTGAACAAATGGGTTGATGTGTGACAGAAATAGTCTCAACATCCAGAAATAACAGACAAAAAGAGAGAAAACTACAAAAAGCAGCTTTCCATGAATCAGGCTATTTACCTTCGATTTGTCAACTACTCGGCTGGCGACCTTTTCTGTATGAAAGCGTAGCAAATAGGGCTACGGCAACGACTTCTAAATC
Organism: Holothuria leucospilota; assembly: GCA_029531755.1. Taxonomy (NCBI): domain Eukaryota; kingdom Metazoa; phylum Echinodermata; class Holothuroidea; order Aspidochirotida; family Holothuriidae; genus Holothuria; species Holothuria leucospilota. The sequence goes on from CM055964.1 coordinate 6,247,732, forward strand.
GTCAACACAGACAATTATATCGCGTGACACATCCCTTCTTGACAATGTATGATATAAGATGGTATAAGCACAAATTTTGACAGGATTTGTATTGTTTCCCTTATAAGGCCATAACAGACTTTAATGCCCGGAGGAATTTCAGTTTTGAATTATTTTATTAACATTTTCTGGATTGCCATGATGACTTTTTAATGTAAGCCTGCTTCTTCCTTATTCATGACGCGGACGATGAACCTCTCATCGATCAGAAAAGAGTCCTTACTCTTTTATCTCACGTCAGCTTACAATGACGTCAATAACCCGTGACCTACATCTTCAAAACTGTAAAACCTTGAAGTAATACTTCGGTATATCGAAACCGTTTATAGTCAACACTTCGGTAGAGAGACAAGGAAATTTGCTTGACTGAAGAACAATTCAACACACGGAAGCGGAAATGTTATTTTATCCAGTTTTCATGCATTCATACTTGACGAAACAAAATTCCTTTTCTATACTATCAGAAAGTTCATTATCCAAATTAACCTTAGAAGTGTTACTAGTTTTCGGCTTAGCTTACGTCTTTCGTTTAATTCAACTCATTACGCTTACTCTTTGCTAAGATAATTTTAACGCATAGTAACTTTGTTAAAAGACATTTCAGTGTATTTTTGTGATGTTTGTAACTGGATGTTCCGATAAAAAATAAGGTTTAAACAGCTAACCCTAACCGCTAACCATAAACGAGGACATTGTTCAAATGTCGTCAACCCCAAGCATGCTTTCCCCAGCTCTCACTTTACCTCACACACTCATAACTGACTGACAAAATACCATTACCATTCCAAAGTCTGCACACGACTGCCAACATTTTCGTTCCTTTGCCAAGAAGCTGCTTGGTTCAGGTGAGCTTTACCCCCCCATCCCCCTCCCCCGCACAACTATACATTGCTTGTTTTAATGCTCGTCAAAAGAGCTAGAATGTGTAATGGTAAAATGTTGTGTAGTTCCTATCCTACATAAAATAGCCTTTGACAAACTCTTACGGATAAGTTCTTCTATCATCGGTGTTTGTTGACTGACAGAGACGGCATAGCCAGCGTAACCGACCGTACGATCTCTCCTTATGTTAGTAAGATACCAAAGTGGTTGTGAAGCCAGGAATAAGCGCGCAAGCTATTTCTACTGCGGAGGGTAGGCCTAGTCGTGGGACGGAAATAAAAATAAGCGAAATGACTAATGCTTGGACTATTTCTCGACCCTTCGGGTGAGGTCCCCATGCTTCCCCTTTGTCAACGACCGTGACTTCCCTTCGTTAATCGCGAGACACTAATTTGTCAAACTTGTCAACGACTTTTGTAAGTAAAACACCCGTCAGGATTTTCGTACCTTAATTTTAATTATTGATAGCGACAAATTAGACGGTATCCATTCCGTTAAGTAACCACAATGACCCCTCCACTTAATGGGGCGTGAATGACGATTTGTTTTGCCTAATGAGTGATTTATGACACATAGTAATTATAAATAGTTGCCACGAGATTAAATTCAGTGATATCAATGCGGAATAGTTATCATCTGTAAAGACCAACAAAGAGAGGAAACAAAACGATGCAACATTACGAGCTCTTTAAACTGATGCTACCATCATCAACACACAGCTCACCATTCATCTACAGTGCATGCAATGGGGGCCACTTAGAAATAATGACAGAGGTTCAAGAGCAAATTTCACTCGAAAACTAATGTGATTTTTGTTACATGCTGTCTGCATTCCAGTAACGTGTGTATACATTTCGCGAAGCAACAAATGAGGTCTGTAGAAAGAAGAAAGACAAAAAGTAAAAACTAAAATGAACAAAAAAAAAGAGCAAAAGGGGCTTACTAACATGTTTCAAAACTTTTAAAGACCGGATTATGAAAACAGAGGACAGAGTTTGACATTTGATGGTAGTATCATGGAGCTGCATCGTTGTAGTTCCATGGTAGACATCGTTGTAGCTCCATGATAGTATTTTCAGAGAGTTGCCTCTCTGGCAGTCTGGTAATATCCTTTGCTGTTTACCAAGTTAGAATCAAAACAAAGTAGCCCCTACAGAATTAACAGTCTGACGGTGGTCAGACTATGAGGAATCAGGAAAAGTCCGTATGAGCACTTTACGCCCGTGGACGCGCGGCAGCGATGACGATGGCGTCACTGAGGGCGCCAATGGTAACAGTAATGACGACGGCTACGAGAATGATTACGACGACAGTAGAGATTCCTCATATAACGGTACTGATAAAAATTCAGTCAGAAATTCAACCAATTTGAAAGCATGGATGACGCTTTGTCAGAGTCGTTAGCAATTCGGCACGAAACCAAAATTTGAGGCACTGGCTATTCTTAAACTTGAGGGAAATTCACCTGAACATAAAAGAATATAGTAATCCAACATAGAAACTTACGCATGTATTTGACGACAAACACTGGTATGAGTCAGCCGATCTTAGATGGAGGAAATACTGAAATATCAAACAGGATATAAACCCTGCTCTTCCTTCTTCCTTGGGGAAGAAATCAGTTACAGCCTTGGCAGAGAATCTTGCTAATGAAAACGTGAAATTTCAACAATCATAATTGCTTTTAATTGAAGAATCTTGTGAGGTTGTCAAGTATGTTCTATTGAAGAATTCTCGACAGTATCGTATCCATACTGACGCCATTTCGAGTGCATCTACTCATTATGTAGCCCAAGTACTTTTAGTATCTCTCATACTTTTGTAGGCAATGAAAATTCCACATTTTTCTTTAAAGTCGTCCTAGGCTATGCTTTATTTTATCTTGAATCCATTCTTATTCGCCCCGGGAGAAAAATAGTAAAGCCTGTTCCATGGAACTGCTTTGCGTCTAGACAGAAAATAGCGTTGTTTGTTTAGCTGGAGGCAATAAATGATGTCTCTCTCTCCCTTTTCTTGTGTTATTTTCCTATACGTGTAAGTAAAAGGGAGACTATTAAATTTTTGACAGAGAGAGGGAGAGAGAGAGATTTAATGTTCGCCTTGCTTTGAGTGATGTTCTCTCAAACAGTAAAAGGGCCGTAAGTAGATTTTACTGGCACATTCCTCATTTTCGTATGAGTATACTGGCCCACTTCAACGGGATATTGAGGGCGTACTGACGGTACTGTGCTTGCTCTAGGGGATATAAGCACAGTAAAAGTAAATCTGAAGTGCTAAATGGTAAAGACTTTATACAGAAATGATGACCAAAACTGGGTAAAATAGCTTTACTTTATGAAAAATGTAGCTCAATTGATTTCAGAGGCTGTTCAACTTTCATGGAGAACTAACCATCGTGCGTTAGATTTGTATGGTACCGTATGTGCTTACACGTTATGCATTACCTGTGTCACGGCGGTCAATGAACCTTTAACTCGCTAGAAGTCTGGCAATTTTCTACTACACATATTGTACTATCTCACATTTTGGGATTCATTATAATCCATAATTAAATTAATTACCGCACTAGAAGTGGGAATATAGTTGAATGCCATAAAACGATTTCACAAATATCGGATTATGTTAACAGTGTAAAGTTACTGTCTATAAAACTACATATAGCTTACCTATAATGGCACGTCAACATGTCTCCAAGGTGTGTATAATATTACAAAATGTTCACTTCGATGTATATTGCTTTAGATTCAACATTTTCATACGTCTCTTTTTGTGAGAGGATCGCAAATTTGTGCTTTTAAAAGGAAGGAGTTTCAAGTGACTCCTTCCTGTTTTTGAAATTCCCTTTGACGAATGCTAGACGTATTTTTAGAAACTGCAATATTCCTTAATAACATATCAACTTGGTCAATGTCAATATTTAGACGGAAACTTGGGACAATTTATTTTAGACTAAAGACAACTTAAAGGGAGCCAATAGTTTCTTTTTGCACTCTTGGCGTCCCAGGAAATAGTTTTGCATCTAACAATGCATTCAAGTGGAACTAAAGTACATGCACATATAATATGCAACTTGTGTAGATATGCCTCCTTGCGGCTAATCTTGTTGTAACAATTTGTCACGGTCCTCAGTCCCATCAAAGATTTATGTATTGGTTGATTTAATATGCACAGCATGTTACTACAGAATGACAAGAAACGAGAATACATGTAGGTGTAAAAAAATATGGCACGTTCGTAAAAAAATATTTTTGCTCATACCAAATGAAGTGTTTAACTGTGTATATATAGACCCACATAATTTCACTCCAATATATGTCAGTCTATAGTCTCAACTGGCGAATTCCATGATTCGAATTTCACGTGTGACATGTTCACAGTACTCCACTTTATAAAAAATGGCTTTCGTTGCCATTTTGTAAATATATTATGGTATCTTAGTACAATCTATTGCTCACATGTAAATTATGAGGTCTTATCTTTTTTCTCTCAAAAAAAGAAAAAGAAGTACAACGTACATCCAATCAACCTCCTTCCTGCTGTCAATACACTGTTAAAACACTGTTTAAAATTTTTAAACAACCACATATTAACCAGTGAATCGCTCAATGTTGTTTAAATTTCAAACAACCTTGTTTGAAATTTGAACAACACTGTTTAAATTTCAAACAACCTTGTTTGAAATTTAAACAACATTGAGCGATTCACTGGTTAATATGTGGTTGTTTAAAAAATTTAAACAGTGTAGGAAAGTCAAGACCTATCACAGAGTCGTATTAGGGGGTCAATTATCTCATCCCATACTTAGTTTACTTCTAGCCGCAGGCTTCAATAAAAAAAAAAAGAAAGCGCCCTCTCCTACTGCACCTCTCAGACAAAGTTGCAGTTACTCTATACTCGTTTCAAATTTCTCAAGGGCACATCCTGAGTACACTACCATGTGATTACGTTAATGCTACGGAAACCCCCCCCCCCCATTTTTACTGATCTCATTGACCAATCAGCGTGATGCTATAGTGTGAATTCATGTCAATCTAAGCCCATTCACCAATCGTTACTACAGATATCGAGGTTTCCTAAATATTGAGGTGGCAACAGCCCCTTTAATAAACATGTACGGTATGTTTTTACAAATACTCTACTTTTCGGGCGAACAATTGAGATTTTCGTCACCCTAAAACACATTTCTATTAAGAAAAAACCTTTTCATAAAAAGCCCAGACTGTTGTGTTGCTTTAACTATATGTGATATGACCGTACCTATTGTTTTATGTATAGGTTCAGTCTTACAAGATGTCGAAATGTCAACATATACCGTTATCAAAACAAATTAATAGTTTCCTGACTTCATGTGCCAAGATGTTTATGAGGCTAACGAAAGTTTAAGTTACCTCAATGTTTCAAAAACAAACACACAAAACAATAGATATGTAAATTGAGATGTTGATTAGGACCATCGCTCTTTCGTAAAAATCAGTACGTCACACACTTGTGAAAGGATGTTTATTACTAGGTGGGTAGGCTATACCTTAACGGGTAAAGGGATTTGCACTTTAGAGCTTGCATGTATCAATAAGTGTTCATCCCACACACACATTTTCTGAACCGGAGCCAAACTTCACATCAAAACATTCAAATTTGAGCCAGCCAGCCTTTGTTGGCGTAGATTGCGTATAGGCTCTGTCTAGCTTCCACCACACGAGACTGCCGTTTTACGTGGCAATGAGTTGAAGCAAAAACTACGTCCACTCTGCAGGCTAAATAACTCTTATTTTCCTCAGTACCTCACAAGTATCATTTACATTTAACAGCACCAATGTTGGATATCACGAAGACTGAGTTAGCTCGTGCAGATTTAAGATTTCACTTACAAAACAAGTTATCATGTAAGAAACATGTAAGAAACAAAACGAAGTGAGCTTGTGACGTCACAATAAACTTGCTTCAAGTCAATTTGTTTCAGAATATCATCTCCCGAGAGTGAATGATTAGAATGGCGATGTCAAAAAACCAAAGAAAGATATGAAGATGTCATTTATGGCTTGGGATTTACATGGCTTCTCTCCTCTCCTTCATCTTCCTAAAATCTGAACCCTATCTTTTCCTTTAAGAGTTTCAACTTACAAATGTGAAATGAAAATTATTATATGAAGGCTATTAACAATGAAGTGACAAGATCACCTGTTTCAGCTATTACATGAAGCAGGTAACACGATCCCTTATAAAGACGAACCTCAAGTCCTACTTTACTTGAGCGGTAAAGCTGTTGTTACTATGATAAAAAAGAAAAAATAGGAGTCCATTTGCACATTTGGGGATAGCTGTTACTACAAGGTCGTCCCTTTACGCTTCTAGTAAACTATTGGCACACGATGTACGATGTCCCTGCAAAACACCCTTACGTATAAATCGATAACTTGCCGGTTTTTCCAATCTTGTTTTCGTTTCACTATTTTGCCGTAACCTAAAATCAGTTACTGTTAACTGTTAACAGCTCTGTCGCCTTTCGTAGTATATTAACAAACCTGGCGATCAACAGGCTACACGGCCGCTTTCGCGTTGTGGACAAAGTCCACGGCGCACGAGACGCCGCCATACAGCCTACCATGGACAGCATCGCGCCTTTGAATGGGGCAGCTGAATCTTCGGTAAACTTTTCTTTTAAATTAGATAGCCTATAGTGTGTATGTGGCGATGTCTTTATCTGTCTACACGTGTCGCCTTTGTTATTTTACAAGAAAAATGAAGCAATTAGGGTTTACGGAAAATGGAACCAAACAAGGTTATTTGAAAAGGTTCTAGATTACAAATGAAATTGATGAAAAGTGCCCTGTGTGATTCATGATAAGAATAAAAGTCAACCGATAGTCCTACATAATTGTAAGTATAATTTGAAGAATTAACTTTATTGGGAGAACAAGTAAATTTGTAATTAGATGAAGTCTCTAATTTTCTTTTCTGTCTGATTTTTAATGAATTAAAAGTCCTTTCACTTAACATTGTGAGGAAAGAAGCCAAAGATCACGAAATTGTAACGACATAAGTCATAAATGAAAATGATCTTATTGCAGATCGTATGCTAAGATTGGGAAAAATTGAATCATAGACGTATAATGCAAGTGAAAAAGCACTAGTCTAGTGTGTCTCCTAGACAAAGCGTCTGTTGCTTACAATGAGTTTAAATTGCTCAAGGCCACATACGCACTACTTTGTCTGAGCTGTCTTCTCTGCATTACCGGCACACTACTGATCTACAGAAGTCATCATTGACCAATCAGGGTGACACTGTTGTTTCAATAATTTATGTCAATTAAAGTGCAGTCATCAATCGTAAGTAGAAATATCCGGAGATTCTTATATTTGGGGTGATGCAGTTGCCCTTTAAATAGCCTTCTAGTAATGCTCGGATGAGGCCTTAATGATCTGCAGTATTTTAAATCCATAAAATTGAGTTGATAAATTAAGCTTATGTCTTCAAATATGCACGTGACTTCTTAAATGACAGATGTAGTATTACCTATATGTTAGGTTTCACATAACGTTAGACCTGTTTGACAAAGATACTGTGCATTTTCTATCTGTGTCTAGCGCAAGGTAAAACTGACTATGAATCTGCTATTCTATTCAGTGAAATCAGGCCTACGCGTGGCTGTAAAACACGCAATTGAAAATCATATCTTGCAATTGAATCTGCGAGAACCACAGATTTCGCGAGTTCATCGAAAACGCGAGTCATCATTATCCCGATAACCATCTGCTAGTAGTAGACATTCGGTCTATGATCTCATTAAGATAATTTTCATGTAGGGAAAAATAGCTTACATGAATTGTTGTGTACACAGGCGACAAAGCCAAAAATCGATTACATATCGATCTATTGGCACCGTTTGAGTTGCTTGAGCCAAAACAAACACTTTGCTAACATGACTGAAAATTGGAGCTCGAGTTCAAAACGATTTTCGGTGAAGTCATCGAGAGTCATTCTGACGAGTAGACATGTAAAGTAGTGTCAAGTTTGTCGCTTCTTGCTTCATGCTGTTCCTAGGATGTGTTACTTAGGATACTTTTTTCCTTACCATTGTACCGGCTAGCCTATGTAACACTAGGCTTAGATGCTATCATAGACCTACTTGACATCTAAAAAAGATACGATACGTGCTGATTAGGCTTTTTGCATGAACGCCCAATTTTTGGATTTCTGGATTCCCAGTGTGTTACAATGATTGCAGTCAGTTTTACAAAGGTAATATAGTATGGACAAAACAATTGTATAGAAAGCCAGAAAAAATGTGCCCACTGCAGAAGCATTCTACACATTCAAATAAGTTGATTGGGGACGCACTTTTCAGAACGATGATGTCTTAAATTATGAACGGGATTCGTTGATGTATGACACCAGAAAAATGACATGATCATTATAGACTTACAAGGTCACCGTTAGAATGCTGTGGGCGTATACATACTAACAAGGCAGAAGTGCTGTACCGCGACATACTCCCTGGGGCGTGCCCTTAAACTTTCTGAATTATTTCTTAGATTGACACATAAATAGTAATTACATTACATCTTGTAAGTGTCCTTTTTATAAAGATGCCGTGGGATTCGACTGTGTGGTTTTTGCATTCTCTCATTTCGAAAAACCTGGAAGTTTGAAACATAAAACTTCCTGCAAGTTAAATCCATTTCTCTTTTCCCAACCAAATGTAATTAGCAAAATCTTGCAGAGGAAAGCAAAAACCTTTCGAAAATGGTCGAGGTGTTGCCTGAGTGTAGATCAAGGTGTTGCCTGGGTGTAGAGGGGCGTGACGTCATAGCTGTTGCAAACATGTTCCACGCGGTGAAGGTCACAGCCACGCAAGCAGATGGCAGCTCTGAGGCGTGAAATACCTCGCGTAGTTGCGTTGTTCAGTAGCGATTTATATTGCTTTGTTCGAAAAACAATAGGGTTTAAATGGGATGATACCCAAATTATAAGTTAATCATAGTACTTATGATGACGTGGGAATTATTCAGTGATTGCAGAAGGCTTCTAATATCGATTCGAAATATTTCAGTAAGATTGAATCTTCTTTTGGACAAACAGGTGGGAGAACTATGGCATGATCTTAGGTTGTGGGCACTGGGAATTCCGTTATCTGGTTATTATCCACTCGTGCTAGGAAAGTTCAAAGTAATAAAACACATGGCTAAAGAATACTTACCATAAACCTATTTGCAATGATACGAACCACCGAAGTACCCCTAACGAAAGGGACCCCTTATACAGTATATCCCTGTTCTCTCCGAGCAAATAGCATATACCTTGATACAGAGAAGCAATGCTACAATACATGCATACGTTACTTATAGTGAATTGTGTACCTAAAAGTTTTCTATACACTGCTAAAAAGGATTAACACTTTTTTGTAACAGATAGTAAACGCGTCTTGGCGTTTATGTAACCGAAAAAACAATAAAATACATAAGCAAATTAAACGTCTCAAACGTCAACTTTAACACATTGACGCCACTTTAACGCCGTCTTGTAAACACGTTGATGCGTTTATTTCATGATTACTGTAAACATCAAGTTGTTTTTAATAAAGAAAAATTAACATATATATATAATACATATAAACGTGTTTGCGGAGTGCACTTTAATTGACGTCATTATCTTTATCATGTGTTAATATTCGTTCAGTCATTTACTGTGCTTATCCATTTTTTTGTTCGTTTTCTAATTCTTAAACGCCATAATGCGTTAAAAAATGAAGACGTCTCTTTTTACAGTGTATGATAGCTAAGCTCTACATTCAACATACATAGTCGGTATAGAGAATGGCCTTCACAACTGTTATTCCAGTAACCCTGGAGGCATGCAGTAACCAATTACAGGACTAATATATTTTTTCTGTCTGCCGATTTGATTTCACTTCCCTTCACAAGTGCACGTATTGCACGGTAACAGGCTATATATCAGTATATAAAGTGTGAAAATGATTCTGTTTGTTATTACTCACAATTCAGTCATGTCAAATGTATATACCGTATTGACTCGAGTTGGCTCAGCCAGATTTTGTATATTGTGTTAAGTCTACTTGACGTAGCGTGTTTTGACTGCATCTGACTTGATTTGAGGTTTAATTAATGACAAAAACTAATAGATGACCCGGCCTGGCTTTTGACTCAAATCACAGTTGTTTTAGACTCGTGACGTCACCAAAGAGTCAGACGTTACAATACCATATTTTCATTCCCTCGTTCGCTACCCAAAACCACCTTACCAATCACGTGACAATGACCTTTCGCCATCATCCGTCTTTGAGTCGGTAACTTTAAATGCAACGAACTCAGTACTCACATGTACTTAATGGAAATACCTACGAGTGTCTAATGCACGGCATTTTTGTAGTACCATTACCCCTTGCAAAGTACAATCACTCTCTTATAATTTATACATGTCCTTCTCATTAGTTAATCGGGAGTTTTGTCATTTTCTTTCCCGTCGTCAAAACGAAGTCGAGAAAATTAAACAGGCAAAGACTCCCATTTCAAATCATTAAAAGCCATTAATGTTTACGTATAGATGCCCTGGAATTGTAATACGATTCGCCAGTCACCTGATGTTTGATATGATGAATTCTAACAATCATGAAATGATGCTCTTAAAATCTCTCATCTACTGAAGATTACGGTCGCCATATCTTTCAATAATTTGATTGGCTGTTTGTTTTTATTGTTCTTGTTGCTGATGAGACATTTTGGTCTTGTTTATAATAGCGGTCGCCTTTGTTACAGACAATGTGAATACGCATGCGTTAAGACAACATGTCAAAATGTTGGCAGTGCAAACGTATGGTTGTCCGAGTCAATGTCGAGAGTTTGCATGCACTGTATTCTTGATGTAATTAGTAAACCGATAATGCAGAAGAATAACAGATACAGTTTACAGCATTGGTCGACTGCCTGGAAGAACTTCAAATTTATCATAGGATAAAAAACTGTGAGAAAAATTATTATAGACCTACATTTTTAGCATGTCCATATTTCATAATCTTTGGATATATTATGGAGTAGAAATCTTGCAATGCAAATAGGCGTGCTGAAAGGTCAACCTGAATAAATCATACTGCACGTCACCTCAGTGAAGGAATATTTTATCATTGTATTATCGCTTGTACGTAAACTTCACTCAGTGACATGTGTTGGTCATTTCTTTATCCACTAAAACCAAATCTGACGGCACACTTTCACCTAAACTACAAAAGAAAAGAAAATATGGAGTCGAACAAAGGGGTGACAGTTTGTAGCCCGAGTGCCATGGGACATGATCTTTTGGCTCTCAATTACAGAGCTATATTATTATGACCAAACCGTTGCTGCAGCATCGTGCCTAATCGGTACACAATCAAGATGTGCAGAACAAATTCACGATTGCGGAACCTTTACACAGCACTAACGGATGATAACATATAACTATTTGGCGGTAAATGTCCTCTGATCTTTTACGCATTTTTAATCTTCATAATGGACGCAAACTAAGTGACCTTACACTCCGGCTCTTTCGTATAATAAATATACCGCCGAAGAAATCGTGCCGACGATGTTCAGGATTCCTTCATCTAATTGGTATCATCGCTAATTAATCCAAATTTTAGCCGAGACTTGAACTTGACGGATCAAGAATAGGTTGCAAGCTCTTTTTCAAGCCATAAACTTAAGAGAAGGAACTTTGAACCAGCGATTAATTTAATGTACATGAGCTTACATGTAGCCTAAATTCAATATACCGCTACAATTCAGAGACACACGCAATGTAAACTGAAAAAATTAAAGATTTCAATTTGCACGATCAACAACAACATGGCATGAGCAAAGATCATCGCTTTAATGGAAGTATTAATGAGGTTTATGACTTAACAGAGCCATAAATAGTCTGCTGAAAAATACATGGAAGATCTTTTGATGTCTCTTTAAGACTTATATAAATCATAATCCCAACTGATGCGAAACAGAACTCATGTGAATCATTGATTTATTCCAGTACACACTGCAAGTAATTTGTGACACGCGTGTTGCATGTACAGCGTACTGATCGTCGAACCACTCACTATGTATACCCTCTCAGTACAGTCGTTCTCATTGAATGTATACATTGTTGACATCATGCGTGTCAACAATAGGCCTTTTTTACATAGAAACAGCTTTTGTACTAACGTAAGTTTTAAAATGTTTTTAAAATGATGAAAAAACCTTTCTGTATTCAGGGGCGGCACCAAGGGGGGCATGGGGGTGCATTTTCCCCCAGTCGAAAGCTCTGCCCCCAGATGCCCCCTCTCAGCTCCAGAAGTAAAGTGGCCTGACGGGATGAATAGCCAAACACATTGAAATTATTTGGAATCTTTGCATTTCATGATGTATTATGAACCAAAATGTATCCATCATGGGGCTTTTTTTCACCCACAGTTATGCTAAAACTTCAGAGCTTCCGAGGGCTTTGCCCCTGGACCCCCTGGACCCCACCCGCTTAAAGGTACAGTATAGCCTGACAGCAAGAACAGCCTAACACATTGAAATTATTTGGAATCTTTGCATTTGATGATGCATTACGAACCAAAAATATCCTTCCTGAGACAATTTTTCACCCAGTGATATGCTAAAACCTCAGAACTTCCGGGGGCTTCGCCCCCTTGACCCCCACCGGGGCTTTGCCCCTGGACCGCACCCGCCAAAGCTCACGCTTCGCGCTCGATTTCGCGCTACGAGCGAAAATTTTTTTGCCCCCCAATATTTTTTTTTTTTGCCCTCCATTTGCTACCTCACCTTCAAAATCCTGGTGCCACCACTCTCTGTATTTGTTGTGCTAGTCATGTTATTTCCCTACGGTGGACTTAAGTTTTGATGAAAGCTGCGGACTAAGCGAAAACTGTTGCTTTATATATGAGCCCATATTGCGATCCACGTTTTGGCAGACAAAAAGTTCCAAACAGTATTCTAGAGTAGTTTTTAGCAAAAGCCTTGAGTGACAGTATGATTTCATGGAATAAAGTTTACACGTATAATGCGTCACGACACGGATACTAAGTTTGACCATGGAGCTATAACGGACATGACAGCTCCGTGGTTTGACTGGTTTCACCTCGTAAACCACGGCCAGTACAACCGAGAATTAAGTTTCAACCAAAATTTCATTCATTCGTTTTCACGAAGATGATTGGATTGGACTGTCAGTTCCAGTACTTTCTTAACCCGAAAGAAAAACCTTACTGTTTGACCGTGGGTTTCAAAATAATTTACTTCATAGTATGGTCAAACGGTCAAATTATTTAGTTGATAACCACAACAAAACAGTTAAAGAAGTTTACAATAACATTTTCGCTTTTAGAAAATAATATATCTTTCATTTCTCACGGAAAATATCAACATTTATTGGCTTGAAGTCTCACAAGAGATTCAGCAGGTTAGCAGGTCAGTCACAAAAGTCAGATTTGAACCTCGTAAATAGACTCAGAGCTCAGAGAAGTTTCACGTTCAATACCGTCTTTTCGCTCTGCACAAATTAAGTCACCTAGTCTGTGGTTTGGAGACCGGCGAAGCCTGTTTTACCTCGTTCTGTTTCACAGAACTCCGTATATAACATATATGCGGTTAGAAAAGAACAGAAACGTCCACGCTGGGGCACTGGATTCATAGAAACGAGGTGGCCTTTCTTATTTACCCATTGAGATAGTTCTGTCACGGAATGGCAACCACATATAAAGCTCATAAATAAATAAACACTTTGCACAGCCAATGATACCTTTATTGCACAATTACATCGTGAACTTTGGACCACGTAAACGTCACACAATTTGTCAGCTCAAAACCCCAAACATTGACCTTAACCGATCAGGTTAAACTTTTCAGGAAACATAAAAAGTTGACGGTTTCCTTTCACTCTACTGTGGCACTGTTTTGTGTTCATATTGCCTGCTATCAGCCGTACGTAGGCCTACGCCCAAAAAGTTTTGAACAGAAGTAATAAATATACAAGTTTCGAGGAAAAGACTTTTTGAAGGGCAAAAACGCTATGTTCAGATGTTTGAAATGTCTTTTCCCAAATACAGAAATTTTAAAACCACAACTCACAGCCAAACATGACAAACGGCGCTGTCTTTATTTCGTGAAAAGTAACCGCATATACTTATCTCTAATTCTGCGTAACAAAAAGACTACCATTACCAATTCAAAAGAAGGAATTTCCCCCTTTAACCATGGAACTAAACTTCCCTGAGAATGAAGTCACGACTGGTTGCTTGAGCGCAACGACAAACGACATTTGCGAAGCTTAGATCAGTTGATACGCATTAACCTTTCATGTGACAAAAAATGAAAAGGAGGCAGAGGGATCATAGCCTCCAGCCAAGGTTTGGATCTAACAATGTTACAGCACTGTATACCCATTTGGCGAAAGCATAGCAAGCCCAACGGAATGAACTGAACAACGGATGCCCCGAAGAAGAATATCTTCATACAAGCAACTCCCTGATCAAAGATTCACTCTTCCAGCTTTATGTATTCAATTTCTGTCCAAATCATTTTTTGCCTCTGGCGTTATATCACGCGTAAAATTGAAAACGAATTAAAGATGGATGCCTCACCAAACTTTTGATATTATTATAGTCAGAATCGCAGACACCAACGGCTCAAGTGTTTGTACTGCACGACTTCATAGGTTGCCCAAATAGAGTTGTGCATCCCCTGGCAGAGCCAATTAGGGTACGTTAGCTGCATGTAATCTGTCACTTTGTAACGGCGCTAGTATCACCGATGACGAAGCCACTGGTGATGAAGAGCAAATTGGGGAGTGGCTGTTTTTACTTTTGAGCAGATTTATGACGAATCTTTTTCCTTAAGAAAAAAAGAGCAAATTTACAGAGTACGGTTTGTAGGCTTTTGTGAGTCGGTTGCAATTAGGGTGTGTTTGAAAATTTCATCACTGTGTTTTGCAGGTAACGTTAAGTGAAAATGAACGTCTACTAATCCAAGCTGGCTAAAGAAGAGGTTTGGTTTGGCAAATACTTTAGATGGACAATAAAGACGGAGAGAGTTAGTACCCCTTATAAACAAATAACTCTTTTACCATAATCTCAAGGTGAAAAGGATAGCGGTACTTAGTTTCTAAATTATGTCACCAGAATTTATGCCAATTCTGTTATCTGATCTCCACTGAAGCATTTCATAAACAGAGGACGCTCTCCTCTAAGAGATACAACCTTGAACGTAAGCCTGCATAACGCATAACAGAAAACCGGTGTACTTAACTTTATAATGTTCTTACTAGAAATATGGACGAAAGCATCCTATGCCATACAGTGGGTACATCTTTTCAATCTACACTCAAAGTGTCCTTGCCTCCACTACTCTAAAACCGCCAAGTTGTCTTTCCAAATCTTTATTCGCCTCGCTTCACGCAGTAAAATCCACCGGCTCAATAAACGCGCTTTGCTTAAAATCAATTTTTGCTTTGCATACGACTCAGGAACAGGTTAGCACGTGGTATAGGGTTTTACACTTCACCTCCCAAGCGAGAGGACATCGGGCTAACGGAGGTTAGTTGAACCCTTAATAGTACAAGATAACTTGGGGAAACGGTAAAGTGCGGTATAGCAAAGGCATACAGCCAGCCATGTCATTGAAATTGTGGTTGTGGCTTTGCTTGGAACAGAGTACATAGGGGTACAATTAGATTCATAATAATTTTTTAGCTCATTTGTGGAAGTATGAAATATTTATGTAATCACACAACATATCTGAAAAAACAAGCAAGACTGTACCTACTAGGCTACTGTATTTGGTTGTAGACCCTAAAGAGGCTTTCGACATGACGTCAGCGTGTGGCAATTGTCATGCGCACAAGGAGTGTGAACGGTATATAAGCGCGCGTGTAATTCCTGTACTGCATACATTGACCGCTTAATGGTCACTATGCCCACAACAGAGGGATCCACAACACAGCGACACTACTGGGACGCCCTCCTAAGTTTTTTAGGTCAGGAAGCCACTTGACTCATTGAGGACCCTAAATCAGATTGATCACGGGATGAACACCGGCGATATATTCGCCTTCCTTCCAACTGGTACTCAGAGAGTAAACGAGGGAGAGGTGTATTAATCGCTCCCAATCCTGCTCCCGGGACCTTTACTTAATGTCCCGATCTGATTTGCCCAGGCGTAACAGGCTATACGGCATATTCCTTGTTCAGTCGTGGAAACCTTTTTGATGGGCTGAGCAAACCGAGTCCGCTACGCGAGGTACCATCCGACTTGCGTGAGTGTATCCGCAGTCTTGAGCCACAAGGATGGGAAGGTGGAGGATACTTGCTCTGCACCACTGTTCGACAGTTAAACGGGAAAAGTGGACGACTGCCTGGGTCAGACAACTTCCTGAGATGGACAACGAAATAGCCAATTTTAATTCAGCAATTGAAGCATACCGAAAAGTTTGTTGCATCTTGCTGAACGCTTGGCTTTTCGCCCTGTGAACTACAACAGATCACGCCATATGACTCTGTGGTGTCGATAAAACAGGCTAAATTTATTTTGCTATAACTAGTTTCATGACATGTCTCCTTGCCAAATAAAATAATTTTATTAGAGAAATCACATTGCTCTTTCGTCTTCAAAAAGCCATTTCGTTCCTTAATAGCTAGATTTTCTGCCATTCTGTAGAAAAAATTCCACAGTAACGCATAACTCTCTCAGATCATTCAGTTACTTTCTGTGTAAAGTTCAATGTAAGCGAATCTAGTTCTGACACAGTCTATAGTTTTCATGCTTATCGATTTGTGTAGTCCCTTTAAGAATTCGACCAATGAAATGTGGAAACAGTATTTTAATGTGTCACCAACCATTCTATAATAATAAGTTTAATTGGCTGGATAGATTTCTGGCCAAACTGGCTGATATTTGGGAAGTTTTAGCCACTAAAAATGAACGTGGAAGATTCCAACTTTGTCAATGTGGATTAGCTATGTATTTGACTTTGAACTGTGCGATTATTCTTCATGAAAAAATAAGAACGTTTACGATGAATATAAATTTACAAAGAAGAAATTTTTATGATAATAGTATGTTACAAACTTTGAAGGAAAACGTGCTTTAACCATGAGTACACAACAGATAGCCCCTACATCACAATAGTATAACCCAATCAACACGCGAGGCTTACATGCAACAAATGATATGAAGCTTTTTGATATGCCCTCTTAGCATCACTGCGAACAGCTAGTATGGCGAACAAGCAAATCTGAGCACCCAGAAAATTTGCAAGTGCATGGTTTCACCGGGATTTGATCCTAACATAATTCAATGCAGTACACTCAACCACCAACCAAGCCCACTTTATCCACCTTGGGTATAGAGGGTGCATGGTTTTGACTCACATGACAGGACTTTGATCTGACCTCCCATAACAGAGAATAACACACATGCTGATGTGCTTCAGTGAACAAGTCGTTAGTTGGATTATATGTTAGACCACGAAGATACTACCTCCAAACAGGGAGTGGCAATTCCTTGCTCCGAGGAAGTACATCATCCATGATTACACTCGTATGGTGACAGGAAACTGCCACCCATTTCTGCACCCTACATTTTGTGTCGGAAATCCTGAGGAAGGGAGGGGGTATATCCCTCCACTTTTCGGAGATGTTACCATAGACTTTCATTAGGCTCCCAACACACACCCACACTCACACATGTTCATACAAATCTTCGCTATTGCTGTCCCGTCAACGACTGTTTTGCATGGAAATTGCTTTCATGCATTTTTAAGCACATTCAAGTTTGGTTGCACAGTGCACTTTAGAACATACATACCTCCATCGGTACAAAAGCGTTATTGAATACAGAAGGGCAAACGATCCCGTTGAAGGTACTTTGACCTAAAATATGTTCATAGTCTCGGGGACAAAGACACTCTTGAGAACACTCGAAATTTCAACCTGCAGAACAGCGCCACTGGCCCCACCTTCCATACCCTATGTCTAGCCAGGGTAACCCTGCCGGAGGTTACGTGTCTGCATTTGGTCTTTCCACTTCTACCTCGTCGAGGGATAAGTGAAAAGACCAAATGTTAACGTTTCAAGGCGTCAGGGTTACCCTCACTAAGTCATGTCCAACACAATTCTTCAGCCATGTTAGCGTAGATGTCTCTACAAAGAGGAATTGACAACACTTTCTTTGTATTCTTTTTGTATTTCTGTATCTTTCTTCTGTAATTGCATAGACACTATTTACAGTGTATGCCCGTTGACTGGAAGGTAGGCCCGTAATAGCTACACTGTAGGACAGCATGAATGTACTCTCTTGATCCGTTTTCAACGTGACGTTAACCCACATAGAAATTCGGAGGGTAACCAAATGACTACGTATGATGACATTTACACACATACCGTGTATATATTGAGACAAAAGACAAATTCATAATATTTAAATGTTACGGTACGTTTTATTCGTTAATTATGAACAAGCGCCCTTTTAGTCATTCGTCGTTACGCACTGTGAATCTCTGAAGAAATATGCCAAAACAACTCTACAAATCATGTCAAAGGGATAAAAGTGCAAAAGCTTCGAAAGTTCAAGTATAACCATGGAGCTTCACATAATCATCGATAAGCTAAAAGCACGTGGCTGTTACTTCTCTCACATATGCTATAAATACTAGCTTTCACAAAGTCAGTTTTACTTCATAGTATGCATTTGCTTAAAAGCTTCGTAGCTACAGCTAGTAGTAGTGAAACAAATTTTGCGATGAGAAAGGCAAGACCATAGAAGCTGTGAAACGGAGCCGAATCGAGGAACTAGGACAAAGAACGTATGTTGATAATTATTCGCCTGTAACTGTAACAGTTGATATCACCATAGTATGGTCAAACTCGATCAGTCCCTTTTTATCGGCACCTCGCTTAGGAAGGAAATATAAAATGGCTTTATAATCGAGTTGTTAGAGATCTACAGTGCACATAAAGACCTAATTAAAAAGTGTTTTTACGAAGTATAAGATGGACCTTGTGACGTCAGACTGATGCAATTACTTCAAATCGATACGCACATCAAAGAAAGTTGCATCAAGTTTCAAATTAAGAGTGTGAAACTGTCGGTTGTTGTAAAATTAGTGATCGACTCTTGTTTTCACTGTTGAGATGTATCCAGAACCATCGATAACGTGTAGTTTACACGGTATGAACTGACCGACATATGGGCCTACATAACACAGAGCTTGACACAATTGTTTGCGTGAACAATCGGTTTGTGTGTCCCCATACCCCGAAACAAACATTTTTACAACAGTAGTTGGAGCCATGGGCGTAAATCCCGGGGGGATGGGGATATATCCCCCCAACATTTGACTAGGGGGGATGGCCCATGCAATCATCCCCCCTCCCCAATGTTTTGGTCTACAGATACGTGTATGATGGAAAGTATATTTTATTCTTCATTTTCGTAAGAAAGTTTTTCAATCTCGCTTCCCTTTCTATCACAAATGTTTCTCAAACTATCAGAATTTTAGCAAATCGTTGGCAATCTATCAAAATTTTCGCGCGCTCCGCGCGCTTCCAATCTTACGTCAGTGTCACTTATATTATCAATATCTTCCGAGAGCAACTTTCGGAAAAGCACAGCAGCAAAAAGTTGAAAGTTTACGAATTAATAGGTAAAAGACTGTCTTATGACAGTGGCTTGTAGGTTTGTTGGGCAATTGCAAGTGTCTCGATGTAGAGTCTGAGTGCAGGTTTTGTAATGGAAATACCATTCGTCACTGTTTACACTCCACGTCATGACCATTATTAAGGTAATAATACACGAAACTGTTCTGATCACAACACTTTCCGAAGAACAGAGATACATCTCCAAACATCTGTGGGACCTCGCATCGATATGGAATCTTTCAATCTAGTAATATGTAGTATGATGTAGAAGGTTGAAAGCAGGCCTACGTATCTACCGTTATACATTTTTCAAAAATTTTTACCAGAGCTTCGCCAGTTCGCGCTGAGCCATTATCGGTATTGATGGTGATTTTTAATACACTTATGACGAAAATAGCACACTGTAACGCTCTTATTAGTCCTTCACCCCCTTTTGCTACACCTATCAGGGAGGTCTAATATCACCTCCCTGGACCTATACTCTCCCTCCCTCTCATTTTCCATTGCTGGCAGCTGTTCGTCCGGATTTTAGGTCAAAAGTAGTAAAATACGATAGTTGTAAAGTTTTCGGCGTCGTATACCCTATATTATCATTTGGATGTCAGGCAGTATACGCATTATGTCATCCCGCCCCAATTTATATGATTAATACAGAGCTTCCAGGAGGTCCTATTTAGGTATCTGCTAGCCTTAGACTGTTAGATGCCCTTTCATAATGCACAATGAAGGAAAGGACATATTTCGTAATAACTCAAGAATGTTTCTGTGAACTCCACGCACATATTTTTGTGTAAAAACTTTCCCGAAATAGAAGGCAGTAAAATAGACAGAAGGGGGGGGGGGGGCGGGGGGCTTCAGGAGACTTGTTGACAACGTATCTGTCTCTTAATAAATAGACAACATATTCTCCTCTTTTACCTTACTAAAAACTAGCATTCACTAAATTATGGACATTTTCCGGCCATATATGACCAGTTCCAAAAACATCCCAAAGATAGCACCATTTTGCATCTAAAAGACCTTAAATTAAATAAAAAATTCTCAAGGGGAGGGGGAACACCTTCCCCAGGACGACACCTTTATGTAGTAACAAACGAAAAATCAAAACTGCCGAATGCAAATGCAGGAACGCATGAAAAATAAAGGTGTAATTTACGCAGACTTGTGGGAACTGAGGAATTATTACGATATCATCTATGGTGCCCACAATCACAAAAAAAAAACCTGTCGACGCCCCTGATCTCAAGCCAACTTGCAGGTCTTGTAATGATCTCCGAATTCAAAATCCAGTTGTCTGGGATGACCGTATATGTTGATCCCTGTCTTTTAAAGCTTAACAGGACATTGTTGCTATTGTGCAATTTCAATCCAGTGCAGCTTATCAACGAGTTTTGTGCTCAAAATAGCATTTCCTAAATGTATGAGTATACCAATAGCCTACCAAAGAACATTACCACTGAAATTAACCCCTTAAAACAGTCTTCCTGGCACTTCTGAGATATCAAAACCCAGGAGCTTCCGGGGGTTTTGCCCCCTGGACCCCCACCAGCACTTTGTCCCTGGACCCCACCCGCCATGGGATTCGCGCTCGCCGTGCACGCTTCGCGTGCACATTTTCGTTCTACATTTGCGATAATTCACCCCACCCCCCCCCCCAAAGTTGAAAGGAAATCTACGCCCCTGGTTGGAGCTTGCTTCATCTCACAGGCAGACAGGGTCCAGCCTGACCATAAATGATGAGGAAGACTGGCCATACCCTTGTGGCTTTCGAACTGAGACCTTTCCTCGCTAGCACCCATTCTTTCATTACTAACTCCAAACCGACCCATGTTAGAGGGCCTTAAGGCAGATCCAATGTAGAAAAACTAGTTAAAAATTATAACAGGAAGAATTTCAACTTGTTTCTCAACAAGAAAAAAACTTGATACAAATTTCCAAGATTCCCAAATTTGGGTCTCATCCACTTCATTTTAGAACAATACTTTCAATTCTTTTACAACTGTCCTCAGTTTTGTAGACTTTCCCATAAGTTATTCACTATATGGTGATTGCTATGTTTACATTATGCCATTCCAATCATTTTTGGGGTGCAGGAGGGGTGGAGTCGAATATTGTTCCTTTATACTTGAACAAACGCATTTTCAGCTTAGAACTACGCGAACATGCTCTACCCTCAGGGTCCAGGAACTCTCATCTGGTTATTCTTTGAACTTGGAAAATCAGTATGACGTAGTACAGTACATCTAACTTATCACATATCCCCGTCATATATTACAAACGCCCACACTAGACTCAGATTACCACTTGGATTACCGTTATGTCATCGAGGGATAAAATTTCATTGCGAGTATTTATCCGTTTCATGGCTTTATGGAATTGCCAGATAAGGGTATTAGTGTCAGTCTGTCGGCATGTGGCGGTTTTTTTTAAGGTTAGAATCGTGATTTTAGATCATTTACAAGAGTACAAAAATAGATATGACAACTTGATAATTATAAAAAAGTACACAAGGGACTAGGCCTGCCTGAGTAGAGAACTGTAGAACTTGAATGGTTGGAGTGTAGTAGCAGTACTAAAGTAACAGTACTAAAGTAGTAGTACTAGGCCTATAAGTACTAAAGTAGCATTACTAAGGAACATTACTACAGTGGCAGTACTAAAGTAGCAGTACTAAAGGAGTATTTCTACAGTAACTCTACTTAAGTAACAGTACTAAAGGAACATACTACAGTGGTAGTACTAAAGTAGCAGTACTAAAGGGTACTACAGTGCATGGCGGCATTAAAGTAGCAGTACGAGAAGTACATGACTACAGTGGCAGTATATACTTTAGTAGCAGTACTAAAGGAACATTACTGTACGTTAAATGTACTAAAGCAGCATTACTGAAGGAACATTACTAAAGGAACATTACTACAATGGCAGTACTAAAGTAGCAGTACTAAAGGAATATTTCTACAGTAACTGTTCTAAAGTAACAGTAC
This sequence comes from Holothuria leucospilota, assembly GCA_029531755.1. Classification (NCBI taxonomy): domain Eukaryota; kingdom Metazoa; phylum Echinodermata; class Holothuroidea; order Aspidochirotida; family Holothuriidae; genus Holothuria; species Holothuria leucospilota. The sequence continues at coordinate 6,270,305 of CM055964.1, forward strand.
TAAAGGAACATACTACAGTGGTAGTACTATAGTAGCAGTACCAAAGAAACATACCACAGTAGCTGTACTAAAGTAGCAGTACTATAGCAGCAGGAATATAGTAGCAGTGCTAAAGTGCGTTACAAAAAGTAGTTAAGGTATGCCTATGGAGGCTGCACAATTAAGCAGAAATACACTGGTGGTGATGACCCAGTACAAATTACCCAGACCCAGAGAGGAGTGAAAACTTCACACGAAAACGAAAGTAAAACGTTTGATGTAACTTTTTACTTGTTATACCACTCCCGCATGATGGCCATGAAGGGGAAAGTCCCCCCCCCCTCCCATTTTTTCAATTACTACTTTTTATTATATAAACAGAGGAATGAGATACAGATAGGAGGAAATTATGAAAATTTGCACTGTGTGTCATCTTAGACCATGAAATACCATAAGCAAACATTCGGGTATAAGGGGACACTCCAGGACAGCGTTTCTCGTGAGGTGATGCCAGGCTCAATTTTGGTCACTCTGGTTACGAACCTGCTGTTATACCAGCCTAATCTGAGTGTCCTGTACTTACACAATTCTGAAGGGAATTTGCCATGTATTTGTACAGTGTGTGCTCTTTATGGACGTATTTTTTCATTACTGTGTATACCCAACCAGAGCATGACACGAAGTATAAGTCTGTAAGTCTAGGTGAATTCTTGGAAGAAAAGGGTTTCACTTTCTTATCTAGCTTATAAACAGTGGAACTGACAGGTTAGCAGGGGAATATTCTGCGCCAGTACGGCGAACGGGGCAATACACTATTAAAAGTTACAAGAGGGAACGTTATACGGTGCAAAGAAGACGTACGCTACCGTAAAACTTGCGATGACTGATCAGTCACTATAGACAACGTGTATTACAAGTGTGTGCGCGCGTGTGTGTAAGGAGACGAATCACAATGATAATCTATGTAAGTTAAATGACTGGAAATGTGTGAAACACGCTATTTCCACAAACCATTTTACAAATATACCATATAGTCGCAGTAATTTTTATTTGTGCGTGCACGCAGTGCGTGGGAGGGTGAGTTTGGTTGTCGAGGGAGGGTAAGCTTCGTCCCATGCAAACAATGACAGCCTCTGAAACATTTAAGTGATTTGTAGGCCTACAGGTATCTCCTACCTTGTACAGCTCTTTAGTATATGATAAAGATTTCGTCGTACCGTTATCTGTCCATCGAGTTGCCGCCATTACAGTAAATCCAACATTTGATCATTATGTTTGACACTATTTTTAGCAGGCGCCCATGATCAAATGTGTCATTAGGTGAACCACGAAGTCACGCCACTTCATTTTTTTTTTTTTTTTTTTTTGATAAGAACATGACACAATCTCCTTTCTCATTTTATATCGGTATAATTTACGGGACATCTTTGACGGATTTCCTGATAAAAACATATTTTCTGTTGTTGACCTAACTTTCCCTATTGGCTGTGTCACTAATGTTATTTTCCAACGAACGACTGCCACGCGTCATGCTGTGTTCTGAAAGCACTTTTGCGTTCTATTGGCATACCACTGTCTAATTTACCACACAATTGATGCAAAGGCCTCAAAATCAACAAATACCAGAATATAATGTGGCAATTATAATGACAAATTGGAAGAAACCTATCCAGGCATCACCCGTGGCAAAAATTCCGTAAACTGTACGTCATTGGCCACTTCAAAAGGAATCGATGGCTCTACCGTCTGGGATCAATTACGAAAATGGTACAAGTTCAAAATGGTGGCATTTTGTATTGTCTTGCATTTTGGATGGATGGTGCCACGGTGTGGAGCCTGATCAGTGGTAGACAGATATGGAGACAGGGTTCCTTCAAGGTTGACACATAAGTTGTAGAACCGTAAATTCGAAAATTCAATGCGATATTAACTACCATTTATAGTCTATTAAGTCGATGTTAGAAGGAAGCTGGTGGGTAGTCTGACTTTTTTATCACAAAGAAGATTCTGAGAGCTAATACCATCCAACTGGAGTTATAATTCTACGAAACTGTGCAAGATAAGGGTTGACGTCACGTGCATATGTTCATCTTTCGTTTTAATAGTGTTGGTCTCAATTTTCTGGCTATCGAATGTTCCACAGTTCAAACACTCAGGACCTTATCAGCATACGGGCTAGTTAAATAATACCACATAAATTGTTCTATAGGCTACTGTATGTTTGCTATGACGATGTCTCACGTGTAAAATGGCTTTCTACAACTTCATGTCGTACCATATTGCACGTATGGTTTTAGTGCCTCATTCATAGTGTTTCAAGTAAAAGCAAATAAAATAGGCCAAGAACAAGCAAAAGAATGCCCGGTCATATTTCTTCTTCACGTGTTCTGTTCGTACGACTGGCTAATTCTGGTTTGAAAATAGGCCTACCTTGTGAGGCTTTAAAACACTTTTAAAATCACTTAAGGGAGTTCATTACAAGCTCACAAACTGAAGAATATAGTAATTAAAAGGTAAGGTCTACACGATATACTTATTTAGAAAGTGATTTGTCATGCAAGTTTTAAATATTTGATGAACAAGTTTATCAAAAAAACATGAAAACCTGGCGCCGGACAAAAGGCCAAGATGGAAATCAAGGGATGGTAATCAAGTGTTATAAGTAAATGTCAACGCATACGTAGGGAGGGCATATATGTTAACGCCTCTAATTAGGGCGAATGACCGCATGCTTGTTGCGGACAGACGACTTCCAAGGCACGCCGTTTGTGTAAAAACATTCTCATATCAGCTCATGCACTTATGAACTATTCGGCAGTAAAGTAATACCCAGTGATTATTATCCTCGTGTCCCAAGAGAGTAACGCAAACTATGCACAAAAACGTTTCTTACCATCCCTCTGGGTGTGTCATATCCTATTCTCTGTCGTGTAAAGTGCAATGGACATAGATAAGGGACGTCCACTGTGACGGACCTATTTTGTTGGACTATACCATTTCTTTGTCTTTATAGTAAGGGCGTTGAAGGCAGTTACCAGTTTGAATGTAAACCGCCACTACCATGGTTTGACGATAGACTTGACAAAGTCTTGGCACGGTGAATTAAGTTTACCTTTGAAAACATCTCAAACAATTTGCAATTAACGAGTCTGTACCTATCCTGAGATTCACGTGGGAGGATAACGAGTCGGGGGTGGGGGGGGGGGTGGGGGTGGAAGCAATGTAACGGAATAACAGCAAGTTGAGATCTTATTTTCAAAGGGAGTAAAATTCTCCGAACAGACTCTGCAGAGCCTATGGTTCAAATATCCTCCTTTTTCTAATTTTCTGCAGTGAAAATTATCCTATTGCTGCTGTTTTTTAGTGAATGACTTAGAACATTATTGCTTTCTACAAAACAGCCATCATAGCGTATAGCCTAAAACTATTTTCGTCAAACTCGAAGCAGTTTTAGGATTTCCTTTCAAAAACAACCACGCGTCAGTGGTGTTCACCAGCGGGAAACAGATATTAAGTAAATACAAACAATAAAAGCAGGTATTTAACTCTAAAGCTCATAATAGGTAGCTCCCAGCAGAGGGCACAAGGCAATTTTTTGCTTTTCTTATTTCTTTTTGGTAAATCAGTGCCAAGTGTGAACCCATTGGTGGTTTTTGTTTGCCATTCTCTTTGAATGTTACCACGGGAGCGTTAATAATGTGTCCGCTGAATTGTACTATCTACATAAGGTTTAAATGGAACTTAGGAAAGGCAACTTCACACTTTTGAATCGAAGGTATACAAGGTGTGTAGACGGCGCCTCAGCTTAAGGCAAAGAAATTCTACTTGAACTACCCGTAGCACGTGCGACATGTGTGCACATATGTGTGTATGTGTGCGTGTGCGTGTGCGTTTTGCATACAACGAGTAAACCGTTGGGTTTGTGTGTGTGTGTGTGTATGTGTGTCTAAGCAATTTTATACGTTTCATTGTTATAAAAATGTTGTCTTTTCTATATTTTCGTATTCTGGAGTCGGTGTAATTACCACCAAATTGGCTTTGTTGCCTGTTTGTGCTGAAACAAGTGTGCTGTATCTATGCAGGCCTGTCAGTTACGAAACGATGACTGCCCACGACGTTTCAGTCTACAAATTCAATTGCCTACCGCACTTGATATAGCTGACACTCTTCTATAGTTATCACTGTAAAGAGGGATGTATTATCAATCTAGACATGCGCGTATTACACACTGCCAAGTTTGTACGTAAGGAAGGGGATATTGCTTAAGACGTGTGACATTTTTATTGGATAAATTTAGAAAATAGCTTAAATTTCAGACAAAAGTGTCTGCCACGATAGTTTAAACAGAGAGTTGCAACTCCCGGCATAAAGTACGGTAGCTACTTACGCCAATAAGCGTATATGAAGGAATATGTGGACAAACATTCCAAGTATGTAATCAATGATGGATTCCGATGGAGCCGAGTAGGGTGGTTGAAAATCACCACATTATTCTAAGAGGGTAACTGGCCACATGTTTAATTCATAACATTTCTATATTGCTAATCAGCATCTCATAACGACATTGCAAATATGATATTATCCTTATCTAGTCCAATTATGACCGGCACTAAGTTTATTATGATTAATCCTGATATCCTAACCTACAGCAATGTGTGACGGTTCCATGAAAGTCACTTGCCCCACCCCTTCCTCAAATATTCCCCAAAATTAAAACGCAAATATGCAGCTTGCGTGGCATTAGCTCCACCACACCACGCCCCAACCCCAACCTCTATATTAATTTTTGTTTTCCATTGCTTTCCTGACGGCTTCCAAAGCTCTGCGGGCAAGGTCGTCCATAAAGGGGGCAGGGCCTGTTAATCCCCATTCTCAGAAATTTTCAATAGGCCTATAAAAGTTTATCACATCGATCTTTATAATCTTGATTATTAAAAATTGTAAAAGATTGTTTAATAACGCACGGAAAGTGCCATTTCCGGCAACATGGGAAGCATTTTGGCAATTTTTATTCTTGGTACACTACACGCTGATGATGGTGGCACACTGGTGAACTTGTTGCCTCCCCGCCGAAAACATTACTGCGTGCGGCCCTGACTTAGGGTAATGGTTAGAAAAGTAACTAATTACTCACCATCAGCGGAGTGGTTGTGGGCCACCTTGTTATCTGGACCCGGCCCTGGCTGGCCCTGGTACGCAAATTTGAGCATCTCTTCTTTTGAAGATCACTTTACTGGAGGTTAAACGACTATAACTGCATTTTCTAAAGAAAGGTAAAAACAAGATGATACGAAGTTATTTTTAATTAGTAGTTATACACCACGTTTTTCAGTACCTACTATAGTGAAAATCAAACTTGGCACAGCTCTAGTATTAGCGGAGCACGACTATGTTTCAGGGGAAGGACCATGTTGAAAATATGGCATTGCTATTGTTAGGAGTTGGTGAGAATGATGGCCCGCTGCCGTTTCCGCGATGCCTGGGTTATTCTGAGACAATGTGACAGGCTCTTTCTGTAATGTATACAGTAGTTTATACGATCATGTTGGGTTGCACTCACCGTCTATATCAGCCAATGAGGGTACGATTTAAAAAAATATCAGTTGGAAGGCATGCAGCTAAGTAACTTGAACAGAACATCAAAGTGAACAATCTTAATTATTTAAAGTATTCTAGAGTATGACATTCAGTTAGCGAGGCTTATAGTCCAACCATTAAAATCACTATTGTGTTCACTAAACGGTAACAACATGTACTTTATCTTGAAAGTTTATCAGGCCGAGCCCTGACTCAAGCGTAGGTTATCCTGAAAATGTGACGTCGTATTTCGCATCTCTAACTACGTACAAGGATGTAACTTTAATAGATTGAAAATATAATGGGTCGATCTGCACAATTCAGTCATACTTCCTCCTCGAAATCCATCATTAGTTGTATTAATACTCCAAGTATACACAATGTAGTTTTTATTTCCGCTTTGTTACAATTAAACCTGCGTATGCCTATTCATCAAACGGCCGAGAGATACATCTTGAAAAGTTGAAGCACGAGGTATTAACATTTGCCAGTTGCAATAAGTTTTCAAAGAGCTAAAACAATGACACAAATCAAATTTAAAATGTCTTTTTACCCAGCTTTGTATCTCACGGGCGTCAACAGGCAGGGGTCGGGAACTTTCCCCCGCCCCACTTTTGAAGGTTGGAGATAAAATCCACATAGACACCTACAATATTTTCAGTTATCTTCCATCATTAATGCCCAAACTTTTTGATTGATGTTTATGTCGTACTAGTATAGTATACCATCGGTACCTGCTTAAAACGGCTCCCCTAAACTTTTTTAAGTATATACCCACTTGATTGCCCCTCTTTTTAGTAGGTGGGCGAAATCTACCTTCCAGATTGAACTTGCCCAGTACCGTTGACATTTGTGTTCAACGACGTTTGTTCAATTTAGCACAGTACATTACATTTGACAATTGGCATGTATATACATCTATAAAGTCATTCATACCGCTGTACACAAAGGAAATTGATAAGGTGTAACCAAAAACCAGAAACAAGCTTACCATTCGGAATCCAATTTCGAGCACAATTCGCTTATATTGCTTCAGAATATTAAGTCAAGTTACTTGATCCTTTCACTCGTGTTGTGAGTACACAGTTCACATGTCCCCGCGAGAGTTTTCTCTCCGTACCGACGAGCTCGGCAACCAAAAAGAAATTGATTGAATTTGAAAAACCGTCTCTGTTAATTTTGGGAAATTCCTTGCTTGTACTTTGCACGGGTCCGCCTATGTGCCTGTGACTAATCTCCGAAGCACGATATTTCCATTGACAGTGTTTACACACAGCAGGGCGCGCTTTGTGAATGGGACGCAAGAAGAATTGTAGAATGAATGAGTGGCCTCGACATCAATCAAAGAGTAAGCTCCACCCATTCGCGTGCTGGCTGAGACGCCGTGTAGCGGTGCCTATTTTTGCATTGTTAACAAGCATCTGTGCTATGAGTCAGTGAGCAACTTTAGTAAGTCCCAATCATGTACAATTTTATAATTAACCTATGTCTGACACGGTGTTGCTTCACCTGCTTTTCCTGTGCACTAAAAGGGCACAATAACACAACGGGCAAAAGTTCTTAACTGAATTATATGTCCGTCTGAATTTAGTCTGCACAGGTACAGCTTTCGCCTTCGGGGGAATTTAGTAGACGTGACCCCATGGCCGGTTATGATTTGCTTTAAACCTTGATAAAATAATGCAATATTTGCAGGCCCGTAGCCAGACAAGGTACCGAATGGGGAGAGGCAGTCTGGGGACGAAATATCTTTTAGAGAGGGGCTGGCAGTCCCCAGGGTAAAGATGTATTAAGGCAATAGTAATGAAGCAGTTTTCTAAGGAGGCGCTGAAACCCATGGGAGGTGCCGCCTGCCCCCTTGTCTACGGGCCTGAATATTTCTTCTTTTCTCTCTTACCTTTGTGTCAGTGGGATACAACCATTTCTTGGACTGACCAGCAGGGTAGAGTAAGTTTGCGTGGCGGCTTTATGTGGTCATCACCACACGGGCATCGCCTTGTGAGTTTGTTTTTGGGCAGTGATGTGTTTGGCAAAAAAAAAAATCCACCAGTCTAACTGGGTTGGATCGAGTTGGTTACTGTAACGCTAGTCCGAGGGTTGCTAACCTACTAAGCATATACCGTACCGTGTATCCCAATACTGGCTTGTGAAACTAGGGCCCGTGTGCAAACGTGTGGCTCACTACCTGGACGGAGAGCGGTCTGCCATGGTTGCCAGCCTCAGGAGGGTAACTTGCCACAGTGCAAAAAGTAAAAGTAATTAGAAAAATCAATAAATAATGAGGATTACTAGTAAAACTCTGTCAAAGATAACAGTTTTTCATCGAAGTCACCTTTCAATAACAAAAAACTTTGCTAAAAGGAGTGCAGTGGTACTTTTTCAAATACACGAAACCTAAAATACCCCTGTCAGGGTGAGAACCAGTCAAAAATATGGAACGTTTACTACAAAATACCATTTTTAAACTTAGTTTTAATTTTAACCTTTAGCCAAAAATAAAACTATTTTATATCTAAGCCACTTTTCATTATCAACTAAAAGGGAATGATGAATCCCCTCTGATTCCTAAGAGGACAGTATTCCATGAATTTGGCTCAAAGGAGACGAAGGGTCCACCCGGATCCCATCTGCTCTAAAAGTGCCACTTGCCACTCTTCCCTTCAGTTCTGTATGAGCCGGTGGCCCTGACTGAAACTTATAAGGCTCCCTAGTTTAAATCACTTGTTCGTTAAAGCTATTTTTAAATATGCCTATATAAATCTTTTTACGGCCTATTTCGGCTCGTTAAAATTTTACTGGTATTGCGTATGGCGACAATTATATCAGCATACTTATGCTTTTGATGAATTGCTGCACGGTTGGTTACACTGCCATTGCAGTCAAAAATTTTAGGTATACCTTCGAAACATGCCAGCTTTACAAGTTTTCATATATGAATCCATTTGCTCAATAAGAAAAGAAGAAATGATCAACAACAGCAAATGGTCTGATTCACGTTTTCTAGAAATGAAAATGAAATGGGATGGGAAGGACAACGTATATACCTGAATTTAGTACCGTAAATTTTTTTTAAGGTTTTCGTAATGCTTGACGAAATAGCGTATGTAGAGGTCACCTCTCTCTCTCTCTGTCTAATGAGACTAGTTATATCGACCTGAAATCACTGGTCAGTCCTTACAAGAAAAGCTTTGTCGTCTTTCACGAAGATTTATCATTTTTCAACAAGTTAAGTTTTTGTTTTTTGAGTTTTGTCTCATTTTGGAACTGTCTTTCGGTTTCCTAGCTGTTAAGAATTGATTTAAGCACATCATCGTTCAAATGTAGAAGACCCTTTTTTATTTTATTTTTTTAGACTTCCGATGCCTCTCAAGAGGACCGGAAAATTATCGAAGATAATAGAAACCTGATTTTTTGAGATAATAGAATCCTGAAGATCACTAAAACGCGAAGGAAATCTCCAGAATAACGCAGGAGCAGGTGGAAACAGCTATAAATCAGTTAAAGTGTTGACCTTTGACCCAACAGAAATTGCTTCTTAGTGTATGGCTTACATTTGTTTTTGTATGTTTAAAATTCGTTATGGGACACATTGCAAAATGGAGCCACTAGTGTAATTAATGCGGACCGCCTTGTTGATAAAAAATAATTTAAAAAATGATAATCTTGAAATGGGATCTAAAGACAGATATTGACACAAAAATATTGATCAAATTATAAGGTTTTTTACAGGAAAAGCTATTAGAAACTCCTTAGAGACAGTCAAGAAGAAGAAATTGGTTTGGGATGTACCAAGATGATTTTCTTTTGAGCCCTTCGTCTGTTTCTGTCATAAATAGCGTGTGAATTGTACCACTCGGGGTAGTAAATAACATTTTCTTAAAGAAGGGCTTCTATTATGTTCCTTTCGTTCACATCACCCCCAGATAGGGTATGACCAGACAGATTGGCGGTTAAATTTAAAGATCATTTATTTTTTAATTCTCCGTGGAAATGATATACTCCATGGGTGAAGCCAATGATTATTAATTGAGGGCGCTCGGTTCTTATAAATCTTCGTGTAGACTTCTTTTATAATATAATAAAGGTGCAAAACTATGTAGCTCTTAGACCTCCTACAATGCTTGGAAAAGGAAATCTTCCGATGGGATGAGTTTGAAATGCCCACATAAATACAGTAGCTTCCTCTCAGGAATCATTTTAAAATCGCAACTTTGGCAATTGGGTGCCCTGCCTGGTGCCAATACTTCCAGATTTTTTAAGCATTCGGTATGGAATGAGAATCACAGGAGGTCAAATCGACTGAAGTCTGATGACCATGTGTTTCATTGGGTTTTTAGTGTGTGATTTCACACACCCAAAGAAATTCTCTTGACTTACTATGTAAAAGTGAGGTCGTAGAACAACATTACTGTACAAGTCCCGTCTTGCAATATATGAATATTTATATATTGAAGTAGAGAGATAACTTCAAAGTAGGCTCATAACTGTAGTGACACTGAACAATCTCTCAGTGTCATTGTTTGCAGGTATAAGGTATATACATCAAAAGAGGCGTACATATTCGATACCTGCTACGAAGGTAATGCTGTGGCACTCTTGTCAACAAAGATCATAAGTTGAGCTTGCAAGATTGATACCCTGGGTGACATTATGTTAATGAAAGAATGTTTAGCATGCCTTTTTTGTTGGTAACCATATGACTGAGGATTCAGGGGTACAACTAGGGACCCGTTTCCTCGCCCTTTCCGAGTTTGCAATATAGACCACACTTCACAGTTTTCGATTTGTGCATGACAAACAATGACTACCAATGTAACAATTGATGTGTTTTATGAGTGACCGTATGTAGACATGGAGAGAGACGTGGTCCAGTGGGAAAGATATTGCGGAACGTGTTTCCTCACTCCAGAAATTAACTACTCAAAACTACGTTAAACATAGTAATGTCAGTAATGTAAAAATCATTTGTCTTTTGCGTTTTATGGCTTATGGACACTTTTGTGCTCCAAAATTAAAGTACTTACTCCGAGGTGCACCCTGAGGTCCCATGTGGCTGAAGCCCCCTCCTCTCTTGGGGAGGGCTTAGATGTTCAAAGTTTGAAATTCCCAGCCCCCAGCTCCTCAACAAAAAATTCTGGGTGGGGCAACTGCACCACCTGCATGTATTTCTAAACGAAAAATGTAAACAAAAGGGTCCAGTCCCCTCTTTGGCAATGATAAAATGTCTCGACAGGGCTGTGGATCAAAGCACAAAGGAAAGGCGAGGTGCCTTGCAACAGCTTTTTATAAGAGGGTCACTGTAAGAAATTATCGAAATATCTGTAAACCTTCTGCATGGAGTCCACTTATGAATCGTTAACTGTTCCATCTAAAATTGTCATTTCATTGTTGATCCCTTTCTCAAAATAATCAAAACTGGCAAAATCATAGCTTTGAAAGAACTGCAAATGGGCTTTTATTATCCCTGTACTTTAATCAAGTATGTCATAAGGCTTCGTGTCTTTGTCTGCTGCCAGTGAGCCATCACAGTTACATATGCGTATACCGAACACCTGCCCACTGGTTAAGTTTCAAATCGTAATAAAGATCTTCTTTTACATAAAACGTCGAAGATAGCAATCATTCACGATGTCATAACAACATTTTGTTCGTAATACACAACTACTTTGCAGCGATTATTCGCCAGTCACTCGCCACATGCGAGTCATAAACACAACGGGTGACTCACTCCAGCCTAGGAAACCCCACCCAAAAAGACATGCTTAAAATGGGTGAGATGCTGCAACAGGAATGTATTAAAAAAAGAAGATAGTAGTAAAATGATAAATAACTGTTTTCAAGCAGGACAATAAGAAAACAAAGAGAAGAAGAGGAATAAAGCTTTTTGGGAGTAAATTTTTGATTAATGGTTTGAGCACAGTCACTCATAACCTTTGCCAGTAAAAGTTCACATGCACTTTGGTCAAGGGTGTATTGATCTTTGCGACGCCTTTCCATACATCAAAAGATACCCCCATTTAATGCGATTCAGTCGAGTGAACGTGAATTAAAATAGTGTTTTGCAACCATGTCAACAGATGGCTGCAAAAAGTTGCAAATTATGGATATTTTGTACCAAAGGTCAACAAAAATTAATGAAAAAATGGAATCATAGGTCAAATGGTGAAACGTGGGTCTGCTAGAATGAAATCATAGGAAAATCAGTGAAAACTTTCTCCACACATTTAGTAACCGTGGCTAGTTGAGACAAAGCCTACTTGTAAGTAGGGAAACTTTATGCCAGCTTTATGAAACAAAGAAATTTCTTAATAAATTTTATGCCACTATACAAGTAGTATACGTTTTACAATAAAAGTTTGTGCAGCATAATAATATTTTACAAGATGAGGGTTTGAGCTCTATTGTAACATTAATTCGTTCTTTCCAAATTACATTTGTTTGAACAAAACACAAGTTTTGTGATAAAAAGACATCGATTTTAACAACGAAAGACAAGAACGCTGACGTTATATCTTCGCTTTTTCAAAAGCTCGCGAAATTGGAACAGCATATTGTCTTGCTTGTTCAAAATTATTTTCTCTCTTCTAATCGAGGCCTATTTTTGTGAATTGAGTTGAAGGTTCTTTTAAATTTTATAAATTTTGTCCTTCCTCGGTCGACTGCACTTTTGTCTTCCAATCTTACAGTAACGGTGATCATTGTACAACTTCCGTATCGTATACGTCACATTCAAAATCACTTTAATATAAAGTTAAAAATAATTTAATCAAATTCTATTAAGGAATCTAAAATTGCAAAGTGCAGTCACTTTACCTGCCCTTCGTTGGCCCAAACTTCTGTCACATTGTTTTTATTCAAAATAAAATTTGTTTTGTAGCTCCAAACAATTTAATTTGGTCCTTCGTTCTTTTTGGCAATAATGTCCAAATAGCGCTCAGGCACATCTGCTGAACTCTTCCGTAATGTAATATAAAAGTAAAAAAACATCGATACAGTCTATGATTTTCGTGTTTTTAGAAAGTCACAGGGGAGAGAGAGGAAGCAGGGTCAAAAAACAGTTAAAATCTTGTTAAATTACGTGATTTTAAGGTTTAATGGAGTTCATATAGCCTTTTGTATGGGGATGTATTAGGCATGATCGGACGAACGCGTATACACGATGTGTATATCCACCATGCAACACAGGCTGTGCATTGGGAAGTCGACCTCCTTCGTGTGAAGCAAAAGTAGGTTACCTGAAAAATGTCTGTAGGCCTATGTTGCTTTTTATTTTCTTATGTGTTATCGTGTTACGAAATATTTTCACTTGCCAGAGCAAGTGCTCGTTTCCTTGGTTTTCTCGTATTTTGTACAATTCTGCCTTTACGAACAGAAAGTATCACGATGGAAAATTTAGCAAGGAAATTGAATTGTCCTTGTGGCGTTACGAAAACGACCTTGTGTATCCACTTAAGCAGCATCGCTCTGTTCTATGTACCGGTAATTTCTCTAGCGGTTGTAATGGTCGATTGAATTAGGGAGTTGCTATTTGACAAATAGGAACTCCCTGATTGAACGCACTTTTCGCAGAGAACTTCAATCACATATGAACATTTGTAACAAAATCAAGTTTTTGAAGCACGTTTTGTGTACCATTTATTGATTGATTTGCTTATATATGAAAAGTTTGTTGAGAAATTGGCTGTAAGGCCCGAAATAAAGCACTTATATTAAAAAAAATATCACATATAACATATATTCAAAACATTTTAAGTACAAACAAGAAACATGAAACTTATCTCCATAGACACATGCATACACACACACATGTACACGCACATGTACACGCACATTCACAAAGCCACACACACTACACCCAGTCACAAACACACTAGGCTCTCTAACTTGAACGTATCCAACATACTCAGGTAACAGACACACATTCACATTATCCGATCGATGTACACACACCTCTTACACAAACACAAACAAAATCACAGTCAAAACCAGGGGCTTATATACATGAATTCACAGGGGATGAACTATTTTGGACCGACTATTTCTTGGAGACCGACTCCCGCTGACACAGAATTTTCAAAGACCTTTTGTTTTGCACTTCAAACGTTGTTCATGTCTGGTCTACTGTTACAAAGGCACACTGAACTGGATTTGAGACCAACTTCTTGGCTCTCAGAGACCGACTTTTCATTTTCACCTGGGTGTCATCCCCACACCCCCCGTATTTACGTCCCTGGTCAAAACATTCACGCATGGTTGATCCACCTATTCAATAAATATAATGGCTTAACGCATTGGTGCAAAAAAATACACAATGAGGGCTGATCTTATTTATTCATGCATTGAATTAATGAACTTGTACGAATTTACTTATGAATTGAACGTATGGAATGTTCTAGATTTGTTTGTACTGGGGATCCTTAAAAACTACACTGGCACAGGAATTTTTTAAAAATTTCCACATTTGGGGTGTCTTCCAGCTCCCCGAAAAGATCAAATCTTGGGCTATTTGGGGTAAAAATACATTTCGATCCCAATATTCAATAACAATATAAATCCAGATGTGTTTCATTTGATGAGTTTCTTAGCAGAAAATGAATTAAAAACATTAGCAAGGTAGTTTTTAGGGGGTGTGATTTTTCAAAACTATTTTCTTCCAAAATTCGAAAATTTCAAATTTCAAGGGAAATTTCCGGCATTTTCGTCTGCAGAACCCCCTCCCCTTGGAGCTTGCATAAATGGAAAGAACATCCTGTTTCCAATAAAATACGCTACATATCATGGCGGTATATTTTATCTAACTCAAGATACAATTTACTGAATTCTCATGACAAAACTTGCCATGTGGTCGCATAAAGGGTTAAAAAACTTTTGTAGACTATAGAAGGGACTCGACAAAACAAGGGGTCCTATTTTCCAAAATGTTGGGGGCCCTGTCAGCAGCTGCTGACACTGCTTATTGTTAAATCTGCCTCTGTGAATATGTACTCCTCTCTGCTTGCTCAGCCCTCTTTAAGGCTTCCAGGATATGGCTGAACAAGGAATATGCCCTACAGCCTGCTACGCAGGTAACCCGGGCGGGCTTACGGACACCTGGATCAATGATCCCTGATCCAGCAATTCAAGATCCTATAAGCAGAAGAACTAGGGCCTATACAGCATCTCTCTGACGTCATTTGGAAAGCGTCATGTTTGGCCCCACGAACACTTATCGACATTACTGGAAATTTTGTTAGGGTGCTATTCGTAGATTTTTCTTGCTTTAAATACCATTATACCACATTTACTTGCGAACAAGTTCACAGAAATGAATGTACACCACAGATGTGTATGGTTCACAATTTTCTGTTAGATGGACTTCAGGTTGTGCGAGTGGGAACCATCAAGTCCCGTACCAACGTAAGCAGCACGCGGGAGTACTGCAAGGGTGCGTGCTATCCCCCGCATTGTTTTTACTACATACACAAGCTGACAAATGATTGCGTAAGTGCACGAGTCATGCTCTATTATCACAGTAAATAGCAGACGACACAGTGCCCACTGGGTATCTTACAAATGACAACATAAATGACAACATAAATGACAACATAAATGACAACATGAATGACAACATAAATGACAACATGAATGACAACATAAATGACAACATAAATGACACCATAAATGACAACATAAATGACAACATAAATGACAACATAAATGACAACATAAGTGACACATAAATGACAACATAAATGACTATGTTGCACTGCAAAGTGTTCTGAATGGTGCGATGCGTCCACCTGCAGCTATATGTATCTAAAACAAAAGAATTTAATTTCGAAGAAAAATAGTAGAGCATGAACCGCTTGACATACACGACAAGGGATTGGAAAAGATGGACGAATATAAATACTTGGGAACCACGATTAATTATACACTTGATTGGACGAAGAATACTAAAGCTATAGCCTATGTATAAACATTAAAGAAACGTTTAAAATCAAAGATTGTATTTTCTAAGAACCGCGTTGAACTACCTCTATGTAGATACGAAAATTCAGGTTCTGTAGTATCAGGCTTTAATTCAAAGCGGCGTGACTTTCAACTTTGAGTTTATTATTATGAAAATGGCACGTATAATAGCCGGATCGAAAGATTTTTGCTTCAATCGGAAAAAATTAGGAAGAATCAAGGCCATCCACTAAATACTATTTTTACAATCGTTCTGGGATCAGACTGTGTGTTCCTCGCACAAGTCGTTCCCGTTTCCGTCAGTCCTTTATCCCAAACTCCTTTTATACGTTCGATCAACTTGTAAGGAGGGAGTATATCCCAATTTGATAAGAGGAATTTGGTCCTAGTGGGTACATCAAATGTAATTGTGAAATTGTCTATCCTTATGCATGTACTAATTGTGCTATATGTTATGCGGTGTACAAACGCGGGTGGAAGGCAAACTTCCATACGGTGGACAATTAATTGTCATATTGTATCGTATCGTATTATATAATGTCATATTACATCACATCACATCACATTTTATCACATCATATCATATCATATCATATGTCCTTTGGACTTTTGAATCATATTTACCGCGAAAAAACTAACGGCTTGGAGAAACGCCCACTCCGCATTTCCATTTACCGGTACGTATCACCTATGGTACCGTATACTAGTTTGGAAACTAACAAATCTTTCCTCGACTCACTCCCTTGAAACATTTCTTCTCGTCGTAATTTGTTTTCACAGTAGCACTGGTACCCACTTTGATATCAGTAAATGTAACTCAGAGCAGATGCCAGGGCAACTTTCATCGCACAAGTACATACACATCATAGCGGCCTGAAGTCGCAGTCACGGTGAACTTTTCTGCCTTCGATGGCTGTAACGCATGGTTCAACTCCTCGAATTGGCCATACCTGTATTCAAAGATATTAGCGTCGGTGCCGAACCCATTGATGAGACTTGACCCAGATGGAAGGAGTTACTTGGGCGTTTTCTCGAGTCCGATTACAAGATTATTCCTCCTACCAGGGAGGTGTTAGGCGCTTCTACTTTGCGGGTGTTAATGGCCAAGCGGCTGCAAAAGTAGATATGCATCTGTCGTATTATGCAACTGCTTCCTAGGCTAATGACCACAAAATGAAGGTACTATAAATATTTTAAAGTACGAAGCAAATGTTTTATTGTGAATCCTCATAAAGCATTTATAGAAAATGAATACCAATTATAACATTGTACACTCAACACAGTAATGAGGATTGATTCCATTAAAATTGCATTCAGCGTTGTAAGATAAGTGTGTGATACGACACTCAGGCCTGTAATATTTGGCTGCATTGCCTCAGGGTTTCCGAATGCTAATATTATAGCTATAAGTCTGTTTTTGTCAAAAAGGTTTGTCAAGGTGCAGACAGCCTAAGGAACTAATCAATTAACAAGAGCCACTTTTTTCCTCACCTGCGGAGTTTGAATGAGTGAATTAAATCACTAGACTTGTTCGAGACTTTTAAATCCCTAGCGGATTTATGAATTACATGCAACGTTGCGCAGAAACAAGCGACCGCTGGAAGCAAAACACGAAATGGATGCTGACGAGGAAAAGCTGTCTGTCAAAGAAATTATGGAGTACTGGTCAGTGAACTCGCCACCAATTTGGCGTAAAAGATAAGCGCAGTACAAGATATCAATTTGAAACAATTTTCTACTGTTTTGACGCATTCGGCGCCCCTCAGAAATTGTCGTGTGTTTATACAGTGAAAGGACTCAACTGCGAAGTTATCATCAAGTATGATACACAAAGTCTGTTAGGCTATAGGCCACTATACGTATTTAATAAATGGGTCAGGCTATCCATCTAAGGTAAAAATGTTAGTCTTCTCTTAGGGCCCATATTCCTACCTATGTAAGGTGTACACTTGATAGAATGTGTTATATTTCATATCAAAAACTTTCTTACTGAGTTCGCTTGAAAGTGTGCCTACGTCATGATCGTTGAAATAGGTCAAGTGAGATGAATAATAAATACAATTACAATGTTACCACTGGTGGGCGACTTAGTATGTTCAGGGAGGTCATCCGTCACACTTTGCAAAGTTGTTTGCTAACGACAGTATAAACATAGTCTGTAATTAAGGCCTTTGTCCCGTTCCAGAAGATAGGCGCTTATATGTATACTTGGACTTGAAACTGAACAGATACCTAGTCGACAAGAAATTGATGAGGTTAATGATCTCTAAATGACATAATGGTAAAGCATAAACGAATCAGCCTCCGTTCATTTGTCGCTACTCCAATGATGACCATAGCGACAAGGAATTCCATTTGTATGGGTAACCCCGTAGCTTTCATCTTTACAGTGTATTCATATAGCCTACATGTCGGGAGTACTCCATCTTGCTCATAGTTAATTTCAGGTACTTATTCTTCAAAAAATTTCAATAATCTAGTTCTTGGATTAGTTTGAGTTTTTGTTGTAGGTCAACTGTAGGCTACTTGAGCCTAAAGTCAATGCCGCCTGGTCGCGCATACCTAACAACATTCCGGAGATTTCTGCGTTGCCGTTGCGGTAACCAGGTCGAAGCGACAACGCCGGACAGGGCCTGGAATACATTCACTTTCACGTGCGAATGTCGCACATGACATTTTGAGAACGAGTGCACATGGATGAATGCGGGCCCATACCCAGACAAGGTGTTGAAGGGGCGAGATATTGTGGGAAGATATATGCCTTGAAGTAGCCTAATTGTCAAGGTGGACGGAATTCTTTTTAGGGTCACTTCTTCCCCCTCCTGTCCCCTTGAATATTATATGGGGGTGGATAAATATACTAAGTGGCCAAAAAATGGAGCTGGCGGCGCTATTATATTTGGCGCTCTAAGTGGCCACAGAAATAGGGACTATGAGCTCTCATGCGTTTTATTGCAAAAATTGCTGGGCAATCTTTGGACTAATCACAATGTAAAAATGCTGCTTCATTGCTCACAGTTGCGTATTATGTGGTCGCACACTCTTCAGTGCATTACCATTCACGAGTCCTTCGATAAGCAGAGATATAAAATAGCATAAATTCCTAACACTAACTTATCCGTGCAATTTACTAGGGGAGTAATACACGAGTCCAGACTCGCATCGATTCCTGACTCGAGTTTGACATTTACTGGATACGTAATTGGCCTTGAACAGCTAAATGGAAGGTTCAGGAATCGGAATGGGCTCGAAGCCGATTCCAGCCGAGTCCACAAAAATTTAAGTTTATGTCACTTAAAGGGGAATTTTCATGATCCCAGACAGTTCCAATTCTCCCAACTATGCAACTTCTAGCTCCTCCCATAACTGTATGAAGCTCTTCCTTGTGCAGGAATAAACCTGTTTTATTGCTTAAGGCCATGTCCTGGTGAGCATACTAGGCTATAAAATGTAATAAAAACACTCTCTCTGCCTTGTGTGGAATGTGAGCTACTCTGCATCTTTCAAATTTTCAAACTTTGATGTCAATCAAAAACCAGTCACTAACTGAGAATTTTGACACCCCCACACTAAAGATATACTTTGGGGTGATGACTGTCTGTCTTTAAGGCTGCATCGTAATTAGTGCACAGTTTGAATACATTAATGGTCACACAAAGACAACTAAATTACAGGGTGGGCCCGACCTGCCGACTATGAAATGGACTCCTAAAATTGACTTTTCTAATTACTTTTTAATGCCTTGTTATACCTTTTTATGGTGTTAAAGCCATTTTTACGCTATACCACACTGTCAAATGGCTAGACTCAGAATTGGTCAGGAATTGAGGACACCGTTGTAATCGGACTTGGATTGGAATCGGAGGGTACTGGAGTCGGAAATTGCCCTGAATTGTGGCCACTGAAATCCGAATTGGCTCGAAATCGGGTTAGGTGGACTCGGATACAGCTCTGCAATTAACCAATAGAAAGTGTGGAAACTCTTTTTGGACTGTTAATATAGTCAAGACCAGTTAAGAATGGCAGAATGGTGGACGACAAACTTATTCATATTGGGACGTAAACTTTGTTCTCGAGATATTTTAGGTAATTTTAAGAAGCCATCGAACTACTCATCCCTTCTTCATCTATCCAATACCCCTACATACACTCGCACAGTTCGCTTATACGTTTATGTTAGACAGTTTCACAAGGGACGAAAGATGTTTGTCCTGAAATTTTCCCATGCTGGCAAACTATTATGTCATGCTGGCAAACTATCACGACATGGTTTTTCCTGAAAAACGACAGTTTGCCTTGAAATAAACATTGTTTTAATTTACCCCAAATCCCCTCGTTTTAAAACTATGCACATTTCTGGATATCCCTATATGGGCCTAATGAAGTTTTCAAGAATTCTGATGACGTAATCACTAACGACGTAATTCTTACGAGCGATATTCACGTTTTTGTTGCCACTAACACTTAATTTTCTGGCAATTTACAAAATTATAAGAGTCAAGCTTTGATTCGCCGATGTTCACTTCATCCTACCGTGGAGCCACCAAGAATTCTTCTCAGTCACCTTTGTCCGCTCTTTTTACATTTATTTGCTGAATCAGGTTAATGTATGCACACGTGTTACCCTGCTTTACAGGGCATTTTTCAACACACAGAAATACAATTCGTTGTTTTCTGATGTCGGTACCCTAAAAGCTCATTTGGTTCGACTGTTTGAGGAAATGGAAGTAATTCCCCGAACAAAAACTTAGGCACGATCTGGACTGTCCGTTTTTATTGACTTCCCGCAACAACGATTTTGAATTGTGAAGTTACATTGTCAGTGGAGTAAAACACGTAGGATATACGTTTTCGTTCTCTTGGTCGTTTCTTCATTCTGATGGAATTCAAAACAGAAAAGTGAAGTTTGGGGGAGATTTTAAGAAATTGAAGCTGTTTTTGCTACTTACTCTTTGTTCTGTCAGTTCGAATCGTCATGGAAAATTTGAACAATAAGCCATACCATCCGAGTAATCAAATTACACACGATATGTCCTCGATGTCGGTGAAGAGTCCCTCAAATAGGTTAATTGATTTGTTTCGCATTTATCAATAATAGAATCAAAATCAGAAGATTCCCCTTCAAGTCCGTAGATGAAATGTACACCATATTTTATAAAGATTTGAAAATATGACTTTATTAGTAATTAATATCATTTCTTTATAGTAGGTGAACTTGAAAACCTTTCACGTAAGAAAGAATGTAATTTCATCTAATTTTGTCTCCGTAAATTGTACAACCCCTCCCTTCTTCGGTTCTATCCATAGCCGTACGAGGGTCAATATTTCTGGGGGTTCAGGGATAAATTTTGCCCAAATTTTGAATTTTGGACCAAGTTGCCCGAATTTTGATACCGCTGTGTCGGTTGCAAAGGGGCATAATTTATTTTCTTGGCTGTCTCATTTGCCCGAATGGATCCACTATTTTTGTCCGAATTGGGAGGGCATATGCCCCCTGTACCCTCCTCGTACGCTTATGGTTCTATCCCTTGTTGCTTAATAGTCATAAATGCCACGATTAAAGGGGTGGGCAAATCCCTTACAAAAAATCATGGAATTCTGACAAATTTTCTTAGAATTTGTTCAAATTTCTCCATACGTTTTATGGAATTTTCAAAAGAAATCGAATAATTTCTATCAGAAATATTTCCACGAAATTCCATATTTTTATAGAATTTATACAAAATTGGGAAATTTCACATGTTCGATGTGTTTCACATATTACGTGCAGAGAATCTTTAGAGATTGTACAGGGAAGTTGATATATGAAGCTTTCAAAAGGTTTAATGAAAATCATCACACTAACAATAGCGGTTTCAATACTTCGGTTATCCGATATATGTTGACCTCCACTATTGGTTCATCTGCGATGAGTTGCCTTTTATTAATTTAGCTGTCTTTTATGCATAACTCAAGTAACTTCCACGATCTGCGTTTTACCGAGGTATGTGTCACACACATTTGTCTTCACGTATTAGTTATATCATCTAAGAATTTGTCGACGATTACTAATCGAAATTAGAAGTGCAGAGATTGGGCAGTTAGGTGGAGGAACCACCTACTTACCCCCAAACTTACAAAGAGTAAGACTCAGGCAACGAGCAGTCTGAATCATTTCTAAATATTTCGATCACTTGTATACTACACCCTTCTTTCTTAAAGATATATGGACATGTAAGGTATAATTCCTTCATAAGTGCTGTAAAAGGCATTCAAATGCTAAAAATAGTCACAATTCCCATCAAAATTCATCAAATATTGGCCATGTTCCGAGACAATCACTGTTTTTGCATTTACATCATGAAGAAATATGATGTACATATGCAAATTTGTGACGTGGAAAGAGGGACAAATGAAATAGGTGTTATGTTATTCTTTGTTTCTTTAACCTTCATTCTAAGGAAATTTGTAATGTTGACATGACCTGAGGGATTTATTTTGCAAGTAACTGTTGGCTACTTTGAAAATGTTCACATTAAGCATCAAAGTTGAAACTAGCTAGCAAGTAATTAACAGATCATTTGAAAAGGATTAACTGAAGAAATACAACATGCAAAATTCCACATCAAAATTGTAACATTCCACATCAAAATATTTGCATAGCCTATGAGAAATCTCAGATATGGTCAACTTTGGAATAGGTATATCTTGAGAACTGTTAAACATAAGTTTAAATAATTCCCACAGATGTTCCATCAGGGGAACGTAATCTATCATTTTTGAGTAAAATAGCTGTTTTGGTTACATGTTCAAAGATCTTCAGTCGCTATTTTCTGAATACTCCATAACTTAGTCTGGTGAAGTATAACTAGAAATGTGTCGAATAATAAGCAAGTTCACAGGAGAATTCTAGTTCCGACAGGGGTACTATTTGTTTGTTAAAGTGGTAATATTGTCACTGGGGGACGTTGTGAGGTACGTTTCCTGTTACAATCTTGTGTGTGTTACAATAGCTCACTGATTTAAAGAAAAAAATCTTCTTTTAACTGTGTATTAAGATAATTGACAGGGAAATACCACAGTTCAAACTCTGAATGAGCATTAATAAATGAACCGCTAACTTCAGTTTGAGCAGATTTTTTTGCAACAGCATATAAACTGATAAAGGGGGCACACCTCCATTAGCTGCTCCATTGACTTACACACTAATTTACTTCTGTTACATACCCCCCACAGCCTTGTCAAAGTTCACAACCCCCATAAGCTACCCCTCACACCAAAGCCAATAAGTTGGCCTATCATGGCACAACAAATTTACCATACCATGACCGTTTAGATTTTGAGCTACAAGGGGAAGAAGTTTAGAGGGTGTACACCTGCCCTTATTAATCCGCAAAGTGACGGAAATTACCTCTTTTTCACACCAATTATTGAAACAGTCTAAATCCCCTCCAATCCATCCATATTTGGCAACACTCATCCATTGACATCTCCTCTTCACTGTAAGCACAAATTAGTCAAACATTGTCTGATACGCCTAACCCAAGTTAGTCAAAGGCGTTTGACTAATTTTGTACCAATTGACTAGATTTCTGACCAATTTTCAACCTCTTTGACTAATTTTTTACCAATAATTATTGGTCCATCATTGTGCAATTAGTCAAATATCATTAGAAATTGGTCAAAATGAGTGACTAAAATGGGTTAGGCGTATCAGACAATGTTTGACTAATTTGTGTTTACAGTGTTTCATATCCATAAAAAATCTGCCACAACTGATCATCTTAACATGAGTAATTCACACCTAATATAGACCTAAAATTGACGGTGTACTTTTGGCACTACTTTCCTCAGGAAGGCTGTTCCTCTAATAGAGGTGTGCCCCCTAAAAGTACGATTGCATTCATTGTCACACCTCGTAGCTCTGACGGAAGTCAGTGACAATAGCAGTCAGTCAGTG